>OZ024725.1:8992426-9727426 GCA_964016875.1 Fallopia convolvulus
ACAAAACATATTACATATTCATCTGATAAAATAAAATGCAATTTATATAATTGCACATTTCTTGGGTGAGCAACAAAATACAATATCCAAGCCTAACTTGCGTCGATTTAGAACCACTAAACAAGCAATCATATCTGATTTTTTCATAGGCACTAAGATTTAAAAAGGTGGGAAAGCAAATTTATATGGAATGGAGGTACTAAATCTTGGATAAGTAAATCTTTTTGCTTAATCTACTTTTGATGCTGGTGATAGGGCAACAATTAACAAGATATAATAAGGGTGCATTTGGGTTACATAAGATATCTTAAGATATAATGATTATCTTCGTGTAAAGAAACAGAGATTGTATGGAGGACTTACAGGTTCGTCAAAGAGGTCCTTCAAGACGTCATAGTTTACTCTTGAACTGAGCTTCTGGAAGAGAGAATTTAGAATGTCATCTATTAGAAACACTAGCATTCACAGACGAATTATCCTTGTAAAATATGTTGCAAGCAAAACATACCTTGCGCTTCAACATCTGGTGAGTTGCTTCAGCAGCAGTCTGAGGAGTTTTATATTCCGCCGCTCTTTTCTGACGTTGCTCCTGCAATTGCAAATACGTTTCCAGAGAATTTGAAATTTTGAGTAATGAAATCCATTATTTATTTAAATTATTGAAAAAATCACCTTCTTTGACTTTGCATTTTTTGCAGCCAGTTGTCGTTTTGCAAGCTCGTCTTCTGAGAGATTCTGGAAACTTGCCATTTCAGCTTCCTTGGCAGCTTCTTTTGCAGCTTGTTCCTGTATATAAACCAATGGACGATTAAAGAAAAGAACACTGTAGTAGCTAGTAATTCCTATTACTACAAACTTGATTCATGTTCAAAACTTGTGTCTGAAAAATACATTTTGTTAACAAATTATATGGATAGCATAGCTCAAAAGAATGTTGTGAATATATAATCTCTTATACTGTCAAATTGGTAGAAGAAATTAATTTTCAGCTTTGCTATGAATCTTCACATACCATGCTCATTTTGTGAACTGTTTGGAGGTATCAAATATCTCTTTTGTTCCGTCCAAAACAATTATATCTCCTTTGTTATCCAGCAAAAAATAAAAAAAAGATCAGGTTGCTCTAGTAATAATTGCATGAAAATTACCTCAAGATACTCGCGGTTCATTTCCTCCCATATAATTTTTTTATACTCCTTCTCCTCTTCATTATGCAAGTAATCATCCACCTGCATGAGGAAATGTTAGTAATAGCTTCTATTAAGTTTTATGTCACAAACTACCACAAAAATTGCTAATGCCAATAAATATTTTCTGCCAGAAGTTCAAATGCTGACCTCATCATCGTCAATGTCGGAAAAGTTGCCTGAGTCATCCTCATTTTCTAAGCTTGCATAATCAGGTCCAACTTTATCATGATCTGCGTCTTTCGTAACAACTCCTGAGATTATATCAAGGCAAAAATCAAGACACAGACTTGAAGGTTAGAATAGAAAGGGTTTAATGTGTACATTATTACCTCCAGAATGTACACTTTCACCTTTATTAGCATCCACACTTCTTTCCTTGTGAAGCTACCAAGAAAAATGAAATTTCATAATCAATTCGTAATACAAAATTACATTCAATATACACAAAGTTAAAAAGGTGACAAGGCAACTTCATGAATTAACATTTAAAAATACAGAGGGACAATAAACATACATTTGTGTTCCTTTCTCTTTCAGCGCGCTGAAAAGCCGGGGGTTCAGCTCCTCCTTCAAGACCACCAGTAATTTCTACAAACTGCAATGTTTGCTCAAGACATGAAGAAAAATATCCACTTGAAAAGCCAAATAAAATTAAAAAAAACAGAGCACTTACCTTATCATGACACTTCTCACATAATCCATGTGCAAAATGAGGTACTTCACTGCCTTTATGCTCACACAGCAATTCAACCTTCTCAGAGTTGTGGCCAATACTTGCATCCTTGCTTGATTTGAGATTTCTCTCGAGCTCCTCAGCATTTTGGTTGAGTTCCTCAATCTGAAACATCATCAATTGTCAATCTTAAATGATTTTTTTTTTCATTTCACATAATGAAGTTCATTAAAGAACATCCAAATATTAAAGTCAAGTTTGTGTAGGAAAAAATTGATGCAAAGCTTACCGTTAGGCTTCCGGATGCAGTGTCTTCAAACTCAAGTAGGCGTTTCGTCAATGTTGCTTCACAAATATGTACAATCTTTACCTGTAACCAATTGCAGGTGACATATGATTCCTTGTTTTATAAACCTTAAAAAAATTGTAATGCAGTAACGGCGCCCAGCCGCCCAGTGATATTTAAACAGACAAATTTAACTTAAAAAAATGCATTCATGTAAGGAAGTTGGAAAATATTATGAATAAACATTTGACTTTTAACTACATAAAAAAGAAAAAGAAAGGAGTCTTGAGATTGTATGCCAACCTCAAATCTCAAACCCAATGTACAGAATTTACTCAGCCTACTGAAATTTGGGAGATTGGCTAAGAAAGTAGCATAAAAAATAATCTTAAAATGGCATTGATATGTCATCACTTACAATGTCAGTCTTAGTAAACTTGTGACCATGAGCAAGCGCAGATATATACAATGCTGCTCCACATAAACCACTGGGTTTCCTTCCCGTCTGAGAATCAATTTGTCAAACAAAATATTCAGTAAAACAACTACGCACAAAGAACTGTAAATTTTAGAATTCAAGATGACAATCAAGAAAATAGACTCAACAGACCTGCATCCAATCGTGTTTCATACTCTTCATAATCGATAATGCCGTTGTCCTAACCTGCTTATTCATATCAGTCTGACCCAGCAGAACTGCAAAAAAGTAACATAGAAGCTTAGAAAAACTAGAACTGACAATACTGCTGATAAGATCATAATATACAGTGGAGAAAGGGATTAAGATAGCATACTGTTTGTAAAGCGATGGATGTACAGACTGGGATCAACCAGTTTTGTAATAATTGGATGATCTTCAAGGCTTAGTAATTTACAAAGCTGCAAAAATACAGCACCGAGCACATAGCTGCAACATAAATTTGGCGGCAGCATGTAAAGGTGAGGCCAAACGAAGCATAAGAGATAAAAACACAAATTTAAAAAAATGAAGGGATGAGTAACGTCCTTACACATTAACTCCTAAGAACTCTGCAAACTCAATCAGAAGGAATGCCTTCTCATTTGCCCTGTGATGATGTAATCAGATTTTGGCATTAGTGGAGGAGAAACTTGCAGAAGAAAACTTCTAGTTATAAACTTACAAGTTCTGGTTATTACACTCACAAGCTCCTCATACCATATTTGGTACAAATCTGCTGTAAATCTTTGTACCATTAAATGTGTATTTGGACCCTTGGTGTTAAAAATGATTTTTTAAACGGGAGTGTGTTTATTATCTTGTTTTTGGCAGTCTTCCATGTAATTTTCCATTTATTTCTCATATTAAATTCATAGTTTCTATTCTTGAAACTAATTGACAGCTTTCTCAAGGCTTAATCATGTATTAAGCATGTTCCTTGCGTACCCTCTGCATCAATATTTGTACAACATAACTCCTTTACCAACCCTGTTCTTTCAAAACATGCTTCTACATTCTTCATGTTAAATATAACTTTGTGCAAACACTGAATCACTTAAATGAAAATGAAACCAACTTTGTGTAATAAAATAGATCTCACTAGACTGATAAATTTTTAACTCACCGACAAGAGATATAAAGGCACGCTGCAGCAACTTGATTTGCTCTCCGCCCCCGTGTGAAGTTCCGCTCAAGAGCTATCTTCAAAACTCAAAAAGCAAAATTTAGCAACACTCACACAATCAAGACCAGTAATGAATTGGAATAAATAGAAAACCATGTACATTCTTACTGTATAAAATTCCTTAGCTGGGCTCACGATCCGATCTCCACCCTCAATTCCTAAGTTTTCAGCCATGTTCATCATAAAATCATATGCTACCACACCATAAGAAACCACAAGTAGTTTAAGATACTATGAAAAGATGAATAGTAAGAAGAGAAATTGCAGTTTGAATTAAATTCAATCTGACTAAAACCTAGCATACCATTCTCCAGTGTCCGTTCACGCGAAGCTGAATAGTCGCTTTGTATACTCTTCACATAATTGCCCGACAATTGGCTCTACAGAAGCAAAGACACAAAGAATGTTGGCAGAGATATGAATCAAACAAGTAACTGATGTAGACATAGAAACCCAAATACAAACAGAACTGAAAACATCATTTAGACTGATTGCTGTCAATACTAATCACAAGAATAACAATTGCAAAACGTCTAAGCCAAAGCTGTCAGGAAACATGAATGCAACTATAATAAATGTCTACCTGGCCTGCGGAATTCTTAACAAATGTTGGCTCATCCGAAAATATATTCTGTTGCACGATTTTTCCACACCAAGTACAGCATCTACAAGGCGAACAAATAGAGGGAGAAATATTTCAAAACAAAACTTTCTAAGCAAACAATAACCAAATACTCTGTCAAAGTAATGGAATGAAGAAAAGGAAATGGTTGAGAAAGTGAAACTGACAAGAAGCCTTCATGATTCTGCTCAGCCGGTTGATGCCTTGAGCAGTGAGAACACCAGGCTGTAGCCATCTAGTATCGGATAAATATAATAACAAAACAAAAAAACAGTTAGAAATTTTGTTTGAAGGATCCAAGAAAAGATAACAGAATTTGATCCACCCGATAGAAGAAAGATTGTAAGGATACAGAGAGAGAAGAGGCGAGTACGAAAGGTGGCGCCTTTTTTTGCCTAAGGGGGGAAATTCAGCGCGAATACAGAGTCCGAGAACTCTGCTAACCGTGATGAACTGATCGCCGGCGTGGCTTCTATTCTCCCTTGCGGTTGTTGCGGCGAATTATGGCGTCAGTGAGTGGAAGGAGACCGCCGCGAATGGTGGCGATGGAGCGGCGTGGGGGAGAACGTGCAGCGGTATATTTTTGTTAGGGTATTAGATGAGAGGATTTTGAGCACAATGGTAGGATAGGTCTGGTGGTATTTAGTGTAGTTTTAAACCTAGCAGTCACCGGTTCGACCCTTACCGAGTGTGTGTACCTTGACCGAATTTTGCAAATACTCTCTTAGTTATAAGAACGTCTTCAATTCTATTAATATTTTTACTTTCTTGCCATAAGCTCTCCTATTAGTCTATGACACTATTTATTTCATTAATTACAATTTTTTACTATCTTTATAGTATTTATATATTATACACATTTAACATAAACTAGTATAATCGTACGAGATTTGAATAATTTTAAATAAAATACGTATTGATCTTATATTTAAAAATAAAATATATACTTCCTCGAAGGGTAAAAAATATGTAAAAAGTTCTAGAGAAACACCTTCTTTTAGAGAAACTTTTTTTTATAGAAATTCTTTTAGAGAAACTAGGAAAATAAGGAGAGTCCTTAGATCTATTTTTTTAATGGATGAGATTAATACACCAGATTACATCAAATTTCTAAAATATCTCCCCCTAAATCTCGACCCACTCTCTCCATATATTCAATTTTCAATATCAAAACCACGCGCCCATATAAACTGTCATCTTTTTCGATCACTCTCTTTTCATTTAGAAATTGCAATGAGAGAAAATCTTCCATTTCATTGCTCTTATTATTCTCATATAAGCGTGCAGCCTAACAAAGAGTAATAACTGAATAAATTAAACATTTGGTGAGAAAAAACCACTTGTTTAGAAAATTTTATAAGTAGTGAACTACTCACTTCATTTTTGAACCACATTTTGAACTTCTCACACCATTCCTCTTCGGAAAGTTCAGAATCATTTGATCCATGAATTGCTAAATATTGCCTACAAAGGCGAAAAAAATAATTAAAAACTACATAAATTAAAAATATTAATTAAATATATATTTATGCATTGATTCTTACTCGAGAAAAGGTTGAACCTCATCACAATCTTCAATATATAAATGTGAGCTTGATCTAACTCACGCTTCTCAACATCTCGAATAGTTCGGGCTCCTAAACCTCGACCAGGATGACTAAAGATGTGTAGGGCTTTCTCATAGTCACTTGCAATTTCATAATTCTGGTCGAGACGATTAAATCTTGTCTCACATTATGCAAATATCTTGAGCAAAGAATCATACACTCATCTGCTAAATAGCCCTCTACAATGGAAGCTTCTAGATGAGCCCTATTCCTTATATAAGATTTTAGCTTATACATATAGCTTATACATATACTGTTCAATGGGATACATCCATCTGAATTGCACCGATCCTCCAATTTTAGCTTCATTAGCTAAATAAATAGGTAAATGCATCATAACATCAAAGAAGGAAGGGGGGGGGGGGGAATCTTCTCTAATTTGTAGAGAGTGATAGGAATCTAAGACTCTAGTTGCTCCAATTCAGCCACATTCAGTACTTTAGCACATAATATAGTAAAGAACATTGATAATTCAGTCAGTGCTTCACACACAAGTGGAGTCAAAAGACCACGTATTGCCGAAGGAAGTAGACGTTCGAGTATAACATGGCAATCATGAATTTTAAGACCCGAAATTTTAGCTTCCTTGGAGTTGACAAAAAGTTACAAAAAGTTCTCTTCACAAAAGTGGATAGATTATATGGAGAAGGGGGCATTTGAAATTTTTCCCTACTTTTATAGGGTGCAGCGTAGACCTCAATCCCATCTCTTCTAAATCAAGACGTGATTTTAGAGTATCTTTGGTCTTCCCTTTAATATTCATGATTGTCCCAAGGATACTATCACATATGTTCTTTTCAATATGCATCACGTCTAAATTGTGTCTTAATTCTAGGGACCTCCAGTATGGAAGCTCAAAGAAAATACTTTACTTATTCCAATTGTCCCCTCTAAGCTCATGAGAAATTTTAGTCTTCACTTGTGGATCATTGGACAAAATGATGTTCTCAAGACCTTTGAGCTGCTCAAGAATATCATCAATTGAACAAGACTTTTCTGGAACACCTAACTCGACAGTCCCATCAAACGAATCTTTATCCTTTCGCCAACAATGATTTTTTTCAAATACCGATGATGACACATGTAGCATATCTTACTACTATTGGCTAGTCTTTTCGAACATGTATCCTTTAAACAACATGGGCATGCCATATATCCCTTAGTACTCCATCTAGATAGCATTCCATGTGCAGGAAAATCATTAATAGTCCACATCAAAGCAGCACGCAACTGAAAATGACACTTCACTGCTGAATCAAAGGTCTCAACACAGACTTCCCATAGCTCCTTCAGTTCCTCAATTAAAGGTTGCAAGTATATATCAATTGCATTGTCGGGACCTTTAGGGCCTGGAATAAGCAATGACAACACCATATTAGACTACTTCATACAAAGCTCGGGGGGCAAGTTATATGGGATAAGTACAATTGGCCATATATTGTATGATGTCTTTGAATTGGCAAAGGGTTGAAAACCATTACTAGCAAGCCCAAGCCTAACATTGCGAGGATCCGCAGCAAAATCAGGATGATATTTATCAAATGTCGCCCACGCTGACCCATTAATAGGATGCCTCATTGTTCCATCTTCCTTTCTTTTGTTATGATGCCAAGTCATCAAGGAAGAAGTCTTTGAGCACATAAATAATCTTTGCAACCTATTTTTCAAAGGGAAGTATCGCAATATCTTCTGAGGTATTTTTCTACCATTTTTCTTACATTTTTCCCCATTATGTTTATAAATTTTCCATCTTGATGCACCACATACTTTGCATGCGTCTAAATTCCCATTCTCTATCCAGTAGAGCATGCAATCATTAACACATGCATCAATTTTTTCATATGATAACCCAAGATCTTTCATAATCATTTTTTATTCATAATACGAATCAGGTAGTTTTGATCCTTCAAGCAAAAGCTCCCCCTGTAAGAATTGCAAGAGCATTGCAAATGATTCATTACTCCAGCGACCAAGAGTCTTTATATGAAAAAGTTTTAACAATGCAGACATTTTTGAACTTGTGCAACCTTCAGCTTCTTGTGAATCCTTTAAGAGATTATAAAATTTCTTCGCATCGGCATTAGGCTCCTCGACTTGATTCACAGTAGAAGGACCATCATCATTATGCTGCAGGAATAAATCTCTTAAAAGATCATGCACTTCATCTTCATCTTCACTCCCCTCAAAATCATCATCACCGTCTGACTCTATTTGAGGCTCGTCCAACATCTCACCATGGTGATACCATAATGCATATCTTTGTACTATTCCAAAAACTAATAGATGTTCCCGCACTTCCTCCCGATCACCAGACTCTATATTTACGCATTTGCGACAAGGACAACGAATCGTCTCGGTTCCCAAGTTTTCGAAAGCGTAATCTAAAAAACTATTAACCCCAGACTCATATGATTCGTTGTTAATATAATTAGTTATGGTCATCCAATCCTTACTAGGGATCATTTTACTTGAAGTAAAATTAAAAGAAGATACCTAAATCTACAAAGAAAGATGCAAAGAATCTCTTAACTGATGTAAGAAAAAGTTAGTAAATAATAATTAAACTTACATCAAGATAGATAATGTGTGAGAATATGAATAGCAAGATTTTGTAACTGGTCAATAGCAAGATGTAAACGAAGATGCGTTTTTAGTATATAATAATTAAGCTCGGATTGGTAAGTATTATTGGTTGTTGGCGATTTTGAGTGTGTGTAGCTTTGTGATCTATACAATTCGGTGTAGATATTATAGGAGTATGAAAGAATGACGTGTGGTGTGTAACATTAGTAGTATAGCATTGTGTGTAGAAATGACTCCTTTTCCTTGAATATGTGTTTTGTTGTTTATATATACTAGTACTATATAGTAATAGTGAGTGCAAAGCAATCACGATAACGTTGTTATAAACCAATTCGTATATGCATGCTAATGACAGTTTTGGTTTCTTCTCTTTTATGTTGTAGCTAGTTTGAATGACACGGTAAATGAACAGCTTAGACGATTGGCAAAAAATTAATCATGAATGATTTATTTACATGATTAGAAGTTAAACTGACCATTAAAAATGTATTAAATTGAGGGAAATGCTTTTGTACTGACGAGCACTTTTATGTCGTTGTAAAAGCACTATCAAATAAATACCTAACTTCCTAACCTAAGTATAGTGGAAGCAAGGGTCGAACCCACAAGGACTCAAATTATTTGTATTTAAATAATATTACTAAGTAAGAGGTTTTTTTTTTATGATTTCAAGCTATAAATCTAAGTAAATAAAGCAAAACAAATAAAACGATTAAAGATTAAAATATAGAGAAAAGTGTCCAACTAGTTTCGTATCCATTGCATACATGAGTTTTGATCCTTGATTATTCTTAGTTCGATTTTCCTTGACTAATCTATTGTGAATTTATGAAGTTCAACCTTAAGGTGGTTATTAATATACACCGTCTTTAACATCCTTTTAACTAATTAACCTAGAAAACCTTCTATGTCAAATTGATCATGCAAATAAGTTCAAAGCATTCAATAGAAACAATAATAATGAATTCCACCGTCTATTCATGAAGTCTTGTGATTAAATTCTCCGCCTTTGATTAACCTTATTCCACCATCTATAAGTTTAATCAAAGGATTCACCCATGAATAATCAAATTTCACCGTCTATTTAATTATTCTAGTTGTAATTCAACATAGAAATAGAATATGTGATCAAGCTATTATAATCCTAAGTGAATTTAATCAATCAAGCATGGAGAGATTCAATCTAGTCAAGACAAATAGAAATAATTCAAATCTCACAAACGATCATGCATACAACTTCAACTAACTAGTTGGACATGAGAAATTTAGCTAGAATAAGACATTAAAGAAGAATTCAACTTACACGAGTTAAATTTCTCTTCAAATGCAAACTAGGGTTTAGTCTCCCACAAATTCTCCAATTCAATAATAACGTAAAAGCAAGAACAATAGATAGCATAGCCTTATCCAAAGAAACCCTAAGAAAAGTATTTATATCGTATCTAAAAACATCCAAAAATACTAATAAAGTCGGCCCAAAAGATAACACGAAGGCCCGAGTCAGCGTCGGATCAACGCGCCAAAGCCCGGTCAATATCACTCAAAGCGCAGTCGCGGAATGGCTTGTCCTCCTCGCGCTTTGGCCTCAACAACTCTAGTGACACTTTAGAGGCTATTTGACCCCCTTCGAGTTGGAATTTGGACTCGGAGGAAAAAATATGAATTGTAGCTCTTTGCGTTAGATTTCCAATGATACCAAATTCAGCTTCATCCGACCTCTATAGCTCCCAAACCAAGCATTGCAAGATAGAGGTGTCAAAACAAGACTCCATGCATGACCCGAGTTTAAGTGTTTTTATCCCTCTAGCTCTTGGGCGTTAGCTCTTCCAATCTTCACTTTAATACTCTCCACTCGTTCCTAGCTCCGGTCCTTAGCTTCATATCCACCATGCTTCACCTTCCAACCTTCAATATAGCACAGAAACGCGTAGATTCCGAACTAAACCGAAATAAAAACTTAAACTGCAACCTAAAGCAAAACTCTATCTAGAAATGCATAATAAGCGAATAAAAACATGCTCAAAACCTATACCTATATGCTCTATCATTTACTAAACTAAGAAGTGTAAGAAAACAGCACGCTGAAATAAGAATGATTCCACTATAATAGTTAAATAACAAATTCAGACCAGTTCAAACATAATAAACCTAATTAATGATGCAACAACTAAAAGCATATATCAATTTCAAAATATGTATCGAACAAATCTTATTCAGTAGAAATAAAGCTTAAAGCACGAAATGGTAAAGGAATAAACAAAAGCGCAAGTTCTTGAGAAAAAGGAGTTACCTGGGAAACAATAAATCCAGATGTCCTTGCTTCTTGGCCTATCGTCAAAGATAAGCTCCAGAAAACCCAAAAAAATTATCAATTGGAAAAGTGAAAATATGTTTCTACATTGAAATTTTTAAGCCTCTTGAAAATTTCTGCTGCCATTTTAATAAAGTGTTGGGAAAGAGTGAAAGAAACATAAACAAATGATTTACACTACAACTTATATTCAGTAATTGCAACATCTACCAAAGTAAAACAATTGAATAAACCCTATATAGATGCATGCTACATGATGCATAATTCAAGCATCATTTCAAACGTCCACATTAGATAGATCTTACATCAATTTGGTAACCCTAGCAACCATAAAAGAAAGCTCCCACCAAAAAAATCAAGCAAAAAGATAATCCAACAAATTCAATTAGTTCTATAACATAGTGTTTCTAGAAAATTAAATCTTTTTAGGTGGCTTCTTATTGTTTATATGCACAGGGAAAAGCAGAAAAAATCACAAGCATGTACACCTACTACTCTCATGCTATCAATGAACTTGAATCAAAGAGGCCAATTTCACATGAATGCTAAGTTATTGAGTTTCTGTAACAGCCTGCATTGTTGTGAACAAATCTTTAGCTAGAACAGAATTAAGGATTGCAGATAATGACGCATCTATCTAGAATATTTAGTCTTTACTGCAAACATACATGGCATTAAGATGATACCGTTATTGCATCAGTTCATGCTTCATCAACTAGTAATCAAGCATATATAAGTGGAAATTCAATTAATTCAATTCTAAAAAATCAGTTCATGCTTCACCAACTAGTATTTTATTATTGGATTAAAACAAAATTCAAATATAGAAGTGAAAATTCAATTAATTCAGACTAATTAGTAATCAAGCATATAATTCAATCAACGAGAACATCTAAATATATAGTCTAATAATAAATTAAATATAATAACTAGTCTTCCAAGTTCCAAAGCACATTATTTTATTAGGCCATACAACTTAATGAAATTATACAATTGAATTGCAAACAAAGCACTCGATTTCATTTGCACAATAAATACAATAAGTTCCTTCGATTGTGTTTTTAATAAAATACAACATTATACTCAAGCACATTTAAGTTACAAAATTTGGGCAATTGAGTTGCAAACTAAGCACTTTTGCCCATTGGTTGGCTGCTACACTCATAATAAATAGAAAATTGAAATTAACCCAATTCAGAAACAAAATTCACTAATTCAGACAATTTAAGCATTCAGCACATCAACAGCACAACTAAAGCGGACATCAAAAAATCGAAAAATTGAAACGACGTTGCAGTTGGAGGCAATTACAGGATCAAATTCAAACCAAACCAAACCAAAAAATTGAAATAAATACTTGGAAGTGAAATAAAAATAATCATCAGTCAAGTACTTGTATCGTGGCTCGGCTGAACAAAAGGAACCACAACATGCGATGGTAAATTGTGAGCCCGTGGTCGTGGCTCAGCTGAACTCGTCGCTCGTCGACAAGTAAAGTGTGAGAGAGAGCACAAAGGAACAACAACAAAAGGAATAGCAATTGGGCAGAGCAGTCTTGTGATTGCCCTCATATGTCTAAATCGGTGCACAAAAGCTAAATACCTAAATCAGATTAAGCACAAAACCTAAAGATTGAGCACAAAACCTAAATAGTTCAAAAATCATACATATACACATGGGTGAATACCTAAATCAGATTGAGCACAAAATAGAGAACAAACCAAAAGGAATCGATCGAAATAAGAACCGAAGGGAAAGGGGAAGATTGTGGCTTTGAAAGAGGCTTGTCCCTTCAGAAGATGGGGACCAAAAATGAATTCAACTTACCTGAAGATGGGAACGAAAGGACGATTGGAGATCCGAGATTGAAGCTTTCGATCGCTCTGGCGGGGGTTGATTGAACTGGCGGAAGATTGCTCTGTCGGGTTTCGAGGATATCAGAACCTTTGTGCGCTTTAATAGATCGAATTACTAATTAATCAAAACTGGCGGAAAAAATTAATCTGCGCGCCTATCTTCTATCCTTTAACGACAACATTGTTTTTTTTTTTTTTTTTATTTTTCTATTTTTTATTAGTATCATTAACGATGACAATCTACAAATACTCTTGTACCTATTACGACCAACTTTTGGGTTCCTCCTTCTATAATGTATATAAACATCATTAACGAAGAACTTTTTAGTTCATCGTTATAACATGGTCGTTAAAACACCTAATTCTAGTAGTGAATTGTCCAGCAGGTTGCACGCCCAGTTCAGAAAAAGGTTACATGATCCATAATAACTCAGCACAAGCATTAGCAAGCGCCCGATACTCAGCCTCCGTGGACGACCTTGCAATTGTCTTCTGTTTTCAGGAACTCCATGAGATAGGCATACTCTGTAACACTCCTATTTTGCAACGATGGTATTACCGCCAATGACCTCGGATTTTACCGTCCAAAGTCACCCAAGGTTTTAAATAGTTTAATGAGACATAAATTAAAGAAGAAATGACTAAAAGTGGAATTTTTTTCATTGATAAGAACATTCGTCATTACCTTGAGAGTCGTTTTACAAGTGATGTAGCAGCGGAAACTAAAGCTCATATTAAAAAGGGTTGAAAAGATGTATTTAAAAATACGAGTATGTTTTTCCAAGACAAATCATATGATGATGATTTGCTTGGTTAAAATAGAAGAGTTGGTGCACTATCTTCTGAATGCTTTGCTCTTTGAAAATTCCTTCATTCCTTCAATGTCGTCTTGCCTTGACCTTCTATCCTTGCATAACTCTTCTTGAGCCTTCTAGAATTTGACTTTAAAACATCGATGTGAATTTCCTAGAGTCTGGCATTTGTCGCAAAGGGCGAGAAATGCTAGGCAAAGATGTGGAAATAGTGGAACTAGTCTAAGGAGATTAAGCAAGTGAGAATGGAAATTCTCAAGGGTAGTATGATAATTTATGTTATTTGAGAGAGATTATCGAGATGTGTTTGAGATGTAGAAACTTTATGCGGAGCTTTAAGGACGGAAATGAGTAAATCTCGAAATGAGATAACTCTTAAACCGGAATGAAGAACTACGAGATTGTAGAACTTCTCAGCATATGAAGTATGTTGGGAACGTTATTAATTCATACAAGTTTTGAAAACCTCTCGCGCCCTTTTCGGACCTCAACCAACCTCATCTTATTCGGTGCTCCAGATCGGGGAGGTGGTCCGAAGGCGCTTAAGTACCAATCCCACCTTGACAAGCCCGAATAAGCATTCAGATTGGAAAGGCGATCGTTTCAAATACCCGAGAGTCGGGTGGTCTTCCAAGTTGTAATATTTCGACCCGATTTTTGTTTCTTATAAATGTGCTTTGGTACTTATCTTATGTCGTGATAAAACTTTCACTTATGTTAATGAATTTTAAGAGTGTGGGGGCCATGAAAGGGCCCGGGTCCCCTTAATGAAACGAAGTTTCGACACTTAGCTAGGGTGCACTCGTCCCTCCTCCGAGCAGGAGCAGACATAGATCATGATCCTTAAAGTCGCGGGAAGAAAGGGCATGGTGCCATACCACTCGACTTCTAGGCTATATAGAGGTGTCAGGTTAATCCCGCACCCCTTACTATTTAATCCATACCGATCTCGAAAAGAGATCTTAAACAAGAAAGGTCATACAAACAAGACTAGCATAATAGTCATATCAAACATTAATAATCGTAATAACGATAACAAGTGGGTCATTATTTCTAACAATCGATATTCCTAGATTCATTTATTATTAGCAATCAATTGTTCCCAACATCAAGAAATTTCACAAAAACGAAATATCGAGGCTACAAGGAGAATTTCCACTTGCCTTGATTTCGGTTTTGCCTTGACAACGGCGTGGAGTCACGGACGAAAACGTTCTTGCGAATTGTCCTAATAATCGACTTTGCATAACAAAATGAAATATATTAATTCTTTATTTCATTTCTTAGATTGAAGTCATATAATTCCTTTTATATGAACAATGAATTATTCTAAATTATTATTTTAGTAATTTAGCTTGGAATGCTCAATAATAATATTTCCTTTATTATTATTCTAGGGTGAGGTCATTTGTAATTTTATAAAATTTATAAAATAGCTAGATGAACATGCATTTGAATTTATTCCATAAATTCTATCTAATAGCCCATTTATGATATTTATTCAATTAATTTAAATAAATAGTATATATATGTAAAAAATTATTTTATAAAAATATATTAATTAAAATTTGAGTCGGGAAATTATACCGAGCGATAGAGAGTAGGAAATGGGCACGCAAAACGAGGTGGGTCGACCCACACCTCTTTTCTTTCTTTCCAAGCGAACAAAAACAACAACACAACAAGCCAAGTTCACCGGTGCACTGCGTTGTCTACAGGAGGCCAATGGTTGCGCTTCAAGCGTCAATAGTTAGCCGGACACTCCCTCTATCTACTGTCGGCAATGGCCCGGTCTATGGACGCTTGAAGACGGCGATCTGTGGTCAGGAAGTTCGGTCGTCGCCAACCCGTTCTCCTGGAGTGGGTGCAAGTTGGTCGTCGAGGGTTATTCGCGCGGTTCTAGCGGCAACACCGGTAACGTATCGGGGTTGGAAGTTGTGACAGTTGGAAGACCTTGTTCCCCTCTTTCTACTGTCGGCAATGGTGGAGAAAATGGATGTAGAACGAAGGTGCCCAATTGATTGAGGGGTTTTGTAGGAAATTCCTTCATCTATATTTAGGGACTTAAAACACATAATTTGGTGGAGAAACGAGCTTGAAATCGCTCTTTGAAAAACATGCAAAGTTAGTGCAAAAATCTTGATTTTGGGGGGGTTGAATGGGATGAAATTTGGAGAGGAGAGGGAGATTGTGTGCCCTTCTTGCTTGCCCACATGTTCCCTTAAATAGAGGAAGGAGAGGCTTGGAGGAAAGGGAAGAAATGAAGCCATTGGTGAGGGGTGGAGGTGGCTTGTAACAAGAGAGAAAGAGAGATTGGATGGCGATGAGGTGGTGGAAGAGAAGAGACCTCCAACCAATCTTCATTGTTGATGGGACAAGCATCCAATGCATGTTTATGGAAGCTTCTAAGGTAGAAATGAAATGAAATAAAAAAATTTAAAATACCTTAAGTTGCATGAAATACATGATGGCATGGTGGTGTGGGAGGAGTTTTTAAGTTGATCATGATGCATGAGGTTGGGAGTTCAAGTCCAACCTCTATCATTCTCCATCTCATTCCTTCATACTTTTTTTAAATTTAAGTTAATAGAAATTAAATCGAAGTATCGTTTATAATTAATTATTTAAATTTTTATTTGCTATCAAGTTAAATTTTATCCAAGATTTTTATTTATTTATTTATTTTATTATTATTATTATTATTATTATTATTACTATTATTATTACTATTATTATTACTATTATTATTATTATTATTATTATTATTATTATTATGAAAAATCATAATAAAGAATATCTTCTTATTTAAAAAAAACAATTAAATTAAGAAAATAACCATTTTCTTTTTCTATAGAAATAGCGGCTATTACATACTCCCCATATAGATCAGATATCCCGTAGTAGACGTATAATCATCTTTATTGCCAGCCCAATTAACGTCGGAAAAACTGTGAAGAGATAAGAGCGAATTAGAATGGATAAGAATACCTTGCTGTGAAGTCTCGTTGAGATACCTTAATAATCGTTTAAGGGCACTCTGTTGATAGGGTTTCTCGGCCAACAAATAAATTTGTAAGTCAAGACCCCGCTGAGTATAGCAGAGTCAGGATCGTTCCACAGGAAGCAAGGTTGTTCGTCTATCAATCTACCAAAAATCAAACAAAAACAAATAAAAACACTCACGAGCAGCCTCGTTAACGACGTTGCCAGGGTCGTTAACGAACCACCGAACACAAAACACTTCAAATAATGACCTAATTAAAATCTAATTAAATTCGATACCGAGGCAAGTACTCAGCAACGAAAATTCACCAGAAATAATTCAAATAAAACAAAAATCTAGGACTAGGGACACCACAACATAGCCAAGCATAAAAACTCGTAAGAAGAAAAGATCATGCCTTTAAACAGATAGAGTCATCAACTTTCGTTGACTTAGCAAGTAAATTAACAAACTTTCGCATCCTAATTCACTTAATTGCTTGTTTTGGATCTAAAGCTTGAAACTTTCGTTTTCAAACAATATCAACCTTCAAGTTACTAACTTCCTCTTTCAATTAAGTTAAAAACTCAAATTACCTCCACTTTCGTATTGGTATAAGCACAACAAACAATTCTCAATCAAAGATAAAAGGCATTCACAACTCAATCTTACTCATCAAATATGCTCAACTATGCCGGGCTTAACCCCGATCATAGAAAAGGAAACTACTCACTAATCATAACTAAGAAACTAAAAACTTCAATCAAAAGAAACATTAAAACAAAACTCAAACTCGAATTAATAAGAAATATATCGTCTTACAGAGATTTAGAAGAAACCGAAAAACATAAAAATACCGAATCACAATCACGACCAACGACCCCGGTGATTGTCGTCTACCGAGCCTCGGCGGTCCTCTTCCGATCCGACTTTCTCTCTCTCGGCCCTTCAAAAATCTCTCCTAAAAATTCTCTCTAAAAAGCTCCCCCTTTCTATGCTAGATAGAAGGGTATTTATACTAAAAAGCTAAAAACTAAAAAGGCTAAAAGATATAAACTTTCCTAAAAAGATAGAAACAATCCCTAAAAGATAGAAATAAAATCTAAAAAGATATTAAGACCTAAAATACATATTCTAACAACCCCAAAAGATTCTAAAAAGATACTCAACCGACACGGAAATAAATTCCCGCTCAGGATCGGTGAATTATAAGATAAATACTCCAAATCTTCTTCTTCGTGGCCTCGTTAACGAGCCCACACAACCTCGTTAACGAGCATGGGCTTTGTTTTCTTCCACACTTCCTCTTGTGATCTCGAGCTTTGACTTCTTTAATCTTGCACTCCTCCGTCCGTCTTTCGCTGTAATGCTCCAAATTCAACTTCATTTAGCTCCTTTCCTTGCTAAAACCTACAAAATTCACAAAATAGCGTAGATTCCACTCTTTTCACAGAAATATGCAAAACTATCTAAAAACACTTAAAACTAAACCTAAACTAAACAAAACTAAACCTAATAAGCAAAGAAAACCTACTAAAAACTATACTAAAAATGCGAACATCAAAATACCCCATACTTAGACTTGCTTGTTCTCAAGCAATAAACAAGACACGAACCAAAACCAAAACAAATCATGCTCATCAAGACATAGCCATCTTCTAGAAAGCAACATCTACGCATAAGAAAATTATAGCAAAAGACTATTAACATCCTCACACATATATGCACTTAAATAGACATAAAATAATACAATCCAACCTCTCAAGGGATATAATGTGTTTCACTCAACTCTCATGTGTTTAGGCTTATAAATTCAATCTCTCAACTCATCTTATACACAAAAACTCATAGAAATTGGAACTTATATCACCAATACTCTCCACCCAAGATTTGTCAAAACAAGCAAAGAATCATCAAGAGAACTTAGGGGCTCAATGAAAAACTTCACAGAAGCTTTCATTCGGTCGGGCTTGTAATGGGGCGTGGAAATAACAATAGGGCGTGGAAAAATAATTTGGCTATGTGGTGCTAATAATATCCGGGAATCAAAGACTCCTAAAAACTCACATCTCACCAAAAACTTTCATATAACAACATACCAAACTCACTCTTCTTTATGCACACTTATTTTCACTCACCCTTTATCATCCTAGAAAGTCTCATAACAAAATAAAAGAATCTCTGATATTATCTTTAAACACAAATGCACTTCAACTCTTTACTTCCCTTTTATCATTCTCCTTCTTTTTTTTCTCTTTCTTTTCTCTTACTCGTTGCCTCGTTAACGAGCCCAATCAGGGTCCGGTAACGAGCTACTGTACACTTCTTCTTCTTCTTTTCACTTCCTTCATCAAAAACTTTATTGTGCGCATTTTTTTCTTATCAAGAGACCTTTCTTACATGTAATAACAAGAGACTTCCAATCTACCCTTCCCAAAATACCCTTCAATTCAAGCAAATATAAGCAACTCTTCTCTTTTTAACAAAACACAAAACTTACCTCTCCAATCTAAGTCCTAATTCCCGGATAGGGTCAAGCTTATCTCGGCTAGGGAATAATTTTTGTGGAGCTAAAAACAAAAAGGTTTCAGGCTAGGATTGGTTATCAAAAAGAAGGAATAATGTAAAGGTAGATAGGGAATAATAGGGCTTATGAAAATAAATTCTCCATCATATGATCTTCACAAGTAATGAACTAAAAATCTTATAAGGGTCTCAAGAAATAGATAACCATCACAATTCCAAGAGATAATATGCATAAAGAGAGTAAATCACACAAGAAAAGAAGAGGGATTTATGAATGTTCTCCCTATAAGGCCAAAAATACTCACAAGGTAGAATTTTGTTGGATTGCATCATCTATGATATAAAGTATATGTGCTCAATTTCATCAAATGCTATTCTCTTCTAAAACCATTAATTTCAAGTTGAGAATCCGACTATACTTTTAAAGACATGCTTGCAAGGAATTATATGATTAAGCTAGTGATTGCTATCATAGAACTTAAGAAGGGATATCTACCAATTCTAAAACTCTTTTTTGATTTTTCAAATTTTTATTTTTTTTATTTTCAATTTTCGATGATTTTTCCGGTTTGCAACTAAGAGAAATAAAAACTACATAGAACACATAAACACCTAGGACATAAGTTTTCTACTTTCTCCCACCCTATACTTAAAATTACAGTGTCCCCACTGTAAGGAAAATAAGAAGAAGAGGGAAAAGAAATAGAAAAGAAAACAAAAAATTAAAAAGAAAAAGAAAGACATAAAACTTACAAAAGTGGAAACAAGGAAAAGAAACTTCATCTTGAGGTGAATCAACGGTTCAGTGGAGGAAAGTAGTGCTCAAAGTTCCCCATGAAGTCGTACATCGTCCTCCAACGCTCAGCATCCTCCGCCTCTCTCTGACGTTGCCTCTCATCCTCCATCGACATGCGAGTGAAATAGACAGTTTCCCATCTATCCATCCTCCTATGAATGTGATCCTGCTGGAGGTGAAGCTGCTGCATCCGTGCAGAAAGATCCTCGGCCCATGGTGGTGGTATACTCGATCATGTGTACTCGGGCTGAGGAGGTGGTGGGTAGTGAGGCTGGAAATGGTCTTGATACATCACCGGGTTGTAAGGAGCTGGTGGTGGGTCGACAAGAGCTCTCGGCACCTCGTTAACAAAGCTGGGTGCCTCGTTAACAGGGTTGGGATGCGGCTGGAAGTGGTCGTTAACAAGCCAGGTGGGCTCGTCAACGAAGATGTTGCCTCCTAAAACCTCCGTGTCGATGTCATCTTCCTCGAAATTTAGCTCCTCAGTGCCGCCCTCGGTGTCGGCTTCTTCGGTGTCGTTGCCTACTACCTCGGTGTCGGCTTCTTCGGTGTCGTTGCCTACTACCTCGGTGTCCTCTTCTTCATCTTCTTCTTCATCCTCATCCATGTCATCCCGCTCAAACCCGGTTTCACATGGCCTAAGCGAAAGCTCGTCCTCCGGTTTTGGCTCCAATGGGTAGGGATGTCCCGTCCACGCCTCGTACCAATTCGGTACGTAGAGAAGCTCGTACATGTCGAGGGTGGGTGTAACTACTCGATCTTGAACCTTCACCTTGTATCCTCCCTCGGCTTGAACGAAGATACCGGAACTATACCAATAGTTTTTGTTGAGGAGTTGGTCGTGAGCCGGTGTGTAGCGGGTGAGATCGACTCCAAGATTCTTAGCCAAGAGGCTAACCAAATTGCCACACCACACCTCCTTGGACTTGGTAGATTTTTCGATGTAGAAGAGCCATTCGTACCCCAAGTTCAAGGGGTCGGGCTCCTCAAAGAGGATGGTGCGGAAGCAAGCAACCTCCGTCCTTGTAGGCCGGTTCAACTCTTTCTTCGGCCAAAATGTTGCAGCGAGGACTCTCAGAATAATCCGGAAGATGGGGTTGACTATGTTTGCCCCGGATAGCGCCGCGGTAGAGGATTGAACCTCCCCGGTGATGTAGCTCCAAGTGCGGGTCACTTGGTAGTCCTTCAAGCTATAGCCTCTAGACGGGTTTGGGAGCTCCAAGATTGCGTTGAACTCCTCCATTGTGAAGTCATGGTCCTCGTTACCGAGCCGGAACCGAATTCGTCCCGCCAAAGTCTTCGACGAGAAGTTGGTCTCCAAGGTGGCCAAGAACTCGGATGTGGGGGCCGGATAGTGTGGCAAGTTCTCTTGCTTCAAAAGGTGGGCGGCCCCAAGGATGATGAAAGCGTCATTGACATTCGTGTAGATTCCCGTGGTGATAGCGCTAGACTTCGAGAACCATCGGGTGTAATGGTCCTTCTCCAGAAAATCTCGGTAGCGCCGTACTTGGCTCTGGCTGCTCAAAATCACATCATCCACTCGAGGTGGAGATGGAGACCTATGGTTCCTCCTCTTCTTCTGAGCTCGGGTAGCGGGTCTGCTTGAACTAGCCATGGATCCTACAAAATAATCAAGAATTTTCCAAGATAAGATCCACTCAAAATAAATAGATACGAGACACCATACTTGGTCTCAAATAAATCTCGGAATTATTCGTCAACTACCCAATTGGGTCGTTTACGATTCTGGACTCGGATTGGTCGATGAAGCATTGCAAGATCGTTAACGAGCCTGGGTGGGTCGTTAACGAGCCGCCGAGAGCAAAACCAGAATTTTCCGAATTTTAATCTACCTTAAATTCAGCACAAATCAAGCATGCAATCTTCTATATTTTTCCACATATCCCTCATTGGGTATAAGCACCCCATACTTACTCAATTACCCATCCCGAACATGCTAAAATTACCCGAAATTTTGACATGCAAAGATTGAACTTTAGATCTAGAACAAGAAAAATTCATGCTTTCCTAACTAGAGGATTGCAATAGATAATCTAACATGAATAATCTTTCCTAAGACATGAACAACTAAGCACAATCAAGAATTTTTATGGACAAAAATCAAGCATGCTCATCGACCTTTCTAAGAACACGATTCAAGACACGAAATTTCGACCCTATAGAAAATCAATCATGCAATTTCGAGCAAGGGTTTAGAAATCATACCGGAGAATCGAGAAATTGAAGAACAAGGGTCGGAATCGGGGTGGTTAACGAGCTTGGCCTCGTCGGTGAACGGTTTCCGAGCTCCGGTAACGACGTCCTCTTCGGTGGTCGGTGGAGTGGGGGATTCCGATTCGGTGGGAGAGAAGGGAGGTGGATTGAGAGCTTTTTGGGTTTGAGGGAGTGTGAATTTGAGAGGGTAGTGGTAGATTTGGGGAAGGGGTAAAAGGGGTTTATATAGGAGGGGAAAGGGTAGAGGGGGGGGCGGCTAGGGTTAAAAAAGATAGATTAGGTTAGAATTCTTACCTGCCCCGTATCTTGACGAGTCGGGTCTTCGGACCGGGTCGTTAACGACCCTGGGTGGGTCGTTAACGAGCCACTGTGGCCTCTTTGAGTTGATTTTTCAATCCCTTTCTCCTGAAATCTTATTAGCTCAAAAAATTCTAATTTCTATCCTAACTAAAACTAAAAAGAAAAACAAAAGAAAGCTAAGAAATAATCTAAAAAGAAAAAGAAAAGAAAAGAAAAAGCTAAACCTATTCTAAAAAGTGGGTTGCCTCCCGTAAGCGCTATGTTTAACGTCATTAGCCCGACGAGCTCCCTCGCTAGTCTCATGGTGGTTCATGTATAGCAATGTTGGGGTCTTGAGGTACCCTTCTTGTAGTCTTACAGCCTCTGTGTGCTTGAGTTGCTAAATTAGGCCCCTTTTTTTCTATCAGTACGCTCGATATTCCTAGATTGTCAGTATAGTCCGAAAGCCAAGGTGGTTTGGACTTTTCTGTAATACATATAGTAGGGCCTTGGTTGAACTCTTGCACGTGGGACTCAGTGATCGGCAGATGTGGCTCGGTAGGGACTGTTGTGTCGAGTTCGGGTTGAGTCAACTCTATTTGTGCGACTCCAACTGGGTCGTTGGCTTTTTGATCCAAGTTGAATTCCACCCGTTCTTCTCCTATATCAAAAGTGAGGAGTCCCTTCCGCACATCAACTCTTGCTCCTGCTGTGGCTAAGAATGGTCGCCCGAGAATTATGGGTACATGAGGATCTTCAGGCATATCTAGGACGATAAAATCATTCGGTATAAAGAATTTCCCGACTTGAATAGGATAGTCTTCCACCACTCCTGTAGCTTTGACACTTGACCCATCTGCCATGTACAAATTCATGTCTACTGGCTCTAGTGGTCCCATATTAGCTTTAGACCAGATTGAGAGCGGAACGAGACTAGCACTGGCACCTAGATCGCATAAAGCCTTGAACTTGTGGTTGCCTATGCCGATTGTGATTGCAAACCTCCCGGGATGTCCTAGCTTTTCTGGTAGAGCTATCGATCTGACTTCATCCTGCAGCTCTGTAATAGACCTTTTCCTGCTAAGAATATCTTTCAAAAATTTTATGTATGCCGACATTTCGCTTAGGGCCTCAGCGAATGGGATGGAAATATTAATGCCCTGAAGAATCTTAACGAACTTACTCTCAGTAGAGTCCATAGATTTCTTAGTTGGAAATGGAAGAGATTTCACCATTCTCGGAACCAAGTTAGGCTCGAGAGGTGAGAGTACCGAGTCGACACTGGGGTCGATTGATGTCCTCGGCGGGTCGTTACCGACCCTGGTGGGGTCGTTAACTACCCTGGGGTTGAGAGGAAGGCTCGGTTTAGAGAACTTACCTGGGGTAGGATCGTCAGGAATCCTCGGAGCCTCGTTGTTCTGGTTTGTTGGCTCGGTATGTGCTCTCGCTGGCTCGTTAACGAGCTGATTAGCGAGGTCCTGTTCCTCCTTCTCTTCAGCTTGAATTCTCTCCGGCAATGTCTTCCCACTTCTGAGGTGTACCGCTGCTATTTGGCCTCTAGGGTTCTCCTCGGGGCGGCCCGGGAGTTGCCCTTGTGGTCTTGGAATCCGTGCGGCTAGGTCCCCTAGTTGGGAATCAACACTCCTCTTCCAAATATCGAACTCTCCCCATCTTTTATCTTGTCGGTTCAGTTTGGCTTGAACGTCATCAACTTTGTTGTTCACTCCGTTGATGCTCTCCTTTATCTCCTGAACCCATGATGGCGTCTCTTGATGGCCTGAAGGTCGATATGGTGCAGGTCGTCTATCTGGTGGGGGCCCTGCGTAGTTTTGACTTGTATTCTGATTGCCCCATGGTTGATAGTTGTTCGACCTGTCATTATAATTAGGCTGGTTCCTGTATGGTCCTCTCATGTAATTCATCTCAGCTATTATCTCAGCGATTCTAACCTGCTCAATGTTAGTGCAAGCAGAAGTACTATGTGCAGAAGAACCACACTCTTGACATGATTGAGAGGATTTCAGAAAACTTACCTGTTTCCTCAGACGGTTGACCTCATCTTGTAAGAATTGATTTTTAACATCGGGGTCAACTTCATCTCGGTTGGGTACATAGAGGCGTTTTTGAGTTTGTGGAGTCTGCTGGGTTCCGTACATAGCATCGTAATTCGCCAGCTTATCCAATAGTTCCCACGCCTCTGTTCGATTCATCTCTATAAAACCGCACGCAGTATGCGTGTTGA
This sequence comes from Fallopia convolvulus, assembly GCA_964016875.1. Taxonomy (NCBI): domain Eukaryota; kingdom Viridiplantae; phylum Streptophyta; class Magnoliopsida; order Caryophyllales; family Polygonaceae; genus Fallopia; species Fallopia convolvulus. The sequence continues at coordinate 9,017,071 of OZ024725.1, forward strand.
TGCGGTTCTTGGTCTCTGCGTTGATACCCTGGAAAAAGATTTCTTGCAAAACATATAAAGGTTACCCATGAGTAGGGCACTGTCTAAGCATCTCTTTGAATCTTTCCCATGTTTCAACAAATGTTTCATTAGGCAACTGGTGATAAGAGGTGATGCGTTTCCTCAACTCCTTTGTCTTGGCAGGAAAGAAAAACTTTGTAAGAAATTGATCATACAAAGCTTTACAAGTCCTGATAGACTTAGAAGGTAGGCTCTCCAACCAGTTCAGGGCCTTTCCAGTAAGAGACCATCTAAAAGCTTTTAATAGAACATATTCTAATGAGACACCTTCAGCAGCTATGGTGTCACATAAATCAAGAAAATTTCTAATATGCTCCATAGGGCACTCAACAAGTTTCCCTTCAAACCGAGCCCGTTTGATTAAGGATATAAATTGAGACTTGATCTCAAAAGGTTTCTCTATCACTGGAAGCACAATAGGAGATTCTGGCACCCTCAGTTCCGGATGCATGTATTGCTTGGCATTCCTTGGATAGGCATCTAGCTCTTCTTGTAGACGAGCCTTGTCAGCTCGTTGACGCTCAGTTTCTGCGTCTGCGCCGTCCTTCTCGGCTTTTAGTGCCTCCATCTGGGTCCGGAGGATCTCTAACTCTCGAGCCATCTCCTCTGTTGTGGCCATGGCTCGGTTTTTCGGAGTCGACGGTGCAGGGAACGTTCTGGTTCTGAGTAATAACCTGTGTTATCAAACTGAAGCCTTCTTCGTCCTACCGGCAAACACTGAGAAAACAGACAAAGAAAACACAAATTAAAAATAAAAACGGGGTCGGGCTATTCCCGAACCCAAAGATAAACTAACAACTCGTTGCTTCCCCGACAACGGCGCCAATTTGTTGATAGGGTTTCTCGGCCAACAAATAAATTTGTAAGTCAAGACCCCGCTGAGTATAGCAGAGTCAGGATCGTTCCACAGGAAGCAAGGTTGTCCGTCTATCAATCTACCAAAAATCAAACAAAAACAAATAAAAACACTCACGAGCAGCCTCGTTAACGACGTTGTCAAGGTCGTTAACGAACCACCGAACACAAAACACTTCAAATAACGACCTAATTAAAATCTAATTAAATTCGATACCGAGGCAAGTACTCAGCAACGAAAATTCACCAGAAATAATTCAAATAAAACAAAATCTAGGACTAGGGACACCACAACATAGCCAAGCATAAAAACTCGTAAGAAGAAAAGATCATGCCTTTAAACAGATAGAGTCATCAACTTTCGTTGACTTAGTAAGTAAATTAACAAACTTTCGCATCCTAATTCACTTAATTGCTTGTTTTGGATCTAAAGCTTGAAACTTTTGTTTTCAAACAATATCAACCTTCAAGTTACTAACTTCCTCTTTCAATTAAGTTAAAAACTCAAATTACCTCCACTTTCGTATTGGTATAAGCACAACAAACAATTCTCAATCAAAGATAAAAGGCATTCACAACTCAATCTTACTCATCAAACATGCTCAACTATGTTGGGATTAACCCCGATCCTAGAAAAGGAAACTACTCACTAATCATAACTAAGAAACTAAAAACTTCAATCAAAAGAAACATTAAAACAAAACTCAAACTCGAATTAATAAGAAATATATCTTCTTACAGAGATTTAGAAGAAACCGAAAAACATAAAAATACCGAACCACAATCACGACCAACGACCCCGGTGACTGTCGTCTACAGAGCCTCGGCGGTCCTCTTCCGATCCGACTTTCTCTCTCTCGGCCCTTCAAAAATCTCCTCCTAAAAATTCTCTCTAAAAATCTTCCCCTTTCTATGCTAGATAGAAGGGTATTTATACTAAAAAGCTAAAAACTAAAAAGGCTAAAAGATATAAACTTTCCTAAAAAGATAGAAACAATCCCTAAAAGATAGAAATAAAATCTAAAAAGATATTAAGACCTAAAATACATATTCTAACAACCCCAAAAGATTCTAAAAAGATACTCAACCGACACGGAAATAAATTCCCGCTCAGGATCGGTGAATTATAAAATAAATACTCCAAATCTTCTTCTCTGTGGCCTCGTTAACGAGCCCTCACAGCCTCGTTAACGAGCCTGGGCTTTGTTTTCTTCCACACTTCCTCTTGTGATCCTGAGCTTTGACTTCTTCAATCTTGCACTCCTCCGTCTTTCACTGTAATGCTCCAAATTCAACTTCATTTAGCTCCTTTCCTTGCTAAAACCTACAAAATTCACAAAATAGCGTAGATTCCACTCTTTTCACAGAAATATGCAAAACTATCTAAAAACACTCAAAACTAAACCTAAACTAAACAAAACTAAACCTAATAAGCAAAGAAAACCTACTAAAAACTATACTAAAAATGCGAACATCACACTCCAATGAGTTGAAGTTGGTGAGTGCATAAACTGAGAAAGCTTATTTACTGTGAAACCAATTTCAGGCCTTGTAAGCGAAAGATACTGAAGACTACCAAGAATCATTCTGTACTCAGTAAGCGAGGCAAGAATAGAACCAGACGTCTTCAACAAAGTTTGAGAAGTACACATAGGCGTAGAGATGGAGTTGGAATCAACCATGTGCACTTTGCATAGTAGATCTTGGATATACTTGTGTTGACACAGAAAAAGACCCTTTGGATGTGGTTGAACTTCTACCCCAAGAAAGTAGGATAGAGGTCCCAAATCTTTAAGAGAAAAACGTAGTAGAAAGAGTATGTAGAATGTTTTCAACAACACCAGTGTTATTCCTCGTAAGGATGATATAGTCCACGTAAACCAATAGATACATAATGGAGCCTGCGTGATGATAGATAAAGAGAGAGGAGTCGGAAACTGAATTCAAAAACCCGATATGAAGAAGAAACGTACACAACTCAGTGTACCACGCCCTCGATGCTTGCTTGAGGTCGTAGATGGCTTTCTTGAGTTTGCATACATGAGATGGATATATCTTGTCAACAAAGCGTGGTGGTTGGGACATAAAGAGTGAGATGGATATATCTTGGAGAGTCCCTTGCAAGAAGGCGTTGTTGACGTCCAATTGACGCAGAGACCAGCCAGACAACACAATAATGGAAAAATGGTTCAAATTGTAATAGGCTTAATCACGGGACTGAATGTCTCTGTAAAGTCACAATTAGGGCGTTGATGAAACCCTTTTGAAACTAATCGCGCCTTATACTTGTCCACGGAACCATCAGGGTTGTACTTGATGCGGAAAACCCATTTATAACCGACCATATTCATGTGAGGTTCGGCTGGAACGAGCTCCCATGTATCATAGAGCAAAGAGTCGAGTACTCGTTAGCTATGGCCTGACACCAATCAGGATCTTTAAGCGCTTGAGTTATGGTTTAGGGTTCTTTGTGAATGGTGGTTTGAGCAAGCAGATTTAATCTTTGGATGGGTTTAAAAATATTATGTTGGGATCGAGTTACGACTCGAAGGGGGAGGAGAAGGCGAAGGAGTTAGGTAGGGATGGTGTTCAGTAGAGGAAGACGAGGCAGAAGAGGATGGAGAAGTGGTGTTTGGCGAGATAGAAGGCGTGGAAGAAAAATTAAGAGAGGCTGAAGGTGAGTGATTAGGAGGAATAGAAAAATTAGGGTTAGGGTTTATAGGTGTGGAAGGTGCGGAAGTTGTGGGAGGAAGTGGTCCTTTTGTGGGGCCAGTATTTGGTGGAGGTGGATTAGGATTAGGGTTTGGAAAAGGAGCGAGTGGACTGCTAGATTGGTCCACGCGCTTAGCTCATTACGGCAAAGAGAGGCGTGAGAATTAGGGCAAGGGGAGGGAGTTTTATTAAGAAAAGGATACTCATGTTTCACAAAGGTCACATGACAGGAGGTATACACTTTGTAGGTTTTAGGATCAAGACAAAAATATGCACTTTGTGTGAGAGAGTACCCAACAAAGACACAAGGAATAGACTTTGGATCCATTTTGTTGTTGGTATAGAGTTTCAACCATGGAAAACACTAACAACCAAAACACCTTAATTTTTGATAATTGGGATAAGTTTGAAAAAAATTGAAGAATGGAGACATATTTTAAAGAGTGGGTGTAGGCATTCGATTAATGAGATAAACCGTTGTCTTAAAGGCAAACAACCATAGAGATTGAGTAAGACCCAAAAACGACATAACAGAGAGACCAGTTTCAACTATATCACGGTGTCTACATTCAGAATAGCCATTGTGATGAGGTGTATGAGGGGGGTAGTATAGTGAGAGACGCCATTGGAGGCAAGAAAAGAAGCTAGGGCCATGTATTCACCACCATTATCTGAATAACGATTTTTGATTTTTGTTTGGAAATAGTTCTCAACTAGGGCTTTGAATTGAATAAAGATTTCTTTTGTATCAGATTTTCTTTTTAATGGAAAGAGCCATATATATTTGGTGAAATGATCTACAAATATAAGATAATACTTGTAGCCATCATGAGACAAGACAGGAGACATCCAAACATCAGAAAATACGACTTCTAAAGGGGACACAAAAGTAATGGTATTCATGAAATGGAAGTTGATGACTTTTATTAATAGAACATGAATTACAAAATTCAGATTTAGAAGAAAAAGTGCCTAGATGAAAACTATTTTGCATTAAACGTAAAATCGGTGGAGAGGGATGGCCAAGCCTATGATGCCAAGAATGACCAGCAGATTGAGCAGTGAGGACTTGAGGATACACATGAAGAGGCCAGGAGTAGACACCATCAATACAAGTACCATTAAGAATAACGTTCCCATTTGAAGATCCTTCACAAGAAAGCAAGTGGGTAAGAACTCAAAAGACAAATTATTTTGAGCGGAAAGTTGAGATATTGACACGATATTTTTGGAAAGATTAGGAACACAAAGAACATTATAAAATTTAAGAGTATGATTGTTTGCAAGTAAGGAGAAATTCCCAGTATGAGTGATTGAAAGACCCGTACCATTACCAACAACTAAAGTATCTGGACCTTCATAGAGCAGTGACCCATAATGTGGCCAGATTGACCACACCATTGGCATTTTCAAAGAAACGGCTTAGGTTGATAGGGTTGTTGGTTAGGCTGAGAGGGAGGACGAGGATAGCGCATGGGGGAAAAGCATTAGGTTGAAAGATTTGGGTTTGTTGAGTGTTCCAAGGTCGTGTGTGGGATTGAAATCCAGGAGGAGTTGGTGGAGTGGTATTGTTTGGCCTAGATTGTTGAGAGTTATAGGTTTTGGGCTTGGGTTTTTGTTTAGATTGCATGGAAAGGGCGGTGGATGGTGTCGAGGACGAGGTATCAGAGGCCTTGACTTTGAGTTGCAACTCTTTGGTAATTAACTTCTCATGGAGTTCTTCAAAAGATATACTCGAGGCTCGTGCCCGAACACCATCGATAACGGATTGAAAGGTTGAGTCAATCCCATTCAAAACATGATCGATGGTGTCCTCCAAATCATGAGGTTTGCCGAGAAAGGCGAACAAGTCCGCATAGTGTTTGACTTGATGCATGAAATCGGTTATGGATTGTGGCCCTTTCTTCAAATTTCAAAGTTTGTCCTTGATTTGGTGAATGTACTCACGCAAGTTTTTCGCATAGGTGTCTTCCAAGATCTTCCATGCAACCCGAGAGGACGAGGCTTGTGTGACAAGCGTTGCAACATTCGGACATAACGTACCCATAAGTGCACCAAACAAAAGCTTGTCTTGCCGAGCCAAGTCTGATATGTCGGATTTGGAGTACGAACTTCCGCATTGACGAAGTTTGGTTCGGTTTCAAAGGGAGCATGATAAGAGCCATCAATGAATTTGGCAAGCCCATATCCAATCAAGATTGAATGAATTTGAGTCTTCCATGTAATATAGTTTGTGGGGGTTAATTTTATGGCATTATGAAATTGAACCACAATAAAAGGTTTAGATGGTTCAACCTCATTAGGAATAAGGTGATTTGTGGAGGCCATGAAAAAAAAATTAACGTGAGAAGGAAAAGAAAAGTTGGATTGGATCAAGCTCTTGATACCATATTGAGGTTAAAAGATTGATTGTATTATTGTGGAGAGAGATCTCCAATATAAATAGAGATTACATAGACAAACCCTAGAGTGTAGATTGAGCCCCAAGGCAATAACCCTAATAGAAAGAATATTTAGATAATATATGCTAATATATTCTTAATATAACACAAGCTAGAAAATATGGAAGTAAATATACTAAATATCCTTAACAATATCCACTAGCAGATTAAGGAGAGTTAAACCCAACCTAATGGATTAAGCTTTTGGGTTAAAAGTGGATCTTGACTTTATATGCTAAGTGGTAAAAATCCCGACACGTCAACCGTTCTTTCGGTCCCCGGAATCTATCATGGTATCAGAGAAAGTTCGATCCGGGTCCGGTTTTCCTGGTATAAAAACGGATATATAGCTAAAAGAGAATGAGATGCTAAATCTGTCAAAAACAAAAAAAAAAAGTGGGCTAGCTAAAAAGAGATTGAGATGCTAGATCCGTTAGAAAAAAATATTCAAGTGCTAACTAGACCAGGCTAGTTACCACTTGAGGGGGTGTGTTGGAGAAAAACTTGAACAATCCCACATCGAACACAAAGGCCAAAATCCACTAGCATATAAAGGAGAGTAAAACCCAACTCAATGACTTAAGCTTTTGGGTTAGAAGGTGGATCTCGAATTTATATGCTAAGTGGTAAAAATCCCGACATGTCACCCGTTCTTTTGGTCCCAGAATCTAACATGGTATCAGGGCGAGTTCGATCTGGGTCCGGTTTTCCTGGTATAAAAACGGATATATAGCTAAAAGAGAATGAGATGCTAAATCCGTAAAAAAAAAAGTGGGCTAGCTAAAAAGAGATTGAGACGCTAGATCAGTTAGAAAAAAAAATGTTCAAGTGCTAACTAGACCAGGCTAATTACCACTTGAGGGGGCGTTTTGGAGAAAAACTTGAACAATCCCACATCGAACATAAAGACCAAAATCCACTAGCATAGAAAGGAGAGTGAAATCCAACCCAATGGCATAAGGTTTTGGGTTAGAAGGTGGATCTCGACTTTATATGCTAAGTGTAAAAATTCCGACAAGTCACCCGTTCTTTCGGTCCCCGGAATCTAACATATACTTGCATGGCAAACTATCCGAAATTCTATCTTATCTTTAAGATACAACCATTATTCCTCGATCCAATAAATTGTCATATTTAATAATTAAAGAAGCATAATAAAAATATAAATAACTCACCTTTATCTTAGGATAATAAATATCCTAAAATACTTATATCATACATGGCACATTAAATATCATGTAAAATACTAATAATAAATACAGATAGCATACAATATTTAATTACCAAAAATATCCGCACACAGTTGCTCCTTGGAATCGTATTGTCGATTGCACGCAACGCGATATGTTCAAATCCTCCAGGACTTACTCGCGAGTGGTCATGTGGAATTAAGGTTGCTCACTTTATGATACGTGACTCAAAAGGCTAAAGTCTCGTTTGATTGTGGTCTCGATCTTCCACAAGTCTCCTCAATGTTCCCTTGTATTTCCAGCACCAATTTGAAGAATTTATACACGAAATTAATCTCTCTTTTCTCTCTTTAATGAATCAAATGATGGAGGATTCAATTATAAGAACACACGAATTAGAATCACTCAATTTAGAGTTGGAGTTGAATTGCAAAAGTTATGAAGATTACAAGACACGAATGTTATTTTGGACCAAAGACTCGAGAATAACTATGCCAAGTTATTCTCCAAGTCTGATCTAATTTTTATTAAATGAAAAGCTTAGTTTAAATAGAAAATACAAACTAGGATATCCTTGGAGCACAAGAAAACATCATGATATGACCTTTCTTGCTTTCCAAGATAAGATATTATAATACTGAAACTTCTATCTAAGTTCTCTTATCTAAATAAATCAAATAAATAATTATCTGACTTATAAGATAAGGAAACTAAAAAGCTAATCCTAAAACTCAAAATGATATAAATAATATAAGCAAGGTATAATTCAGCCCTAACAAACTTCCTATGGCCGAAAATATCATAAAGATATTATCTAGTTATAGACAGCTCTCAGTAAATCGCGTTTTTTGGCTCTTTGATGTTGGATTCTGGATTTAATAAACTTTAAAGTTGTAGATATTTTAATTATCTTTTCAACGCAATTTGAATGGACTTGAGATCAGTGTTCTAGCCCAAGTTATGACCGTTTTGTTGAGCATTACTTTTAATTTGACGGACTTCTTAACTTTTCGAACTGTCATAACTTCATCCTCTTCCTTGGTGGCCTTTGACGCCATTGATGAACATAATCAAAAGATAATATGGAATCCATGAAAACCTTCTTAAACTTAAATTATCGGGACCTTAGTAAAGGTCTTGGTCTTTGGCCTCTAAGCGTCTTCAATAAATCATTGTCTTTGATCCTCCCTTGATCTGTATCACTTTATCCGTATGTATATCCATACATCCATGCCTTCTTACATGGGCTCCTTGATCTTCCATACACGAGTATGGATGATTTTTCTCAGTACCGAGCAATTCGTTGACGTTGTATTATAGTTTTTTATGCAAGACTCAATCTAATGCAAAAACTAACTTTTATTTAAAAATAAATAAATATGAGCGTTTTCTAGACATCTAAAGACAAACTAAAATATAAAAAGTAATGTTTAAGGGCCTCATCAAAAGCACGTGGGAAAAAGAGTGCCCTTTCCTAACATGAAGTCCTAGAGATGAGCCCCACATATGTGGGTCCTTGAGTAATGTCTATAGCCCTTAGATGTGATCGGCCCTGCGTCGGCCGATTGTTCATCCCGCATGCAAGCGATCTTCAATGGTGAGTCACACAAACACAAGCACGCCTCTAACTAGTTAGCGCGTACTTGAACCATATCTTCTCCATTTACTAGATCATATGTTACAGGGTCGAGGGTACTGCCTCCATTGCATCGATCCAAGGTCTTCCTAGGATCAGGTTGTAAAGCGTTGGGACATCTACTAGTCTACTACTACGAACTCAACCTCCATCTCCTTCCTACCTAGACTCACTCGTGCCTTAAAGGACCAAGTGGAATGGTAGGGTATCTTCCTAGGCATGTGATCGAGTTGCATAGAAGTAGGAATCAAATCTTCTTGTCTCTTCCTCAAAAGCTTGTAGACCTCATAATACATAATGTCGACCAAACTTCCAAGATCAATAAGAACTCTCTTCACTTCACAACCTTCCACACCCAATATGCGAATATTAGGGATCATTGTGAGGAGGTTGTACTGTTGTGAGGTCTTCTATCTTAAACACGATGTCCTGGGCCCGTGTAGGCCGGGAAGGCTTCGGCTCATCTCCTTGGATCCTCATCACCTCCATATCATGGCAAGGCTTCCTGCATTTTCCACTCACCTCGGGATCATCGCCCTTATAGATGGCATTGATGGCTTGAACAACTTCAATTAGAGATCCCATATATTTGGGTGACCTCTCTTCCCTAGTTGATCCATCTTTCTAAATGAACTCTTGCAAATACCTTTTTATAAGGCTCATATTTCTCTGACAAATGACATTGGGTCTTATGATACATGCAATACTTGTGCCCATTACTTTCCTCATCGGGAAACTCGTCCTTCGATGGCCATAGAAAGAATGGCTCGTGATTGATATGAGGAAAGATGTGATAAATGGAAGATTAAAACCCGTGTAAGTGGCCATCGCAAGCCTTACTGCCTTTCCCGAGGCATGCCGACCCTCTTCTTGACCCATCTTGTCACAGAACCTATGCAGGGCGATGGCGTTCGATGCCTCACCTTTAGGTCAGCCTCCTCTAGCCTCATAAACTGACCAACCCGCTCCTACTACTCGATCATAGTGGCGAGGATTCTAAACGTCAAGTCTTCCCTTAGCCTGCTATCCCAGGGTAATGCTTTCTTAAAATTTTTTATGGACATCTTCTTGTTGTAGTTATCGATCTTTGAATAGCACTCTACAAATCTGTTCGAAAACTGCCTTAAGCTTTCCTCCTTTTTCTTCCTTAGACTAAACAAAGTGTCTAAGGAGATCGTCCAAGGTCTCGAGCATTCAAGTTCAAGAATATCTTTAAGAATTTCATATTATCTTTTGAAGATGTCCATCAATGGCGTCCAAGGCCACCAAGAAAGAGGATCAAATCAAGGAAGTTCGGAAATTTAAGAAGCCCACCAAATGGAAAACAATGCTCAGTAAAGTGGTTATAACTTGGGATACAAAATTGATCTCTAGGTCGTTCAAAATACGATGTAAAGATAATTCAAAGTTCTAAAATTTTGTAGTTTACATCGAACCAAGACTCCAATAGTTAAGATGGTTAAAATCACGTTTTATTGAGAGAAGTATAAAATATTACGGGAATCTTTGACTTTCTTTTATTCTATCTATTAGATATTATCTTATCTTTAATAATTCTGAATTTTTCTAGTCTTTTTTTAGGAAATAAGGAGTTGATCATCCAGTGTTTTAGATGGTTGACTTGGTCAAAACTTTATATCTCTTATCTTCTTAGTTTAGATAGAAACCAGGATATGTCGACTCTACCCCTTGCATGGGATGAGTCGCATGCTTGTCTTACACTCCAAGTTTCTATCTTGTACTAGGATTAGGATTACTTTTGTCTTTAAATACTCTTCATTATTATCAATAGTAATCAGTTTTGAGAGAAGAGAATAGCTTGACTAAGTTATTCTTTCTCTTTGAACCTTTTCTTTCAATTGTTCTTATTCGTTTGTATTCTTGTAGAGCAAGGAGAAAGCTAAAACTCTATACTTGATCATCACCCATACACCATCCATCGAAGAAGAGAAGATCTTAACTTGGTAAAGTGTTGGTGCTTCCCAAGTTAGTTCTAATCGACCTATCTTCACCAACTACCATCAAGAGAAAAGTGTTGGTGCCTCCTCGTGATATACCATCAATGTCCTTCATCACCAACTAGTGTTCGAGTTCATCATCCAATTTAGTCCATATTCATCATCAAGGCTCAAATCTTCATCAACAAAGAAGACATGCGTGCAAGATCGGGCCACCCTTCAAACGAGACAATTCATCCCCAGGTTGTTGTCACCTATCACTAAACTACATATGATATTTACACACGTAACGGGATCGCTAACCGATACATGACTCTTGATATGCAGGCAACTTGGCCCCTGACAACTAAATGTTATAGCTATACAACATAAGTGCCTTTTGTAGAGGTTATCTCGAAAGCCCCCAACTTTTGGGGCATAAGCGCTCAGCTCTCGAGGATGGGGGCTTTTACCTTCGCTTCCAAGGTAAAAGCCCCCATCTTCTAGGGCAAAAACTCCTAACATCTAGAGCATAAGCCGTCAGCTTCCTAGGTGATGTTCGTGTTTTTAGTATAATTTTTGATAGGTTTTCTTAGGTTATTAGGATTAGTTTTGATAAGTTTAGAGTTAGTTTTATGTGTTTTTGGATAGTTTTGCATATTTTGTGAAAAGTATGGAAGCTACTCCGTTTTGTGCCTTTTTGTAGGATTTAGCAAGGAAAAGGTGTTGTTTGAAGCTGGAATTGAAGAGCTATGATAAGAGATGGAGGAATACAAGGTGAAGAAGCCGAAGTTCGAGTTTTTGGAAGAGAAGTGTTGAAGAAAACCAAGCCCAGGCTTGTTAACGAGGCTGTGAGGGCTCGTTAACGAGGCCACAAGATGAAGATGTTCGAGAGTTGACTTTGTGACTCACCGATCCTGTGCGGGAATTTATTTCCGTATCGGTAGAGTATCTTTTTATGATTTTAGGGTTATTATATTATGTATTTTAGGTCTTGTTATCTTTGGAGATTTTATTTCTATCTTTTAGCTTAGATTCTATCTTTTTTAGGAAAGTTTATATCTTTTAGCCTTTTTTGTTTTCTAGCCTTTTTAGTATAAATACGCTTCTATCTAGCATAGAAAGGGAGAACAGTTTTTTAGGGCTTCTTGGCTGGGAGAAGAGAATTCAGATTTTGGAGAGCCGAGAGAGAGAAGGACGGATCGGAGTCGTGATCGAAGGAGCTCGGTAGACGAAAGTTACTGGGGTCGTTAGTGTGTTCTTTGATTTGGTATTTCAGTGTTTTCGGTTTCTTCTGAATCTCTGTAAGACGATATTTTTATTTATTTGAGTAGAGTTTTGTTTTCAATATTTTCTTTGATTAAAGTTATTAGTTTTTTAGTTATGATTAGTGAGTAGTTTTTTTTATCTAGGGTCGGGGTTGAAACCCGGCATAGTTATGCATGTTTGGTGAGTAAATTTATGTGTTGAATGCCTTTTATCTATTGTTGAGATTGTTTGTTGTGCTTATACCGAGATGAAAGTTGAGGTAATTTGAGTTATTGACTTGATTGAAAGAGAAAGTTATAAACTTGAAGGTTGATATTGTTTGAAAACGAAAGTTTCAAGCTTTAGATCCGAAACAAGCAATTGGGTGAGTTAGTTTATGAAAGTAGATTAATTTGCTTCTTAAGTCAGCGAAAGTTGATGCATCTATCCATTTAAAGACATGATATTCTATCTTATTACGAGCTTGTGTGCATGGCTATGTTGTGGTAACCCTTGTCCTAGATTTTTGTTTTTATTTGGATTTTCTCATAATCATATTCGTTGCTGAGTTCGTAAGCTCGGTACCGAACATGTCTAGGTCGTTAATTTTGGTCTTTTTATTCTCGGTGGTTCCTTAACGAGGCTGCTTTTGTGTGTTTTGCTTCGTTTTTAGTAGTCGATAGATAAACAAACCTTGCTTCCTATGGAACGATCCTGACTCCCCTATACTCAGCGGGGTCTTGATTATAAATTTATTTGCTGTCAAGAAACCCTCTCAACACTAGGCACAAACCCCTAGCTTCCGGGACATAAGCCCTCAACTTTTAGGGCATCGTTTCAAAGGCCCTCAATTATGAGGCATCATCTTGAAAGCTCTCAACTTCTGAGACAAAAGCCTTTAGCTTTTGAGGTACTTAAAGATCTTATAGAATTGATAGAACCTTATGAAATCATCTAGCAGAAGATGTGAAATTTTTCACATCTCCTCGCCTCAACGGCCAAGGGTGTGTTTGGATGTATAGTTTATAAACTCATTCTGTATTATAGTTTTTTTATTAGGTAAGGATTAGGAGGCACTCTTTCTCGGAGGATCCTTTCGGATGAGAACAGATAGTTTTGAATGAGTCTTGATGAACTCGGAGGGGAGACTATGGCTCGATTTAGCAATTTTATCGGTCACATCATTACACTCCCTAGGAGTATGATTGATTAAAATATCATGGGCTCTAGAAATGGAGACAAGGATGTCGGAGATTATTAGCTCAATCTCCCAAGGGTATTTATTTATCCCTTTAACCGCATTAATGATCTGAAGGTTGTCTCCTTCAATTTCAACCTTCCTTAGATTTCTGTTTTTCACTTCCCGAATAGCCTCTCGAAAGGCCAGAGTTTTAGCTTTCAAGACAGAGATCTTACCGAAGTTACACGTCCTCAAGTCAATCATCTGGCCTAGGTGCTTTCTGATTACAATTCCTCCCGTTGCTTGGTTGTTGGGGAGCCTAGATGCATCACAGTTGATTTTCACTTGGCCTTGTTTAGGCTTTTTTCATTTCCTATTCGTTACTCTTCACTGGTTCGTTTTACAATGTTGATTCGCTCTCCTCATCTTCTGACCATTGTTTTGCCTTGTCCCAGTTTTTAATTTGGGTTCGGATATAGCTTGTCAGGTCTTGAATGACATCGCACTGATCTTGTTGAAAAGTTAATTTATTTTGTTGATGCCAAACACTCCACCAAATAACTGACAGCTCCGTGAACTCCTTTTTCCCTAGTAATTGTTTAATTTCATTAAGAATTACTCTTGGTGATTTATTATACGGATCAACTCCCCTAATTACTTGAGCAATGTTTAGGCTTACTTTATTTGCTATACATATCATGTACGGGCACTTAGTAAGTATGTGGTTTGTGTCTTCGATGCTACATTCACACAATATACATCCTCCTGGTGTAACAACCTGTTTTTCGCGTAACCGTGCTTTTATGGGGAGGCCATTATTATCAATTTTCCATAAGAAATTTTTCAGTTTCAGGTATATGTCCAGTTCCATATCCAGTTATTTAGGCTTGGAGTTTGTCCCTCTATATTAGTAATTAACTCTACTGCCGAAGCAGTAGAAAACTACCCATATTTACTGGATGCCCAATAGAGCCGATCTTGTATGTAGTTGTCTGGGATCGGAATTGTTTGAATTTGGTCAACTATCCCATCGGGTAGAACTTGTCATAAATGGTCTATCTTCCATATTTTGTCGTTTGATATCCAATCTACAACTTTCAACGTTTCATCAATAGTTGAAGGATCCTTGGCATGGAGGTGCAAGGTACCTTCAAGGATCCATTTATCATTCCAGAAGTTAATCGTTTTTCCATCCCCGATTTTCCATATTAGTCCCTTGCAGAACTCTTCCCTAAGTTGAATGTGCTTTTTTCATTGCCAAGATGTATTCTGTTTGGGCTTATATGTGAAGAGATTATCATTTTTAAGGTATTTTTGCATAACTATCCTCACCCAAATATTATTTGGTTCTGCTAAGATTTTCCATAATAATTTCATTTGCAATGCTTTGTTCATATGTTCTATCTTCCTTATTCTAAGCCACCTATTTTCATTGGTTTGCATATCTTATCCCATCCCACAAGTGGCTTATATTTGTCTATCTTTGTTCAAGAAAAAACCTCTATTAATTTTATCCATTTCAGCATGGATGGAGTTGGGGAGCATAAAGCTTTGCATTACATAGTTGGGTTTTGTAGCAAGGTTGGCTCGGATTGAGGTTGTTCTCCCTTCTTGAGAGAGCGAGTTAGCTTTCCACTTAGTAAGCTGTTTATGTGCCTTGCCTTTAGACTCCTTAAAGGTGTCTTTGTTAACTTTACCACTAATGATTGGGCATCCAAGATATTTTTCGATATTTGTCATTGTTGGGATTCCTAGCGTTTGAGGACTATGTTTCTTCGCTGGGCATTCATATTTTTGGAAGCTTGAAATGCAGATTTGATGTAATTTACTTTTTGACCCGAAATCCTGCAAAATTCTCATTTTGTATTATAGTTTATTTTACTTTATGATGTGTTTGGGAAGATTTTAAATTTGAATTTTTTTTATATATATTAATGTTGATGTGATGTTTAATGTGATGTTTGAGTTGTTATGAAAGAGATGATGAAATAACTAGAAGCTTCTTTATTACTCCCACCGTTTCACAATACTTGTTCTTGAAGCTTTTTTTTTGTTTTAAAATAGACATTCATGTAAATTTTTTTCCATTTATACCCTTGTGTATACCCCATATTACATATATCTCAAAATTTCATTTTTTTTGGGCTGAATCTCCCAATGTGATTGAGAAAAACAAAGAGTATTTAATAGGAGTAATTTGGGAAAAAATATTTCCTTAATATGTGTGAAATTTTGTCTAAGATCAAGTATTGTGAAACGGAGGGAGTAGAAATGAATGTTTTTTATATCTCAAAATTTGAAACACACCAAACACGTCTTGAAAATTTAAATTATTAAATTAGATTAAATTAAGTAGAATGCATTATAATGCATAAATTAAGGTAATCCAAACAGACCCCAAGATGAATTTGTGGCAATTGTTGAGCTAAGAATTCTCAACAAGATTTTTTCTGGAAGATCTCGACTTCTAAAACCTGACTTCTAGGTCCTGGCTCGTGGAACTTAGTCATCCTCTTTGTCCAATGATGTCATTTAACTAATCTATGAAGTCAATCCTATGTTATAAGATTGACTAAGACTTTTGTTGAGTTCTCTCAATCATAGAACTTGAATGTGGAAACCTGCTACAGTAACGAGGATTCCTAGATTATCGGGAGCAGTTCCAACAGCTTTGACTACTTCCACGAGGCATATTTTTAGGAGGACGTTGGCATATAGTTGAGGCATCTTATTCTCAATAAATGAAGGCTTAACTCAGTCTTGGAAGACATCATCTTTGAAGTTCTCACCACTTCCACATTTACACTCTCTTTCCTAAACTTGTTTTCTCTCATAGATCTACGTTTGTAATCAGTTAGTTATTTTCTCATATATGTATCCATATGATTTATTAGCCATTAAAACTACATAAGTATTCACGAAGTTGTAATTCTCTCGAGTTCTCTAACATCCGTAGAATTTCCTCAACAATTTACGAAGGATCATTGATATTGGAAAACATATTGTAATCACTTCCTATTACTTAATCCAATAAAGATAAGGATTTATTTCTTGTTTATATTGTTATTGCATTCACTCTAATTATGTTTTATTGCTTTCGATTATACTTTCGCACGTTCACTCGCCAATGGAAGAAGATCCAATCTCTTTGGCTATCTATTCCTCAAAAGCAAATAAAAAGTGATCTTTTGTTCATTTTTTGTCCTAAACAAATCTTTAACAATGGCAACTACTCTCCCTCCTCAATCGAAACGATTTTGTCACACAGTTTTACGTTAACTCTTATTTAAACGCTATTGGATGATTCAAATCGACATTTATAATCAACAAATTGGAAAAAATAATAATGAATAAATAAACAAAATATGCCTTATCATGAAAAGCCTCAAATACACTAATTTTCAAACCCTAAATCTACAAAATTTTACAAAATAATATTCGTGCAATTAACAAGTTCGATTACGTCAAGGCCTCTCAAATTAAATCTAAGTTAATTTTTTAACAAAATCAGTTTGAATTATGGGGTGCATCCTCATGCTCATTGACTTTTATACACAATGCCTTTAAAATAGATTTAGTCTCTATATCAATTTGGATTTTGCTATTTGTCTCCCCCGGGGCGATAAATAAGATCCCAAATATAGAAGGTTATCTATTTATAATTTGTAATTTTATCTGTTTATATATTAAAAAGGAAACCCTTTTAAAAACACAAATCAATTAATCTAAAATTTATTTCATTAATTATAAATCAAAATTTCTTCCCTTATATTATTTTAGGCAAGTTTATACACTCTATTTAAGTGTTTTTAAAGGTATCTATATGGACATAATTAATTCATCTTATGTAGGTCCGTAGGTGTATTGTACATTTAAATTTTTCTTTGGGTCAAAGTATTTCACATCTCTAAACTTTAGAAATTAAATACTTTATTCATGTGTTGCATGTTTTCACTTTTACAATGAATTAATAAATAACATTTTAATTAAATTTGATTTGTCAATTCTATAGTATATTTTGTATGTGTGCTTTCTGTACTTGATTATAGTTTTTGATTTCCTTGATGTTTAAATTTTTTTGAGATTTGTAGAAAGTAATTAGAGAATTAAGATTATACTTACCCTAGAAAGTAGAAATATATTCGGGAGTCTAATAAAAGAAAAGAAATTGATTAATGAATTAGAGAAATTTTGGATATGGTGATTTGTTTGATAGGAAAAGGTTTTTATGTTTCCTTTTTAAAATTTGAAAAAAAATAGAATTACAAGTTTTAATTATATAAGCTTCTATATTGGGAATCTTATTCGTCGCCCCGAGGGCGACAAATAGCAAAACCCTATCAAGTTTATTGCATTCTAACTAAATGCAACTATTAGTGTCACATGGTTGAATTTCGTTTTTTCTTGAGTCTATTGAACGTACCCTTTTTTTTGGCAGAGCTTGACCCTCCAAATACTGCTATGGTGGAGCCTCACTGGATTAATGATGATGAGGAAAATCGGTTCAAATCAGCCCCAATTTGTTCTTCGAATTTTGATTTTATTAGTTGTCCCGATCGTGTCATGATCGACTATGACTCGATATTTTTTAGATATACTATAAAAAAGATATTAATAAATAAAAATATAAGATAAAATTTAAAGTAAGTACTTTGTTGTTCGTAATATGTATAAAAATTATTTTATTTTTTAAAATTAAATAAAAAAAATAAGTTTAGATTTTTTAAGTTTAAAATAAACATATATTATTAAGATAAAATAATCTACATTGCTCATTTTCCTTGACAATATTTCATAAATGGGTTTGATTTAAAAGAAGGAGACAAAATATGAAGAAAATAAAGAAAAAAAGATATATTTTAAAAATATGAAAGAGATGAGATTTTAAAAAATAATAATTAATTTAATAATAATATACGTAATTGAGTATATTTATCTTTTAATATAAGAGAGAGAAAGAAAAAACTAAAATGTTAATAAGATTAAGTATATATATTTTATTGGCTTATAAGGAAAAAAATTCAACCATTAGTTAAATTTTTTAGTTAAGATATTATCTCCTACCAAAAATTAAGATATTATTTAAATTTGGAAAATAAATAAATTTTAATTAAGTGGAAAAAATTTGTAATATGAAGTGAAAAGAATAATTAATATATAATTTTCATTGAACAAGGATTAAATGACATGTGATAAAAAAATTTGTGGATTAATAATAGAATGTCATGTGTTAAAAGATGAGATAAAGCAATGTGGTGGCTCCAAATCTTATTGATTTTATATATGTTGTAGATTTGCCCCAAATAGTAGAGAATATATAAGCGCTTGTTTAGAAATGGCCAGAAAATTTTGTGTTGTATACCTACTTGTATGAGTTGTTTCTTGTTTGCTTAGAACCTTATCCGTTGAACAAAAAACCCTCTGGCTCCTTTCGCTTCCCAGATAAACCCCACTCTCTGTTTCTTCATCCGAGCTCCAACAATGGCGGCAGCTGCTGCTTCTCTCACCTCCATTCCTCGATCTTCTACTTCCTTATCATCCTCCCTTCCATTCCACGCTCGAATCAGTTACCAGACCTTGCACCTCTCCCCGAAGCTAAAATCCCCCAAATCGCTCAAGCTTACTTCTCAATCATTCTCTCTCCCTCTTCTCCGCCTCCTCTCTCCCGCCGACCGGTTCTGTTCCGCCGCTGCTTCCGATGACCTTCAGGCCGCCGTGGAAGATGAAGAAGAGGGAGAATCGGAGCTCTCTGGATCAGAAACGGACCAATTGCTAGAGCAAGAGCACGAGGGAGAACAGGAGGGAGATGAAGAAGTTGAAGGTGAAGGAGAGGGAAAGAAGCCAGTGTCTTCTGAAGATGGCAGACTTTACGTCGGAAACTTGCCGTTTTCCATCACTTCTTCTCAATTGGCCGAGATTTTCGTCGAGGCTGGCGCTGTTCGGTCCGTTGAGGTCCGTGTTCCAATTTCTGAACTTAATTTCTCTTTTTAATTGGATAATTGAATTGTGATCTTGCTCCTGGCAATTCATTCGCAGATAATATATGATAGAGTGACTGATAGAAGTAGGGGATTTGCGTTTGTGACAATGGAAAGCGTTGAAGATGCCGAAAAGGCAATAAAGATGTTTGATTCATCTGTAAGTTCCCCTATCCTCCTAGCAATCTTTCTGCGATTGTGAAATCCATCTGCTTTCTTGATGAAATGCTATGAATAAAGAATTGAAGTGTATCATGAAACCTGAAGAAGAATTTCATAGCATCAACATTCAAACAGTTCTAGTTTTCCTAAGCTTAGATTTTAATGCTTCTTTCGAAATCAAAACCCTGGATTTGTAATGATGGGAAGTAAGAGTTCTTGACAGCAAATTGGAGGAAGGACTGTGAAGGTGAACTTCCCAGAGGTACCAAAGGGAGGTGAAAGAAAGGTGTTAGAGCCAAAAATCAAGACCAGCTATCAGAGCTTTGTGGATACACCAAACAAGATATATGTTGGCAACCTCAGCTGGAGTGTGACCACACAAGGTCTTAAGGAAGCTTTTGCAGACCAACCAGGGTTTCTGAGTGCCAAGGTTATATTCGAGAGAGGAACTGGGAAATCTCGTGGATTTGGGTTCCTTTCCTTTTCGTCTGCTGAAGAAGCAACATCTGCTATGACCGCCATGAATGGAGTGGTAAGCAGAAACCTGACATTTCATTTCTAAAATTAGTTAATAACGTAAATCTGTGTTCTATAACCTTGTTTGTTTTGTGATTTGCGGCATCAGGAGTTGGAAGGACGGCCTTTGAGACTGAACATGGCTTCAGAAAGAGCTCGCCCTTCACCTTCATCAGTGGATTCAAGCTCAGAGGAGACAGTGACAGTGGAGGAGAGTGAAATTCTTTCTGGAGTGAGCTCTTGAGAAACACATGCTTACAAAAGGAATTCTGGTGAGAGCTACATAACAGACACTGTATGGCTTCCCTTTCTGTGAACGACTGACTGGTGATTCTGTTGCCTTGTGGAATATTGCAGCAAGGGATTTTTCAAGTGTGTTGATGGGTGACATACCTGGGAAAGTGGCAATAGATGGATGTTTTGTGTGATGTGGGAAACTCTTGGTGGAAATTGAATGGGTATACACAAGTATTTCATGTTTTCGTCACAATTTTGAAAGATACTTACAATTGTTTTCATTGTTTGTTTAATGTTTTGGTGAGGGTCAACTGAAATGATTGTTTTTAAACTTGTTTGTGTGTCTCCTTGAGTTCAGATAATGTACAGAGAAAAACAAAAACTTACTTCAACATGCAAGTAGATTAATCAATCAAACCACATTACATGCTCAAGAGTTTCATGATACACTGGAAACCACAGACGTAATATCTTATAACAAATGCAAGTCCATGAGACTGTAATTTAATTTAAACCATCTAAAACATCGGATACAATCAGATGTATGAGAGGAGGGGAAACAAGCAATCAACAGGCACAAGACGGGGTTAAAAACTTATTTATGTGCCCACAAAATTAAAAAAATAATCAAGTTTGCAACAGCTAATACAGATAAAATTGGCTACCTCCAAGTTGGGTGGATCTAATTTGCTGATGCAGTCTTGGAATACTTGTGCATTGACATCAATGCTGATGGTGCATGCCAATCAACAATCATATCCTGAAGGGTTGGTTAGCGAGGTTGTATTGCTTGCGCTTGCTCTTTCCCTTCTTCAATTTCTGTGCTTTTGTGGCAATCTTTTGGAAAAGATTTGGTCCACCAAATGTGTCCTTAGATACCCTTGATTTTTTCCTTTTGCCACGGTCGTACTCTTCATCCCTGAATCAGATGACGAAACAAGAGAATATTAGATCAGTGCTACAAACTGAATCTTCAGTTTTGCCATTTCAGGATTTTCATTGCAGGCTACACAATGAACAATCATCGCAAGAACACGATTTGTACACAATTTTAATCTTCAAGCAATTGGGTGGATTCTAAAAAGCTTTTTAACAATAAAAAATTGAGAGTGAAACCAGAGATAATTTAGAAATGGCTCGGAATTTAAAGACAGTACACTTAGCACTCACCACTCATCTGCTACGTAGCCAATGCTGATACTGGTAGTTTGATACGCCTCCACTGTTTGTTGTACAGATGGAAGATCCACATCATTGCAAATTTCAGCTACAACACAATAAAGGAAAAGATAGCATCAGTAACATCATAAGAAACCGCCATGTCTTACCCAGTTACCCACAAAGTGAAAGAACATGAAAAGAAAGAAAGAAAGAACAGTAAACAGGTGCTGGACTAAAGATGCCAGCCCAAGAAAATGTACATAAGAAACAGGAAACTTATAAACCACTAAATTCCAGTTCAAGAAAGTTGTATCATTAGCTTCTTCTCTTTTGAAGGGAGATTATGAAGAAAATCCATGCTAGAAGTACAATTAATGCCAAGATATCTACTAAAAGAAATCTATAGGGACAATGAAAAGCTTACCAGGAGTTCTTTTGAGGTTTTTTGTTGATTTATCAGCCACTCTGTTATTTTTATTCACGCCATCTTTAATGCAAGAAATATGTCCACCTTTTTGCTGCTGAGTTTCTGCCCTTTTAAAGCATTGGTCGTCACCAGCAAGAATAATGTCGCCCGAGGCTGTTCGTCTCTTTAACTCAGACACTAAATCTTCATGAGCTGAAATCCTGTCATGCTTTACATGATTACTACTGCTCCTTTTTGAACCGCGTCGAGATCTCTTCCTTGAATTCTTGGAGGAAGCCTCAATTGCAGAACTCTTGGAGGAAGCCTCAATTGCAGCACTTGTGTTAGATGTAGAGGGCCCTGACTTTTCATCTATTAGATTTTCAGCATCGAGCTTTTGTTTCGCCTTTTTAACTTTTTTATGCTTCTTTCTCTTTCGCAAGCTCAAGGATATCCCATACAGAATTCTAGTACTAAGATGCGAGCTGGGAAAGTTATATTTCACAGCCTTCTTTGGCTTTTGGAGTGAGGAATGACCGGGTGATTTAGAGAGCAACCCATCTATACTTGTGACTGCACCATTTGATCTGCCAGCATTATTAATTACCTCAGATTGCTTTGCAGCTGGTTCCCTTGGAGCACCTCTAGCCTAGCAAGAGAGAAGATCAAAAAGAACAAATAAATTTTAGGGTGAGGGTACATACACTTGCAACCTAGCAAATATCAGTTGAATGATTCAATAGAGTAAATTATGAGATGCATTTTTTTAAAAGGGAAATTTGCACTAAACTCGATACCAACAAAGATATATCCTTTTCCCACAAGGAACTGGGTATTAGGATTAGAAATGATGTAAAGATTTATACCCAACTAAAATTTTAAGCCACACCAACAATTACCTTCTCAGGAGTCTTTTGTGCCATATCTGCATTTAGGTCTTTTGTCACAAGTGCAATACCAGCTGGCTGCTCAGATGGCTTAGCAACTGACACAGGAACATCAGTCTTCATACTTTTGTCATCAGTTATATTAGTAGTGGGCTGGACAACTTTTGGAACAAGGTTATCAGCTGAAGGGTCACCAACATTGCACTGTCTTGGATGTACTGAATGTTGCATACTTGATTCCAAGACCAAAACATTACCCTTACTCTTCATTGACAATTGTGACAAGTCTTGGGGATTAGGTTTCTGGAGGGGATTTTCCTTTGGCAAGTTCCCTGATGAGTGTACATTTGGAAGATTGTGCTGAACAAGAACACTGGAATCATCGGTGCATCTGAGTTTTTTTAGAAGTGATCTACTTCCAAGCCTTCTTTCAAGGTCATTTTCACCAGATCTCTTTTGAACAATACTTGCCCCTAATTTATCATTCTCAATACTTATGTCAGATTTGACATCAGATTTATTTGGAAAACCTTGACAAGTAACAGGAGTAGAGCATAAACCATTTTCCTCAGCAGTTGTCACTGCCTTCTTCTGAATAGCATTTTCCACTGCCTTCTCCTTCTGAGTAACAAGTTCCACTGCCTTCTCCTTCTGAGTAACAGTTTCCACTGCCTTCTCCTTTTGCACAACAGTTTCCACTGCCTTCTCGTTCTGAGCAAGAGTTTCCACTGCCTTCTCGTTCTGAGCGATAGCAGTTTCCACTTCCATCTCCTTCTGAGCAGTATCAGTTGTCACTGCTTTCTCCTTTTGAGATGTAGCATGGACTGGTTTGTCAATGGACATGCACCTATAACTTGTGGTAGAATTACATGACCCATTTGGCATAGAAGCTGGAACCATCTTCTGACTCTGAATAGCATTGGCAATGTTTCCAGCACCAAAGTTTATTCCATCCCGGACATAAAACAACATGTAGGCCTTCTGATCCAACACTATCTTCTCACTTACTTGACGAACCTATGTTTATTACCAGGAAAACAAAACAAATTAACCTTCGCAAGGAAAAGGAAGGGGGAAAGATTACTTTGATAGAGTAATTTCTAATGATGCACTATAACCAAGTTGTGTTCAGGCTTGTAATCATTGTCAGAATTTCTCTTTAACCCTCATATAAGCCTCTCTCTATTTAGTAATCTAAGTAGCACATTCAGTCCTGGAATATTCATTTTTTACAAAGGGTCTTTCTAGTGTGTTCCCATGGGCATATGCTAAGAAGCTAAAGTTGGAAAATTTTCCATACTATTTTAGTATTTCCTAGATTGGTATAGATGAATGCTAAGGAAAAAAGTTAATATCAACAAATAATTAACATACTTCCCAAAACGTATTATTTTATGTGTTCCCATGGGCACACACTAGAAAAAAACTTTTGTTTTCAAATAAAATTTGAATGATATGCGAGGGCATGTTTTCAAATAAAACTTTTGGATTTAATTATTTTTTAATTTTATTTAACAGAATTAAGATAAAATGGATGGAATTTGGAATTTGAGTGAGTTTAGAATACGGTAAGGAATTTGTCAAAATTAGGAGGGCACCAAGAGGAATAAGATTTTTTTCTGGTCACCAAAAGGAAAAGTCAAAAACAGAGAGGCGCCAAAAGGAAAATCCCAAAAATTAAAGATACAAATGTATAAATCATGCTTGACAAAGCAATACATTTGCAGGCTCCATAGATGGCCTCAACATGCCAATAATCCCATTATTAGCAATTTAGCAATTCTTATCATACATATTATTATTACTGAACCCTGAAAATCATTACAATTTCTGTGTATTATGTAAGCCTTCAGCCTTGCATCACATTTCAGATGCTATGTGTAATTGTTTCAGGAGCCCAAAAAATTAAATTATCATTATACATATTACATAGACAGAGTGGACAACACATTGACACAAGAAATCACTATCAACAAAATATTATTCTTGTTAACTATTAATGGATATAGCTAAGATCGACATCTCACACCTCCATAGTAGTGCTTATCTCAAAACTAAAAGCGTACACCTCATTCCCTACCCTCTATATTCAACCACCTCCAGCCATGATCGTATTTATTCACTACTTTACCGCTTAATCTACATTTCAGAGCTATAAACAGTAAATGAAGAACAGATAAGGGATGGAAAACATACCCTGTTGTCATCAAGGGAATACCAAGTTCCACTTGATGTGCGAACAAAACAGTAATAATGACCAGAATGTGTACTCCAACCAGCATGAACCAGGACCCCATATAAAGTATATTTCAACTCACCCTCCTGCAAATTAGCAAGTAGCAATACTCAATGCCAGAATTACATCACAACACGGACAGATATGATCACACTGGAGATAGAGAGCAGACATACATAGGATCCAGAAACATAATGCTTCAAATTCAGCATTGGACCAAACTGAACTTTCTTGTCAATCTTTTGCCCAGAAATGTGTGAGCCAAACCGCTTAAGATGGATGGTAAGGACATAGGGAGCTTTGTCTATAGTTAGCTGTTTTACCGCTCTAACTTTCTGTTTACACTGCTGGCACATATACTGCTTTTCACCACCATCCAAATGCTCTACAGCAGTAAAATGACCAAGAGCCTTATGCAGGGAATCAGCCTTGACTATTTCAAGACTCAAATCCAAGAAAGGATCATACTTGTTCGAGCAATAGGAGCATTGCATGCATTTGACCTGACAAAAATAGGAAGATAAATCAGATATAGGCATCAATTTCTCCAAATCAGGGACTCCATTTCTGAGAAAAATCTCTTAAATTTAATTCTATAATTTCTCAGAGATAAGAAGCTTCTCAAGATAATAAACCACGCACATGCAAGAAGATACATTACCTGACTCCGAAGGCTACCACCAAAGATTTTGTGAACCAAACTCTTCTCATAAGCATTAGGAGATTCACAAGGAACTCCAGAAGGCAGGCAGCATTTGTGCATCGACTCAAGCAAATGTACCATATACTCATGAGCATCCTCCTGCCTTGAAGTTCTAAAATTCCGAGAGATGCCTGATTGGGCGGTCAAGAATAACATACACCTCATATAGGCACAAGTTAAACAATAATTACTATCACATGACCATGAGGAGAAAAAACCCAATATATCACCAATAAGAATGAAATTCAGTGAAATGGCCTACCATACTTTTTTACCAAACACAACTAGGCACTAAAAATGAAACAGAAATAAGAAAGTGTCAATTGCATTTATAGAGCACAGAGCGAATGCATTTTGCCCAAAAAGGAATAAGCACTTAATGTGAATACCAGTGATAATATCATCAAATATATACCTAGTCCAGGCTTTAATTCAAAAAAGCTTCAAAGTATATAGAGATATAAGGAAATGCCAGATTATGAAGTGAAAAATCAAAACACTTCACATAAAATGCGATTTAAGACAGGTAGCCAATTAAGTTTCCTTCAAAAATACAAAAACAATGAGTAGGATACGACGCAGGTTTGTAACAAGATCCTTTGGCGCCAGTATTCTCCCTGTAGATTGCAGTGCACTGATGACATGGTTTTGGATAGCACATAAAGCACAAAATCCAATAACATGGCCTTCAAAAATTAGCAAAAATTAAATTAGAATTAAAAACAAGAAAATACAGATAGAATATGCATATGGTTTCCCTAAAATATCAGGAAATAAAAATTGAAAAGGAATAGGGTTCAAAAGTAAGTGTTCCATTAACCGACGTTGGAAATAAAGTATAGCCAATACACAGTTGATTGCCGAGTAAAATTGGAAGAGAAGGGCAACAGACTCACAAGATGATTTTTGATGTTTTCCGCTTAGCAAATAGGCTACTAGAGGCTCTGTATGTGTCAAGCATTGGAGCACTGAATTAAGAAAACAAGTGTTTCCAAGGTTCTCCAGACCAGCACCCTGTGTATGGTGAAAACATCTTTAAATATCAGATTGACATGCATGAAATCTTACACAACTAACACACACTTCTAGGTTTAAAAAAAAAAAGCTTAAGCTTAAGGGTAGGAAGGTGGGAGCAGATGCTAGAGAGTACAGTAAATTTGATCCCTATAAATTAGTATTACATTTATGCGAAGAAAATTTTTAATAAAAAACGCACACAAAATAATCAAGAATTCAATGCTACTGCAAGATCACGTTCAAATTGTTGGATCATTTAAGTGAAAAGGATGAATAGGTGCAGATAAAATGATGCAAAACAACAAAATAGTTGCAAAAATTCCAAAACATCAGCTTACAATCCTTCGGACAATCATGCGAAATTTGACATCATTATCCAAGCCATTCTCAAGATTGGCATGTGAGGACCGAGGATCAGAGCCACGTTGATTTTGAGCTTTAAATTTTGATCCATTAAAAGAGTAGAAAGGTTTTCCACTCAAATGAAATTCATTCCGCCTTCTTACAGAAGATCCACTGAAAGCTGAAGTAGAGCCAACATTCCCAAAGCCCACCATCCTTCTCGTCTCAAAAGCTGAATAAAAAAACCAAACTAACGAATCAAAAGAAAGCTAAGAATGACAAAATCCGATGAATGCATGAAGAAGCACGATTGTAGATGTCAGCTATGCAGCCATGTTCTTGAGGCTATAGACAATATGCCCTGGCATTTTGAGTGTGTATGATACACTGAATGAATTTGTTTAGATCTCTTGTAAGATTGGCATTGGAACAACGAGGTGGCAGCTAAATTCAAAAGAAGGGAAAACCCCATCCTGCTATCCCGGTTTATCATCATTTCCATGGAGTCAAACTTATCACATCAAATTACAAACAAAAACTTGTCAAGCTTTACTGTAACGAATCTCCTTCGATTAAAAGAGAATAGCATGCCACGCCACATAACACGCCGATACTGACAATGGACTGGACATAGCCAAAAATCAAAAATGGTACAATCTCTCTCAAAAAACCACTTGATTTATAAAATCAGCCCCTTTAATTATCTTAACTGCTGATTTGCTTCTTTTTTACCAGATATCTAATTCCAGAGAAACTGAACCAGAGCATCCAGCGAAAATGAACCACAAGTAGCTGTGCTATGCGTTTTGGGAGGAACGAAAGCTAATTAGGGTCTCGATTGAATGAAAATGAAAAGAGATCATGCATATTATAACGAGAAGTAGTAAAGAGGTTACATTTAGCGGATCATCGACCTCCGGCGGGAGTGACAAGGCGGCGATAACAATTGATGAGAAAGAGAGAGAGCCACCGACAATCCAGCGACTGGGAGAGATACGATGATGGTGATGACACAAAGGGATGAATCAGCTGCCGATAAACGCGAGAGAGATCGATGGAGAGAAGGAGGTTTGGAAGCTGGCAATGGCGACGGCGTTGTGCTGGAAATGCCACAAGTAGGGTTTTGTTCGAATCCTCTACACTGTTTTTCTCTATTGAACTTATATAACGCGCTTGAGCTGTTAGTCTATTATTGAATTTCATTTCTAACATTAAATAATAAGTTTTGAAATTTTTTATTGAAGGAAAAGATGTCTAACATACCTGGGCGAATGCACCGGGCCGCGCGTTCGCGCCAAGGTTGCCGACGTCATTTCTGGCTCCTATTTGCAAACCGGGCTCGGAATTTGTGGCACGATGTAACTCGTTCAGGTCCGTCCTTTTTTAACTTATAATAGGTGAATACTAGTTATATCCGTCTTGCATGACACGACTAAATGAATTTAATACTTAATTTATTTAATGAATATGAAATTTGAAATTTACATCTGAATTTGCATCTGAATGTTTGGAAATTTGAAATTTTTTGGCCAAACCCAGATCCGAGGAGCTACGACCATATACTTTTCCCTCCTAGTATATCTCACCCGTTGGATGGAGTCAGGCTTCTCGGTGGACCTGTCAGCTTAAACACTGATTTTTGCAGTCGATTGATCGGAGACAGGGTTTCCAAAACTATTAGTTTGATGGAGGCTGTTGCTGGACTTAATGATCCCCAATCGGGGCTTCTTCTTCTTCATAGTTGTGTGGGTGTAGGCCGATTGTACTTTTCTCTTCGGACTTGACCACCACAAATGCTCGGGTCTGCTCCTCTCACCTTTGACAATGCCTTAAGGAAGGTTTGGAGGAGATCATTGTGGCTGGGGTGCTGGTTTTGGTGATTGGCAATGGCGTTGTGCCACTCTACCCTTTCGGCTTGGTGGTTTCGGGGTGTATACAGCTCATGATGCTTCTATCTATGCTTTTGTTGCCTCGCGACTACAGTCTCTTGAGCTCCAGAACAGATTGCTTCGTCAGTGTAATGCCTTGGATATAGGGCCTGCTTGTGCATTAACCTTAAACAACTTTCGGGATTTGTGCAACTTTGATCCTCTTGCTCTTTGTCGTGATGTACCAGCCTCTCCTTTTATGAAAAAATTGGCTACAGTGTACTTTGATATAGTGGAGAAGAATTTGGTGACTTTGTACAGCCCGAGTGATAGGGAAAAGGCTATCCTCATTCGCAATAGGTCAGCACACTCTTTGGACTTCTTGAGAACCCTCCCTGTTGAAGGGTTAGGACAGACGATGCACCCTAAACAATTTCGACGTGTTTTGTGCTATCGCCTTGCTATTCCTATGTATCCTGCTGGTTTTACTTGCCCTTGTTGCTCTTCTAAAATCATAGATTACTTTGGCGATCATGTTGTCCACTGTGGGAATGATATTGGTATTAAGTTTCACCATAACCTAGTCCGGGACGTGTTGGGTGACATCTGTACTCAGGCTGGTGTAGTTGTGCAAAAGGAGGTTCCTCTTGGATTTTTTTCTGAGGAAGGTAGAGATCTTCGCCTGCAAATCTTCTAGTTTACTCTTGGGACAGAGGTAGGAACGTCTGCTTAGATGTCACATGTGTCTCTCCTTTCACGGGGGCTGGGGTTGATGTTTTTGTTCATGGAGCTGTTGTTTCTAATGTTGTTGTCCGAAAGAAGAGAAAGTATGAATTGAAGTGCACAGATAATGGATATGGTTTTATTGCTTTTGCCTTCTCTACTTTTGGAGAGCTAGGAAGCGATGCCCTTGAGTTTATGTCTCGGGTCACACGCGCTGCTCATAGTAACACGGCTAATGTTAATATTCGTTCCTTTATTTTTCAGCGTTTTTGCTTTGCCTTGAATAAGGGTGTCGGAGCCCAACTAGTTGCTAGGTTCCCATCCAACTTTGTGTAATTTTCCCTTTATATTATCATAAATGCAAAATTTAGTATATAAAACTTATTTATTAGGAAAAAAATTATATAAAATTTTACAATTGGTGTCATGTGAAACGGAGCCAAAATTATTAAGGTAAATTAGAATAAAAATTATTTGAATTAGAATCATTTAATTTTTAAAATCTTTTACAAAAAATATAAAAACGTAAAAATAATCTAAATTCTTGTATTTTTTATCAAATTCAATTCTTTTAAAAAATTGAATAAAAATTAAAAATATACTTAATAAGATAAAATTAAAAAAAAATAAAGAATGAATTTTTTAATGATAAGAAAACCATTTATATTTACATAAATAATTCAAAAAGAAAATTAAGGAAAAGATAACGTAATGTTTTTTATCAAAAGTCAATTTAGGCAAGTAATTATCTAGATTGAAAGTTCTATTTTTTATGAAAATTTTATTTAAGATAAATGTTTTACATAAATAGATAAAAAAAAAATAAAGAGAAAATAATTTTCTTTAATCTACCCTAATACATTATAAAGCAGAACCCAAGTCTGTTGTAAATTTTGCGCCACATGACATTTTTAAATAAATTAATGTGAAATTATATTTTAATAAATTTTGTAACATCTGATAGTAGAGTTTGGTTCAAATGAAACAAACTCTTATCCTAAAACGAATGCACTTTTCATAGTTAGTAATGCACTTTTCATATAAAAGTGCATTGAAAAATACAAAAAGTGCATTACGAAAAAGTGCACTAAAATTTTTTGAAAAGTGCACTAAAAAGTACGAAAAGTACAAATGCGAAAAAGTGCACTCTGAAGTATGAAAAGTGCACTACTAACTACAAAAAGTGCATTCGTTTTAGGATAAGAGTTCGTTTTAGGATAAGAGTTTGTTTCATTTGAACCAAACTCTCTGATAGTATTCTTGCTATATATACTAAATAGATAACATGTTTATATAATTTTCCATCTATGGATTATGTATTAGTTTACTACAATAGATAACATATTTATATAATATTTATATACATAATTTTTTTTTATCTTTAGGGTTTAGGGTCTTAATATATTTTTTTTTATCTTTTAACAAGGCTTGATCTCCAAGTATAAAATTTATATCTATATAATGATATAATTTTAAATAATAAGTTTTGTTATGTTAATATGTAAATGTCAAAAATAAATAAAAATTTTAATTTTAATTTAAATTAATAAAATTATATTTTCTTTATCTTTTATGCATGTATATTAAAGATTTTTTCTTAAATCAAAGTTTGATAAAAAAAATAGAAAAAATTTACAAATCTTGATGAATACTTGCTTAAATTGAATTTTGATAAAAATTTACATTATATTTTTCTTAATTTCAGTGTCTAAAAAAATAAGAAAATATTATTTGAAAATATTCAATAAAAAATAAAATTAATATTTGAATAATTTCAATCTAAATTTGGACAAGATCTCTACAAATAATGGAAAAATATTTAAAAATATATTCAATTAAAATATGGAGTACAATCTAAAAAAAATTGTCTATTGCATAATTTATTATAATATTATATAAATATATTTAGTATTTTAAATTAATATCGTAGAATTGTATAGTTTTTTAGTAAAATTATCCCTTGAATATCACGGGACTTCAACTAGTTTTCAATAAAATTCGATTTTATATAAAGAGATAGAAATTTACTTGAAAAAAATAAATTAATATATCTATCTTAATATATTACATCTAATGTTCTATAATTTGTTTTAATTTTAGGTAAAATCTTTTAGATCTGTCCTGAATCTTGATATATAATAGATAACATTTTTATTTTAGATAGAATCTTTCCTTGATTAATTTATTTTATTTCTATATTATCCTAAAATAATATCAACATATATGAATTTTCAAAATAAAAAATCCTAGGTGGTGAAATCCTAGGTGGCTTAAAGTGGGAACGACATGTAGGAAAATCCTAGGTGGCGCAACGTGGTGGCCTTATTCCTTGCGTCTTTTATATATATACAAAGATGGGTGCTTGACACGCATTAAATAAGAAAAAAATCATAACTATAACCTAAAGTGGAGGTTAAAAAAATTATTAAATGACACATGTCACTTTTAGATTGGACCACACCACCTCTTTTTTTAAAACTAATCTTTTATTTTTCGATATGATAAATTCTTATCCATGTTTTTAGAATATAGAATAGAAAATTTCATTATTAAACAATCTTTTATTTTTGGCTATGATAGATAGGAAGATCATTAGGATATTTTTTCATACTATCATACAAATTCTAGAAAAAATACATTTACATATATCAACATTTAAATAATTATTTTTAGAAATGATAGTGTTTTCGTAGATAAGATATGTATAGTTTTTTTTTTAAATATCATTGTCAATATGAATTTAAAAAAATTAACAAATATAATTAAATAATACATTAATTTTACAATTTTCTTAAAAAATATCATTGCCTATATCAATTTTTAATAATTATTTTAGAAATTATAGTTTTTTTGTAGATAAGACACGTACAATTTTATTTAAATTTCCTTACCAATATCAATTTAATCAAAACTTAACAAATACAAATAAATAATAAAATAATATTATAAAAGCCCGTGTAGGGAACAGAAACTAAGACTAGTTATTATGTAAATAAAAAATGGTAAATCATCGTATTAGAAATGAATGACTTCATTAAAATATAAGGATAAAAAATAATATAATATTTATATTTTTACTAAATTGTTAAATATAAAATAAAATTAATCAAATTATTATCTAAGAGGTACGAAATGCCTCGATTTTAATATTGTAAAATAAGTATCTGATTAATATTTGACCTATTGTCTTATAATTCTTAAGAATCTACTAAATTCCCTTCAAGAATTTGAGCTACAATTTTTTATAAGAAATACCAACATCGTGTACAAATTGAATAAAGAATCTGGCGGAGCATTGATGAAGGTTTTTCCCTTTTTCTCAAATTCTTATCCATCTTGTTGTTTTGAGGTTATAATAGGTGATTGAAGTTTAATTTGTAATTTATCTCTATTTTAAATATGGTAGAATTGAAAAAAATAGAATAAAATTCTCAATTGTATATTTATTGTTCTTTTTTGTGTGGGATTTTTACTTGTTCATATTTGTAATCAATAGAGCGAAACACATTTCTTGTTTCTATTAATTTTGTTATTTTTTATGACAATGGGAATTTATGATAATTTAGATTTTGAATGTGAAACTATTATTAACTAATTTTTAGGAAAAAGTAATAGAAAATTAATCTCCCACCATTCCATCAAAATCATAACATAAAAGAGGGTTAAAGGAAGTATTTTATACTAAAAGCATTCAATATTCATTGTGGTAAAACTTGAAATAACATTATACTATAGTTTTTGTTGGAATATTAAAATAACCTTGGAAAATAAACATAAATTAGATTTATACTAGTATATATTCCCGTACCTTGTACGGGTTTTTCTTAAATAAAATATTAATAATAAAATATTTTCAAATATATTTATTATCTGAGAAAAATTATCATTTAAATGCTTAAATATATTTTTTTTGTTATGATATGCATAAAAAGATAAGGTAATTATCATATAACTAATCAAGATCTTTTCATATAAGGTAACAAATAATTGGATTATAATAATAACCAATTTGGCAAGAAGATAACTATTCAATTAAGATATCTTAGTAACTAAGAATTGAGGAAGTTAAAACCCAATGAAAAGAACGCGCTGCCCACGTGCCTGGTTCATCGCCCTCCTCACGACCGAAACCCTAACGTCGCTTGCTATACCGCCGTTGTTGTGCTACCTAGCGCTGAGATCAACTCCCAATTTCCACCCTAATGAAGACCGAGAAAGGTTTCCCAATGCCCAATTAAAGCAATCAAGAAGTAACTCCACCATGCCCCAAATCCGTTCACACCTAATTTGCAATTTGGGGGATTCACGTGCATTCAATCGGGCGTTCGGATCTCGCCACCTGTTGTTGGCTTCGAGAGAAAGCACATATTCAAGTTTGCTGCAATTTAATCGCAATTACTCAACTCAAGTCAATCCCAAAATGTGTCGGGGGAATTTCAATCATCTTGGCGCCTGGTTCATGACGGTGACGGAATTAGCTCGTTGGGAGTTGGGGCCGTGTTGGGGTGGCGGATGAACCCCCTCTTTACTCCTTTTCCGGCGCCTTCAATGGGGCGCTTGTTTCCAATCATGTTCCTCTCTGTTTTGCCTGGCTATCGTCTTTTGAGAGCCAAAGAGTTGGCCTTTAAATTCACCCCTGTTCAGGTTCTCTTTCTCACGCCTTCTCCTTCCTTGTGCTGTGTTGTTCACGATGCCATCTCCTCTGATTCCTGCTCCTTTACTGTCATCCTTCGTGTGTCCTCTCCCATGGTTGAAACCTCAAAAAACCATGGCATTCCCTCTGATCAACCCACGTATGCTGATGTTGCTAACCAAAACAACTCATCTCGTTTGGGAGGCCAAGTACTTAAACCCAATGAAAACCAAACAAACAACCAAAACCAACTAGCCAATCGAATGTCGAAACTTAAAATCGACCCAGCAGTGCTTCAATCCAGCTTGCAAAAGGCTAAAGATGCTACCATCAAATCGATGGAATCTTCCCTCTTCGGTTTCCTACTCGGGGAGCCAATAGAGTTCACGAAAATGCGCGAGAAAATGCGTAACCGATGGCGTGGAATGATCGGACTTGATTTCATTATAATCAATAGACATCATTTCTGGTTTGAGCTTCGTTTCAAGAACCCGAAAGATCCAAAGAAGATCTGGGAGGCGCGCCCCTATCACATTGTTGGCCAACTGCTGATGCTCAAAAAATGGCGTCCAGATTTCATTCCAGAGAAGGAACCGAAAAACCGAGTGGGCTTGTGGTTCCATATACCAAAGTTGTCCCCACTAAATTTTACCCATGAAGCTCTCCCCCATATTCTCCAGGATAATGGTTTCGGCAACTTAATCCGAATTGTGCCTAACCACAACAGAATTTGTGCTAATGTTGATGTTCAGGATATCAATATGGAAACAATTGTCGCTCCTGATGAAAAAGGAGAACTTGCTGAATTCAGCATTTGGTTTGAAAACAATTAAAAAGGGTGTGGCTATTGTGGCGCAAGGGATCATATGTGGAATCAGTGTAGCATCAAAAAAGCGTCATCCAACAACCATAAAAGTGTCAAAAACAAGAGCATCCCAAACTGGATGTGATAGCTTGCATTTAGGTATAGTTTAGGATGCATATTTTTGTTTATTTTGCTTGGTTTTAGTTTAGTTTAGTTTAGTTCTTAAATTTTTTAGGTTTTCTAGGAAATTCGGGTAGTTGCGCTTGTTTTGTTCGGTTTTGCAGATCTTTAGGTAAACAAGCATGGACGGGATGTATCTTAGTGGACTATGGAAGAGTTTGAGGAATCCTAGAGTGATACAAGTGAAGATTGGAAGAACCAAGACTCAAGAGCTTGTGTGAAAAGAACGCTTAAACCCAGGCTAGGCATTGAAGGTCTTGTTTCGACACCTCTATCTTGCAATGCATGGTTTGGGGGCTATAGTGCTCGGATGAAGCTGAATTTGCTATCACTGGAAAGCTAACTCGAAGAGCTACAATTCATATTTTTACTCCGAGTCCAAATTCCAACTTGAAGGGGGTGAAAACAGCCTCTGAAGTGTCGCTTGGAGTGCTGAACCGAGGTGTGCCACGGGCATAACATGAAGTTGCGCGGCCGCGCCACCCTGGAATGAGACCGCGCCTCACCTTCTGCCACGGGAGAGTTGGGCCGCGAGTTTTGGGCTTCGGGTTGGACTTTATTAGGTCTTTTCTGACTGGTTTGATGTAATTTCGGGATATTTTATCTTTAGATGTCTTAGGGGTATTTAAACTTTGTTTTTAGTTTTCTCTCTGAATCATGATCATAACTTTGGATCAACTTTTGGAGGCTAGGATTTTCTCTCAAGGAAGAACCTTTGAACCTTTGTAAGTTTGATTTTAATTTCAATTATGAATTGTTAAATTCTCTTGTGTTTGACTAGTTATTGAAGTCATGATTTGTATGTAGTTGTGAGGTTTAATTGATTCTCAACAAACTTGAATAGAAATTATTCCCTGTGCTTAATTGAATCTAAATTAGAATTTTATTAGATTAGCTACCTAATAGAATTTCTAGTTATAACTGAATCTGATTAATTACCGGTCGGAGTTAATCTGATCAAGAGTAGACTTTAACTAATTTATCACCGCTTGGACAAATTGGTTAAAGTAGGGAATAGATTCACAAGTCACTTAGATGTCTGGTTGCTCTAAGTGCTTGTTTCTATTGATAACTTGAATCGTCAAGCTGTTATTTAATTGAATCTAGAAGGTCTTGTAGGTTATTAGATAATTAGGGTTGTTAGACTGATAGTTCTATCAACTAAATATGAAGTTTGGGTTTTAGTCCTTAGTAGGATCATTATCCACAATAGATTGTTCAAGTGATAAGAGAATCAAGAGAATTGAGGATCAATAAAGCAATATCATGATGGATTTAATTAGTTGAACACGCTTTTCTCATATTTGTTAAACTCAATCATATTTGCATTCATAGTTAGTTTTCAATTCGCTTAGTACTTTAGACTTTCAATCAATAAACCCCCATATTAGTTACTTGGCACTTAAGCAATAACACATTAATACACGAGTCTCTGTGGGATCGACCCTTACTTGCCACTCTACTGAGTTGGTTAAGTTAGGTTTCTTTGAAAGGTATAACGACCACTGAAAATACCTCATCAGGATGCCACACCCGCCTTCCGTTATTCCTATGGGAACCAACAAAACCCATAATGAGAATGGCTCCATTGCACAAGTGAAGAATGCACCCTCTCAACACAATGTCGCAGCTCTGCAGGGGGCGGACACTACCATTGG
Source organism: Fallopia convolvulus (assembly GCA_964016875.1). NCBI lineage: Eukaryota > Viridiplantae > Streptophyta > Magnoliopsida > Caryophyllales > Polygonaceae > Fallopia > Fallopia convolvulus. The sequence goes on from OZ024725.1 coordinate 9,053,842, forward strand.
TCTTAACCCCTATCCTGTCGGCTGCCACGAGTAACCCTGTTGCAGTCACGAAACCCAATCCAACCGATGGTGGTCTCTTGGAGAAGGCGGATAAGCAAATCGAGCATGAAGGGGATAATTTCTCCAATGGAGAGTTTGAAGGCGCCCATGATAATCCTTTGGCCAGAATTAAGGAAGGCTCTAATGACTTCAACTCGGCGGAATCAAACAACTACGCCAAGGTTTCGAGTTCTGTCAAACAACACAAGATGAGCGCAAGCATGGATGGGACGAGATGGACACCTAAGAAAATAGTCGGAAAAGACGTTCAATGGCTTTCGATGATTCGGCCATTTCCGCCTTCAAAGGGCTCAAAAAGCGGATATTATGATCTTCTCCATTACACCGCTCCCTTGCCTCGTGAAGAGGCCATCCAGTAAGCCTATCATCGAAAACTTTGCGGGAATTAAAACCCCAAGAACAAAAAATTTCATCAACCCTCTGTTATGTACCAAAAAGGTCAGCTTTTCCATTTTTCAGTTGTTCCGGCTGGTTCGTGTTCTGATCGTCGTGTTGTGTCTGTTGCGCCAGCTCCGAGTTGGTGGTTGTTATTTCTTTGTATTTTATTTGTGTTCCGCAGTGGTGAACTGCGTTTGTTGTTGGATCGCTGAGTATAAGAGTTTGGTACTGTTTGTTCTGTTTTATTTTGATGTGTGCCTTTTTTTTCTCTTTTCCTCTCCTTTGCTTTTGTTTCTTTCCTTGTGTGTTCGTTTTGTTTGGGCTTTTTGCCTCATTTCCCTGGAAAGGAATTAACAATATTGAATTAAGGGAGAATTTCTTAATGGCAACAACCTCCAAAAGGCTAAAAAAACCTATGTTATAAAAAAACTAAATCAGGTGGAACCATGATCCGCCTACTATATAATACCCCGGGTAGTAATCCGAAACAACCGAGTCTAAAAACCGATAAAACTAAGAAAAGGAGTGAGTACACTCTTTTTATATTGGAGAATCTCGTTCTCTGTATTGTGGCCCCTTCTAATTTCATATCGGGAGTACATCTCGAGTTAAAAAACCCAAAAAACAATGACAAATTCGATGGTGAAAATTATCGTAAGCAACAAAATATGAACATTAGAAGAAAATTAATGGAAGTGTACAACACAAAACCAAAAAGAACAACTTGGTGGTGTGCAATCAACGCACATGTGGGTATAAACCACAATTTTTGTCATTGTTATTGTTGGGCGACACAATTGCCTACCTCTTGCTACCAAGGAGAACATAAAAATGGTCTGAAGCCCAATTAACCAAGCCCAACAACAACTTGGGTACAAACCCAACTAAAAGTATATGGTGGAACTCAACCCATCTAAGTTTAATTTGGTGGGTTGATAAAGCCACGGTTGGAAAAAAGTTAATGGAAAATACAAAAATATATAAATACCAAAATAAGGGCGCATATTATAATTCCCATCTTTGTAACGATACCACTAAAGTCATAAATATTACACCCCAAGATGTAGCATTATCTAAGCATGTAAGAAAGCTATGGAAAGAAAATCTCGGAAACCTCCATACCCCCTAATGGCCAGAAATCACAACTTAGACGGTTATCTATGAAGATAAGTATGTGGAATTGTAGGGGTATGAAGCGAAGGTCCTTTTGGACCGAGGTCAACGCTTTATGTCGCCTTGAAAATATCGAACTAATATCGCTAGTTGAAACAAAAGCCCAAACCCTGCCGGAATGTAAATCTTGGCAAAAGGCCGGCTTCGACTCCATTGAGTTTATCCCAACAATCGGTCTAGTTGGAGGGATCTGTGTCCTCTGGAAGGAGGCTCAACTCTCGAATCAAAGAATCCAAACTCTCCATAAAGATGAGCGTTTCATTGGCTTTCAGTACATAAACATGGGAACTAACAATGAATTTATCATTATTTTTACCTATGCTCCGCCAAGGCAAGGGCACATGAAAAAGACCAGTTCTGGACTAAGCTCAAAGAGTTTATCCAAAATTGTAACCTTTCATGTATCATTATGGGAGACCTCAATGAAATCCAGCATCCCAATGAAAAACAAGGGGGGGTAAGCCCAAACCATTCCAGGTTTGAACGACTCATTAAATTTAAAAACGACTGTGACGTTTGCGACATCCCAACATTAGGAAACATATTTACTTGGAGAAGATCAAAACATCTCGAAGATACTACGTTCGAGAAATTAGACCGTACATTGGTCAGTAACCAAAGTATTCAATGGTACCCGTCCATAGCGACGAAAAACCACGCTTTCTCAACCTCTGATCATTGCCCCTTATCGTGCGATCTCCCTACATGAGCTCCGTACAAAGCTCAACCATTTAAATTTGAAATGATGTGGACTTCTAGAAAAGTTTCCAGAACGTCATCAAACAAGCCTGGCGTTATAATGTGGGTGGATCGCATATGTTTAATCTCACCAAAAAAACACAACTCCTTAAAAGTAAAGCAAAAGCATGGAATAAGCACATTTGGAAATATTTTTGGACAAATAAAAAAGTAGATGAAGATTTAATTCAAATTCAAAAAGATATCATAGAAAATAAAAACACCAAACTAGTCCAAAGCAGGAAAGATTGGCAAAAAAAAGAGCATGCCTAATCAACTTCCACAACTCCTATTGGAAACAAAGGGCCAAAAACACCCACATAAATCTAAATGACAAAAATACGAAATACTTCCACCAGATTGCAAGCGGCTGAAAAAATAGAACCAATATTAAAGAAATCCGAACAACAGAGGGAACCTAAATCACCAGACTAGAAAATATCAAAGCAGAAATCAAACCGGACTTCCAGAACCGATTCCGGGCTTTGGAAATAAACCGTAGAAAACTCCAAAGGATGACCCAAACCATCCAAAAAGAAGTAACCGAAGAAGATAACACGGAAATCACAAAAGTGGTAACGAACACCGAAATCAAGAATGCCCTATTTGACATCGGGGGTGATAAATCCCCCGACCCGGATGGAATGTCGGCAAGCTTCTATAAGCAATATTGGCATATCGTAGGCTCGGATGTGACCAAAACTGTTAAAAGTTTCTTTCACACTGGAAAATTTTGAAACAGATAAACCATACATTTATAACTCTGCTACCAAAATGCCAAAATCCCAACTCAACCAATCATTACAAGCCAATTAGCCTATGTAATACCATCTATAAAATAATCTCGAAAATCTTAACAAATCGCCTTAAAAGAGTGTTAAATAAACTTATCCACCCGATGCAAGGGGCGTTCATCCAAAACAGGAGTATCCACGATAACACGCTCATCGCACATGAAAATTTCCACTCCTTCCGAAACAAACGTGGGAAGAAGGGGCGGATTTCAATCAAACTCGACATGGAAAAAGCCTATGATCGGATCAGTTGGGAATTCCTAGCTGAAATGCTCTGCAAATTCGGATTTAATTATAAATTCGTGGGATGGATCCGAGGATGTGTTGAAACAGTCTCTTTCTCAGTCCTTGTCAACAACGGATCGACAAAACAATTATACCCTCAATGGGGCCTTAGGCAAGGGGATCCCCTATCGCCATACTTATTCATCCTCGCTGCCGAGGTTCTGGGTAGACAACTCAACTTATGGAGTGCTAATCCAAAAAGTGGCATCGGGATCCAAATCTCGAGGAATGGAACAAAAATCCCTTTCCTGGCTTTTGCAGATGATATCATTATCTTTGCTAAAGCTAATGGTCAATCATGTAAAAAGATTAAGGATATTATTGAAGACTATTGTCAAATATCCGGACAGAAAGTCAAATTCTATAAATCAGCTTTCCAAGTGACCAAAAACACTAACAATAACACAAAGGAACATATAGAACAAATATTACAAATAACAAACACCATTCTTGACAAATACCTAGGATGCCCGATAATTAACGGGAGAGTAACCCAAAATACTTGTAAACCGATAGTTTTACGAACCAAATCCCAACTATCAAAATGGAAAGCCAACGCCATTTCGCAAGAAGGGCGGGAAACTCTAATTAAAGCAAACCTATCTGCACAACCAAAATACATTATGCAATCGTTCCTACTACCACAAGCAACTTTGAAGGAACTTGACCGTATTAACAAAAACTTCTTTTGGAGCAAGGAAAACAACTATAAGCCTCTTATTAGCTGGAATTCCATATGTTGCCTCCCTCCCATGGAGGGCTGGGAATTGCTAAAGCGGCCGAAATGAACCAAGCACTTCAAATGAAGCTGCTTTGGAAGATCCTAGCGGAGCCAAACAACATTTGGGTCAAAATAGTGACTGAAAAATACCTCAAATCAGAAAGTATCCTAAACTATAAGAAAAAATAAAACACATCCTGGCAATGGGCTAAACTTGTTGGCCTAAGAGACCTCTTCGTAAAAGGCCTAATCTGGCGAGTGGGAGATGGTAAAACCATCCGATTTTGGAAAGATAATTGGATCGACAATGGTTCCCTTAACCTAAACCCCAATGTCGAAAACCTTATTGACTGGGAGGAACCTGTAGAGGCATACCTCCGGGAAGATAACTCATGGAATACGGAGAAGTTGGTTGAGATCGTCCCAGCGGATGACCTCGACATCATATCCAATATTATCAATCCCATTAACGAATTACCTGACGGATTGTACTGGCAACCAAGTAAAAATGGATGGTATTCGACGCACTCCGCCATGCAGTGGCTCCACCAATCAAAAGGAGAACCCAAAATTAACTTAGAATGGATCAACCGACTAAATATCCCTCCTAAAATGAAGAATTTCATGTGGAAAGTATCCCGTAACGGTCTACCAACTAAACCCAGGCTTGCAGCGAACCACATTCTGGTAACACGAGGATGTGAGGCATGTAACTTTACGGAGGAGGACACGTTCCATGTGTTAATTTCTTACCCTCTCACAAAGGCAACCTTTAACACATTAGACACAAAATTAAGGGGGATCATCGATCAAGTTCCCCAGGACGGGAGAAAACCACATGAGTTTCTAGAAGAAATTAAGACTAAGACAACCAAAGAGGAATTTAAACTCCTCACTAACATCTGGTGGAACGTTTGGTTCTCGAGGAACAAGTGAGTCTTTGACTGTAATGCCGACACTAACCTGACCAATGCCGATCAAATCCCTGAGTTTGTCCGAAACCATATTAAAGACTAGAAACTTGTTGATTCCGCTGCCTCCTCCGGTCCCCATAACCATATTGTACGGGGCCGCGGTGGGAGAAAGCAAAGCAAATGGGAAAAACCCAAAAGGGATTTTATTAAATTGAATTTTGATGGTGTAGTTAATCCAAATGGCATGACTTATTTCGGGTTCATCCTCAGGGACTCTAGTGGCTCCCCCATCCACTTTGACGGAGGATTGATTGGTTGAGAGTCCGTTCTAATGTCCGAGACCATCGCCTTGCGCGAGGGACTTCTCGAGGCCACCAAACGTGGCATTCCCTGGATCCAGATTGAAGGCGATAATTTACAGCTGGTCAATGTTGTGCTCAGCGAGCACGTGAGCCGTGAGCGCCAGACCCGACCCGTCTCAGCGAGCAGGTGAGCGTGGAGTGTTATAGGTGGATTGCAGACTTGCAATTGCAGCCAGGGCAGGCGTGAGTGCGCGATGTCTCAACAAGCAGGTGAGCCGTGAGCGCCGGACCCGAACCGTCTCAGCGAGCAGGTGAGCGCCAGGCTTGACTCGTGAGTCGTGAGGGAGCAGAGGAGTAGGCTGAGGCGCACCGACCCGTCCGATCGCCGAGCAGAGGAGGGCACGAAAGAACTTCAGCGGCCGTCGTTCGCTCTTCTTCATTAAACTTCAACTTCTTTAACCCTAACATTATAAGTAATGTATTTTTCTATATTAATTTTTTTTAAATCCCATTGGCCCCTGTGCACCAAACAAATCCGCCCCTGGAAAAGACAGATGTTGTTGCGTGCTATTGAGCAACGCCATTTTCATTTCTCAGCTAAAAGAAGATTACAAAAGCCTTATTACATTATTTACATCACAATATCACATATGGAGAGCCAAAACATAAAAAAAGGGGTAGCAGCTAGGTTACATATCCAACGCAATTGTCTTAAGGATTTTCCAAAGCCACATGTCATCCATTCATCTGACTCTGGAATGAACCCGGTTCTTTGTCACCCGACACTATGGGAGATGCTCTTGCTCCTCATTTTATACAATAAGAATGACATTCAATAAAGTTTTAAAATAATTTTTTCAATACATTTGAAAATTTATTAACAATTAGAATTTTTACAACATATAAAGTTATCCTTTTTGTGTCAATAAATGCTTAGCATTTAGTTTTTCCTATATGTTTATATTTTTGGATTAAGTTAAATACTCCCTCCGATCAAAATTAATTGACGTTTTGGCCTCAATGACTTGATCTAAATTGTGTTGCTCGGCACCAATCGGATCTGGTGGCTTTTTTTGCCTTCCCAAAACAAATGTTGTGTTGACAAGATCCACTATATAATTATTTCTTGTAAGCATGAGAAACTACTTGTGTATGTAAATGAACTTTTGAGGTTTAATGTTCAAATAGGCATGTTGATGGTTAAGCCATCAGATCGGTTGTATCCTCTTTGTTGGTTGATGTTCCAAGATTTCAGTAGGCAAGTCTCTAGATTTTTGGTTAGTTATCTTAATAGTATAGATGAAAATATGGAACACTACAATACTGGTTCTCAGCAGAATAGTGAAAATAAAAGATTTGCTAGTAAAGTTTGGATTATCTTTTGCTGGTGTGATTTAAAAAATGAGTTTCCTGATGCTATGCCACCAGTAATGGGGACGATTGTTAATTGGAGAAACAAAATAAAGGCTCAAGATAATAATTTTAAGAAAGAATATGCCAGTACAGAGGATATAAAGATTTATAAGGAAGTTTTATGTACGTGGGATAGGAAAAAAGATTATGCTGAATTGGATATGACAACCAATGATTTTTTTTTGTAAATTCGAGTAATGGAAAGTTACATACCAAAAATGGGTCGTCGAATGGATTGAAGCCCAGAAAACATGACTAAAAGAAGTTTTTAATTTAGCTCAATGCGATCTTACACCTAGACAATGGGAGGCCTCAGAAAATTTGTAATAAGAAAACATTGACGATCATGCACCAAGACAATGGTGAGCGTGAAATAACTGGTGTCTCATGAAAATAGCAACTTGGAATATCCGAGGTATGGGTCGGAAAAATTTCTGGACCCACTTAGAAACCTTCTGTAAAATTAACCAAATAAATGTCTTGGCATTTATGGAAACAAAGACAAAGAATATCCCGATAAAAGCAAAATGAAAAAAAGCTGGTTTCGATCACGTCATAATATCACCGACAATTGGAAGGGCTGGGGGCATTGGTGTTGTTTGGAAAGAATTCCAACTATGCAATGAGACATTTGAAATTAGACACCAACATGATAGGTTTATTGCTTTTTATTTTTGCGATCAATTACAAAATTATGCTCTTATGATTATCTTCATATATGCGCCACCAAAAGAAAATGGAAAACATTCTTTCTGGGAGGAACTTTATTCATACATAAGAATATTAGATATACCTTTTATCGTGATGGGAGATTTTAACGATATTCTGGTTCCTTCTGACAAAATGGGTGGACAAGAACCTAACAGACAACGATTCCTTAGATTGCAGAAGTTCGTCAATGTTTTCGACCTATCTGATGTCCGCTCTTGTGGAAATGAGTACACTTGGAGAAAGCGGAAAGTAGATATTGACAACACGTACGAAAAATTAGACAGAGCTCTTGTTTCCCAAAAAATCGTACAATATTACCTAAAGCTAATCACGTACAATCATGACTTTTCATTTTCCGACCACTGCCCCATTTCCTTAAACTTTACGCAGACAATTCCATATAAAGGATGACCTTTTAAATTTGAGAAAAAGTGGATGAAGAGAAAGGATTTTTCGAATGTGGTAAAATAGGCTTAGAGATTGCAGGAGCCGGGCTCATTTATGTTTAACCTAACAAGGAAAACAAAATTACTTAAAGCAAAAGCTAAAATTTGGAACCAACACAATTTCGGAAACATTTTCCGACAGTTACAAGAGGTTGAAACACAACTCATTGATATACAACGTCATACTCAGCAAACTAGAACACATACAGAAATTCGACGACAATGTCAACTAATAAAGAATAAAAGAACAATTAATAAACTTTCACAAGACGTACTGGGCCCAAAGAGCAAAGATTAGGCATATGAAGAATGCAGATGCAAACGCATCCTTTTTCCACAGAAGCACCACTGGAAAGAGAAATGTCCGACGTTTAGATTCTATTCACTCCAATGATGGTACCTTTATTATAAGAGAAGAAAATGTAAGGAATGAAATTAGACTAGAGTTTCAACGTCGATTCTGCAAGGAGCAAATCAATATAAATCTTTTAGAACAACAGCTATCTCTAAATCAACAAGAAGTAACGGGTGAAGATAATGATCAATTAATAAGACAAGTGATAAATTCAGAAATTAAGACATCTGTTTTCAGTATTGGCAAAAACAAATCCCCGAGACCAGATGGGATGATTGCAAAATTTTACCAGAATTATTGGGTATAGTCGGCCCTTCAGTTATAAAAGCAGTAAAGACATTTTTCTCATCTGGTGTCCTGCTTAGGGAAGTAAATCATACTTTCATTACGCTTATTCCAAAATGTGACAACCCATCTACAATGAACCAGTATCGACCTATAAGTCTATGCTCTACAATTTATAAGATTATTGCCAAAATAATTGCAGAAAGACTGAAACCCGTTTTGCCAAAACTAATTCATCCTCCTCAAGGAGTGTTTATGGCAAACCGTTCCATACAGGACAATGTTCTTATAGCACATGAAATAATTTATTCCTTCCGACAACGAAAAGGGAAGACCGGATGGCCTGCAATTAAATTAGATATGGAAAAGGCTTACGACAAAGTGGATTGGACTTTCTTATTCCGAATCTTGCAAAAGTTCGGATTTAGCCCTATCTTTATAAAATGGATACATGAATGCGTTAAAACTGCATCTTTCTCAATACTTGTCAACAATAAGCCTACGGATGTCTTCACTCTAGAAAAAGGACTACGCCAAGGGGATCCTCTCTCTCCTCTGCTTTTTATTCTAGGAACAGAAATTTTGGCAAGAAGACTGCAAAGAGAATGTATGGACACAACTCATACAGTTGGCTTTCCAATTACAAGGGGTGGAACTAGGGTGCCTTTTCTATCATTTGCAGACGACATACTTATTTTCGCACCTGCTACGACAACCGCATTTACAAAAATAAGAGCAATCCTTGACAAGTACTCGGATATCTCTGGTCAAAAGGTAAACTTCCATAAATTTGCCTTCCAGACAACTAAAGGGGTCCCCACATACATTAGAAGAACGCTCCAGCAAGTGATAAATATTCCAAATTCAAGCGCTTTAAACAAATATCTTGGATGCCCAATTATCAGTTCTAGAGTCTCGAAGACCACTTTCGAGTCACTTATACATAAAACCGATAACCACCTATCCCGATGGAAAGCAAACTCGTTATCTCAAATAGGAAGAAGCACTCTCATCAAAACAACCCTAGCTACAAAACCGTACTACACTATGCAAAGTTTCATGCTACCAGAAAAAATGCTAAACGAGCTCGATTCCATAAACTGAAAATTCTTTTGGAACAAATCGGGCGACTTTGTGCCCATGGTGGGATGGGATAGGATTTGCAAATCGAAAAAGAAGGGAGGACTTGGGTTACACAAAGCTAGTCATATGAATAAAGCACTACAAATGCGACTCCTTTGAAAAATCCTAGCAGAATCGGCTAACTTCTGGGTTCATATTATAAAGGAAAAATACCTTAAAGACAAATACCTGCTACAATATATCTGTACTAAGAACAGCTCATGGCAATGGAAGAAATTGATGAGTCTAAAAGAGGATTTCCAAAAGGGCCTAATATGGCAAGTGGGTGATGGGAAGTCGATCCGATTTTGGAAGGATGTGTGGGTAAGCAAGCGCCCACTTCGAGAAGAATGTCATAACCTTGTTGAGAGTGAAAGCGATGTCTCAGTAGCAAACTTCATAGATAATAATAAGAAATGGAATGAAGAACTAAGAAATTCTTGCCTAATCTATGGGTCGAACGGATTTTGTCAATAACAATTCCTAAAAATCAAATCCAAGATAGGTTATATTGGCACCCAAGCAAAAATGGATGGTTTTCCACTCAGTCGGCCTTTGCCTTAATATCGAATAAATTAAACATGAATGATTGGGAATTTAAATGGATTTGGAAACTTGATCTAATGCCTAAAATAAAAATGTTTATGTTGAAGATATGCATCAAAGGCCTCCCTACTAAAGACCTTCTTATACAAAGACATATAGCTGTCACTTCAGAATGCCCATTATGCAGTCATCAAGACGAGACAAATGAGCATCTCTTGCTTAAATGTCCCTTCACTCTACAAAAATTACATTCCATTGACCCCCAATTTACCGACATTCTAAGAGACGCAATACATAACCACAACACCATGCCTCAAATCATTCAGAACTTGAAGAATACATTACCGCAAAAGACTTTATGCCATCTATTTACCTCCTGGTGGGGAATATGGTTATGGAGAAACCAAGTGCTTTTCAATCAGGATAGTAATGGGTCGTGTAGGAGTGTCGAGGAATTCATTCAAAACCATATCATGTGGTGGAGCAAAGCAAAAAATGTTAACGAAGAGGATAATGTGTCTTCTATAGTGCAGCGACCGAGGTAAAAGAAAATGCAAAAGAAAATTGGAGAAACCCCAAAATGGATTTGTAAAAATAAATTTCAATGGATCGAAAAAAGATAATGGAAAATCGACTGCTGCATATATTATAAGAGACCAATATGGAAACATTATAAGCATAAATTCAAAGAAAAATAACTATTGGACAGTGGAACAAGCAGAAGCTATGGGGTTATTTCAGGCTCTACAAGAAGCTCATAGAAGGAATCTTCGGTATATAGAAATTGAAGGTGATAGTCTAATCGTAATCAATGCTCTTAAGGGCAGTCGATCCAGTCCTTGGACAATTGACATGATATCATTACAAGCCAATTAGCCTATGTAATACCATCTATAAAATAATCTCGAAAATCTTAACAAATCGCCTTAAAAGAGTGTTAAATAAACTTATCCACCCGATGCAAGGGGCGTTCATCCAAAACAGGAGTATCCACGATAACACGCTCATCGCACATGAAATTTTCCACTCCTTCCGAAACAAACGTGGGAAGAAGGGGCGGATTTCAATCAAACTCAACATGGAAAAAGCCTATGATTGGATCAGTTGGGAATTCCTAGCTGAAATGCTCTGCAAATTCGGATTTAATTATAAATTCGTGGGATGGATCCGAGGATGTGTTGAAACAGTCTCTTTCTCAGTCCTTGTCAACAACAGACCGACAAAACAATTCTACCCTCAACGGGGCCTTAGACAAGGGGATCCCCTATCGCCATACTTATTCGTCATCGCTGCCGAGGTTCTGGGTAGACAACTCAACTTATGGAGTGCTAATCCAAAAAGTGGCATCAGGATCCGAATCTCGAGGAATGGAACAAAAATCCCTTTCCTGGCTTTTGCAGATGATATCATTATCTTTGCTAAAGCTAATGGTCAATCATGTAAAAAGATTAAGGACATTATTGAAGACTATTGTCAAATATCCGAACAGAAAGTCAACTTCTATAAATCAGCTTTCCAAGTGACCAAAAACACTAACAATAACACAAAGGAACAGATAGAACAAATATTACAAATAACAAACACCATTCTTGACAAATACCATTCTTGACAAATACCTAGGATGCCCGATAATTAACGGGAGAGTAACCCAAAATACTTGTAAACCGATAGTTTTACGAACCAAATCCCAACTAGCAAAATGGAAAGCCAATGCCATTTCGCAAGAAGGGCGGGAAACTCTAATTAAAGCAAACCTATCTGCACAACCAAACTACATTATGCAATCGTTCCTACTACCACAAGCAACTTTGAAGGAACTTGACCGTATTGACAAAAACTTCTTTTGGAGCAAGGAAAACAACTATAAGCCTCTTATTAGCTGGAATTCCATATGTCGCCTCCCTCCCATGGAGGGCTGGGAATTGCTAAAGCGGCCGAAATGAACCAAGCACTTCAAATGAAGCTGCTTTGGAAGATCCTAGCGGAGCCAAACAACATTTGGGTCAAAATAGTGACTGAAAAATACCTCAAATCAGAAAGCATCCTAAACTATAAGAAAAAATAAAACACATCCTGGCAATGGGCTAAACTTGTTGGCCTAAGAGACCTCTTCGTAAAAGGCCTAATCTGGCGAGTGGGAGATGGTAAAACCATCCAATTTTGGAAAGATAATTGGACCGGCAATGGTTCCCTTAACCCAAAACCCAAAGTCTAAACCCTTATTGACTGGGAGGAACCTGTAGAGGCATACCTCTGGTAAGATAACTCATGGAATACGGAGAAGTTGGCTGAGGTCATCTTAGCGGATGACCTCGACATCATATCCAAAATTATCAATCCCATTAACGAATTACCTGACGGATTGTACTGACAACCAAGTAAAAATTGGTGGTATTCCACCCACTCCGCCATGCAGTGACTCCACCAATCAAAATGAGAACCTAAAATTAACTTAGAATGGATAAACCGACTAAATATCCCTCCTAAAATGAAGAATTTCATGTGAAAAGTAGCCCGTAACGGTCTACCAACTAAACCCAAGCTTCCAGCGATCCACATTCTGGTAATACGAGGATGTGAGGCATGTAACTGCACGGAGGAGGACACGTTCCATGTGTTAATTTCTTGCCCTCTCACAAAGGCAACCCTTAACATATTATACCCAAAATTAAGGGGGATCACCGATCAAGTTCCTCAGGACGGGAGAAAACCACATGAGTTTCTGGAGGAAATTAAGAATAAGACAACCAAATAGGAATTTGAACTCCTCACTAACATCAGGTGGAGCATTTGGTTCTCGAAGAACAAGAGAGTCTTTGATTGTAATGCCGACACTAACTTGACCAATGCCGATCAAATCGCTGAGTTTGTTCGAAACCAGATTAAAGACTAGAAACTTGTTGATTCCGCTGCCTCCTCCGGTCCCCGTAACCATATTGTATGGGGTCGCGGTGGGAGAAAGCAAAGCAAATGGGAAAAACCCAAAAGGGATTTTATTAAATTGAATTTTGATGGTGCAATTAATGTAGATGGCGTGGCTTCTTTCGGGTTCATCCTCAGGGACTCTAGTGGCTCCCCCATCCACTTTGACAGAGGACTGATTGGTCGACAGTCTGTTCTGATGTCCGAGACCATCGCCTTGCTCCAGGAACTTCTCGAGGCCACCAAACGTGGCATTCCCCGGATCCAGATTGAAGGCGATAATTTGTAGCTGGTCAATGCCGTGCTCGGTGACTGGCGCTGCCCGTGGGAGATTGAGATGCTGCGCGCGGATATCCATTGCTTGTTAGCTCGTTTCCAGGATTGGTGCATCGATCACGTCGTTCGGGAGTGCAATTCTGTGGTGGACTTCATCGATGTATCGTTTAGGAGCGTGTCCTCCATCTCACTTGCACCTGATTTGGTCCTCCGTACCCTCATCCGCCAGGATGCTCTAGGGAGACCACTAGCTTGTTAGTGGTCACCCTAATTCCTTTCCTAATAAAAAAAAAGATATCTTAGTTAAAAAAAATGATTCTATCTAAAAATAAAATATATATTATAGAATTTGTATGATAGTATAAAAAAATATCCTAATAATCTTCCTATCTATCATATCCAAAAATAAAAGATTATTTAATAATGAGATTTTCTATCCTATATTCTAACAACATGAATAAGAATTTATCATATATATCCAAAATAAAAAAGTATTTTTAAAAAAAAGGGGGTGATGTGGTCCAATCTAAAAGTGGCATGTGTCGTTTAATAATTTTTTTAACCTCCGCTTTATGTTATAGTTATAATATTTAAGATTTACGACAAAGCCTAACAAAGTAACAAGCCTAGCAAGGAAAATCAAACACATATTAAATTGGTTATATTTAGTTATGGTCCTCAATGTCAAGCCCAAAAATCTTAAGCCCAACCCAAATTTTATCCAGCCCACACAGTCATAATAATCAATGCCCGCTCACCTACAAGCTAACATTATGCAAATTGCGAAGTATTGAATTCTCTCCTTATTGTCGTCCTCGAGCTCTCCGCTCTGGTTCTTTCCTTGATAAATTAATTTGGAGCTCCAATTTCTACCACGTCATCGCTTTCAACGATTGAATTCTCCCTCCTGCACTGCAACCGACCCTTCGCACTCTCCGACTCCCCATAGACACCTAACCAGGTGAGGAAGCTCCGTTCTCTCTAGGACCACGAGGTCTCCGATTTGGATTTTGAATTTCTCCCATCGCCAGTGAGAGGCGGTAGTTGTAATACCCGAGACTTCGAAAATCCGATATTTGATTCGCGTTCCAACTCTTGTTATTTTCTTTTCGTCTTGGGCTTAAAAACCGACAAGCTTTGTCTTATTTTTAAGATTTGGGCCAAGAAAAACCCTTTGTTAACCCAACCCATGAGCTGGCCCATAACTCTCCCTCCCCTTTTTCCTTTATCTCTCTCTCGTCCCTTTCCTGTGAGGGGAGTAGAAACCCTAACGAGGAGCGCCGCACACCACACCAACAGAGGTAAGATGGCGATTCGAGTGCGTCTCAGCTCTATTCTGGTCCCGATTGACCCCGATCCAAGTCTCCATCGCCGATCTCGTTGGCTCAAAGAATTTAGGGCTCGTTTGTTTCTATACCCGGAATCGGGTTGGAATGAGGTATCGGGTTGGGATAGGAATCACTCATACCTTAAGTTTGAGTTGGGTATGAAATCTAGTCTATATTCTTGGTATGGGAATCACTCATTCCCATCCCTTAGTTAAAACAAACATTGAAATGGATTTGAGCCATTCCTAACCCCATTCCCTATACCATGGGTATAGAAACAAACAAGCCCTTAGATCGGCCACCGTACTGTTCGGCTAAGCCATCACAACTCCGGAGTTTCTAATCTCGATCCATCTTGCTTGTCGTCGTTCCACCTCGAATCGAGGCCGCCT
The DNA here is from genome assembly GCA_964016875.1 of Fallopia convolvulus. Taxonomy (NCBI): domain Eukaryota; kingdom Viridiplantae; phylum Streptophyta; class Magnoliopsida; order Caryophyllales; family Polygonaceae; genus Fallopia; species Fallopia convolvulus. The sequence goes on from OZ024725.1 coordinate 9,069,003, forward strand.
CCATTGCCTCCGTAGTCACGCCGCCTAGCTAGTAGCAACCCCGGTCGTTCTTGTTCATCGACGTCGTCTCATAAACCTCCCGAGTATTTATGATATGAACTCGGGTGAGGCGAGTAGTGGTCCGCCATCTCAATTGGATCCGCCTCCAGGGAAGGAGACCGGACCCTTCAGTTCGCTTGCCTAAGACTCGCTGCGACTCCGGTGTATCGTCCTCGTCTTGAACCTGCTCACCGCTGACCTGCAACCTTCTAGATCGGGTGGTATCGCTTGAATTTATTTCCCGAAGGCCGATCAGGCTGCTAGAAACCAGACTCGCCACCGGTCGCATGTTCTGCTCGTCGCCGGTGTGAGACCAATAGGTTGTTCCGCCCATCGATTGAAGCCAAAACCAATCAGAGGTGTGCTTGCTTGGTTCCCTTGCTTTTATTTGAATCAAATTGTATTAAATGTGGTGTTTAGAGTTTATTTGATTGATATTGTATTTCGGCTCAATCCGACTTTCGGTTTGTAAATTATGTGCAAAATTCCTTAACGCTTGTTCTAGGGGAGAGAAAGTTGTGTCTGGCGCTTGACTATGTATGTCATTCAGTTTTTAAGTGGATTTCAGTCCTTGGATAGACTCGATCGAGTTCTGTTGTTGGGAAGGGGATGAGTGAGTTCCAACCCGTTGCATATTACTTGGTTTGGTTTGACAGTCAAGAGTCATTTAATTCCATCGGTTTCGATCGCTCAGATTGCTAAATTGTTGATTGTGGGGTTTAGTGTTGGGAAGAGAATGGGTTTTAATTAATTAGGGTAACTTGCTTTGTTTGTTCCTATTCAAAAGCTAGAAGGGGGTGGGTTATCTTGTATAGTCTTTTGAGCCCGTTTTGATGATGTTGGATTAATGTTAGTGGAGCCTAGCTTTCATGTTATTTAATCATTCTATGTTATTAGTTCAAATTAATTAATTCATGTTATTAGTATGTAGCTTCCATGTTAATGAGTTGCATCACATGCATGCATAATTCCGTAGTTATGATTGGTTGATGGTTGAGAGTTCCGTTTGGTTAGAGGGTATATGTTAAAAAATAATATATATATATATAAATCCGATCATCATCTTAAGTTTGGTTTTAGTCTTCATGAGGTTAAGATCCTTTATGCCAGGATTCTAACTTGGCTTGGACTAAGTTTGTTAAAAGACCGTTAGGATTAATTGGTTTGCGACGTTCGGGTTTCGTTAAACTTCGTCTCATAAGGGTTGTAATTCCAAATACTATCATATGCCTTTGCTAAGACTTTGCGCTGCTTGGTTTTGGGAAGTTGTATGCTTGCTATGAGTTCTCGTCTTAGATGTAATTTAACTAAAATATTTTATTCTATATCTGTGTGAATTCTTAATCTGATTGTGACCATGAGTGTGCTTATGATAATTGTGGTGGTGTATGCGTTTATGATTGTGTTTGCTTTGGTAAATATAATTGTATTTATAATCGTTGTGGTGTTTGAACTGGTGATTGAGTTTGGAATTGTGATTGTGTTTGAATTTGTGATTCTAATTGTGGTTATGAGTTTGATTATGATTATGATTCTGACTGTAACTATGAGTGTGCTCGTAATCGTAATTGTAATTGTGTTTGTATATGCAAAATGACTGGGTTTGAATCGAAATTGTAATTGTGCTTGTTATTGTGATTTTGACTTGTTCGAGTCTATTTTCCTTCCGCTGCGTATTTGCTTTCGTATTTTGAGAAGCTTCTGATCCGTTTTGCTTTGAATGAGTGAATTGCTTGTATAAACCTTATTTTGGAATGATTCCATATTACATTCTTATATAAAATTATGAAAATCGTAAAACCTTTTCGTTATGTGTGCACCGGGTTCCACCGGCATGGTCATGGATCACGGGATAAGTTGGAGATGAAGTGGCCCCGGGCATGGTCACATGCGGCTGGAAGGGGCCCCCTTCTAAAAATATAATAAAATGCTTTGGCAAACGCTCTAGTAGAGGTTTAGCCGGGGAAAGAAGGGTGAATAGGGGAAGTGGGCACGTGTATAGGTACGCGTCCTGACCGTGCACCATAGATGAGAGGCCGGAGGGTACCATTTGGATTTGAGGAGGATGTTGGTTGCTATTTTATTTGATGGATTTTGTTTGAATGGTCTCGTGCTCATGGGTATGGTTTATCTGGATGTATTTTGTGGTTATATATGTTGGGAAGATCTTTATGAAGATTACTGTTATCCTTGTTATTATTATTGATGTTATCTGTATTAATTATACTATTGTGATATTGTTGTATATTAATGTGGTTATAATTGTGATGTGGTTCGTATGTGTGTGTGTATTTGTGTGTATCTGTGTGTTGGTGTGTTTGTGTGATTATTTAACGTTATGTGTTGAATGGATATGAATCGAAAATTATTGGTTTATGTGTGAATTTTGGTTGTTGTGGGTTCTGTGTGGTTTTTCAAACGTTCTATATGCATCTCACGCTTTCTAGCTTGAATTAGAATTGTAGCTGACCCTTCGGGTAATATTTTTACAATATCATGTACTTTTAAAGAATCGTGATGGAACTCTCTACAGAGTGGTGAAGCGGATGTGGGCGACGTGTCATTAGGTTCAGGTTGTTGGGATCTAGTTAAGTATATATAAAAAAAATTGTCTGTTGGATTGCTTTGTCGATAGTTGGATAAGATTGGTTTAAAATAGTTTGAAAATACAACATGATTTGTATTATTTGATTGTTATCTTTTGTTTACGAATCCGAGAATACTATCATGTTTTCTACATTTAGTTTAAAACGAAAAGTGGGATGTTTTATTAGTTTCTAATCGTGCCCGCGTTGCAAGATCCTCGTGATTTTGTTGTCAAACTAATCTGAGTAGTCCCGAAAGAGGTCTACCGCCAAGTGGCGCTCCGAAGAAAGTCGGGGTGTTACAGTAGTGATAATGTCAACTCCCTCTTCCAGATCTTCGGTGGAGATCAACAAAAGCGATATTACGCGGTTCTACACCACAGTTCCACATCCTTATTTGGCGGCGTTGTTGTCTAGTGACTGAAATGGGGAATCAAACGATAATTTTCGGTTGCCTTCGCCGGAAGAGGTTAAAGAAGGGGGTAGGGGTTTCTTTCTCTTCTTATCACTTCTATAGGAATTGCCCTTCTATTTTATGCTCAAATTTTTTTTATGTAATTACAATATCAAAATTTATTTAAATAGTCTGAATTTGCTTATTACATAAATCATTACACACCTATCTATCAAAAAGAGAATTTGATATGTAGATAAAGACATACTAACAAAAAAACTCCATTACATCATATTGTTTGAAAGTATGAAAATAATAAGCTTTGTAAGATAAGTAATAATAAAACATGGACATATAACCGCAAAAATTGAACATCAAATTAGACTTCATCCATTTTTATTTCATTTTTCGTTGTAATCGCAAATATAATAAAGTCTGAATGAGTATCTAATTTTAATTTATAGCTACGATTTAAAAGTACGTAATGACTTTGTCGAGAAACAAATTGTCTCACATGTATACTCATTACTCAGTACACGTGTGATACCACACAACAAAAATTAATGTACCAATACAATCAAATAAATGTATCTTCTTTGAATGAAAAAATATGTTGTGTGATAATTGGCTAAAATAATTTGTACGCATTCATTTGCTTTAAATTCTGTTGGTTACCAAAACTTGTGTATGCATAGTTGTTCATATAAAAGTTGTGTGTCAACTGTCAAGCCATGCAACCAAAAAGCCGCACTTATGCAGTAGAAAATGACAAAAATTCCATTTTTGTTTACCTTTTGGTCAATTGTGTTTATTTAGTTATTATTTTGGATATGTAACAATTTTATTGGTTGTTTAGTTGATTGAATAAATTAAGTTAATTTGTTTTGTAAGTTGTGTGCAATTAATTTTTATCTTTGTTAGTGCTATTTTTTTGTTTAATTTGGGCATGTACAACCGTTTTGTGTTAATATATTTTTGTGTCACTTTTGAAATAACTTTGGATGTGTAACAATTTGATTAGATCTTTAATTGATTAGATGAAAAAGTTTTGAAAGTGCACTTGTTTGAGTGGGGTGTTTTGTTGGAAGACATACAATGAAGGAGGCTTCAATCAAGTGACAAGTATATATTGTATTTCACATTACAAATTATTTTATGTAAGTTGTATGCGTTTTGTTGGAAGACGTGCAATGAAGTTGGCTTCAATCAAGTGAGGAGTAGTAATTTGTGTGCAAGTACATATTGTATTTCACTTGTGCATGGTCCTGTTCCCTTGAGACATGAAGCTCGACATCATTCCCTCGTAAATGATGAAATGACGGATACCTCTGAAATACCTTGTATAGGTATATAATAACTACAATAGCCAATATGACACAGACTCCGACCACTACGTAAATCCAATATTGGTTGTAAATTTGTGGCCTTTTATACATAGAGTGGTAAGAGTTTTGTGTGTGTGCATTGGTGTGAGGCATAATGTTGTTGCATTATTCAGAAAGAACAAAAAAGGGTGTTAGCTAGGCTGATTCATTATGAATTTACAATAATAAAATAATTCGAAAAGTTTTCGATAACTTCATGCCTAAAATGTTGATTTTTCATCAAAGGCCATTAATTGTTTATGAAGCAAAATGTTTTACATTATATCCTCCATCTAGATTGAACCTCGTGAAATATTTTGGGCAAACTACATTGTAAGTCCATTATACACATAAATCACGTGATGTTGGCACTTGGCGTGAGTGCGTGACATCAATAATAAGTTATTCATCATATACTGATAGTAGTGACAACAATGAAAAAAGGGAAGAAAAAGAAGTTAGTCCATTATTTGCTAACATTAAGAAGAAAACATTTCAATCATAATAATAAGTCATTATATTAGTATTTTTGGTGGCGGCAAATAAAAGTAATATGTGGATATCTGAAGGTAAGAGTAATCACGTGCTAATAATAAAAGATTGATATTCCACCAATCAAGAACATATTCAACAAGATCGAAACTAATACACATAGTTTATATGGAAAGTAATGGTCGTTCTACTTGTGAAGCAAGAGCCTCTAATTGATTTTCAGCTTCTTCCACCTAAGATTTTAAAACACGGAGTGCAAAATTGTTCTTCCTTGAGGTTTGCCAAAGATGACTGGTGGGCTTATGTATCTTTAACAAGAAGGCTAGGGGATAGAGGAGCTAAGTTTCTCTTATTTCTCAGTGTGTTGGCTAAGGGGATAGGGGAGCTAAGTTTCTCTAATTTCTCAACGTGGAACATAATATACCGACCTTCAGCAAGAAGCATTAAAAAGAGACATGCCATTTTTGTCACTTTCGTTTTTGCATGAGTTTTAGCCAATTCTATAATTTATCGTATTTTTAATGCAAATTCATTTTTACGTGAGTTTTTGTCGATTCTATGAATTAACGTATTTTTCCGACCAAAAAAAAGAATTAATATATTTTTAATGCAAAAGTGCACACACATATACACATGCAACCTCGTAAAGACTTGAGTGCAATGTTTTCTTGGCACATCATTATTTTAGCTAGATACCTATTTCTTTTTAATGTAAAACTTAGGTTTTTTGGAAAGTTGGCACCTCGGTTAAAATATTGCAAGGTTTCATTAAATTTTGATAATGACAAGTACTATAATAAAAATTGACAATTTTAATGTTTTATAGTATTTTTGGAACGCGAAATATCCGTGCAAATTGTCATACATACCTTAATGTTTATTTTACTTTTATATTTAATTATTATTTTATATGAAATAGTAAAAATAATTTAAATGCTCTATTTTAAAATATATATTTAAAAAAAATGTAAAGTGGTTTGGTAACAACACTCAAATTTTGAAAGGTTCTTCTTCTTAAAATGAAAATTTTGTCATTTTGATTTGTTAAATGGAAAATTTGCATAAGGATGACACATTAGTTGATGAAGTTTTTATTTTGATTTGTTTAATCGATTTTTCTATTCTATGTCCTAAGGGCATATGTACATGCTATTATTAGAAACTAAAACCCTAAGAGCATATGCAGCGGGAAAAGAGGATTGCTCATCCTATTTGAGGAGGTGCAGCAAATAGAAGGTGCAATTCAGGTTTTTTCGTGCAGCAATGCAAATAAATAGCACCTCATATTACTGTTCATGAATTAATTTTTTAAAATAATTATTTTTTGGGTGGATTTTCAACCAATATTTATATGACACATGTTGTTATCTTCTAAATGATTGAATAAGATTCTTGGTGAGTTTTTCGACCAATAAGGTGACGACACGTGTCATCTACACGTGTTGTTATCATTGGAAAAATTAGAGAAAATAGATTTCCAACCAATTTATAGATGACACGTGTCACCATCTTCAAATATCAGATGAGCTAGAATGGGTTATATATATACAACTCATTGTATACTTTTTTACACCATCTATAAATTACACAATATTCTACCCCAAAACATTCCCAAAATTAGATAAAATGAATCCTTTCAGTTTCGACAATTTTTTTTGGAGGAGGTTTAGGGTTGAGGGAGTCAAGGGGACATAATTTGATGGAAGATTACTTCATCGAACGTCCTATCTTCGATGCGCAAGCCTTTCATCGGAGCTACTAAATGAGCATGAATCTATTCAACCGTATACTGACGGATCTCTGCAACCATGACAACTTTTGGCGTCAAAGGTCAGATGCCACCGGACTAGTCAGGCTTTTTCCACAACAAAAGATGATTGCCACTCTTCGAATGTTGGCATATGGCTCAGCCGCAGATTAGTTTGCTGAAATCACATAGATGGGCGAATCTACAACACTAAAATGCATGAAGAAGTTGTGTATCCAAGTGTACGAGCTTTATGGTGATATTTACCTTCGTGCTCCAAATGCAGCAAACATGACTCGACTTCTAAGGATGGGCAAGCATCAAGGATTTCCTGGTATGGTTGGAAGCATCGACTGTATGCATTGGGAATGGAAAAACTGCCCCACAGTTTGGCAAGGGGCATTCTCTGGGCGAAAGAAGCGTCCCACTATTATTTTGGAGGCGGTGCTTCATATGACACGTGAATATCTCACAGTTTCTTCGGGGTACCTAGTGCAGAAATGATATCAACGTGCTCCACCAATCTGATATCTTTGATTCGCTCTTTGCCAGAATAAGCCCAAATGTGAGGTATAAAGTCAATGGTATGACATACCACAACACTTATTATCTAGCTAATGAAATATATCAGAGGTACTCCTTGTTTCTCAAAACCATTTCCAATCCCCAGGAGCTACCAAAGAAGTTGTTTGCAAGGAAACAAGAGGCATACCACAAAGATGTAGAAAGGTGCTTTGGTATCTTGCAATCTCGTTGGGGAATTATTCGTCATGTAGCAAGGTGACACCACCAATCGACATTAAAGAACATTATGTTGGCTTGCATCATAATCCACAACATGATTGTAACACCCCGACTTTACACCGGGATGCTACTCGGTAGTAGACCACTCCAGGTACTACTTGGGCTAATTTGATAACAGGTTTACTTGGATCTTGCAACTCAGGCACGACGATAAAATAAATAAATCATCCAACTTTGATTTTAAAACTGAATGTATAAAACATGCAAGTATGCCCAGCTTCATAAATAACAATTAACCACCTCGTACATTCAAACCATTTTAAAAACATTTCTAATAAAACTAGAATGACGAATTCAATAGAAAATAATATTAATATTGTAATCAACCAAATCCCAACATCCCAGACCTAATGACACGCGCGTCAACATCCGCTTTACCACTTCGCAGAGGATTCGTCATGGTTCCTAAAATGTACCCACATATTCTAACTTAGGATTTTTGTATTAATGTTAATTACTTTCCCACCAACAATTTAAACTTGGCTATATATATAAATGATTTCCACTAATTAGCCTATATACACCATTCTACTAATACCAAAACGAACTCCCAAACCTCATTCAAACTCCCGATCAACTGGAACAACCCAACACCCACTCGGTCCCCAGCGCAAGCCTCCTCTCCATGCCCCCGACTTAGAGCGACTAAGGAAGAGACAAAGCTTACCGTAGCAACGGAGATCTAAACCATGACTGGCTGCGCTTTGAGATGAACATGACTTAAGACGTCGGTGATCGGAGCTTGGCGAACGAACCCCGATCGGTGCACGACTCCACCAGCGTAACGCTACGATGGGCCAATGAGTCAAATCGGCAATGCCACGTGACCAACGGTAGATAACGCTCCTCTTAACTCGCGAAGTCGTCCGACGTTGTCCTTCTCGAGCGTCTAACCGAGGCGGCTTGGATATCGGCAAAACGAGGAGATCGGCTTGGAGGATTGAAGAAGGAAGGAAAAGCGTGCGATGAGAGTGTTCTACGATTTCGGTCTTAATGATGATCGTCCCCAAATAACAAAGAGGAGGAAGATAAAAACTTTCGGCAATAAGATAAGATTGTTCGGCTAAAAAGATAATTAATTTAGTTAAAAAAAAGAAAGAATGGGATTTGGTTAGATTGATCTAGACTAATCGCGATAGGATCCAAACGGATTATTAATATTAAAAACTTATAAGGAATATATAAATGATGACTTGTGAAAAGATATATGAGATAATATATAAGAAAAAATGATGTAATCCGCTCGTTGGCAAAACTGATAGTTAATCCGTCTTTCATGACTACTTGCAGAACAAGAAACTCGATTTTTTGTAATAGAAGAAACTTAATTTTTCGACATAGAAGGAAAACGAACCCGAATATTAAAATGATTGTTGAGCAAGAATTGTGGAGGAAGAGTTTGAGGAGAATGTGGAAGAAGATCTACAGAACCCATCAAGTGCTTTCACAGTTTATGATGGGCCAGTGGATGAACAAGGTAATCGAATTCCATTTGTGCCAGTTGGAAGAGATGGAGCGTATTACGAACAACGGTTTTGGGACCATGTTGTAGATCTTCAATCTTCTTATATCCATGGAGAGCTTCAAAAGGACTTGGTTAAGCATAACTAGTTTATTGAGACCGATGAACGACTATAACTATGTTGTTTTAATTCTTTCTCTATGCTTTTTTCTTTTTTAATATCCAAGTGTGTTTGCATTGTGTTATTTGATTTGATGGAATAAAAAAGGTGTCTTTTTATTACTTGAAAATACATAACTAGAAATAAAATTACATACTAAAAGTACATTACTAAGGGAAAAGTGGGCGATATCAATTCGAAAAAATTTACTCGCTATCACTCCTTCCTCGTCATCCATTTGCTTAAGGATTGCCGCTTTCCTCTTCGAAAAATATTTTTTTGATGTTGGGGTCATAATCTCTGTATCTATTGCCATAATCCTTGATTCTTTTGCTAAAGCCCTTAATTTAATTTGTAGTCCTTCTCTTTAAGGCTAAGTTGTTTTTTGTATAAAGCAAGCTCCATTGCATCACTTGTTTGTTGCTTGGCGAGACAAGATTTTTTATTTTCCGCAATGCTTTTCAAAGCCCCATCTCTTGCCTCATTTGAAGAAATCATGACCTATCCCTTTCTTGTAGCTTCCTTGGCCGCCTTCACTCCTATTGGTCTAACCGAACTTGAAGAACCTTCACAATTGCTTTGTGGTGTTCGAATCACTTCATCCTCATCCACAAGGAATGTAGGAGGCACTGGGCTAATGAGAAGAGTAGCAGCGGTGTCGGTATATGAAAAGGGGGGAGTACTAGTTGAGGCTTCTCTAAAAGTAGGATGGTTCTTCATCACTTCCTAACATTCAAACCTCATCAACTCTTTCTTCATTTTTGCCACATACCATGATTGAGTTTTTCGTCGCTAATAAAAATAACAAACTTATATGTCACAATAACATATATTTAATAAATAAATAGTACAAATTTTATGTAATAAATCAAATAAAATTAAAGGAGATGGCAATATTATAATTACTTACCTCATCTTGCAAATTTGAGCCGGATTGTGAACTCCTTCGTGCATAAGCAAGAGCGGCACCCCAAGCTTTGAAAGTCGGCTTCAACTTGGTAAAACGAGATGAAGTCGCGGTTTGGATCCTAGGCTCCGCCGTTGATTCATTAGGCGCCATCTTCCAATTTTCGCAAAAATCAGCATATATTTTTTCCCATAATTTATCGGACTTTTGCATGTTGCCGTTGAATGGACAAACGCTAATGCGAATAAGAAATGCACAATTGCAAATCTTCGGAAGGGAGCCAATTGGACATTTTTCAAGCCAAAAAAATATGAAGGAACGAGAGAGGAGATGGAAGGAGGTGATGAATTTTTTGTGCACAAATTGGTGTGAGAAGTGAATGAATTTGATGTGGTATTTATAGAAATTGTCTAGGGTGTTGTTTCACTTGTTTGCTATTTTTTAGGATTTTTTGCAATTTTCATATTTTTTTTTGTATTTTTAAGGGTTTATTTCCCAAAGAGGAATTTGCTCGTTAACTTTATATATGTGCCATTTGATCAAATTTTGGATTTTAAATGGACAATCTAGATCAATTTTACCGTTGGGTTCAAATCTGATAATTAAGTTGACACATGTCAAACTATTATTGGGCCTTATTTCAATTTTCTTGTCTTTAATTTGCCTTTGTACACACCATGACATCACCCACGTGGGTGGGCTTCACCAAGTGAGTGGAGTAGCCCATCGAGCAAAAAATGCTCAAACAACTGCACATTTGTGGGCTCCACCAACTTACTTTTCTATTCAATTGCACCACTACAGTTTAATTTCTTCTTGCTCCTCCTATTTAATTGGTCTGGCTCACCTTTTTCTCTAATGTTCGTGCTACAATTGAGCACCGATGTAGATGCTCTAAAAGGAAATTAATGAACACTGTTGAAAAAATTATTTAAACCAAAATTAATAAAACACGACAAAATACTACCATTTTAAGACTCTTACCCTTAGAACATAGATTAGAAAAATCGTTGTTTAATAGACAACTCACCAACATTCCAACAACAATAGAGTTGTGCTATAAAATTCCTAAGATATCACTTTTTTCATAATATATCATTTTTTATAGCACGTACTTTAAGAAGAAGCATCTTTTAAATTGTGAGTTTTTGAACTAAACCACCTTTCCCCCCTAAAAACAAGGAATATATTGTAAACTATTTTACTATTTTGTATAAATGTATACTTATATATAAAAGTAGGCAAAATAAATTTGAAAGGTTATTTTGGTCAAACTAAATTAAAGTTTCATCAAAATATAATATAAAGTAGTTGAAACTAAGTATTTATATTTTAAAGGTGTTTTACATTTATAAAAAAAAAAATTAAAAGGCAAGTTTTGACAAAAAAAAACTTTTAAACTTTCTCGAGTTTTTATGCCAAAGCTCAATGCTTCCTTTTTGTAAAACTCGAGCTACTAGGTATGGTCCCGATCATCTTGTTCCTTTTCCTCCACGAAAAATGTTAGATTTTTCATGGAATAACATTACCTTGTCTCCTCTTTTAATCCCATCTTTTGCTGGATCCTTCTTCTTTTTCCTGTGATCCCTACCCTTCATATCCTTAACAATATCACCATCCATGAGGCTTTTAACTTCCAATATTTCTTGAGAAGGTTGAACAATATCAGATTGGATCTCCTCATTAGCCAACTTCACTTCAATATCACATCGGGTTACTTTGATAGTCTCTTGTGGAGGATTCTTGTGCACTTAAAGGAAGTTATATTTGAGATATTCAAACTACTGTATATCTTCTCTTCCCTAAAATTGAGTGAGATCTTGTCATTCTTGACATCAATGTTAGCTCAAGTAGTGGCTAAAAAGGGTTTCCCAAAGATGATAAGAGTCATGTCATTCATCACCTCCATGTCAATAATCATAAAATCTCCTAGTATAAAGAACATGCCCACCTTCACCGGAAAGTTCTCAATAATGCCCACAAGGTGAGTGACTGAATTATCAGCCATGATAAGACGCATCTTGGTTGGAATAGGATCACCCAAATTCAGATTTTGTAGATTGATAAAGGCATGATATTGACACTAGACCAAGATCACAATTCAAAGGCAATCGTATTGAAGAGAACCAAAACCAACAAGGATAAAGAACTCACCTGGATCTATTAGTTTTCTTGGCATCTTTTCAATTTGATCCATCACCAAAGCTATTGTCTCATAGTCCTCAATCCTTATCTTCTTGCATAGAATCTCTTTTAAGAATTTGCATAAGTGGGCATTTGAGTGACGACATCGATGAAAGGAATCTCAATGTCGAGCTTCTTTATCATACTCATGAATTTCCCAAATAATTGCTCTTGCACCACCTGAATCTTCCTACGTGGGAAAGGTAGAGGTGGTTTGTAAGGTGGGGGAGCAACATATTTGGGTTCTTCATCATTTGATGACTTCTCCGGTGGCTTTTCTGCAACTCCTTTCACCGGTGGAAGCTCTTCAAGCTCTTTTCCACTCCTTAGAGTGACAGCCCGACAGTGCTCCTTAGGATTGACTTCAGGTTGCCCGGACAATTGTCCAGGAGGTCTAGGAACATGCAAAGCTTGTTGAGCCACTTGATGCTTGTTGGTTAGGGATTTACATAACAACAAATAAAATTTGTAGTCAAGACCCCGCTGAGTATAGCGAAGTCAGGATTGTCCACGAGAAGCAAGGTTGTCTGTTTACCGAACTAAGAAAACAAGAAAACAAAGCAAAGCAAAAGAAAACAGCTACGACAGACCTCGGTACTGACCTTATCAGGGTCGGTAACGATGTTGGATTTCTACTAAATCAGAGCAACTAACTCGATGCAAGTGTAGGTTCGGTACCGATCCTCGTGCCTCAGTAACGAGTGTATACGAATGCAAAACTAAGGAAAATTAAAGGATAAAAAGCTCTAGGACAAGGGTTTCCACAACATAGCTATGCATATAAACTCATGTGAAGATAAAGATCATGCCTTTGAAGATAAATCTATCAACTTTCGCTGACTAAACAAGCAAATCAATCAACTTTCATAAATCAATTCACTTTACTACTTGTTTTGAATCCAAAGCTCGAAACTTTCGTTATCGAACAATATCAACATTCAAGTTCAAGACTTTCTCTTTCGATCAAGCAACCAGCTCAAATTACTTCGACTCTCGTCTAAGCATAAGCACAACAAGTAATTCAAAAGATAGAAGGCAATCGAAACATCAACATATTCATTCAATCATGCATAACTATGTCGGGTTTCAACCCCGATCCTAAAAAAGAAAACTACTCACTCATGATTGAATCAAAACAAATAACTTTATTAAGAGAAGATATTGAAAAGCAAAACTTACTTGAAATTGAAAGAAATTTCGTCTTACAACCACTCGTGGAATTAAAAAATAAAGAACAAAGAACAACACTAGCAACCTCGATCACGATCTCGAACCTCTTCCTCTCTCTCGATCGGAAACCAGGACCGAAATCTCCCACGACTTCTCTCCAAATTTTCGAACCCAAACACTAACGAACTCCCCCTAAAACTAGAACTAAAACAAGGTATTTATACTAGAGAAAGCTATCTAATAAAGACCTAAAAGATAAAAAATTTCTAAACTAAAAAGATTACAAGATAAAATATATAATTTGCAAAAGTGGGCTGCGCTCTACCGACACAGGTCACCTCGGTAACGACCTGCACAGGGTCGATAGATACTTGCTGAATTCCTTGGAACAAAACTCTTTGCACAGCTCGGTACCGACCTTCACAGGTCGGTAACGAGCTCTTTGTTTCGGGTTTATTTGCACTCTCTCCATGGCTTTACTTGAACTTCAACTTGATCTTTAACATGCTCTTTTCCTTCTCCTCTATGCATTCCACCTTCACCACTTCACTTCAGCTTCACTTTAAAGTGCTCAATTCCGCTTCAAAAACCTACAAAAAGACACAAAACGGAGTAGCTTCCATACTTTTCACAAAATATGCAAACTTATCCAAAAAAAAACACAAAACTAACTCTAAAACTTACTAAAACTAAACCAAACCACCTAAGAAAGACACCTAAAACTAGACTAAAAACACGAACATCATTGCTCTATAATCTTCAAATTCTTCCCTTGAGCTCTCACTTCTTTTTTTAGTGTCTTCATGGAGGTGGCAAGACTCTCAATAGCAATCTCCCATGCAGGATTTTGGGAGGATTGAGCATTTTGGTTTGGCTGTAGTGGGGCTTTCTTGGAGACCCGAGAGGTGCTCGTCATTGTGACTGATTGTTCCGATAAGAGAAGTTAGGGTGATTTTCTACCGGGGTTGTAGAAATTAGAGTAAGGATCATTCCTAGGCCCGTTGTCAAAGTTATTCATGTATCTCACCTCCTATTCATGTAGCTCCTCCTTAGAAGCAAATACTTGGCAAGACGATATAATGTGATCACCTACTCCACAAAATTGACACACCACGCCTGAGACAACCTGATTAGAGCTTTCTTCATTCAGATTTTTTGGCCCACTCATCTTCAGTATCAACTGCTTAATCTTTTGAGCTAGAGCCTCAATGTTTGCCTAATGGAAAGTGTCCTTGCCAACCTCGTAGAGCCCAACTGATCATTTAGTGCTTGGAATAGATCGAGCATCATTATAGTAGTGAGTATGCTGACCAATTTCCTCAATTTTCTCCCAAACATCATCAACATTCATCTTCATGATTGTGCCCCCAGATGAGGCATCAATGAGGGGCCTAGTGGTGTTGTCAACAACATTATAGAAAGTGTGAAGAAGCACCCACTTGTCTATTCCATGTTGAGGGCATAACAATAAGAGCTCCTTGAACCTTTCCCAACCTTCATCTAGAGATTCCCCATCCCTCATTTGAAATGAACTGATTTGATTCCTCATCTTTGTAGTCTTCTTTGGTGGGAAATACTTGGTTAGGAAAGTTTTAGCCAACTTATCCCATGTCGTGATAGTGCCTTGAGGCAGGGCCTTGAACCAAGCTTTAGCCTTGTCTCTTAGAGAGAATGAGAAGGCACCCAAATAAAGTGTGTCATTAGAAACATCATGAAGGTTGGTGGGAAATAACTCTCTAGTTTAATACCTAGAGATCTTATTAAGAACCAATTTTTAGCCTTGGTGGGAAATAACTCTCTAGTTTAATACCTAGAGATCTTATTAAGAACCAATTTTTGGTACTTGTCAAATCAATAAATCAATAAAATTATCTCATATCAGTCTCAAATCATAGGGAGAATCCTATATGCAAAGCAAATAGGGCATAAAGTAACCTAGGAATAAATCAAACTTCATTCAAGTTTTCATTCAACCAAATATCACAATTCAAATATATCCACTTCATCATTGGGTTCACCCAACCTTGGAATAAAAGAATTAATTAGACATGGGATAGAAAGAAAGCAAATCAAATTTAATGAACAACATACCAAATTGTCTTTCAAATTGATTCAAACTCCAATCCAAGCAATCTTTGGCAAAAATCTTCAATCAATCTCCACCTAGGGTTTTCTATAAGAGAGAAGCTAAAGTCTAACAAAAAGATAGATAAAATATAAAACTTGTCTTCCAAGTACTTAAACTAGATCCAAAAAAAAAACAAGAGAGAAAAGCCCACATGTCGGCGCAATTAAAACAAGACGTGGTCCAGAACTCGGTCGATTTCTCTACTCGAGTTCTCGTCGTACCAAGAACTCTGCCCAGAACTTGGTCAAGTTCTTGCCCGGAGTTCTCATCCAGCTTCAGCACATGTATAACCCTTTTGTTGTGTGATTAAACAGGGTCTTTTTGATGGATTCTTTGGGCAATCTTCTCCTTGTCACTTCCAAGCTTAGTATCATTCCTTCAAACTAATCCACTCGAATATCTTCAAATTAAAGCTCACGAGCCTCCAAAATACCCTGAAAATCATGAAATGCAAGAGTAGACTACAAACACAAGAAACTAAACTAAAAAAACTACAAAATTACCAAAAGATAAACAAAATAAACCTAAAAGACGAACGTTAACATGTCCTAAATCTATACCTAAATACATGCTATCATTGATGCCATGTTATCAAATAAAAGTGAAAAGATCCACTCGGTCGAACAAATTGTAGCCTCTGAACTATATGGCAAAGCTTGACTAAAACTAAATTATTTCTAAACCGGAGCTTCAATGATTTCAGATATTGTGTACGTCTTCGGATTGGCAGTTCAACGATTTTGTTTGGTGAAGTCATGGATGCGTGATGGTTGTCCGAAGACTTTCTTAACGAGTCCAAATCTGAGTTATTTTGCATGATCTCATCTTGTGCATTTTCCAATTATTGTCTTCATTGCTCCTCTAGTGGCTCCCCGCATTGCCTAGTATATTCCTCGTATTATTTGTTTATTTTTCTTGTTTGTTTGGTCTTTGGTTTTAGGGTTCGTAGTGTTTTTTCATACCGGATTTGTCCCGACTGCTGAATTTTCCGGTCTCTCATATACTTAGACATGTCTTCCATGTCACCGAGCACATAGCCTGGCAGTGACGGGCCCATCTTTAAAGAGGCCCAAGTTCATACTGTTGGTGAGTATAAAATGACAAACATAAGGAACCAGAGAGTCAGAGATTCAGGACTCAGGAGTTTGCCAAGGAGAAAGAATTCTTCACCGGCATATCTTCTCTGCCTCGTCAAAGGTTTAAACTTCGTGTATGTATCTCTAGGTTTTCTCTAGCAGGTCTTGTTTGTAAATTCTATAACCAATTTTGCTCGGTTTGAACTTCTCGTTCTCAATTGAATTTCTGTTCTAATGTTCTTATGTCAACCGAGTAATTCGTGGTTCTTATTTCTCAAGAAATATCCAAATTTGCGCTTGTTTTATGCCGCTGGCTCCTGGCCCTCGCCCCTGGGAATTCCCAGCAGCCCCCGGCCGCCCCCACCCGCCTCCGCCACTGGGTGCTTAGCTCGTATGATTAAGATTGGAATTCCATTAGATTCTTTCACTTTTAACACCTCGATTAAGGGATTTTGCCGTGTTGGAGCATTGCAGTCTGCTCAATGGATGTTGGATCAATTGCTTCATCTTGCTAAAAGTAATGATGATGAAAGTCTCGTTCTTGCTGATGTTATGGTCTTTAACAATTTGATTGATGGGTATTGCAAAGCTGGTGAGATGATCAAGGCTGTGAAACTCATGGATGATATGTCAAAATGGGGCTTAAAGCCTGATATTGTGACTTATAATACGTTGATAAATGGGTTCTGCAAAGCTGGGGAGTTTACAAAAGCGAAAGGTTTAGTGGATAAGTTGCAAGCTTCATGGATAGGGTGTACAGATGGAGATATTGATGCTGTACCTAATGTAATAACGTTCACAACGCTTATTGCTGAACACTGCAGGCAAAAGCAGGTGGATGAAGCGCTTTCTTTGTATGAGAACATGGTTAAAAATGGAAACTTGCCTGATGTTGTTACGTACAATTCCATCATCAATGGCCTTTGCAAGATTGGGAAGTTTGCTGAAGCAGAGCTTCTCTTTCTGGAGATGAAGGAAATGGATGTGGAACCCAATCATGTGTCTTTTTCCATTCTCATCAATTCGTTCTTAAAAAGAATGGATGAAATGGGAGCCTTTGGCCTTTTAAGTCAGATGGTTGTTCGTGGGCTTGTTATGGATGTAACACTGTGTACATTGTTAATGGATGGGCTATTTAAGCTTGGAAAGAAAGACGATGCTGAAGATATGTTCCAGACAATATCAGTTCTTGGCTTAAACCCAAACCATGTAACATATTCTGCATATATTGATGGCCTTGTCAAGTTGCAGAATATGGATGCTGCAGAATTAGCTCTGCTGGAAATGGAAGATAAAGGTGTTGTATCAAATGTCATTACTTATTCTTCCATAATAAATGGTTGTGTGAAGCAAGGAAAACTTGATGAAGCTTTTAGCTTTTTGCAGAAGATGATGGAGCAGAATATCCAACCTAATATATTTGTCTATGGTGCACTGGTTGACGGACTTGCAAAGGCAGGTAGGCAAGAACAAGCTCATATTGTATGTGAGGAAATGAAGTCATTAGGCTTAGATGAAAACAGCTATGTCGTTGACGCTCTTGTAAATGGTTTGAAAAGAGAGAGAAAAATGGAGGAGGCTGTGGAGTTGATTGAAGTTATGAAATCTAAAGGTGTGCTGCTAGACCGTGTCAATTATACATCTCTGATGGATGGTTTGTTCAAGGTGGGGAATTCATCATCTGCTCTTACCTTGGCACAAGAACTGATAGAAACAGATTTGGGGTTTGATGTTGTGGCAGCAAACGTTTTAACAAATGGGTTATTAAAGCTTGGTAAATACGATCCACAGTCTATTCATGATGGGATGAAGCAGATGGATCTGTCTCCTGACACAGTTACATACAACACAATGATTAATGCATATTGCAGAGAAGGAAAATTGGAGGATGCTATTAGTTGTTGGAATGAGATGCGGAGGAAGAATTTAAAGCCCAATTCAATTACTTGTAACATTCTTGTGCCCTCCTTGTGTAGAAAAGGAGAGGCTGACAAATCCCTGGAGTTGTTAAAGGAAATGTCAACTTTCGGGATCTGCCCTTCCTCAACTATCTACAGATTTGTCCTTACTGCAGCATCAAAGAGCCAAAGGGCTGAAGTAATTCTGCAGGCTCATGAACGTCTTGTAGCAATGGGAGTTGAATTAGATCATGATAACTACAACACTCTCATTTCTACCTTATGTGGGTTAGGGATGACTAGGGTAGCTACTTCAGTTCTAAATGAGATGAAAAGTAAAGGCATCCCACCTGATACTGTCACTTATAACAGCTTTATATATGGATACTGCAAAGGGAGTCATACTAAGACTGCTCTTGTAACATATACCCGTATGTTGGCTGAAGGAGTTCCTCCTGATATTGACACATACAATACTCTTCTATCTAGTATTTCTGCTCAAGGATTAATGAAAAATGCAGGCGAATTAGTTAATGATATGAAGGTTGGAGGCGTGGATTCCAATGCTACCACATATGATATATTACTTCGTGGTTATGCAAAGATTGGGGATAAAAAGGAATCGATAAGTCGTTATTGTGAAATGATATGCAAAGGCTTTCTTCCCCGAATTAGCACTTATAATGCACTTATTCATTTGTTTGCTCATACTGGAAATATGAGACAGGCTAGAGAGCTTCTGAATGAGATGCAAGTGAGAGGGATTTTGCCCAACTCTTCAACGTATAGTATATTGGTATCTGGATGGTGTAGATTATCAAATCAGCCAGATATTGATAGGTCTTTAAAGAAGTCATACCGAGCTGAAGCCAAGAAATTGCTTCTAGAAATGAAAGATAAAGGCTTGGTCCCATCTGAAACCACTATTTCTTCTATTAGAAAATCTAGTTCAAGGCCGGGAGGAAAGAAAGCTGGCATTGTGGGTAATATATAATGATGATCAGGTATTTTACACATAATGTAACCATTTTTATTTACCACATCTGCTGTTGTTTTTATACCTATTCCTTTATTAGTTAGCTTGTTTGAAGCTCGTGTTTCAACAAATACTTGTGAGAACTCAAAGTTTGAGAAAGATTAAGACTTAAGGGGTTATATAGTTATTCAAAGCATCAATAAAACAATGTAAGTTATGCAATGCCTGAGCTGTTCTTGGATGGTGTAGTTTGACCGGTTGACAACAATTTGTGACCAGCTACTTTTCTTTCATAATATTTATTTTCCTTCTTTTTGGTTGGATTTGACAATTTACTTCTAAAGTGTCAATGAACACTGCTAAATGGTCGTTTTTGTGCTTTCAGGTTGCACAAATTTTGGCAGCTACAGCACATCTTTCAGCTAATCAAAGCGCATCACCTCTATAAGGTTTGAAAAGAATGTCTGAGAGAATTTCAATAGCTTGATGGGAAAAACGTGCCTATGCTTCTGCATTATGAGGAGTGCTAAGCCTTACAATCTTATTATGATTAACAAGCATATAGCATGATTGTGGGCCGTATCAATCCTAAATTCCAGGTAAACAACTAGTTAGAACTTATCAAATAGCCAACTTTGTAAAAAGCTGCTATCTGATTTTTCTGTTTTGATCACTATATATTTTTTCCACAGAATTTGATCTGGGAACTTGCTGGCGATCAACTGAAAGATAATTACCTGCACAAGCTTGGGATTTCTGATTGAAAATCATGGAGCTGAGTCTGCTTTCAGTTTAACCATAATACGGTTTATCAAAGGTACAAGGCAATATTTATTACTATTGTTTCCTGTTGCTAGGTAATGAGTACAGTTTGTTTTGTAATCTTTTTTATTCCTTGTTTGTGATTGGCAACAATTTCTTTATTATATATTTTTTTTTTTTCACATGGAAAAAAAAACCTTGTCATGTATGTGAATTCAAAAAACATTGGCAAATAAACATGCATTTCTCTTCTTGTTTCCATGATTTCGAATCAAATGAGTCCTAAAAGTGAAACAACAGGGATGGAGGGACACTCATTTGGTGACGGCGTCCATCAACTTCAACATCACAATTGCTATTGGTAAAACCCTAACTTTTGATTCAAATATGCATTTCTATTTTCTTTGCATTGCATCTTCTCTCTCATAGAAAACAAAGTCCTGAAATTCCCATTCAAGATCACAAGCATGTGTTTACATGAACCGTTGAGATTGTTGAATACAAGTTTCAATATTGTAGTGGAATCCAAACCCATCATGAAATATAACCTCACAAAGAAATGTCTTTTAAAGATAAAACTGGAATATGATCTGTTTCAGCAATTGGCTCATTTTTTTTCCAAGGATGAAGAGCAAGGAGTATAATCAAGATGACAACTAACAGTAAAGTTATGCCAATGCAGATCCATTTTCTGGTGTTCTTCTGGATCTTCCTTGACATTTGTAACTGCTCTGTACCGCCTCTTACAAAGGAATTAGCTCATTGTACTTGAGTTTCAATGTCATCCAGTTGCTCGCCTTGTTGTTGCACCAAAACTGACATATCCATGAAAATCTGGTGCAACTCTTTCAGGTTCTTTTCCATGTCTTTAACAGCATCATGCCTCTCTTGAATCTCTGAGATTGAATCGAGTACTTTGCCTCTACCCTACATATCATCAAAAGAGTGGTGTTGAGTTCAAGTCGAATTTTAGGTACTCCGTTTTTTTTGAGGAAATGCACAGCTTGAAGCACAGAAGAAATCATCAACTATGAAATTATGAAGCTTCTATCATTTTGATGAAACTGAAGGATCTTGACAAGAATGTGATGATTGAGAAGGAGAAACATCATCCCTGAATTGACCGTTTCTGCTTGGGTTTTGACGATGAACTACCAAACTGAAGATGCTTCTGTAACTAGCAATCTAGCATACTTCAGAGTCAAGAACAAGGGCAATGTCCCATTATAGCTTTTTCTCTTGAGTTGTCATACAAATATGTTTGATTGTAAAATTGTAGTGAAGCAGTTATATTTTTGCACGAAAATGGAAAGGAAAGACCAGTTAATTCCTACACTCCCACCAGATTTGTTTAAATACGCAGAGCATGACAACTCGATTAGATATAAAGCAATTGAAAACTCACCTGTTCTTGTATGGCTTTTTGCAAGGTCTCGCTCTTTCTACTGACGTCCTAGTCCGATCAGCCAGCTTCCAGGGCCACAATGCGGCGCAGTCCTGTTGGCAGCATTTTCCCTGTCCAATGCTTCCAACCTCACCTGTTCATACGATTAGAACTTATAGATTAGCTTCTAGGTTTACCAGCCTCAGAGCAAAACTCAAGCACGCTCAAATTCAGTCGAAAAAACCTCCAAATTACACAGAACTGAAATGGAAATCAAGTAGGGAAGAAGTTCACCTTGATGAGTTTGGCCTTCTTGAGGGAGTCGGAGACGTGGCGATCCATCTTGGAACGGAGATCCTTGACGACATTGGCGTTGTGAAGAGTCTTGCCTTCCTCGTGACTCGTGAGCGTCCTTGAGACTCTCGAGCAGTTGTTCGATCTCGTTGAGCTTCTCCTTCACTGTCTCGACGTCCTCGAAGAATTTATCTAGGTTGATGCCTCCAGCAGCCGGAGGAGGTGCGTCTCCAGCCGCTGCCGTTGCCATCTCGACGTCCACTGTCTGCGAGGTCTTGAACTTGGAGAAAGACCTTGAAAATAGATCATTCATCTTCGCTTTCCCAAACTCTTCGATTACAAACTGTTGACTGAATTCGAAAATAGAGAAGATTGAGTTAATGGCTGCTGCTGGGAATTGTGGAATTGGTTGGATCATATATCTAGCTGATGATCAACTGCTAGAATAAAATAGTGATACAAAGTAAGGGGTGGAAAGTCAGTGGACATAGAAACACTTTGAAAATGGAGGGGAGCTTTTTATAGTAACGGAGAGGATATTTAGAGGTTTGAATTTTGCGCGAAAACGCCGAAAAGGAAAGAATATGAGAGGAAAAGTCTTGAAAAACCACATAACCAAAGAAACGGTCCTTTTTTTTTCTCTCTCTCTCTTTTTTTTTTATTTTTTATGTTTGGGTTCCCAAATTAGGCAAGTTATGGAAAACTACCTCAATAGTCAAGCAATATTATTTCACTATATTGGTTAATAAGGTTTTGGTTCCGGTGAGGATCACTCTTTCGGTAAGGACTTTTGCTTAGAGGGTAAAATTGTAAATGCACATTTAACATAATTTTTTGACGGAATAGTGTCGGGGGCGGCTTTTGGCTAACTGAATGTCTTTTAAAGGTGGTTAAAAATAAATAATTATTAATGTGGTGGTTATGTGGAAAGTAAGGTATTTTACGGGTGGTTTTAGGTGGCAGACTCAATATATGATACATTTATATATATATATTATTTTTAGATTAATTGTTATTATTTTTACGAGTCATGCTCATGTGTTTATATTTCGTAAGTGTTTATTTATATATTTACGTTAATCTTTCGGAGGGAAATTTCAGCGGGCATGAGGGGATATAGTTGGGCTTCGGATTTTTGGGCTTGGATTCGTAAGTTGGGCCTAGCTTCGGAGATAAGAAAACGCGGACGTAACGACTTTCATTCAACCGATGAGAGAGGTGGATAGAGACATTAAGAGTTTTTAATGGAGAGGGCAAAATTTCCGGAGGGTGGTTAATGGGCTAAACAACTAGATTGTTGAAGGATATAAGAAAAGGAAGCCGAAGGAGAGAGTGCACACAAGACTGAAAGCAAAAATCTATCACTATTGTCCTCCAAATCTCAATTCTGCCTATTAATACATTGTTGGATCAATTTACGCTGAAGGGTTTTATAATCTATTGTATTCTCGCATCATATTGTCATAATACATACTGCATTGTTTATTTCGAATGAAAATTCATTTCCCTTATATTTCACTATTTTTTTTATTATTTTAACGTATTTCATATGGTATGTGACTAAGATTCCCTTAAGGGCGCTGTAAAATCTCGTCCGCATAGCTTCGGCTCACTATGCGTAGCTGGAAATGAGGGCACAACAATACTCTAGTTTTAATACTTTGCTGTATTTGGGGGACTGTGCAGAAGCTCTCCCTTCCCTCCCTTCTCTATCCTGATTGTTCTTCTGATGCCGATTACTCTTCCTTCCCCTTTGGGGGCTTCTCTCTCCCTCTTCCTTTTCTTTTTTTTTCACACATACCCAAAATCTGAACCTTTCATCTGCCCCCTTTCCCTTAACCTATGCTAGATCTACAATACCTTTGAAAACCCTAGTTCACAAAGGCTATGTAACTCCTTTTTGCCTCGACCTGATTAGATCTACTCATGGGATCCTTAATCCTAGTGTTTATCGGCGATTGGGAGAAATTCAAGACAACATGAGATGGATATGGGGCTTGTTAGCCTCTACTGATGTTTGATGTACTCTATTGCTTGTACTCTCCCCTTTCTATGACATTTTCCCGAGGTATAATCTCTACAATCTCTTATCCTCTCCTCTGATCTCGAAAAATGAAATCGCCTCTTCCACTCCTCTTTTGGTGACGTGGGCAACTCAAAAGCTTGCTTGCAATGGTGGATCTTTTCCACTACGCACGCTTGGTGTTCTACGCTAGCCCCTCTCACTAGTAGGACTGGAATGGGGAAATTGAAAAATCAATTTGACACATGGATACCCCCTCTGAGGAACTTGAGTACTGATGGACGCCTCTTTTGCTATTTCTTCCTTGCCCTCTACTTCTTGACAACTGGAAATCCCTATCTTGGAAGGCATCTTGCTCGCATACCCATAACCTCATACCCCATGGTCATCGTCTTTTGCTCTCTCCAGTGCCTCTTTGTTTTCCCCTTTTTGGTCGACGAACTGGGGGATTTGAGATTGTAATAATGACGTGGTCGGGGTTTCATGGTAGCTTGTATGAGACTTTATATTTTTCCCTTTAATCCTAATTTTCTTTTGTTTGACAATGATTTACCATATGCTTATTCTATCCTAACTTCTGAAATCTCTCTCTCTCTCTCTCTCTTCTCACTCTGAATTGCAACAAATTTTTACTCTTAATCATGACTTTTGTCTTCGAGCATTGTACTTGCCCTCTCCTACCCACGACTCTTGGGGATTTGTTGTGCATGCCTGATGACTTGGGCCTTACACCTCCACACTTTCTCAGTTGCCATGGAATGATCTCTATAAATTGGAACTTTATGTGTTTTTACATGACCACATCCAACTTCTTTCTAAACATCCTTTGTTTTGTGCTCTTGTGCTTCCCTCTTTATGTGTTCATGGATAACCGATGTTCATGTTTTTAGTATGGTTTTAGGTGTTTTTCTTAGGTTGTTTAGTTTAGTTTTAGTGAGTTTAGTGTTCTTTTTGTGTGTTTTTGGATAAGTTTGCATATTTTGTGAAAAGTATGGAAGCTACTCCGTTTTTGTGTTTTTCTTAGGTTTTTGAAGCAAAAGGGAGCATTTTGAGAGCAGCTAGAGTCAAGTGGTGGATGGTGGAATGCATGAAGGAAAGAGATTAAATAATACGCCTTGAAGATCCCATTGAAATCCAAAGAGAAGTTATGAAGAGTTTACAAAAACCCAAAACAGAGAGCTCGTTGCCGAACTGTGAGGGTCGGTACCGAGCTGAGCAACAGAGTTTTGTCCGAGGAATTCAGAAAGAGTCTACCGACCCTGTGCAGGTCGTTACCGAAGTGGCCTATGTCGGTAGGCGGCGCTGACTTTCGGAAATTCTATCTTCTATCTCTTAATCTTTTTAGTTAGGAAAGATTCTATCTTTTAGGACCCTTGTTAGATAGTTTATTTTAGTATAAATACCTTTGTTCTAGTTAGTTTTGGAGGAGTTAGTTCGTTAGTTTGAGGGATGATAGCACGCATTTAGGCTAGGTTGAAACATGTTTATTTCCATATTTTAGTTGTTTTTATTTCCTTTTCCTTTGGTTTTATTGTCTTTTTTTAAAGAATTTGTAGTTTCGGTTTCTACTCTTGCTTTGTTCGATTTCAGGATCATTTGGAGGTGGATTTAAGGAGTTTTGGCAACAACAAGGACAAGGGCGAGAGAAGCAACCCGATAGGAAATGGCTAGGAGTCAATCGGATGCAAGGAATTGAAGAGAAGATGGGCAAAAGCTTGATGGAAGGCACGGAAGGAAGCTCGTCCAAGATTTTGACTAAACAAGTGGACTAGTGAGAAACTCGGTCCAGGTCACGACCGAGTCTTGGACCGAGGGTTATAAAACTCGGTCTGAAATTCGACCGAGTTTCGGACCGAGCCGCGTCTTTTTCCGAGATTTCTCTTCCGCGAGTTTTATTTATTTATTTCGGGCCTCTCTATCTTATTTTTAGGGTTTCATATAAATACTTAGAGATGTAGTTTGGATAATTATTAGGTTTTTATTCTCTTAGCCTCCCTTTTTTGAAGAACCCTAGAGTGGAGAATTGTGGATTTTTGCAAGACTTGATTGGAGTTGGATTTACATCTATTGAAAAGACAATTGGTGTGTTTGTCTTTGATTTAGATTTCTCTTCTCTCCATACTGTGTCTAGTTAATTTCTCTATTTCAAGGAAGGGTGAACCCAATGGTTTAGTAAGTAGATCTAAGGGTGATGTTTGGTTGAATTGAGATTTGAATTGTTGTTTGATTCAACCTAGGATACTTAATGACCCAATTTACTTGAATTAGGAATCTTGTTATGATTTGAGACCGAGAGGAGATAAAAATAACAAGAGGTTGTTTGAATTGAATTTACAATTTGTTAATTCTTGCTAGATCCCTAGGTTTGAACTTGTTGAATTATTTGTGCGAGAGTGACTTAATTCACATGTGAAACTTAACCTATCCTAGAAATTATTGATTGAATAGTCTTAACAGAGCGCGAGAGCGGATGTAATTTCTATTGGTTCAATAATCTCTAAAGAACTTAAATGACCTAAATGAGACTTGCTTTGTGCGAGAGTGACTGCTAGTCGAGTCTAGGTACATGCATTAATCGTCTGAAAAGAGTTAATGTTGACATTTGAGATAGTTAGTCCATCAAACAACATTTGAATTGAAATCCAAATAAATATAACCGGTAATCTACTGAATAATCATTATGAGGATCCTGACCTTGGAATGCTTTTCTCCCTCGATAGATAATTCTTAATTTTGATTTTAGTTACTTCTGAATACAATTACAACTCCTGTTTTATTAATTTTGGCTTAGCCTACTGAATCGTGCTATAATCAATACTACAAAGTTCCCTGTGTTCGACACCTTGATTACTACAACCGAACCGTATACTTGCGGTGTAGGAAAATAGTCTATCAAGGGACGATCGATTGTTCGAGATCGAGAGAGAGATCGGAGTTCAAGATTGTTGTTTCTCTTGTGTTCATTGATTTCGAACTTGGTTGTGTTTCAAAGACGAGATTTTTATAATTCAAGTAAGTCTTTATTTCAATGTTTTCATTCAATCTAGTTGTTTGTTTTATTTCAATCATGAGTGAGTAGTTTACTTTTCTAGGATCGGGGTTGAAATCCGACATAGTTATGCATGATTGAATGTGTGTGTTGAATGTTTTGATTGCCTTTTATCCTTTAACTACTTGATTTGTGCTTATACTTAGACGAAAGTCGAAGTAATTTGAGTTTATCGCTTGATCGAAAGAGAAAGTAGTGAACTTGAATGTTGATATTGTTCGATAACGAAAGTTTTGAGCTTTGGATTCAAAATAAGTAGAAAGTGAATTGATTTATGAAAATTGATTGATTTGCTTGTTTAGGTCAACGAAAGTTGATAGATTTATCTTCAAGACATGATACTTATCCTTCACACTAGTTCGTATGCATGATTATGTCGTGGTAAACCTTTATCCTAGTTGTTTTCCATTTGAATTACCTTCGTTTTACTCACATACAGACTCGTTACCGAGGCACACATGTCATTACCAAGCCTGCAGTTGATTTGTCTTGTTTAATTGGTTAGGTTTAATAGAATCCCAGCATCGTTACCGACCCTGACAAGGTCGGTACCGAGGGCTGTCATAGTCTTGTTTGTTCTTGTTTTGCTTTGTTTTCTTGATTTCATAGTTAGTAATCAAACAACCTTGCTTCTCGTGGACGATCCTGACTTTGCTATACTCGGCGGGGTCTTGACTTCAAATTTATTTGATGTCGAGTAAATTGATCCTCAACAATAACCAACGCTCTTATGAGCAAGCTTTGACAATGCTTGCTCATGCATACCAAATGTCGAGTAAATTTATCAGGTAGGGACTTTTATTCGACTTGATGAAGCTTCTAATGCAAAAAATAAACTCCCGCATTTGTGCAAATGTGGATGTTACTGTCCCTTTGAAAAAATTTGCTCGGGTCGAAATGGATGATCATTCAATCCTGACCTTGAAAATTTGGTACGAGGATTTTCTCTGCTGGATATGGTTGTTGTGGTGATGATGAACACTCCTTTGAGCTCTGCCCGCTCAATAATATACAACCTAAAAAGGTCAATACCTCCTTTGCTGATTCTTCCGAGCTTGAAACTAATGCTCGACTCACTCGGACAAAACTCTTGGGTAACTTTGATGCTCGAACACAGTCTCATGCCACTTCTAAATCTGGTATTCATTTCGTTAAAGCCACCACTGGCACTGCTCTTCCCTCACCAATAACAAAGGAAAGGGAGTGCTCCAATCACGTGTGTTTGGCCAGTTGGTCACTGGTGCTCCGGATGGATCACGTTTTGCCACTCTTGCGACCAAAGGTATGACTACTGATATCTACTCTTCTCTGGAAAATTTTCCTACTGTTGAAATAAATGTATACCCTTATTCAAGGGAGCATCTGGCTTATGTCTTGAACTCTCTACCCCTCTCTCTTCACCTCGAGACTATAATGATACCCCTGTATATTTGTGCCCCTCTGCCGCTCCCCCATTTGGGTTATGGGATTAGCAACCTGGTTGCTCCTCCTTTACCTCCCTCTGACGGGGCTATGGTGGCCGAGGCATCAAATAGAGGGCCCGAGTCTTCTCCTCCCTCTTATCAATCAGCCCGATCCAATAGTACGATCTTGCGACAACTTGACAGTATTGAGCTTAAGTCTATTGGTGAGAGTTCTAACCTCTCAGACTCAACCAAACGCAAGGATTCCGAATCGGCTGTTGAGCAACCGTCCCCTCCAACAACCTCAAAGAAAGCCAGGAAGAGTCGAGCCAAGAATAAGCAAAATGTTGATTGATGAAGTTGTACTCTTCTATCCTGGTTATCTTTTCCCTTTTGAAATCTCTTTTGACTCTTGTTGTTTTCTGTTGGCAGTCTTTCTTTTTTGTTAGTGTCGGGCTGTCCGCTCTGGGTTGTTCTTGTCTCTTGTCTCTTGTTTGTTGTGTCTTTCTTCTTGTTTGTTGCCTGGTTTTGTATGACCCTTGTATGACCTGCTGCCAGCTTGAAATTTACCATGAATCTATAAAATTTGAATTATCAATTTTTTGTTGTACTGTTGCTTGAATTCTGGTCAGTTTTACCATTGTAAAACTTTTTATAAACTTAATAAATCTCATGATGGAATCTTAAACTATAATTTAATAATGTATTACTATATAAAAATGACTTCTTGTACCTTTTGGAACCTTATATATAACTTCAATCTTGACTTGCCCCCTGCCTTCTTTTGGGGAATTGACAACTTTGATAATATTTATAGTTACACATGAATATTGGCTATTAGAATGTTCGGGGTGTTTGCCGCCCCACCTTTTGGGAAGAACTAGCGTTCATCAAAAAGTCAAACTCCCTTAAATATCATTTGCCTTGCGAAAACGAAAACGGAACAACCACCACATGAACTTTTACTCAAGAAACTTGGTTGTAATGATTACGCCTTCTCACCAACTATCGGTACGCGTGGAGGGCTATGGATTATTTGGAATCAAACCTCTTTCACAAAATTTTTCACTATTGAAGAAATTCATCAAAATTGTATTATAGGAAAATATTCAACACATAGTCTAAATTTTATTATCATCTTTGTTTACGCTCCATCACGAGAAGAAGACAAATCGACTTCTTAGGATAACTTAGGTCGTATCTTAGTCTCCTATAATTTGCATGTTATCATAGTAGGCAACTTGAATGAGTTAGTGAACCCATCTGAAAAATGCGGTGACCTGGATCCTGCCTCTTCTCGTTTGCGGTGGCTCTTAGATTTTCGAAATGAATTTGGACTCATAAATGCCTCTACAGTGGGATTTCCCTTTACTTGGAGAAAATATTCTTCAAATATTGATACCACTTATGAGAAACTAGACAAAGTGCTTCTTCACCCGGATATTGTGAGTTTCTGGCCTGATCTACTTGTCCAACATCACCCGTTGACCACTTCAGATCACTCTATTATGACCTTTTCGGTTGGGAAATCCAAGCCCCATACAAACCTTCCTTTTAGATTTGAGAATGCATGGTTCTCTAGACTAGAATATGAAACCCTTGTACATAGAGTTTGGAGCTACAAAGTCAAGGGCTTTTATATGTTTCGCCTCTGCTCCAAACTTAAACTTCTAAAAAAATATTCGAAAACATGGTCTCGCTTCAAACTTTCAAACAACTACGAACAACTCAAACATACAAAAAATCGTTTGTCTTCTATACAGAATGATATTCTTTAGAATCCACTTGACAATTTTGTACACCTACAACATAAACAACATCTTAATAAGTATAATTGTTTACTTGATTTTCAACATAGTTATTGGAAGCAAAGAGATAAGGTTACTCATATTCAGTTCTCAGAATGGAATACTAGATACTACCAAAACATTGCAAAAATTCGGTAATACAAGAAGAAGACTACGTCTTTTCAAAAACAGAATGGTCTTCTTCTTTTTGAGCAAGATGCTATCTCAAAGGAAATCACTATAGCAAACTCAAAAGTCGATTTTGCTCAGGGTCACACAACACCACCTCCCAGGAAGATCTCCATGTAATCCCCAACTTGGTATCTCAGTCGGATAATGATTGGCTTTGTCAACAACCGACAAACTCAAAAATTAAAAAAACGGTTTTTGAACTAGCATCCAACAAAACACCGGGACCTGATGGTTATCACGTGGACTTGTTGCAAAAATATTGGCATATTGTGGGCTAGTCAACGACATTAGTTGTTAAATCCTTCTTTCATTCAAGCCAACTGCTCAAGCAAGTTAATCACTCTTTTATTACACTTATTCCAAAAATAGACAACCCAATTAATATCAACCACTATCGTCCAATTAGCCTATGCAATACCATTTATAAAATCATAACGAAACTTTTAGCTAACCGTTTGCGTACTGTTTTACCAAAAAATTATACACCCTCTCCAGGGAGCTTTTCTACAGGGTAGACTTTTTCAAGACAATATTTTGGATGCCGACGAAATTTTTCATTCCTTCCACAAGAAAAAGAAAGGGAAGAAAGGTTGGATGCCATTAAACTCGATATGGAAAAAGCCTATGGCAAACTAGACTGGAATTTTCTTCGTCAAGTGTTAACAAAATTTGGTTTCCACCAAAAATGGATCCAATGGGTTATGACTTGTGTCACATCTACATCTTTTTCGGTCGTTGTTAATAATTTACCAGGTCCTATTTTTTTCCCCGATAGGGGCATTAGACAGGGAGATCCTTTAGCTCCATACATGTTTGTCATAGCCATGGAATTTCTTGCTAGAACCCTCCAAGCTGAAGTGAATTTACCCCGACACCGTGTAGGTATTCAGTTCACTAGGAATGGTATTACTTTGCCTTTCCTTTGTTTTGCTGATGATACCCTTATTTTAGCTAATTCGTCTCTTCACAATATGCGATATATCAAGTCTATCCTGGATTTTATTACGCTTAAAGTTGGACTTGTTATCAACTTTTATAAAAGTAGTCTTCAATGCTCTAATAATATTCAAAAACCACAAGCACTTTCTCTAGCTAGTATTCTTAATATACCTCTTACTACTACTTTGGAGAAATATCTTGGAATTCCCATTGTATGTGGAAGAGTCAGAAATGATACATTTGAAGAAGCAATTGTCAACCTAAAAAAATTAATTAGCTAGATGAAAAGCTAATTCTCTTTCACAAGCAGGGCTTTCGATCCTTATTTAGGCAAATTTTATCTCTAAAGGGCATTACCTCAGGCAAAGTTTCCTTTTACCCAAGGGTATTTGGGACCAAATAGACAAAGTTAATAAGGATTTTTTTGGAATAAAACCTCTAGTGTCCACCATCTTCTAATTTCTTGGAATAGAGTCTGCTCTCCGAAGTCTAAGGGAGGTCTTAGCCTAAGAGCAACAGAAACAACTAATATATCCCTCCAGATGAAACTCCTCTGGAAACTCTTAACTGATCCTGCCAATGTCTAGGTCAGAATCATAATGGAAAAATACATTGGAACCATGAACATTATTGATTACAATAAAACAAATGGCAACCACTCTTGGCAATTTGGTAGACTCCTTCAAATTAGGGAAACCTTTCAACATGGGATTAAGTGGCAAGTTGGTGGTGGGACTAATATCAATTTCTGGACAGATCATTGAGTAACTTAACACTTTTTACTTATTAAAATGGTGACAATTAGAACCTTAAAGTTGCTATTTTTATTGATCATAATAAAAATTGGAAACAGGACCAACTCTTACACCTTCTACCTATACACCTGGTCGATGAAATTTGTAAAATCCGTTTACCTATCACAAATGTCCCAGATAAACTCATTTGGACACCTTCACCAAACGATTGATTCACGGTAAAATCGGATGTAGATCTTTGCAGTCGGAATCAAGAGAATCTGAATTTTAGAGGACAATGGATTTAGAAGACAAAACCGCCACCCAAAATCATTAATTTCTTATGGAAAATATATTCCGATTCTTTCCCAACGGCTTCCAGACTAAACAGACACTTCCCACGGGTCTATAATCATTGTTGCTTCTGCGATGATAATGTGGAAGATACAAACCACCTTCTCTTTAATTGCCCCTTCACGCTCAAAATGAAAATGAACTTAGAAACCAAGCTGCACAAATCAATTAAATGCATTTTCTATAATGATGATCTATTTACAAATATTGAACAAACAAGGAGAGATAATGAGGACTTTGATTTGCTAGTTTTCCTTTGGTGGCATATCTGGCTTCCCCGAAACTCTGTCATATTTCGATAGACCCCCGTGGATAGCCTTAACTTCACTTATGAGAATGCGCAATAAGAAACAAAAAACTAAGATCCTTTCCTGGAGGAAACCAGAACAAGGATGGATCAAAATAAACTTTGACGGTTCCAAACGACGAAATGGAACTACCCATATTGCTTTTATTTTTCGTTGACATGATGGTCATATTCTTAACCTCTTTCATCAGGGGTGCGAGGCAAAGTATGCACTAGAAGTCGAGGTGTTGGCTCTCTTAGAAGCAGTGCGTAGTGCCACCGCGCTCAATCTAAAGAAGATCTACATTGAAGGTGACAACTAAACGGTGATCAATCGTATCATGCGGATTTGGAACATTCCCTGGGAAATCCTGTCAATCATTAAAGATATTAACAATTTCATGGCTACCTTTGATGGTGTTCGTATATCCCACTATTTTAGAGAGTGTAACCAGGCGGCTGATTTTTTGGCCACACATGACATTCCACCGTTCATCATGGACTATTTGAGGCAGCAAGTCTCCCCCTTGCTTTTGGCAAACTTAGATAATATCCATCCCGAGTTTAGGAGATCTCAAAATGTTCGCCTCCTGAAGAAGTTTTGTACAATCATCCGTAAGGATAATCTAAGCTGGCCCTATACGAGAATGGGCACCTAATGTTTTCCTTGTTTGTTTTCAAAAAAAAATAATATTACAGTTTTTTACCCAACGTTTTCCCTTAAACTCCAAAAAAAAGCTAACTGCTGGTTACACTACAAAAATTTAAAAAATGGTGAGCTACCACGCGAAATTTGAAATATAATAAGGTACCAAGCGGAATTGTCTTAATATGTGGGTTACTCGATGAAACCGGTTTTATTTTCTTATTTGGTCTAGCTGGCATCACAGAGAGAGAAAGAGAGAGTCAGTCGATTCAGGATGGAACGACGGACTCGGGAGAAAGAGTTCTTCACCGCCGGCATATCTTCTCTAGTTCTCTGCCTCGTTAAAGTCTACAAATTCGTGTATGTATCTCTAGGCCTTCCTCTCGTTCGTTGATCGGTTTGAACTTGTCGCTCTCAATTGAATTTTGTTTCTTATATCTGTATGTCAACCGTGGTTATAATTTCTCGAGAAATATCCAAAATTTCACCTGTTTTGTGCCGCTGTCGCCTGGATGAGAAATACCGGCCGCCGGTGGGGGCGCACTCACCTGCCTTCGCCATTGCATCCAAACGTTTTTGTCCAAACCCTAAGGGTATCAGGGCTGATACCACCAGTTCGATCAAACAAAAACTTGCTTGCCAATAGAAATCAAGCATTTAATCATCGCATAGAATTAAAAAGTAGGTAAGCATTACTTAAAATTAAGAACCAGCGCCCTCCACTTAGTTGAGCAAGTACAATACTAGAGAATAATACTTGTTGCGTTAGAGTTTGGTAATTGTACTTTGGCACATATTGTCCTCACTGCATGCTTTCTTGCTTTCATGTAATGGGGACTCATCCTCATGCTCATAGGCTTTTATACACTGCCTTTGAGATGGATTTAGTCCCTATATCAATTTTGGTGCATTCTAACTAAATTCATTTATTATTGTCACATAGCTGAATTTTAGTTTTTATTGGGTCTATTGGGCGTACCCCCTTTCCCTTGGGCAGGGGTACCCTCATTTTGACCCCCTAGATTCCGTTGTAGAGGAGCCTCACTAAGTCAATGATGATGATGAGTTGTGTACAAATTTCTCATTCTGCTTTGCTGACTGACTTTGTTAGTTACACCAGCGTTTTGCTACCGATATCAAACATATCGGCAAATGGGAGGCCCAAGGGTTTACAAAATAAACTAATTACCTAATGATATAATCTGCTACATATTTTTCTTTTTTAAACGTGGGAGATGCTTGTAGAGTGAGACTTTCATCATCTAGGTGGCTACATTTCCCTGATTCCCGTGTTGTGCTCCACTTTGATTCTCCTAATGTCCTTGGGAAGGAAATTCCACACAAAGACAGCCCTGCAGTTCAGTCCAAGTTTGTGAACACTATTAACTGGTTTCTGCAAGTCTGGACGGGCGAGAAAATGCACAAACTTGTTGTCAAATTTCTTCTTGGGAAAGATCATGCTCGTCATATTGATAGATGGATTGCAACTGCTGCTAGGATGGAGGTTGAAGAGATAGAACTCGACTTTTCAGGCATATCCCATGAAAGATACATTTTCCCATCTCATGGCACCCACTTTGAAAAGGCACCTAATTTGAAATGGTTATCCCTAAGATCTTGCTCACTCAACATTCCTTCATCGTTTACCAGCTGGTCAAGTAATTTAACTACACTTGATTTTAGTGATGTAGCTCTTGATCAAGGGAAGATCGATTATATTCTATTTGCTACTTCAAATCTCATATCTCTCATCTTGTTTTACTGCAACCTGCCAACATTCCTGCGGATAGTTGGGCAGCACATCCGCTTGAAGAAATTGATCATCTTTGATACATTGCCTAAGGTCACTCTCGAATGTCCCAATCTTGAGGAGTTTGAATATTTTGGCTCTATAAGTGCCATAGAGTTTTCACACGTCCTTGTTCTGAAAGAAGTAAAAATGTGGCCCGGATTAAGACTCACGTGGTTATATCGTCTCACCATACACACCCCAACCCTTGAAGTTCTATGGTTTTCCATTGTGTCCGAGGTTAGTGAATCATCCATGTCTCCTCTGTTTAGATATATTGCATGTTCCTTGATAGGTTTGTTTTCTCTCTCATTTGTAGGTAAAATCATTCCCCAGAACGCTTCCTAGCCTAAAGCAGCTAAATATTTCAGTGTGGTTTGGATTTGACCTCTTATCAATCACTCGTCTGTTAAGTGCTTCACCCTTGCTTGATGTTGGGGTTCAATTGTGAATCCCACATGGGAAGTTGGGCTTGAAACAAGCTAGTATATAAGGTCGTGGGCCACTCCTCCAATCACCAATTGGTTTTAGGATGGAACCCTATGGGCTTGTGTACTAGGCTTGGCAATTGGGCTCGTCTCCCCCGTAACAAGTGGTATCAGAGCCGATGGTTCAGCTTAGCGACCGGGAGGGTCTGCCGTTCCTACTTGTGAGGGATTCACAAGTGAGGGGGGAGATTGTTGGGGTTCAATTGTGAATCCCATATGGGAAGTTGGGCTTGAAACAAGCTAGTATATAAGGTCATGGGCCACTCCTCCTATCACCAATTGGTTTTGGGATGGAACCCTATGGGCTTGTGTACTAGGCTTGGCAATTGGGCCCGTCTCCCCCGTAACAAGTGGATCAGAGCACTTGTTACGGGGGAGACGGGCCCAATTGAGGTTAGTTCTTAAATTCAGTCTTAATTTTCTTATGATTTAAGAATGTCATGGGCCAATCCTCCTATACACCACCTCGGATGCTCAAAATAGTCAAGGTCGCGATCGCAGTTTTCAAGGTCGTGAGTGCCGTTTTGCCAGTTCACGCGTGCCAAAAATCTTTCTGAGATTATCTTCATTTCCTTATTTCCTTATCTTTTTAGTTCGTGTTTTTTCTTAGTCTCTCAACTCAACCAAAGGTGAGGCACAAGCCCCATCATGCCCGTCCATGGTATCACCCAAACAAACATCCTTCACTCGTTGATTATTTGGTTGACCCACTTAATTGCGAAACAATAAGTAAGGATTAAATCATCTATGGATGCCCGATCCATCTATAGACCTGATATGAATATACGGGTAAAAATCTAATCTAAGTTGGGTGATGGATGGACTATGGGTGGATTAAATTATGGGTGGGTTGGATGCGGGTGAAGGGTCATCCAACCTACCACCCGATCAATCACTCGCACAACCATTTGACCTATTTGATCAATCACTCGCACAACAATCTGACCTATTTCATCCGTTTATTAATTATATACACATTTGAGTTCATTCTTTATTTTTATTTTTTTGATAAGGAAAGAGATTAGGGTGGCCACTAACAAGCTAGTGGTCGCCATAGAGCATCCTGTCGGATGAGGGTAAGCAAACTCGAGTCAACTGCAAGTGGGATAGAGGAGACACGTCTGAAGGATCCAACGATGAAGTCCGCCACGGAATTGCACTCACGAAAGACATGAGAAATACTCCAATCCTGAAACCGGGCAAGCAAGCAGTGGATGTCCGACCACAACAACTCAATCTCCCACGGGCAGCGCCAGTCACCAAGAACGGTCTTGACCAGCTGCAAATTATCGCCTTCAATCTGGATCCGGAGAATGCCACGACGAATGGCCTCGAGAAGTCCATGTTGCAAGGCGATGGTCTCGGAGATCAAAACAGGTTGTCGACCAATCAGTCCTCCGTCAAAGTGGATGGGGGAACCACCAGAGTCCCTGAGGATGAACCCGAAAGAAGCCACGTCATCCGCACACACTGCACTATCAAAATTCAACTTTATGTAATCCCTCTTGGGTTTTGCCCACTTAGCAAGTTTTCTCCCTGCTCCACCTCTCACAAAGTTAGTGTGAGAGTTGGGGGAATTAGAAGCTTCTGCAATTTTCTATTCTTTAACCTGGTTTCGAGTAAACTCGCTTAGGCTATCCGCATTATTCAAGTTTGTTCCATTGTTGTTTTCAAAGACTCTGATTTCTAGAGAACCAAAGACTCTATCAGGTGTTAGTGAGGAGTTCCATTTCCTCTTTTGTTGACATTGTCTTAATTTCCTCCAGGACTTGGTGTGGTTTTTTGTCGTCCGGGGATACTTGGTCGACAATCCAACGTAGTTTTGGGCTTACGGAATTAAGGGTCGCCCTAGTAAAGGGGCATGAGAGTAAGATGTGGTTTGTGCCTTCAACCTGGTTGTTACACGCTTCTCATCCTTGTGGAACCGGAATATGGTTAGCAGCAAGCCTTGATTTGGTTGGTAGTCCATTTCGTGTCACTTTTCATAGGAATATATTTTTTTTTGGGGGGGGGGGATCTTGAGCTTGTTAATCCATTCTGGGTTAATTTTGTGTTCATCTTTGGATTGGTGGAGCCACTGCATGGTAGAGTGGGTAGATTACCAACCATTTCTACTTGGTTGCCACTACAACCTATCCGGGATTTTATTAATGGGATTAATAATTTCGGAAAATTTTTCGAGGTCATCATGATTAACGACCTCACTCAATTTTTCTATGTTCCATGAATTGCCCTCATGGAGGTATGCCTCAACATGTATTGAATTTATATAGAAGATTTCACTAATTAAATTATTTGACATGCTTTAGTAAGTTGGATTTTAGATAAAAGTTTCACTCAATTTTTAGTAAGTTGGATGTATTGAATTTATATAGAGATTTGAGTGGTCACTAATAGGCTAGTGGCTCGTTTCCAGGATTGAGATATTGCTCACGCCTACCGTGAGTGCAAATCCTAGCGATTTCGGGAATTGAGTGGTCACTAACAGGCTAGTGGCTCGTTTCCGGGATCAGCCGTAAGGATGCCTACATTCATCATTAATAATGAATAAAAGAACGTCTTTAGCTCAATGGACAAGAATGGGATGCATCTGATCAAATTTTGAAGTTTATACAAAGAATTAACATTGAACATCTGGAAAAAATAATATTACAAGTTCAATATCAGAACCACTAGCTATCCCCTTCATTGATTTATCCCCACTCTCTCTCCCCCTTTCGTAAAACAAATAGCCTCAATAAAACCTAAAAATTTGCTGCCATGAATTGTATACTCGGCCATCTAAACTTGCATTAAGAAGTGGTAAAGGCATTTTAAAGCCCTTGAGACTCACAAATACAAACCGTTGCTCAAATGGGTGTCAAATTCTTGCAAATTTGATCAGGTTGCACCGAAGTGATGGCGAATGAGTTCAGCAAGAATATCCACCCAAGTATCAGGAATGCCAGGTAAGCACCAGTGCATGCAATCTTGACCCCATATTGCAACTGCATCTTTCTTTCCAAGCCAGATCGCTGGATGAGCATCTGCTCTGTATTCACTGAGATGGGCAAGATCAAGTACCTTGATACTTGTTCTGTGTAAAGCCTCTTCTATCAACTGATTAAGCTCTCTTTCCTCTTTATTGACTCCATTATTGCTGGGA
Organism: Fallopia convolvulus; assembly: GCA_964016875.1. Taxonomy (NCBI): domain Eukaryota; kingdom Viridiplantae; phylum Streptophyta; class Magnoliopsida; order Caryophyllales; family Polygonaceae; genus Fallopia; species Fallopia convolvulus. The sequence continues at coordinate 9,107,664 of OZ024725.1, forward strand.
TCAAACCATAAGTCAAGCTGTTTAGGTGTCAAAAAGCCTTTCTTCAGTATGCTGATGTTAACACTGACCACACAGTTGCAAGATGAACAGAAAATTTCAGAATTTGATAATCTAAACTATGAAGTTTTCCCTTTTCTGTTCACCAATGAATCACATCAAATGTCACAGCCGTTTTCATGGCAAATGATCTCTTTATTTTACCAATGGATATAAAGCAAAAAAAAAGGAAGGTTTAGTTAGAATTTTCAGTTCAAGTAATTTTCCAGAACCGAGTGAAGTAAAATCAACATGCACTCGGAATCTGATGGTCATGGACTCACGGTTATTCTATGAGAGAGTGTTATCTGCAAATTATTACCTGGGCATCATCTAGCGGTTTATCAAACAAGCAACTTCCGTTTTGATTCCACTCACCACCCCAAAAATGCCTCGGAGACTGCAGGCGCCAGAACTTGAGTGTGTCACTTTTAACTTCACTCTCTATGTAAGAGATCATATGTTTTATAACAACTTTAAATCCACCCATAATATCAAGGGCAGGAACTATGGGTTCACCCCTCTCATAGAATACTAGAGGGGTCTTTTGTGGAAATTTATGATACCCCCACCTGAGCAAAGCCATTAAAGATGTTAGTAACTAAAAGAATTCAAGAGTATAAGAACCGGATAAATGAAATTGAAATGTTCAGACCATTTACCAAAACGATAAGACATGTAAATTTTGGCACTCGTATAAAAGAAATGGAGAATGTCAACAGATGAAATATGGGTAACAAATATTGGGTGAATTTCTTCTATGGTCCCCAACCTATTACATAAAGTTTTTATTAGTCACTAACCTTTGCAAATGTTTTTTTAGGTCCCTAACCTTTAAAAATTGTTACTATTTGGTCCTTTTTTATTTTAGACTTTAAGTTTAATTACAACTAAACACCCAAACTTTATATTTATTTTTGTCATAATACCAATATTTATTTATTTTCAAACAAATACCTCAAACTACATATTTTAGAAAACAATAATAAATTCACTCCATATTTACTCCTTTTATCAAAAAATAGTACTTTTCATTAAAAAACATAATTTTAAAAATAAAATGTGAGTTATAAATATTTATTTCCCGCTTATTGAATTTAATAGTTATTAAAATATTTTATAAAATTAAAAAAATTTCTTCTATTGCCCTCTTATTGAATTTAATAACATCACCCCTTCTTTACCCTTTGTTAAAAAAACCTAGAAATATTTTTTTAACAAAGGGTAAATAAGGGGTGATTTTTTTATATAAAAATTTATTTTATCAAATTTTTATGAAGTTCTTAAAATAATTGCAAAAAATTGATGGATTAAAAATCACTTTACTAGTTTTTTTTTAACAATGGGTAAATATTACTAGTTTTTTTTAACAAAGGCTAGGGTAAATAAGGGGTGATTTTTTTATATAAAAATTTCTTTTATTAAATTTTTATGAGGTTTATATAAAAAGTGATGGATTAAAAAAATCACTTTATAAAAAGTTATAAATAATGGGTAAATAGGGGAAGTTAGATTTTTTTGTGTGAAATTAGTTTTTTTTAATTTTATAAAATGTTTTAATAACTATTAAATTCAATAAGAGGGCAATAAATATTTATAACTCACCTTTTATTTTTAAAATTATGTTTTTTTTAATAAAAAGTACTATTTTTTGAAGAAAAAAAGGAGTAAATATGGAGTGATAATTTATTATATTTTCCTAAAATGTGTAGATTGAGGTATTTTTTTGAAAATAAATAAATATTGGTATTATGACAAAATAAATATAAAGTTTGGGTATTTGGTTGTAATTAAACTTAAAGTCTAAAATAAAAAAGGACCAAATAGTAAAACTTTTCAAAGGTTAGGGACCTAAAAAAAACATTTACAAAGGTTAGGGACTAATAAGAACTTTATGTGATAGGTTAGGGACCATAGAAGGAATTCACCCAACAAATATTTGACAGTCACATCCATCTAGAGATTTAAAGCCACTGTTTTCTCAATGCTGCTAAGATTAGAGCTTGAGTTAATGCGTATAGACACCAGAAACCAAGTTCAATTTTTTTCACAGATGTCAATTCAGATATCAGAAATTTTATGCTAGAATCTACAAATCACAAGGTCTAATATCCAGTTTTCCTAGAATGTAGGAAGACTGGAAATCAGTGTCGACAGACAAACAAAGCCTTAGAGCTTGAGTTAACGCATAACTACTGAAATTTCACTCACAAAACATGTACCAATAGAATCACAAACCAACGAAAGGAAACAACATGCATAAACAACAAGAAGATGAAGAGAGAAAAGTTGATTACCAATGGCCCGTGTTAAAGATAAGCATATCATAGAATTTGGTGATGTTGACCCAATCATCTGCAGGAACATCAACATCTACTCTGTAAGTGCCTTTCAATCCATCTTCATTAGACTGCTTCGGTTGCCACCTATATTTCGATTTCACAAGAACAGATTTTGAAGATAAGAATCCAACTTGATATCAATGTTTGTTTTGTTTGCACAGATGCAAAACCATTCATCCTACATCTCTGTCGAAAATTAATTCCAGAACTAAACCTAACCCCAATTCCTGAACTAAACAAACAAATCAGAACCAAAAGCTCAATAGAGCAGAATTACACTACAGAGCTAAAACCAGAATGCTTACTGGTATTTCGCAAGCAAAACCGCGCGATGATAAGCGACAGTGACATTGAATCGAGGAAAGTAAGCACCTCTCCACGCGCCTCTCCTCTTCCACTTCTTAGCGGAAGGATCCGCCGACCTAAGAACACACAGAAACCCTACCAAAAAGTTCTCATTCAAAGAATCACCAACAAACCCTACATTCCTGTTCCTCATCATACTCAGAAACCTAAACGGGTCGACCCGGGGTAGATCGCACTCATCGGGCACCCAATTCCAGGAATTGAGGGCATCCATCCCCACCCGCTGGTTGCGGAGGCAGTTCCAGGCGTTGCGGTGGAAGGGGCATGAGCCATTATAAACGGGGCGGCGATTCAGGTCGGGTTTCCAGCGGCCACGGAATAGGTTGCAGCGGGGGGTGGATTGAGCGATTAGGGTTTGGGTGGGAGAGGAGAAAGAGAGGAGGGAGGAATAGAAATAGAGGAGGAAGAGAGTGGAGAGCGCGAGAAGAGCGAAAACTGCGTTTGAGTGCTTCAGATGCATTTCCAAGCCATTTGGTGATCGAGCAAGCGTCGGATCTCAAGATCGTAGTGGGGGAAGCTATGGCTGAGAACCAACGCGCCGGGATCAGAGAGCGCAATTTTAGGTGAAATTTACAAAAAAAAATAAAAAAAAATCATGAGTGGGATGAGAACATCCACTTGTGTGTGAGTTTTTAGCTAATGGGAGGAAAAGAAAGGTTATAGTTTAACGATGTAACCAGTAGTAGAATTGCAAGAGCGATGAACATGTTTAAATTCTACCATTTTAAAGGATGGTACAATTGTAAGTGAATCAGCCACCATTATGTCTATAGTCTAAGGGTATCTAGACTTCCTTGCACTACAAATAAAACATGTATACTATCTCCCTCAACAATTACAAATTTTAAATCCATTTTTCGTGTTGCTTGAACTCCCATTGCCATACTACGTGCTTCCGCTTGTATGGTGTAATAGTATTATACTTTTACAGCGTCCAATGTAAATACTTCTCCATTTGAATTTTGTATTACATAGCTTGACGTTGAAACCTCATTCATATGCCTTGATCCATCAAAGTTTATTTTCTCTATTCCATATATTGGTTTTTCCTATTTCTCTTTCACGGTCTTCCTCTTGCCAATATTAGTATTCTTTTTGGGTCATATTATGCAACATTCTTAAAATTAGTTTGCAACTTTTAACTTTTCTAAAATTACAAAATCAGTCCAAATTTACTTTTTCCTCCTTCCCTTCTCATTTTCTATTGTACAAAATTCTAATTCAAATCTAAATCTCTTTATACTCTTATTGTTTAAAGAATATCGAGTAACAATGAAAGAAACTCCGAATATGAGTTACGTAATCGAAATTACACGGTACGTTCACCATTCATATAAGCATTTTTTTTTCCGAAGTTGTTAATGCACGTGCGCGGATTGTGTGCAAAACAATTGTGCACGCAATTTGCAAGTGTGCATAATAGCAGTGCACACAGGAAGTTTGTGTGCAAAGAAGCAGTGCACACATAAAGATTGTGTGCATATAAGAAATGCACATCAAATTGTTGCGTGCAAAATTTGTATGCACACGAAAATTTTTTGTGCTTCGTCCGAAAGCTGCAGGATGAAACGCGTAAAAGCCCGATGAAGGTCGAAATCAATGAGCGAGTGAGCGAGGAGAAGTTTGAACGTTAAAAGAGGATTTTGAATGGAGATTCAAAGAGTTTTGAGTGAAGAGAGGGGAATTGTAAAACCCTAGTCTTCTTTAAAACGAGACTTTAATTTGGGCTTATTTTATAATAAATAAAAAATAGAGAGTTATAAACTAAAAAGATGGGGTGTTGCATAACTGATATGTTCTTTTTATGCATGGTGTTCTCAGCTAATTTTTTTTGGGAAATTCCGAATGGTACCCCTCAATTTTATACTTTTCCGAGTGGTGTCCACAAAAAAAGTTAATCCACATAATAGCCCTGAGCTTTTAAACTAGTTTGGTGCGTGCCCATTCTATCAATCTAGTATAACTTCCGTTAAATTGACATAAAAAAGGAATAATGTCGATTCCTCTTGCTCCTCCTCCTCTTCGCCTTCGCCGAGCGCAACGCCGTCCTCAACCTCTCCCTCTAGGGCGACGCCTTCGACCTCGTCGTCCATGCCAAGACCGCTCCTAAGCTCTCCTGACCCACGTTGTCTCTCTCCTCCAAATCCTCCTTTGTCAACCCTCTCTGCCTCCCCCGCCGCCTGAGCAGCCCCGCTTCAAGCAGATCATCGAGCAAGTCGTCGCCGACAAGCATATCACCTCCCCCACTGCCGGCATCCTCCGCCTCTTCTTCCACGACTACCTCGTCGCCAGTTGCGACGCCTCCCTCCTCATCGCCTCCACCCCCGGATCTACAACTGCAACCACTCCCAGTCGTTAGATTTGTCAATTAACCCTAGATTCGCGCAGGGTTTGAGGTCCGCTTGTAAGGATTACTCTCAAAATCTGTCAATTTCGATGTTCAATGACACTATGAGTCCCAACAAGTTCGACAATTCCTACTATAAGAGCATCAAGAGGGGTTTAGGCTTGCTTTCGGTGTTTAATAGTTATCTTTTGTTTTCGGTTTGCTTTTTTTTTTAATCTTTTTGCAAATTAAGATAAGATGATGAGGATGATAATGAGATTTGTTATGGTGGCTGTGGTGGCCGGCCTTCGGTTGATGTATACAGTACTTGTTTTATATGAACATTTTAACGGAAGTTACAAAAAAATTGAAATGAAGGGCACGAGTCAAACTAGTCTAAAAACTCAAGGGTATTACACAGATTAACTTTTTTTGAGGGCACCACTCGAAAAACTACAAAGTTGAAGGGCACCATCCGGAATTTCCCTTTTTTTTGTTGTCTTCTGTTTTGGGCAGGATAATCGCACTAACACGTTGCCTGCTATGATGTGGGAATTCCTAACCAAACAGAATCCGTAACACGTTATAAGCTACAAACAAGTGATAAAACAAGATAAAAGGCAAGAAAATAATAGCAAAGTAATGATAGGATTTGTATTATGATTGAGATTGTGAGTGAATCTTCTGTTGACATCAACGAATGCTTTGAACGAAATAGAATGACTAGATAGAAAAGGCTTGAGCTCTTGTAAGTGACTTCGAGTATGAGTGTCCCCTCTATCCTTGCCTCGTCCCTATTTATAGCTTTCTTCCCCACTACAACCGTTGGCTGAAACGTTTGGCAAATCCCGAAGATCTCGCCCCCGTCGTTAATGAGATAGTCGTTGAATGGTGCTCATGGGGTCCGAGCTTTCAGCCTCGTTTTGACTACTCCATCGACCTCTCCTTCTATGAAATTATTCGGACCAATTGCTCTGGGCTTGCAACACTTCTTTTGGGTTGGATTTCGGAGGGCCCAACAATACCCCCTCAAAAACCCGGGAAAATTCCCTCCACCGCTTTTCTAGGGTTTTTGATTTTGCTCCTTGGAAGTTGTAGCGGGTAAAGACACGTCCCATCAGTCCCTATTTATAGCAGTCATGATGGCATCTAAAGAATTCAGTTACGCTTCTCGGTGTCTAGGTACGTTTCCCTCTTCCTTGCTTCTTCGTCTTCAACCTCTCTTCTTCCTTCAATCATGGAAACTTCAAGTTCTCCCCCAATTTCTCGATGTCTCGATCCGCTTGTACCCCCTTCCCTAACTTCATCCAAAATTCTCACTCCATTCCATCGTAGAAGTAGTATTTCGGAAGATCCTCACACCCTTGCGTTCTCCGTAGGGTTTCCCTCTTTCGCAAAAATTTTTCTTCCCCCCTCTGGGATTTGGGTTGATTATATGACGACGACTGGGTTTGCTTGTATGAGTATCCTTTCCGCATTGGACACCGTTTCCTTTCTCCCCGTTGGTTGTCGACTTCCTTACCACTCTTAATATCTCTCCTGGGCAAATATTTCCTCAAGTCTGGAGGTTGTTGCTGACGGTTGATCTGCTATGTTCCTCTCACGGTCTCCCTTTCAAAGTTGTCGACTTTTTCTATAACTATCGCCTTTCCAAGGGTGGTCCGGGTCGATTGACCTTAAAAACCTTTCAAGGCAAGTCTGACTTGATTTTTAACATTTCCAAGTCTGACCGGGGCTGGGCTGACAAATTTTTCTTCGTAAAGCTCTCTTCTCTGGGGATTGGCACAACTTTCTTGAAAACTCGATGGAGGTCAACATGTAGTGTTTCTCTTTTCTTCTTCCGTTTTGTTCAATCTCTTCTAACCGTCGATTGTTTCTGTCTTGCATGTAGAAAATTTGGCTTCTCCTCAACCGCGCACAGTGTCGGCTCAAGTAATTTCTCACATTGAAGCTATTTCGTTGGAGGAAAGGTCTTACCCTAAACTGGTGCATGCGTGCTTTGCCGACTCAGAAGACACCGAGATGTCGAGTATGCTATATCCTTCTTTTACTCCTTACGTCATAGTTTTTACCCCTAATAACTTCTTTGTCTACATGCTAACAGGTTCTAGGATCACATGTTCCACCACTGCACTCACCACCATGGAACGAGTAGAGGCTCAAAAGAAGAGAAAGGTTGAATCAGCATCAACTACGGATACTTCATTAATGGTCTCTGTCCCTAAGAAATCTTCTGAGGCCCGGGTTTTTCTCTCCTAAGAAGAAAACTGGTTTGAACCTTTCTGATCTCCCAAAGATGATGATGTCTTTAGACATGGCCGCGGAAAAGTGTTTGAGCTCCTTGGCACCTCTTCACGTGGACTGTTCTCGAGGCGGGGAAAACCAATCTTCTTTCCCAGAATTCTTCGATGAAATCCTTGCGGCACAGTGGCAGGTTTGTTTTCTTTACTTGTTGTTACTCTGTGATCCGCCCTTTACATGACTTTCTGCTTTCTTGTGTAGGGTTTGCAGCTTTCTCTTTCCGCTTTTGAAGCCTTTAAGGACTTGCCGGATCAACTGGCTCAGAGCAAGATCAGCCTCCAACTTGAAAAGGACAGAAGTACTGTTTTGGGACATGAAAAGGCTTCTCTGGAGAAGAAAGTACATGAACTGGTGGACAACCTTGAAAGGGTTTCAAAGGAATCCAAAGAGTGGAAGGAAAAGTTCGTAGTTTCCTCAGGTAAAGAAGCCGCTCTCGCCAAGGAAATCGAGGATACTGCGGATTACTGGTCATGCCGAGCTCGGTGGAGATGATGGAAGAATTCGCAGCGGGGAAACACACTTCTTGGGATGCAGTGAAGGAAAGAGAGCTGTTCGAGAGTTTATTCTCTGATGGAGTGATCGCGACTAAGAAATCCTCGGTTGTTGACTATATTGCTTCTGTTGCCAAGGAGGTTGCTCAAGTGGAAATGGAGAACCAGTCCAAAGACTTGTTTTGTGAAACTTTGAACATTTTTCTACCCCTAGTGTATTGGGGTTTTAAACACTTGTTTTGTGTGGCCGCTCGTTCTAGGGACTTTGTGTGGACAACTTTTACCCCTTGCTAGTTTTCTTAGGGGTTTATGCTACTAATGATGCTTTTGTTACGCTTTTTGGATCTGCTTCTCTTTGTCTTTTTTGCAGGTAAAACAGGTTTGCTGCTAAAGAATGAAGATCAACGTGTTATGAAAAGCTTGGTCGTAGTTTCTTGATAGAGTACTCGTTGTAATAGCGCTTTTTAGTGTAAGATGGTGAGAGAGAGAGAAAATGATGTACTTTGTCAGAATGTAAACATTTGTACTTTATAAAGTTGTGAATCGAGTTACAAGCATTTCGTGATACTCTTCTTGTTCTAAAGTTTGTGTTTCGCGTTCTCATCTCTTGCATCTTTTGACTAGTCGTTGTGTGCACAACGTTGCCTGATCATAGGGCGAGGGCCTATGTTTTGGCCTGTAACATCACAAGGCGTCCCTTGTTAGTTTTTATAAAATCGTTGTTGTTCCATGTGTGTACGAAGATGTAACAATGTAATGTAGAAAAAAATAGGAGTATGTGATGTATACCTTATTGCGACTTTGCATATTCTAAAAATGGTATAGTTTCAGATTCGTTGCGTTCCAGCTTCTGGGGACCATCTTCCCATCGCATGATATCAACTCGTAGGCTCCTTGCCATACGATCTTCGTGATCTGATAGGGTCCTTCCCAATTCGCTCCTAACTTGCCAGCATTTAATTCCTGCGTGTTTTGAAAGACTTTCCTTAATACCCAATCTCCCACTTGGAACACCTTTGCATTAACACATTTGTTGTAACTCCGAGCTACTCCCTGTCTATATGCCGCCAAATGAACTGATGCCTCATCTCATAACTCGTCCACCGTGTCTAGATGGTTTAACAAGTTAGGTAGATTTGACTCCTCGGTAGTAAGTCCATATCGAACTGTGGGCAAAGTCACTTCTACTGGTAACACGGGTTCGCATCCATAGACCAAGGAGAAAGATGTATGGCCTGTAGCGGTCTTAGAAGTTGTTCGATCTGACCATAGAATAAGGGGTAACTCATCTACCCATTTTCCCTTTGCCTCCTTGAGTCGCTTCTTCAGGTTATTAATGATTACTTTATTGCTGGCTTCTGTCTGACCATTAGCTTGAGGATAACGTGGCGTCGACATTACCAACTGGATGTTGTATTGCTGACAAAATGATCTTGTCTTTTCAATGATGAACTGGGATCCGTTGTCGCACACTATGGTGGATGGTATTCCAAACCTACTCAGGATATTTCTCTTTATGAAAGAAATGACCTGAGTGTCTTTGACTTCTTTGAAGGCTTCGAGTTCAATCCATTTAGAGAAGTAGTCGGTCATTGCTAGGATATAAACATGTTGTCCTGATGCTGGAGGTAGCTTTCTGACAATGTCCATTCCCCACTTCATTAATGGCCAAGGGGAAGTTATGGGATGTAACAACTCCGAAGGTTGATGTGGTATAGGTCCATGACGCTGACATGCATCACACTTGCGGGCGAACTCCACTGCGTCTTTGTTCATGGTGGGCCAGTAATAACTCATCCTGCTCGCCTTCCTTGCCAAGTTGCGACCCCCTGTATGATTTTCGCATTCTCCATCCTGTATATCTTGTAACACCTTCTATACCTCTTCCTCCTTTACGCATCGGGCATATATTCGTGATGACATCCACTTGAACTGAATGTTGTTCTTAATAGCGAAAGTGGAAGCTTTTACCATAAGTCGTCGGGCTTCTTCCTTGTCATCTGGCAAGATTCCATCTCGTATCCACTTTAAGTAAGGAGTGACCCACGAATCTTCTCTATCAGGATCTCGAATCTCAAACATATCTCCTTCTTTGATTATGGATGGCGCATCAAGGTACACGAAAGGTATCTTGTCGTACTCTCTTGGGTAGATTGCGGATCCGAGGTTGGCTAAGGCATCTGCTTGCGTGTTAGCATCCCGAGGAACTTGCTTTATCTCAAAATGTTTGAAATGTTTAATGATCTCTTGAAGTTTCTCTAAGTATGCCTTCATCTTTGAATCCCTGGCAACATATGAGTTCGTAACTTGATTTACAATAAGTAACGAATCACAAATTACCTCAATTTCTTGCACGTTCAAATCTTTAGCAACGAGTAACCCTGATATAAGCGCCTCATATTCTGATTCATTGTTAATGGCTTTGAATGTACATCGAACAGCTGGGCTATCCTATCCCCCTATGGTGACTTCAGGACTACCCCCAATCCTACGCCAACTTGATTTGAAACTCCGTCTGTATGCATCAACCACTTGCCGCTACCTGTTAAATGCAACACATCTTGATCTTCTTGTTCTAAAGTGGTAGGAGAGAAGTCAACCACAAAATCTGCCAAGGCTTGAGACTTCATTGTTGTTCTTGGCTCGTAAGTGATGTCGTAACCATTTGAGTGGATCAACCATCTTGTTAACCGTCCTGACAATTCTGGCTTTGACATGATACTCTTCATTGGATAGTTAGTCCTCACAATGATAGAATGACTTTCAAAATAAGGACATAATTTTATTGAAGCCATTACCAAAGATACTACAAGTTTTTCCATGGGTGAATACCTGGTTTCCGCGTCAAGCAATGTTTTACTTACGTAGTAAATGGGCAACTGGTCTCCATTCTCTTCTCGGATCAAGACGGCGCTTACTGCTACCTCGGTCACGGCCAAGTACACTGTTGGATCATAAACGGTTAGCAAAGAGCTTGGGAACTGGCAATTAAGTTGTTCCCAAGGCAGCGGAAGTAAACAGTTCGCAACTATGAAAGACAGTAAAAACACAGTTCCTTTATAGAGGAACCCCACTAAAACCAACTAGTTGTATGGGTAAACCTCTACCTCCGCTTGGAGGATTTTGAATGACTTACTTATATTAATTGCTTTGTTCCTTAGTTACACAGCCGGATTCACACTTCTCTGTTCCTACGAGTTCTTCCTAACTCTAGCAACACTGGTAAATCCTCTCAACTGAGTTCCTAAGCTCACAACAGCAAAATATAAATAACTCAGACCTTACACTGACTTCTCAGTTCCCTTGCTCCTGGGAACTTCGGCTTCACCGTTGTCGAGATCACACACTCGCCGGCGGGGACTTCTCTTCCTTTTCTTTCTTTTCTTTGGTGTGGGTGTTTTGTGAGTTCTGGGAGAAGTACACAATCCGAGTACTATTCATTTGGCTTTATAGTCTAGGTGATCTTGGGCAGTCGCATCTTTCGTTTGTGTCCAAAATGCCCTTTGCTTGATGCCCAAGTTGTACTTTCTTCACATGTGACTTTGGTTTGAACTAGGTCAACTTCTTGGATCAATCGGACCATTGGATGAAGCGTGACAGTCTGATCCTCAGACTGTTCCTTCGGGCTGTCCGACACAGAATCCCGCGATTTGCACTGAACGGTCGTTGTCCTCACATGTGAGTTCCCATGTCATGTGAACTGTCTTCTTCAGAGTTCCCTTGATGGAAACTCTTCATCTTTGTAAGCTTGTGTTTTCTTGATCATTTCTGGGAGTTTCCATGAGTTCCCACTTCATGGGAACTTTCCTCTTCAGAGTTCCCTTGATGGAAACTCTGCATTGTGAGCTTCTGTGGCTTTTGGTCATTCATAAGAGTTCTTGGCTGTACATGTGTTCCTTAGAAATACTTGAACAAACCACATTAGTTCCCTATGGTGTTTGTCATTATCAAAACTCGGAGAATGACATCGTTGATCCGTTGTTTAGAACCAGAGGTCCCAACAACGTCCCAACAATTTCCCCCTTTTTGATGATGACAAACCCATCACAAAATATGCAATTATTTCAATGAATGATATGTGAATGAGTTCCTAAGTATGATTTTGGGAAGTCACTTTTAGTGAAACACTTAGATTTAGGGAACCACTTCTGGTGAGACACTTAGTTCTTACTAAGCTTTTTATGCAATTGTTCCCCCTTAGCTTATGCGTGGTCTGTGATAACTTAAACTTTGAACTCATCTCGCAATTTTTGTCTTTCCCCCTTTTGACATCATCGAAAACAAGCAAGGCAATAATAGGGAAGAAGGGAACACGCAATCAAAATAAAGACCAATTCATTACTTAAGAAAATATATACAAGGGAGCTCAAGTACAATTTTGTGGTCATTTTTGGATTAAGGGAAGAAGAAGGGAGAGATCATGGGGCTTCAGGGAACAGGGCGTCACAGAGGCGCGTCATGACTTGTGTAAGCTTTTCTTGTCCTCTGGCCAACGCTGCTTGGTCCTTGGCAATCTGGTCGAGGGTGTTGGCAATACGGAGCAACACTTGAGAGTTCCCCTCTTGTTCACCAGACTCCAGTTGAGTCGCTTCCTCTACAGGCTCAGAATGCCTCATCTTCTGGACAACTGAAATGTCCAATTCCCTTCCAATCTCTATTTCGTCCTTAGAGGCGTCATAGAGACCCTCTTTTTGTAGGAGCTTCTTTATCAGCCCAGATTTGGGAAGGGAGTGGGACTTGGAAGCCATGCACTTCTCCATACGCCCAAGGATGATTCTAGGAAGGTTGATGGGCTTCTTGATGAGGAAGTGATAGAGGATGATGGCATCAGGGATGTTGACTACCAGACGCTTCTCTTGGCGCGGGATCACCACATTGATGATGAATTGGTGAGCGAGCTTGGCGACCAAGGACAGATGGTGCGTCGAGGGAACTTTGGAGGGAACCCGACCCTCAAAGATGGTTTTGTATACTTCGGTGCTGTTGAAGTCCCCCCAGAGCTTGTTCGGCAACTCATTGAGCCCTTGACCGGGGACCTGGAGCTAAAGGCGGATTGTTAACGTTGTAAAAATGAACTCGTCGCCTTCGTGGGAGAGAGTTCCCTGAGTGCAATCGTTGGTGATAGTGAAGTTATTGTAGAATTGACGCACTTGCGAGGGATCAACACCCACAGTTTCTTTGCACAGATTTTCCCAGCCCTGGGCCTTGATCAGGTCCCACAGTTCCCCTAAGCCGTTGTCATTCAGCACGTCTTCAGAGATGATGAGCGGAGGAAGGAGCTTCTGGTGTTCATCCATAGGGTGTTTTGTGGAAGAGGTCCCCTTCCCCTTCCTTGTAGTGCTTTTTGACGTGTTCCCCCTAGAGACCGTGCGAGGTCCTTTCTGCTGAGGGGGTGCAACCGCTTCAATCTGAAGCACACGTTCCCTTGGATGTTGGGAACCCGTGGACACCACCATTTGGTGTCCAGGGGTTGGGATCGGTGCTTGCTCCTTAGCAGCTGGAGCTTCTTCTTCTTCTTCGACCTCATCATGGGAGGTCCTTTCTTCCTTGAAGGAGCTCGAGCTTGAGCCCTCCGCGTCATCCTGGGGATGACTTGTTGTTGCCCCAACACCACCAACCGGTGCTGGGTCCCTTCTCTCCGTGGGCTCTTCCGGAGCCACCTTCTCTGGGGACTTGGTTTCCGTGATCAGTTGTGTGTTCAGAGGGGTCCCGGTTGAGCTCTTCTTCGATTTCCTTGAGTTGGGCCTCCTCCTCCACAGTTCCCATTATGAGAGGAGGAGGGTCCTTGGTCATTTTGCCGATGACCACGAAGAGATGGAGATCATCGTCGTCTGAGGTAAGAGCGACGACACTTTTGGATGGTGAGGGAGAGGGGAGTTTGGTGGTGGTGGGGGATGTGGTGGATGAAGGGAGAGAAGAAGAAATGGGAGTAGAGAGTTGGGTAGAAGGAGGAGGAACGATTTTGGTAACCTGGGGAGTAGAGATCCCCGGGGTAGGAATGGGAGAGGTGGAGGTGTGTTTTGGTGTGGAAGGAGGAGAAGGAGTTTTCTGAGGTGGAGGTGGAGTTGGAGTTCCCGTTGTTATGGGAACGGAAGGAAGTGAAGAAGGTGGAGTTCCTTTTGGAGTGGGAACAGACGGAGGTGGTGGTGGAGGAGTCTGCTGTTTCGTGGGAGGGGGTTTGGGAGGTCCCTCGGTTAGAAGAGGAGGGAGAGAGGAGGAAGAAGGGAGTAGACTTTGGGATTGAGAGGTCCCATCGTCGGAGGGGAAAGGGAAAGGAGGTTTGGGCGCACAGGAACTCTCCTTGGAGCAGTTCAAGTAGCCCTCAAACTTGAAGAAGGCTTTCTTTCTGGGCTCCGAAAATTCAGAGACCTCAGAATGTTTGCGTTTTTTGGATTTGGAGGGATCTTTGGAATGTTTGGATTTTTTTGGGTTTTGAGTGGTCTTTTGAGGAGTGGCGTCGTTTGGATGAATGGCGGTGTTTGGATTTTCGGGGTTTTTCATTGATGGAAGGACGAGCGTCTCCGAAATTGTCAACGATGACAACGCCGGAGGAGGTGTTGTTGGTTGAAGGAGGAGGAAGGGATTCAGAAGAGGTGGCGGAAGAGGTCTAGGCCACAGTGTCATCGGCCGGAGGAGGAGGAGGGGGCAAGAAAGGGCTTACTTGGTTGTAGAGCCCTTGGATAAGAACATCCTTCATAATTGGGTCTTGTTCTTTCTCAATCTCTTTCAATTGAGAGATGAAGAGGATGCGAGGGTTGACATGTACCCACGCTTTGATCTAGGCAAAGGTGTGTTGAGGGGCCATTTTTGTAAGGTTGTTGAAGGTTTCTTGAAAAAGGGAGTGAAAGGGATGTGGAGAAGAAGAATGGCAGAGATGGAAGATGGAATAAGATCCCAAAAATGGCAAATGAGGGTTTTAAGGAGAGAAGAGGCGAAGGGTAGAAAGGGAAGTGGAAAACCTCGATAACCGTCGCCCAATGAACGTGGGGCATCGTTTCAACTTCCATAGCACGCTTCTGGACACGCGTCACGATCTCTCGGGAAGTCCTTTTCAAAATTTGAATACTTGGCCTTTAACGCGTCTGAGCCTCTGACACAAAAGTCCGCTTCCCAAGTGACGGTTCGTCTTTGTAGATGAGTCAGCGTTCCCTTGCTAGTATGTATCAGTTCTCATGATCTTATCAAGGTCAGGGAGAGTGAAGTGGTTAAGGGAACTTCACACTCATCCTTTTGTGGGGCTAGGGAACTCAAAAGGGAACCAGACAATTTGCGACTCGATAAAGGAGTGAATATTTTGGCTCATGAGAAGCGTTTGTCTGATCCCTAGCTTAGGGTGAGTTATATGATCAACCGTCATGGTGGCTTGTAAAGAGGGATAAAGGGAACTCTGGTTGATCATTTTGGGCCAAAAGAAATAGAGTTCCTTTGTACACATTTATCTTTAGACTAGTAATCATGGCATAGTGAAAGCAATAAGTCCAAGTTCCCTATCATGCAATCTTGTGTAAACTAGTCAGGCATTGAGGGAGAAACAAACAGGGACTTGTTTAGTTTAGAGTTATCATCCCTAGAAGCATTCGAAAACGCTAGTAGGGACGTCTGTCTAAAGCTTTGGTGAGAATGTCCGCAATTTGCTCTTTAGTTCTACAGTGTTCCATCGAGATGTTCCCACTTTCAACATTGTCACGTAGAAAGTGATGCTTTATATCTATATGCTTAGTTCTAGAATGATGCACAAGATTTTTGGAAATATTTATGGCACTAGTGTTATCACAAAGTATGGGAACTGGGCCAAAAGACATACCGTAATCCTGGAGTTGTGACTTAAGCCATAGAACTTGGGAACAACAAGATGCGGCAGCCACATATTCTGCTTCAGCTGTGGAGAGTGCCACTGAGTTTTGCTTTTTAGATCCCCATGAAACTAAGCATGACCCTAGGAACTGAGCCATTCCAGATGTGCTCTTTTTATCAACCAGGTGCCCTGCAAAGTCCGCATCTGTGTATGCAATGAGCTCAAGGGAACTGTTCCTTGGATACAAAAGGCACAAGTTATCGTTCCCTTTGAGATACCTGAAAATTCTCTTCACCTCTTTCAGGTGTGATTCCATAGGGTTAGCTTGAAAACGAGCACAAAGACATACGGAGAACATGATATCAGGTCTACTAGCTGTTAAGTAGAGAAGGGACCCGATCATACCTCGATAGTTCCGTTGGTCCACACTAATACCTGTTTCATCCGCATTGAGCATTGAATTTGGTGAGATAGGAGTGTCAATGGGCTTGGAGTGTTCCATCCCATACTTCACGAGCATTTCCTTGATGTATTTCTGTTGATGAATCTTTGTTCCCTCCTTGGTTTGGGATATTTGAAGTCCCAGGAAGAACGTGAGTTCCCCAATGAGACTCATCTCAAACTCACTGCTCATGAGATCCTTAAAGTTCTCTACAAGAGTTTCGTTAGTTGCTCCAAAAACAATGTCATCAACATAGACTTGCACGATCAAAATGTCTTTTGACTCTTTCTTTAAAAACAAAGTCTTGTCTATGGAACCTCGAAGGTATCCATGGGACAAGAGGAATTGAGCAAACCTGTCATACCAAGCTCGGGGAGCTTGTTTGAGTCCGTAGAGTGCCCTCTCCAGGAAGTATACATGGTTGGGTAGCTTCTCATCTTCGAATCCTAGGGGTTGAGCCACATATACTTCTTCCTTGAGATGTCCATTGAGGAAGGCTGTTTTCACATCCATTTGTAAAGCTTGAATCCTTTGTGAGCAGCATAGGCAATTAGAAGTCTGATGACCTCGATCCTGGCAACTGGTGCAAAGGTCTCATCGTAGTCGATTCCTTCCTCTTGCCTGTACCCTTGTGCCACTAGCCTAGCCTTGTTTCTTGCTACAACCCCAGTATCATCGAGCTTGTTCCTAAAGACCCATTGAGTTCCAATGATGTTCTTGTTCTTGGGCCTAGGAACTAGCTTCCAAACTTTGTTCCTCTCGAATTGGTGGAGCTCCTCTTGCATGGCTTGGATCCAGTCTGGGTCCTTCAAAGCTTCTTTGATATTTTTGGTTTCCACCATTGAAACAAAAGCGTTAAAAGCACAAAAATTATTGAGAGAGGAGCGAGTTTGTACACCTTTATCATAAGGGGAGATGATGTTCTCAATGGGGTGGTCCTTCCTTTGTTGAAAGTTTCTTGTATGAGCGGGTTCCCTTGCATGTGTGTCATCTTCAGTAGCTGTTTATTTGTCATGGGAACACTCATCTTCAGCTTCTTCATTTGAGATTTCTTTAGAGATTTCTGGCAAGTTCCCTCTTTGTTCCCCCTGAATACTTGATTCTGGCAGGGTATTGTCTTGGGGGACAAAAGAGTTGTTCCCTGAAGAGGGAACCTCGAGAGAGTTAGGTGTCTTGTAGTTCTTCTGAGGGGGGAGCCTCGAGGGAGATTTGATCAGTGAGGGTTGGATCTCCGTCGTTGTTCCCTGGTTGTGGGATGTTGCTTGCACTTGGATAGTCTTCATCCCTTTTCCTTGGCTCATCATCGTCATCATCATCGTCTTCTTGTCTAACCAATTTGAACAGAGTTCCCTTTCCTTGGGTCTCTGTTCCCATCTTTACAGATTTCTCGTTGAAGACGACGTGAATGCTTTCTTCTATCTTCTTGGTCCTCTTATTATAGACCTTATAAGCCTTGCTTTGTGCTGAGTATCCCAGGAAGATCCCTTCATCGCTTCTGGGGTCGAATTTGCCAAGGTTGTCTTTGCCATTATTGTGAACAAAGCACGTGCAACCAAATGTTCTCAAGTGTGAGATGTTTGGTTTTCTCCCTTTGATGAGCTCCACTACTAAATAATTGACCTATTGTAACTTTAAAACTGTAATGGTTTTTCAAAGTGTTACATTAGATAATCTAATGTAATGGACCACTATCAAATATAATGGTACAATCTATTATAATGGTTTATTGTAACATGAGTTTTCTAAAGTAGAGCATTTTTATACCAAATGTAACGGTTACAAAAAATAAGATTAATGTAAAACCTATTGCAATGGTTAGTAGAACAAATGATTTATATGCTCAAAAAAAATTGGCAAAGGAGATGAAAAAATTAGGCGCGTAATGTGAAAATTGGGCTCCAAATTTAGAATCAGTAAATTTGGGCTCCAAATGTCCAATTTGCCAAAATCAATTTTTTTATCCCACACTCCTTTCTATAGAGTACTGCAAATCGCTTGCCTTCCCTTCCCACAAAATCCACAAACCCTAGTCAAAGCTTCTCTTGTCGCCTTCTTCTCCGCTTGCCCCGCCTTCAATCTTCTCCGGCTCTTTCTCGATCTCCTTTGATTTCTCTGCCTTTTCTCTCGGTATCTCTCTATATGTCGCGCAGTGAAGCTTCTCTGGTCGACTGCTTCTTCAATTGATTCTCCGCCTTCTCCATTATCATTACCTCTGACCACAAATTTTAGTTTTAATTATTGGTTAAGGTTAAAATTTTGAATATAGTTTGACATTGTTCTGTAGGTTCCGGTGAAGAAATAGGAGTCTTGAAATCTTCTTCTCCTCCAAGTAAGCATTCATTTCATTTTCGTTGTTTGTGTGTAAGTATGTTCAATTAAGTTTTGTGAGATTACTTGCCTTTCTCTATTAGATTAATTTGAAGTTTCTTATTATTATAACTTTAAAGCCCTAAATTTGAGTTTGGTGGGGGCATTTTTTTCACGTTTCTAGCATATTTTTTTACCTGAAGTGTTGGAGCTTTCAACTTTGAGTTCAATTTTCTTATCTGATGGATTCTTGTGAAGAGTTAGATTTCATAATGTACAAAATAAAAACTCAGAGCAATATGAAGACTCAGACCTGGATTAGAGAATCAAAATGTACAAAATAAAAAAGGTTAAATAAACTCTGCACTAAGAAGGTCATGATTAGATGAGTGGTAAAGTTGTATAACTATGTGGA
This sequence comes from Fallopia convolvulus, assembly GCA_964016875.1. NCBI lineage: Eukaryota > Viridiplantae > Streptophyta > Magnoliopsida > Caryophyllales > Polygonaceae > Fallopia > Fallopia convolvulus. The sequence goes on from OZ024725.1 coordinate 9,126,485, forward strand.
AAGCAAACCATTGCAAATTATATGGGTCAAATATAAGCATTACGCACAAAAAATATATCTATGCAAGGTCTGTGAGTGTTGATAATTAATTAGTCTCATTTGAATTCCAAGATCTTGGTGCTTTTATCTATGTTGGAACAGGGCTAGTGTTTGGAAGTAATCCATCATTAGAGTGGGAAGAATTGGAGCGCAAGACTTCACAGGTTGATCTTTCACTCTAATCTCATTCATATAGGTGACAATTATTGTGTTTCATTCTTCACACATGCTTTTATGTCCTCCTTGGCCTTTGGTGATTGATTCTGCAATTTACCAAGCGGTTAAAACATGAAGCTCCTATTCTGAATAAAGTGCAATGACTCCAGGTTTAATTTGTATTTAGCCAACCCTTTTTGATCTCTTCAGATCTCTAAATATTGTGGGCTTTGAAGATTTATTGGTAGTACATCACAATATCTTCCATTCCATATCTTATAATATCATCGACATATTATACCCACTTTTATGTCAAAATACATTACATGAAAGCATAGTGCTTCATAGTTGTCTTGTTTTTTACTTTTGATTTATTAAGTTATTAATAAGTGTGGTTTGTTATTAATAAGTGTGGTTGACTTTTGTTGAGAGGCATATCAAATGTGGTAGTAGTATTAGAAAACAATTAAATAAGATCACATTTGATAAGTGGCACTAATCCATAATCTTATCTTTAATATGTAGTGTATAATTTATGGCAATACATCCATATTAGGGTACTTGAAAACTGTTGTCTCAACTTGTAACACATTGTTACAAAAATTACATAGTCTTGATGTCTTCTTGTTTTTTTTTCCATTCATCTTCTCAAAATCTGCTTGGTTGTTGTGGTGTAGAGTGTAGATAGCGACATAATAGATCGTATTCACATCTCTCACCAACCTGCATTTAATCATCCTTTTTCTATAAAGTTCGTTGAGTTGCCTTATCCTCCTTCAAGGTATTTATTTCTGTCTTTCTTCTTTCTTTCAAAAGATTTGAGTTTGAGTGTTGGAATTTTTCGAGCTTTCATTTACGGGTGTTTACGATGAATTCAAGTTTCTTGTGGGTAAGCATGATGCATATAAAAAAACTCAGTTACTATTGCAATTGCTTTTTAGAATCCTTGTTCATACTCCACTTAATTTGTGGGGAAATGCAATGTCTTTTCTTGATTTATCATATAAATGAAGCTTGGGAAATAGGACATAAAGACTTCATACATGTACTAAAGCATGAAGGACAAAGAGACATGATATAAATTAGAGTAAATAAATTGACAGACCGTAAATATTTTATCATGTAAAGATGAATGTTTCATTTTCATGTTTATGTCTAAGATTTTTATTCAACTTTATGTTTGTTTTTTTGTTCAATTTTTGTTGTATTCTTTATGTTTGCTCTACTACTAAATCTATTGAGTTGCAGCTGGTTTTGGTATGTTTTGATGACGTTGTATCCTAGTTGGTTTGTTTATATTGTTTATGTCAACTCCTTGGTGTTGTGCTTAATTAGTTCTTTTTGGTTCTAATTCATCCATACTTTCTTATTAGACACAAATGAGTGGAGATAAGGAAGGTTGAAGCCAGAAATGTCAATTAATCAAGTACCACAATGGATGCTGCTATTTTGGTGCAAGCACAATGTGATGACATATCTTGTTATTGGCATGGATCATATTATGTATGCACAACTTGATGTATAGATACATGTAAGCTAGCTAGTGTATATGTTGCTAGCTACTTACATAGCTAACACTTATATGTACTACATGCATGTACTTGGATGCATATATTTTTGGCACCATGTATCCTTTTGAATAATATCTTAAGTATTAATATGAAGTGTAATTTTAAGCATATTTACCTTCTTGAATGTATATTTATTATAGTTGAATGTACATGTAACTAATTATATATATATGATATTATTATAATTACAATTTCATTTTATTCAATACATGCATTACATTAGGTGATTAATGTAATGGAAAAGTATAATGGTAATGATTGTTCCAAATGTAATATTTAGTTATCTAATGCAATGGTTGTATATTATGTAATGAATTTTATATCTATTGTAGTGGTTTTTGGGAAAGTTAGTAAAACCTTACATTAGGCTAAACAACCATTACCATAGGGCTAATGCAAGGGCATCTGATGTAACCACGTGTAAAGCATTACAATAGGCCTAGTGTAATGGTTGTTGGCCCTATTGTAATAGTTATCAGGGGTTATAATAGCCTTGTTATTTGGTAGTGGCTCATAGGACGTTTTGTTGATCAGGGGTCTTGTCATGGCTCGGTTCAAGATATACGTAGCTGTGGAGATGGCTTCAGTCCAGAAGTACTCAGGAACTCCACTTTCAATCATCATGGTTCTGGCCATGTCCTCCAGGGTTCTGTTCTTTCTCTCGACCACTCCATTTTGCTGAGGGGTGCGAGGAGATGAGAAATTGTGAGAGATCCCATTTTTCTCACAGAAGTTTAGGAACTCTGAGTTTTGAAACTCAGTTCCGTGATCAGATCTGATTGCTTTCAGTTTGAGTCCCAAGCTTACTTCTGTTCTTTTGATGAAGGGTTCGAATTCTTCAAATTCTTGTGATTTTGCCTTCAAGAAAATAACCCAGGTGAATCTTGAAAAATCATCAATTAAAACATACATGTACCTTTTTCCACCGTAGCTAGTCGTTCTCATGGGACCACAGAGATCCATGTGAATTAGCTCTAAAGGCCTGGTTGTGCTCACCACCTTTTTGGGGTTTGAAGGAGTTCCTGGTCTGTTTCCCTCGAACACATGCTTCACACATTTTGACTCCTTCGAGATTGATCCGTGGAAGACCAATGACCAGATCCTGTAGATAAAGCTTCAGGATTTGATTTACACCTACATGTCCCAATCGTCTATGCCAGAGTTCCGTGTCATCTTGGGAACTTGCAAGACATAGCTTCATTGGTGGTTCAAATTCTGTATCTACTACATAAACGTTGTTGTGCCTTCTTCCTCTCAGAATCACTTTGTTGGTCTTTTTGTTGATGACTAGGCATTCGTCTGAGTCGAAGGTGACAACGTTGTTCCCTTGATCACATATCTGGGCAACACTTAAGAGATTGTATCCCAGATCTTTCACCAGGTTGACATTGCTGATTTTGATTGATCTATTTAGCAACACTTCTCCCTTTCCAATTACTTCTCCCTTGTTTTTATTGCCAAATGAGACATGGCCTCCTTCGGCATGAGTGTGGAGTGAGATGAGGATATCCTTGTTTCGGGTCATATGGTTCGAGCATCCACTGTCTATGAACCATGCATTGTTCCCTCTCACTGCCACCTACAAGGTAAAGTTAGTGTTTTGAGACCCAGGCAAGATGACTCTTGCCCGGTCCCTTGCAAGGGAAAATATTCTCATTTAAAACGTAGTCAACGATGTTGATATCATGAGAGTTGGAGTTCCTTTGATGATTGGCATGATGTTTTTGTTTGTTTAGGAACTCACGGTTTCTAAGGGTTTGGGCTCTGTTCTTGGGACATGCTTCCTTGTAGTGCCCATGAGCACCACACTTCCAACACGTCTTATAGTATTCTCCCAGGTAGTACTTTGGGTGTGGTCTCTGGATCCTGTTCCTATCCATGGTTTCCTTGTTATACACCCGTGACCCGTTTCCCTTAGCAATTTGGACATAAAGTCTGTGTCCAGTGTTCCCAGTGTAATAATCTCTCTTACCACAGTTCTCACTTTCTAGGACCCTGATTTTCTCCTCAAGATGAGCATTTTTCTGTTTCTCACATTGAAGTTCTAAGGCCCTACACTCATGGATTTCATGTTCACTCAGGGTTGACTTACCGCTCTTAGAGCACTCTCCTTTGTATCCTATGCCATGTCTGGCTGGGGCAAACTTAATTTGGGAACTAGAGGCTTCAAGATGTTCGGGAGTCTTACTCAGGTTTTGCAAGAGGGTGTTCTCATCTTTCTCTAGAGTTTTGATTTCTCTTTCTAGATCTACGATGTGAGACACATGGGACTTGAGTTTTTCGAGAAGGGATATGCAGTTGGGACAAGGTTCAAGACCAACTAATTGAGCATTTATGTGTTCCTGTTTTTCCAACTTGTTTTGCAGTTTTATGTTATCTTTAACAAGACTTGAAAGGATTTTCAACAGCTCAGGTTTTTCATAGTTATGTAAAGAATCAAGAACAGTTTCAATGGTTACCTCACTGGGTTGTTCCCCAGTGGTTTCTCCTATGGCCATGCCACACATATCTGGGAGTGCCCATGACTCGGGATCTTCGTCTTCATCATCGCTCCAGGTAGCGATGTAGGCCTTTTTTCCTTGCTTCCGGCCATCAGTTCCCTGTGGGCATTCCTTCGCGAAGTGTCCTTTCCTGTTGCACTTGTAGCATGTGACATCCGAGAGATCCTTCTCTGCGGGTTTTCTTTGGGAACTCTGTCCTTTTCCCCAGTTCCCACTGTTCCTTTGGGACTTCCCTTTGTAGAAGTTTCGAAGAGCCTTTGTTACGAGAACTAGCTCCTCATTCTCTTCTTATTCGGAGTCTTCGTGTTGTTCTTGAGTTGATTTGAGCATCTTCTCTATCTTGAGTGCGATCCCTCGATGAGCTCGAGTCTGTTCCTTATCATCGATCTTTATCTTCTCGTGTCCCACTAGCTTTCCAAACACTTGATGGAGCATGAGTGTTCTATTTTCCGGATTTTCCTTGAATATTGTTCTCTCGTTTGCCCATTCTCCAGTCAATCCGTTGAAGAGCTGTTGGACCTTCATCTTATGGGTGATTTCTTCTTTGGTGATCCCCAAGCCTTCCATTTTGGTGCAAAGTCCTTTAAATCGGGATTGGTAGCTATCGACAGACTCTCCCATCTCCATTTGGAAGTTGTAGAACTCCCTTTTTGCATTCATCTGAAGATCTTCTCGGAGATCTGAGTTCCCAACGTGCATTTGTTGGATGGCTTCCCACATTTCCTTAGCTGTGTCAAGGTTTGCTACCCTGTCACAGTCTTGTACGCACATGGACCTCTTCAGGTATTATTTGGCTTTGTAGTTTGCCTCCATACACTTGTATTCGTTGGGTCCCCACTTTGAGAGGTCGTTGACTATGACTGGATCGATTTCGAAGTTGCCTCTCTCGATAACACACCAGGCTTGGTAGTCTTGGCCACGCATCCAATCCTTCATGTCGCATTGCCAGCTTTCAAATCTTCCTGTAATAAGCCTTGGTGGCTTACTAGTGTTGTTCCCCACTTGAGTAAGTTCCTGAGCCATTTGATACCTGCGATGCTAACACAAATCTAGAGCGCAAGCTCTGATACCAATTGTTGGATCGTAAACGGTTAGCAAAGAGATTGGGAACTGGAAATTAAGCTATTCCCAAGGCAGTGGAAGTAAACAGTTCGCAAGTATGAAAGACAGTAAAAACACAGTTCCTTTATAGAGGAACCCCACTACAACCAACTAGTTGTATGGGTAAACCTCTACCTCCGCTTGGAGGATTTTGAATGACTTACTTATATTAATTGCTTTGTTCCTTAGTTACACAGCCGGATTCACACTTCTCTGTTCCTACGAGTTCTTCCTAACTCTAGCAACACTAGTAAATCCTCTCAATTGAGTTCCTAAGCTCACAACAGCAAAATACAAATAACTCAGACCTTACACTGACTTCTCAGTTCCCTTGCTCCTGGGAACTTCGGCTTCACCGTCGTCGAGATCACACACTCGCCGGCGGGGACTTCTCTTCCTTTTCTTTCTTTTCTCTGGTGTGGGTGTTTTGTGAGTTCTGGGAGAAGTACACAATCCGCGTACTATTCATTTGGCTTTATAGTCCAGGTGAGATTGCGCAGTCGCATCTTTTGTTTGTGTCCAAAATGCCCTTTGCTTGATGCCCAAGTTGTACTTTCTTCACATGTAACTTTGGTATGAACTAGGTCAACTTCTTGGATCAATCGGACCATTGGATGAAGCGTGATAGTCTGATCCTCAGACTGTTCCTTCGGGCTGTCCGAGACAAAATCTCGCGATTTGCGTTGAACGGTCGTTGTCCTCACATGTGAGTTCCCATGTCATGGGAACTGTCTTCTTCGGAGTTCCCTTGATGGAAACTCTTCATCGTTGTAAGCTTGTGTTTTCTTGATCATTTCTGGGAGTTTCCATGAGTTCCCACTTCATGGGAACTTTCCTCTTCAGAGTTCCCTGGATGGAAACTCTGCATTGTGAGCTTCTGTGGCTTTGGTCATTCATAAGAGTTCTTGGCTGTACCTATGTTCCTTAGAAATACTTGAACAAACCACATTAGTTCCCTATGGTGTTTGTCATTATCAAAACTCGGAGAATGACATCGTTGATCCGTTGTTTAGAACCAGAGGTCCCAACAACGTCCCAACATACACATATAACTTCTCATCTGGCTTGGGTTTGGAAAGCACCTGCGGGTTAGATAGATAATTTTTCAATTCTTTGAAGGCTTCTTCATGTGCTTCCGTCCACTCAAATGACTTGTTCTTCTTCAAGACGTCGTAGAACAACTTGTTTATGTTCGAGGATCGAGATATAAACCGGTTTAGTGCTGGTACTCGTCCTGTTAATTTTTGGACGTCTTTGATGCATCTCGGTGATTGTAGCTCCATTATGGCCTTGATCTAGTCTGGACTCGCCTCGATTCCTCTTTGCGTTACTATGTATCCGAGGAATTTCCCTGATCTTACTCCGAAGGAGCATTTGGTTGGATTCAATTTCATTTTGTAGCTTCGCAGGATCTGGAACGCGTCTCTCAAGTGGGTAATGTGATCCTCTGCCTTCAACGACTTGACTAGCATGTCGTCAATGTAGACATCCATTGTATCCCCCAATTTTTCCTGAAACATCTTATTAACCAATCTCTGATAAGTAGCACCTGCGTTTTTTAACCCGAAGGCATAACTTTGTAACAGCAAATTCCTTGATTGGTTACGAATGCGGTTTTTTCCTGATAGTCGGGATGCATCATTATCTGGTGGTATCCACTAAACGCATCCATAAAAGTCAAGAGCTCATGCCCCGCTATTGCATCCACCATTGCGTCGATATGAGGCAAAGGGAACGAATATTTAGGGCATGCTTTGTTTAAATCGGTAAAATCCACGCAAACGCGCCATTTACCATTTTTCTTTTTTACGACTACCACATTCGCAAGCCAATCAGTATATTTAACTTCTCTAATTTTTCTGGATTCAAGCAAGGATTTTACCTCATCATTGATTACCTGGTTTCGTTTGGGTGCAAACTTACGCCTTTTCTACTTCACTGGTGGCACCTTCTCATTGACATTAAGAGCGTGTGTAATCACATCAGGATCAATGCCCACCATATCCTCGTTTGACCACCCAAAACAATCACTGTAGGACCGTAGAAACTCCACCAATTGTGTACGTAAAGTTGGCTCCGGGTCTGCTCCTATTTTAATTTTCTTTGACGGATCTAGTGGATCAAGAGCTACTTCTTCAAGTTCCGGCGTCTCCGGCTTCATGAAATAAGTGGTTGTTCTACAGTCATTTAATTGCTTATCTGACGACTTCTTCCCTGTTTCGATTTGTAAGTTCTTGGAAGTCGTTGCTTTCATCGTCACGGAGTAGCATTCCCTTGTTAGTTTTTGTTCTCCCTTGATTTCTTGAACTCCCCACGGCGTCGGGAGCTTCACACATTGGTGGTAAGTGGAAGGGATTGCTCTCATTCTGTGGATCCATGGCCTGCCCAAAATGACATTGAAGGGTGAAGGGCAATCAAGTACTTGAAATTTTACCTGGTAGTTTATTCCTCCTGCGACGGTTGGCAATGATTTTTCTCCCAACGTGTTGCATGATTCACCACTGAAGCCTACTAAAGTCGTAGATTTCTTGACAATGTCATCCATCCCAAGACCTAAGTTGTACAAGGCGTCCAACATGAGCAAGTTAGTAGAACTTCCGTTATCAACTAATATTCTTTTAACAAGGAAATTGGCTATCGTTAAAGAAATTATTAGACAGTCATGGTGAACTTCCTCTTCTTCGACATCATCGAAGATAATCGGCATTACGGTGAGACTCGTTCGCGAAGGAGCTTTGGGACATTCTCTTCTAGTATCCCTTGCGATTCTTTTTACTGTGGAGTACGTTATGCCACAAATCTCTGATCCCCCGGTGATGGCGTTAATTACTCCAGTGTGCTTCGGGGGTGGAGGAGGACTAACTTTTTCTTTGTTTCGCTCTAGTTGCTCCTTCGCTCTTTCTGATATTAACTCTTTGAGATACCCCCTGCGCAATAATTCGCTCACCTCTATTCGCAACGTGATGCATTCGTTGGTCCGGTGTCCATGATCAAAGTGGAAGTCGCACCATCTAGACTTGTCTTTCTGATGCGAAGGCACATTGCTCTTTCGAGGCCATTTTACAGCATCCCTCATGCTGTTGAGAGTTCGGACTACCTCTGTTGCATCCACACAGATTGTTGTAATGGGAAAGCTTGGGACTTTCACATCTTTCACCTTGCCTGGAGAATGTTGTATTACGGTTGTTTTGGCAGGAGGCAAAGTGGGGTATGGAGCATATCTTGGTTCTCGCCTCCCTTGTCTTCGGTCTTGCCGGTGAGGGCTGATTGCTTTTTCGACAAAGAGGTCGTCTTCCTCCAATCGAACATGTGCTAATGCCTTCACCTATACTTCATCGAAATTCGAACAAGGGTATTTAGTTAATTCATGATATAACTCAAGATTACAAACCTATATGCCCATTCGGAATGCCTCCACAGCTGTGGCGGCATCACATCCCTCAATGGTCACCAGTTCCTCGTTATAACGGTTGAGGAAGGTCTTCAAAGATTCACCCGGTTTCTGGACCATGCGGTACAAGTCGCTTGATCGTTTCTTAGCGTGTCGACTGCTTGCAAATCTTATCCTGAACTTGTCAATCAACTCAGCAAAAGATGAAATACTTCCAAGAGGTAAGTGCGAATGCCAGTTGAGTGCGGGCCCGGATAACGTGTTCCCGAACCAACAACACATAACAAACTCCTTCATGTCAAAAGGGATTGTACTGATATTCATAGCCTGCTTGAATGTGGCTATATGTTGATCAGGATCCATTACTCCTTCGTACTTAGGTACGTCAGGAACGTGATACTTTCGGGAGATATCAACTCTTGCGATAGCATGTACGAAGGGAGAGTCGGTGTAGCCATCTCTTCTTTCCATTGCTATCGGTTGAGGTGCCCCTGGGACCCGAGTGATTCGGTCCTCCAGGGCTTTGAGGCGATCCCGTAATTGGAAAACCTCAGTATCTTCCTGTACCGCTCCTAGGGAATTACCATTTACCTGATACCCGATTATTGGTTTGACGACATCAGGTGTTACGACGCTTGGGTCATCCATATCTAATCGCCTGGTGACTCCTTCTACCACATCAGTTCCGCGGGGTCGAGTTGGAGCTGATTGTACCTAAGATCGAAACAAATTATGCTCATTAGTCAAAGTTTCAATTTGCTTCTCGTATACCTCGGTAAATTTAACATTAGCTTCTTTTTGGCTTTCCAGGTCCTTTTGGAGGGCGATCATTGTTGCACGGAGCTCCATGATGACCTCGGAATCGCCTCCTCCTACTCTTCGTTCTTCGGAAGTTCCAGGGTTGCCATCGGTGTTCCCGAAACCTTGCTCAACTCCATCCACATTCCCAACTCCGTCTTCGTTCCCAACTCCGCCAGTGTTTCTAGCACCTTGGTTATTGGTTTCCTCATTGACCTCGTGATTGTCGAGATCTCCTACATGGATGTAAGTAGTTTGGATTCTGTCCATCTCGTTGATAGAATCTGTAGCTGCTTTAGCGTAACTTCTTTTTGGCTAGGGCCCCACGATGGGTGCCAATTGTTTTGGGCAGGATAATCGCACTAATGCGTTACATGCTATGATGCGGGAATTCCTAACCAAACAGAATCTGTAACACGTTATAAGCTACAAACAAGTGAAAACAAGATAAAAGGCAAGAAAATAATAGCAAAGTAATGATAGGATTTGTATTATGATTGTGAATGAATCTTCTGTTGACACCAACGAATGCTTTGAACAAAATAGAATGACCAGACAAAAAAGGCTTGAGCTCTTGTAAGTGACTTCGAGTATGAGTGTCCCCTCTATCCTTGCCTCGTCCATATTATAGCTTTCTTCCCCACTTCGACCGCGTCTGGCAAATCCCGAAGATCTCGCCCCCGTCGTTAATGAGATAGCCGTTGAATGGTGATCATGGGGTTCGAGATTTCAGCCTCGCTTTGACTACTCCATTGACCTCTCCTTCTATCAAATTATTCGGACCAATTGCTCTGGGATTGCAACGCTTCTTTTGGGATGGATTTCGGAGGGCCCAACAATACCCCCTCAAAAATCCGGGAAAATTCCCTCCACCGCTTTTCTAGGGTTTTTGATTTTGCTCCTTGGAAGTTGTAGCGGGTAAAGGCACGTCCCATCAGTCCCTATTTATAGCAGTCATGATGGCATCTAAAGACTTCAGTTACGCTTCTCGGTGTCCAGATACGTTTCCCTTTTCCTTGCTTCTTCGTCTTCAACCTCTCTTCTTCCTTCAATCATGGCAACTTCAAGTTCTCCCCCTATTTCTCGCTGTCTTGAACCGCCAGTACCCCCTTCCCTAACTTCATCCAAAATTCTCACTCCATTCCATCGTAGAAGTAGTATTTCGGAAGATCCTCACACCCTTGCGTTCTCCGTAGGTTTTCCCTCTTTCACATAAATTTTTCTTCCCCCCTCTAGGTTTGCTTGTGTGAGTATCCTTTCCGCATCGGACACCGTTTTCCTTTCTCCCCGTTGGTTGTCGACTTCCTTACCACTCTTAATATCTCTCCTGGGCAAATACTTCCTCAAGTTTGGAGGTTGTTGCTGTCCGTTGATCTGCTATGTTCCTCTCACAGTCTCCCTTTCAAAGTTGTCGACTTTTTCTATAACTATCGCCTTTCCAAGGGTGGTCCGGGTCGATTGACCTTAGAAACCTTTCAAGACAAGTCGGACTTGATTTTAACATTTCCAAGTCTGATTGGGGCTGGGCTGACAAATTTTTCTTCGTAAAGCTCTCTTCCTTGGGGATTGACACAACTTTCTTGAAAACTCGATGGAGGTCAACAGGTAGTGTTTCTCTTTTGTTCTTCCGTTTTGTTCAATCTCTTCTAACCATCGATTGTTTCTGTCTTGAATGCAGAGAATTTGGCTTCTCCTCAACCGCGCACAGTGTCGGCTCAAGTAATTTCTCACATTGAAGCTATTTCGTTGGAGGAAAGGTCTTTCCCTAAACTGGTGCAGGCGTGCTTTGCCGACTCAGAAGACACCAAGATGTCGAGTATGCTATATCCTTCTTTTACTCCTTACGTCATTGTTTTTACCCCTTATAACTTCTTTGTCTACATGCTAACAGGTTCTAGGACCACCCGTTCCACCACTGCACTCACCACCATGGAACGAGTAGAGGCTCGGAAGAAGAGAAAGGTTGAATCGGCATCAACTACGGATACTTCATTAATGGTCTCCGTCCCTAAGAAATCTTCTGAGGCCCGGGTTTTTCTCTCCTAAGAAGAAAACTGGTTTGAACCTTTCTGATCTCCCAAAGATGATGATGTCTTTAGACATGGCCGCGGAAAAGTGTTTGAGCTCCTTGGCACCTCTTCACGTGGACTGTTCTCGAGGCGGGGAAAACCAATCTTCTTTCCCAGAATTCTTCGATGAAATCCTTGCGGCACAGTGGCAGGTTTGTTTTCTTTACTTGTTGTTACTCTGTGATCCGCCCTTTACTTGACTTTCTGCTTTCATGTGTAGGGTTTGCAACTTTTGCTTTCCGCTTTTGAAGCCTTTAAGGACTTGCAAGATCAACTGGCTCAGAGGAAGATCAGCCTCCAACTTGAAAAGGAAAGAAGTACTGTTTTGGGACATGAGAAGGCTGCTCTGGAGAAGAAAGTACATGAACTGGTGGGCAACCTTGAAAGAGTTTCAAAGGATGGTGGTTCTGGGAATCAGGGGAACACCTCTTCCAATTGTAGGCAGTGGGGGATGCGTTGGTGGTCGGAGTAAGGCGCACGAAGCCCTCCAATATGGCTCGTCACCAACGTTCAAATATGGGTAAATTCAGTCCAGATTCGAAAACCATACTTTTTGAGCCCGATTCTTGATCAAACAACTTAAAATCTTAAAGGTCTTTTGTAGAGCACTTCATCCTCGATATTTAGAGACTTGAATCACCAATTTTGGTTGAGAAACGAGTCCACAATCGAATTTTGAAGTTTGGGGTGTTTTAGGTAAAAACCGAGAAAGAGTTTCGGGTTTCTTCTTCCTAAATCGACCAGCCTTCTCCTATACATAACCCAAAACAACCCCTTTTGTATGCTTCTTCGTCTCCTTCCCTTTAACAATCCGAAAAGCCATCCACATGGCTCGTCTTTGTCGTGCCAGCCTCCGCCGAAAAGCAATCCTTTATTTTTCCATCACTTTCTTTTCCTTTTTGCCTTAAGACCTACCTCAAAGAAATCCATCTTAATATAAACTCGAAAGAAATAAAGTAATATCTCCTTATTAAAAAGAGCGGATATTACAACCCTCTTAATTGATTCAATGCTCCAGTAAAGTTATGTGATCCATGAAACGCTTGTGACATAGTCCTTGACAAGTTCGAGGCAAAGTGATCCATTGTGTGTCTAGTAAACCCGCATCTTGAAAAGAGGTGTTCCGTGCTCTCCAAAAGGTTATTGCATAGCCTACATTCTTGTCGATTGATGTTGGTGATTTGTGAAAATTCATCAATGTCATTGTAAGCATGTTGAGGAAATTAAGTCACAAAGAAATGTTGATTGAGAAGACTGACAATGTGACTTGTCATGATGTAATAAGAGAAGTGAAATGATCATAGAAACGAAAAGATCTAATAGATACACACTAAAACTGAGGCTTGAAACCTCGTGTGCAATGGCTCAAGACGAGTGCGCGCCTAGGTCGCGTACGAAGCTCGGATGCGGCACAAGCCATCGGCGCTCGGTAGAGTCGCGCCGGTGCACGGGGTGCGTGCTTGCACGACATTGGCACGGTCTTTGGACGAGGCACGTTGTTTCATGTTCGTGTGGGGCGTGCGTGTATCCATTTGGGTCGCGCTTACGCCTTGGCAAGGGCACGTTGCGGCACGCCTAGGGTGTGTGAAACTGTGCATGATACTTGCGGCGTGCCTAGGGTTTAGGCACAAGGCGCCGAGTATGAGCATTTGAGCTAAGGTTTGGTTTTGAGTCAAGAATGAGTAGGGATGTTCAACGGGTCGGATCACACGTGACCTGCACTAGCCCGACTCGTAACCCGTGTGGGTTGAGTCGCGGGTCGATTTTTGAAAAACATTTGGGTGCGGGTCGGGTCGGGCAAAACCCGCCGGGTTGCGGGTCGACTCGCATGACCCGCACCCTTTAAAAAAATATTCACCTTTATATTTCATACTGTAAACGGGGGACGGGAGACTACGCATCCTCTATTTCATTTTATGCCCCATTCCGATGTTCCTCGTGAAACCTAGATCTACCTCACCCGTGAAACCCTAGATCTATCCATTCGGCCGCCGGTCAGCCCTATCCTGCCTGCCAGACGCACGCACGCCACCACCGGCTCTCGCTCAGCCCTCCAGTTTTCTGCACTCACTCGCTCGCTCCAAGGGGTCCAAGCTCGCTCCAAGCTTCCTTGCTTGCTCGGTCTCATCCGCCGGCGTAGGGCGGCGCTCGTCCTCTTCCTCCGCTCCTTCCCGACTTCCCGAGTCCGACCTTCGCACCACTCTAATTTTGTAACTTAGATGAGTAATTTTGTAACTTAATTAGTTAATTTCATCGATTCATCTGGTCGACTTCCGCACAATTGATGAGTTGGGTATGTGAAGGTTAATTACGAATTTTTTTTGGTGAAGGTTAATTATGAATTTTATCAATTCATCATTCTATGAGTTCGAGACTTCCAGCAATTCCAACTTGCGAGCCTTTACTTTTCCAATTTTTTGGGTCAAGTCTAATATATTATATATTTAAAGGGTCAAGCGGGTCGACCGCAACTCGACTCGTTAGACCCGCGGATTGGGTCGGGTCGCGGGTCAAAAGTAATTTTTTTTGCGGTCACGGGTCGACCCGTGACCCGTAATTTCGGGTTGCGGGTCGATTCGACCCGACCCGTGAGCATCCCTAAGAATGAGAGTCTTATAGCTTTGTGTAAGTTTATATGAATGTTTGAAAGCATCTCTAAGCTTGATGAATGCATTATGCAAGGACCAAAGCATGAGAGTAGATTGACACGTAGTTATGAATTCTAGAAAGGAGTATTAAAGCTTCAAACTAGTTTAGAGTTAGCTCTAGAAGCTTAACTAAACTCTTAACTCAAGGAACAAGCTTTGTAAGAAACTCATATAGCTAGGATTTAGCTCAAGGAAGCTCAAACTAGCTAGGGTTAGCTCAAATAGCTTGTAAGTCAGCTCAACGAGCGAAGACGCAGCTCAAGCCAGCTCAACTAGTTGGATGCTAGCTAACTAGCTAAGGGCCAGCTACAATAGGTAAGTGACCTAGCTAGATACCTAGCTATGCTAGATTGCTATGGGCCATGGTGGGCCAACCCATGGGGCGTGCCATTGGGTTTGATGGGCCGCATGCATGGACTAGAGCATGGGCCACATGCTTTGCCATTTTGGGTTTTGTTTATGGGCTTTTGGATTGGATTTTCTAAAGGAGTTTTTGACCGATTCTATGGGCCTTTTGGGCTGGATTTGGACGGCAAATGGACTCCTTATTGGGCTGGTTGGACGCCTCCCATGATGACAAGGAAAGAGAAGTATGGATAAGGCAAGTTGGTTACAACTTCCTTAGATTTGCTCTCAACCTCTCAACTTCTCAACCGAATTTTGTAACTTCTATTGGGTATTTTATGGACAGCCTTGGACGCCTATAAAAGGGTTGTTGGCCTTCCATTTGATGACACAAGAGAAGACATAAGAAGACACAAAAATTGGTGCCAACTTACACTAGTACTCGGTCAAGACTGGGTTGTGTAGTCGAGTGTTTTCATTAGAAAAGCAAACACATTAGTGTGATATCATGGAAGGTCTTTCACAAGTGAAAGTGAAGGAGGAATCTCAAGAGCCATGGTGTGATGGTTTCATCCAAGTGAAGGAAGAACCACAAGGATCATGGCGAGATGAGTTCGTCCAATTCAAGGATGAAGAAGAATCATGGGACTCGAATAAGGTGCGTTTAATCTTGATAAAGTTGTCTTGCCAATATCTCTATTGTTGTTTTGGTACGTTTTATCTCACAACAATATTGCAATATCCCTTGGCATGAAATATGGACAATATTCGTTGAAGATTGTTGATTTTTAAGGTATAAACGGAATAGCATTTTCCATAAACAAGTTGAAGTAAAAGTTGCCCCTTGTATGACAAGGCGGCTTGAGTAGACCCCAAAGGGTAATCTCGTGAGTAGACCCCGAAGGATAGTCTCGTATGGGTGTAGACCGTAAAGGTAATCACCACTAACCCCAAAAATTTCAACATATGCTTCCTTGCTAATTTCTCTTTTGTGGTCTCCAAGTAAGTTATGATTGTATATCTCTTATTAAATAGTCTATAATCTATCTATCTATCTATCTATCTATCTATCTATCTATCTATCTATATTATAAAGAAGAAAAATTCGTCATTTATGACTAATCCTACTAATAAAATATATAGAACAAATCCTACATTTAAATAAAGAAGACCAATATCACATCAATTAACATAGCTTGTAACAAGATTCAAAAGAAAAAAATTGATCTACAATTGTATAACTTCTATAAACCTATAAACTCTTTCACATGTTTCAAGTGAATGGAATAATCCATAAAATTGGTCAAATTAAATAAAATATCATGTGACTACTTATAATTATAGGAATTGTTAATAGTTTCATTTTTGTCAAATATAATAATTGTATGAATTAAAAATTAATTAATCATAAACCTTTCTAATGTACCATATATTTAGTTACAAATTAATTTAAATAATTATTTTTCCTAATGATGTTGTCCATTTCAAAATTTACACCATAATTAATGTTTACAGCTTATAAAGTTCTCCCTTTTTAACAATAAATGTCCTATAATTAAAGATTAAGAGATTAAAAAAGTATAATTGGTCTTGAAATAATGCCATAAATAATGGTTATTATGATTATGAAATGATGATAATAATGATAATTATGATAATTTTTGTTATTATTAATAGTTAATAATAATTATATATAAATTTTCTAATCAAATCTTTATCTTAACCTTAGTTATAAGTAATAATAATAATGATAATAATAATAATAATAATAGGAAATAATAAGAATGATATATAGATCTTTTAGTTTAATTTAAATCTTAATCTTAATTATGTATAAAATATTACTTAAGTAATCAAGTTTTTGTTTCAGTTATATTTTTCTAACTTCTCATTTGACTTCTTAAAATTAAGAGTGTAATATTAATGTGTTGGAATGTATATAGTCTAGCAACTTACAATTACAAGTGAAATTCATTAATTAATATCAATTCCTTAATGTCATTGTATAAGATCGAGAACTATCCCTCAAGCGCTTGGAAGGAGTAGTTATACAAAGTTTGAAGAGATATTGACAAATACACCTAACTACCTAAGGAAATATTTATGATATTGTTAATCTGAAGGTACTTGACAATATTGTTGATAATTTGATATAGAGGTATCCGATTAATTATAATATCATATTTTTTTATCATTTTATAGTAAATTTTTATCCCAAGCCAAATTATATATACCTAATGCTGATTTTTTATTTTTGAAATACCTAATGACGATTTAATGTAGGAAGGTTTCAATAAACTTATTATTTTCACGCTTAAAATAATAAATTGGTATAAAATTATAATATACTAATTCAGTACGTTGCTCCCGTCCAACGGACGGGATTAACCCTCTAGTATATAGTAAAAATAGAATTCCTAATCGTTTGGACTTCTCTAATTCACTCATATTAAGTACACGTAAACTATAAAGAAGAAAATTTGGTCATTTATGACTCATGCTACTAATTAAACATATAGAGCAAATCCTACAATTAAACCAAGAATACCAATAGTCATCAATTAATAGGCATATTATACAATAATACAAAAAATTATTTTTTTATAATATTGCCTATTATAATATGTATACTATACATTATCATTTCATTCATACGATGAATTATCAAAAATGAATTATTAGAGGTTGGCATGTTGCATATGTTTTAAATACTATAAATTTTCACCATTAAATTCACCGACCATGATTATAAAAAAATTTGAAAAAAACTTGGCCAATTATTTCGTAATTTTGGGATATAAAACTATATTTTATTTTTATAAAGTATATGTGAAGTTTCATTTTTAGTCTTATATTAAAGTTTTAAAAGGGAATTTTAATAAAATAAATAAATTAATAAAGAAATGTTGATGTTACTATTTTGCCACCTTTCTAAGGCCATCTCCAACAGCTTCTCCAAATTGTTGGAAATTATGCATTTGGAGAATTTTACCCATTTTTTTGTCCCAACAACTTTCCTATCTAATTCTCTATAATGGAGAATTCTCCAAAAGATTGAATTGCTTTCCCTATATTTAGAGAATTGAGAATGCATTAATTAAAAGTGTATACATGGAAACTTGTGATTGACCATATGAAATTTATAATATATATATATATTTATAGATACAAATAGAACTAATAAATATTATATTCTCTAAAATGAAGAAGCTGTTGGAGTTAAAAGTAAATTTTATTTGGAGAATATGACTTTTGACTCTTCATTTTGGAGAAAATTATAGAGAAATTATTGAAGATGGCCTAACTCCCCAATTTCGTGACCCCTATTTAGCCCCTCAGATTGATTTTCTCTATCCCCTCACATCCCTAAAGACTAGATTAGATCAAATTTATTACATTAATCTTTTCAATAAAAAGAGAATTTATATATTTAGCAATAAAATCCATGTATTGAGCCATTCTTATTTCTGTTTAGGAGGATGAAGTTTATATAATTTGGAGGATTTTTATGGCACACAAAAGAAGGTGTAAACTAATATATTTGAGACTTTTGTTTTCCAAAATGAAAGAAATTACAAAATACGAGAAAAGAGCAACTAGATCCATTCAAAAGACTCGTGCGACCACCAAAGAGAGATGGAAGAATTAGGGTTCCTGAATTGGATTTGCAAATTTATGAATTGGTAGATTTTTTTTTCTGGGCTAAGGTTTCTGAATTTTTTTGCTAATTGAATCTGAACGTGAACTATGTAAAATGTTAAGAATCACCAAAGATTTTTTTTCTCGTGTAATATTAAATATAAATTCTCTCTTCGTCGTGAAATGGAAAAGAGCAAGGCTACAAAATTAAACATCGTAAGAGGGAGTTTTTTGGTCAAAGTTCTACTCCTTCAATTGTATCTCACCCAAAACATAAGCAACAAAAACAAAAGAAAACGAATTATTCTAGAATTTTGGTTGAAACTCCTAAAATAAAAACCCTAAACTTAAAGTCGTTATCTGGTTGCGCTGACTGAAGCTTCGATGCCCTCGAATGGCGTCCTCGATTAAATGGTGTCTCCCGAATTCTAATAAAAATCCAAAAATATAATAATTTGCGTTCTTCATTGGCTCGAATGGTGTCACCCAAATTCTAATTTTCGATTGAATGTTCAATTGAGTTTAAGATTGGGTTGATTTTTATTTTTTTTCTTTTCTTATGCAAAGTGTTGATTTTAATTTTTTGGATCTAAATATTGTACAAGAGCTAGATTTTAATTTGTTGATTTTAAGATGCCATGTGGGATTTTCAGTTGTTACGTCAACATTTTTGCCGGAAAAGCTACTAGAAAACGGCCTCGTATTATTTTGGGTTTATATCACAATAGCTAATATTGTTGTTGGCGATTTTTAATGTTCGAATTATTAATGGTTCAAAGTAAATACTTGGTATTATTTAAAGTCATTTTTCTAATAAAAATAATACAATTATGTATGATATTAACTATGGAAGACAAAGAGTCTATGGGTAATTAAAATGAGAGAAAATAATAAAAATAATACAATTTTGTATGATAAAAGTCTATAGAAAAAATTCAAGCATTCAATTACAATCCATAAAATTTAAAAATTAAATAGGAGTGATATTTAGTGTGAAATACAAAGAGAATTTAGCGTATTATCCCAATTAAATACCATATTAAATAGATTTTATTTAATTGAGTTTAACCTTTGAAATGCAAAAATATAGGGGTGATATTAAGTGAAAAAAATGTTTTGATGTAATAAGAGAATATTAAAGCCATAATAATATGAACTATTAATTCTAATTACGTAAAATATTCAGCAATCTAAAAATATTGAAACTTATTCTCAACCATAAAAATAGAGGCTTTTATGGTTGAAAAAAAGTGTTCTTCGTCTTCCCCATTTGGTTCGAACTAGGCAACTACTCACAAAATATATTTGAGGAGTATTTTCACTTGTGCCATCGCAAGGGCGGCCCTGTCTCTAGTAGGGGTGTCCAAATCCGGTTAACCATAATTTTAGTTAATTAATATTAGGTTAACTATAATTTCGGTTAGCTTAAATCTTGAAACATAACCAAACCGTTAATCGCGGTTACCCATAGTTTGGTTAATCAATTTTTCGGTTCGATATTTCTAGTTAACCGATAACCATATATGCAATTTTACCTTAAAAACTGAAACAAAAATAATAATAAAAATTGAATAGAAAAGTAATCAAGCTTGACTTTTACTTTAAAATATGTACTTGTATCATATTATTTTGGTTTGTTGTAAACAAATACCGAAAGTATATACTATGTGTTTGTGAAATCAAACACAATAATTCTTTTTTGTCCCATTAAATTTAATGAGCGGGTATGGTCTTTTATCAATGAGAAGTTGAAAAGTAGTGTATAAATTGTTAAAATTGGAGAAGGGAAGACTCAAACTAGACCAACACCTTGAAAATCGTATACTTTAACCACTAGACAAAGTAAAGATAACTAATATTTGGAAAAAATATTAACATATTTTCCTTTAACCATTATTTGCAAAGTCGTGAATCGAAACCAAACCGATAAACCGAAAATATTTTCAGTTTGGTAAACCAAACCCGAAACTTCAAAACAAATTGGTTTGGATAACCTAAAAATAACTGGTTTTCGGTTTCGGTTTTTTATGGACACCCCTAGTCGCTAGTCACTCGTGCCATTGCAGACCAAGCCAGAATCCACGGACACCAAGATCGTCATTCTCGCCTCAGTCTCAAGAACATCGTGCCAACATCCGGACAACAATGTTAGTGTGTCGGCCCCTTTGACCGCTTGAAGTGCGTCGCGGTTCTTGTGTTCGCAAGACGTGGAGCACTAACTCCTTGGCATCCAAGGATCGCACTCTTTGCAAATTCGTGCCAGGCGTCGTAGTGCACAAGTCAACTCGGGCGTATGCGGAGTGCAACGCCGACTCCCTTGGCATGCAAGTCACTCTCGTGCCTTGGCGCCCAAGCTTCGCGCCCCAATGGCCATGTCGACTCTTGCAAGCGGTCCCCTCTATCCTATTTTCGAATATTCTATCTAATCAATGATAAGCCTATATTTTTGGATACTTCCTAGTTTAAGTTGAGTTAAGTTTGGAAACTTTTCTTTTTGGTTTATTTTGGGCTTGGATGTGGCTTAATTAATGTTTGCAACATGGGGGTAGTCTATGGTTTCTAGGTTTTTAGTTGTTATCTTCTATCTTTATCCTAGCTTCTCTATAAATACTTTGCTATGTAGTTCTTTTATGATCACATCTAAATTATTCCAAGTTTGAGTTCATAAAGTCAAGTTTCTCCTCCTCCCTTGGTTGGGCGTCGCCAATATTTCTATATTTGTTTGTTCGAGTTCTCTATGTCACACCTTCGACACTAGACTCATCTCTTTGAGTCTTTCAATTGATTGAGCCTAGTTCTGAGGTTCTCGATCCAACCTTCCTCAGTCAACGCCTAGTCCTGAGGCATCGACATGCAAGAGTCTAGTTTTAAGACTCAAGTCCTAGTTCGACACAACACTTTATGAAGAACCTATCTTCCGAGCTTTTGTGCAAGACATCTAGAGATTCCGCCTCTAGGATTCCATGTTGGCTCAGAATCGAAGTTCGATTTGCCATCCAAGACAAGATTCGGCATGCTAAGACGATCCAATCCTCTTGTGAGAGATAAAGACGCATCACTAGTGAAAAAAGGTGAGTAACAGCCTGAATTGGTTGGCGTTTTCTCCGTCCTTCGTCCACAGTTTTGGACGACATCACTCATGTTGCCTTTTGTCTCATTGTCATGGTTCCAATGCCACTAGCCTCACTACGTTTTGTGTATTGTAGTGCCACCAACGAGCCGAAATGTGGAGACGATGTAGTTAGCCTGTCAAGCCCGATCCGATGTGCGTGAATTTGAAGAAGACTTCCCTATTCCGTTTTTCATCCTTTTAGTATAATTTCGATCGTTATAATTTTTAGAATTGAATTATCGAAAATATTTAATAAATATGTGGGCTATATTTTACATCTTCAATTTTATAGAACGGTTTTATAAATTTACCTCATATATAATTTGTGGATTCCAATTTATGTAACTAAATTTAATTAGTTTTGTAATTTCAATATTATCAAGCATATTAAAACTAATTATAATTAAGAAAGTAGTTGGGTTGGGTTTACTCACCTTCATAGAGATAATGAAAATATATCATTGACTATATTTCTATTTGAAACTTATATTCATGTTCATATCATTTTTTATTCTAGGTATTCGATCCAAGGTTATATGATTCCAATTATAACCTTTATAAAACTCTGAGGTCTTCAATAAGGCAAGTTCTCATAATTACTCGGCTAAATCAATTATTTTCTTGTGTGTCGAGTGACTTGAGTCTAAAAATCCTTTAAATTGCTTGATTGATTAAGGCAATTATATTGATTATAAATCATCATTAATATATTAAACACGATATAAATATAATTAATCATCCTTGAATGAAATTGAATAAAAATAAGAACAAGAATAATGGTAATAATAAAAATAATGAGGATAATTGTGTTGTGAATCGACTTCGACTAAGTAAGTCTCAAATCTATTTTTGCAATTTACACAAAAATGGTAAAAGAGGTAGAAGGATCATGATTTTAGAAAAAAAATATAAAAAATAAGAAGAATAAAAGGGAGAATCAAAGCAAGATCAATAACGAAGGGAAGGGAGTATTCCAATTAATTGCTCACAAAATTAGATGAGTATTTTCAGCAATTATTAAGCATATGAATAAGCAAGACCTCCAATGATGAGTATGAGTAGTGAGTACTGTCACCAGTATATTAATATTATCTTTTCCAAGTACCTATTATGCACTAAACTTAATATATCAATATACAGCTTATAATTGTATATCTCTTATTAAATAGTTTATAATATATTGAAAGAGAGATCAATATATTTAAAGGAATTGGGTGAGGAGTCCAGTTGGATTGGTTGGGCTTTGGAGAAAAAATCCCGAGATCATCGATTCGACATCCATCGATGATGAAATTATAATATTAATTTCTCTATAATTTCTTACAGAAGGAACATGAGAAGATTGTGTTTCAGTAACTATGACAAAATTGGCGGAGACGTTTTCATAACATTCATTAATTACTAGCATAATAATTTTTCAGTAAAATACAGCTTAGCCGACAAAACGTGATTCTTGCTGACTTAC
Source organism: Fallopia convolvulus (assembly GCA_964016875.1). Classification (NCBI taxonomy): domain Eukaryota; kingdom Viridiplantae; phylum Streptophyta; class Magnoliopsida; order Caryophyllales; family Polygonaceae; genus Fallopia; species Fallopia convolvulus. The sequence goes on from OZ024725.1 coordinate 9,149,320, forward strand.
AGTAGATCGATATGGCGCGAATCGATCCTCTTGCTTTCCACCTGCCCTTCTTCATAAACGTACGTTATTAATTTCAATTCCCATTCCCTATATATATAATTCAGTGCCAGGCTCATCATTCCTACTCACTATAAATCATACATATATACTACATCCACAACTTCATACACATACATATATCACATGGAATCTCCGGTGGAGGAGAGCATGAGGAAGGCGCCGGGTATCCGAGGGGAGACCGTGGTGGCCCTCCCTAGGGACGGGCTGTCAGGCTTCATCGAGTCGGTCACGGTCGGGAAACAAGAGGTGGTGAGCAAGGAGCCCTTCTACGTGCTCGACTTGGGGGCCGTGGCGAGTCTCGTGGAGCGATGGCGCAAGGCCTTCCCGAGCGTCCACCCCTTCTACGCCTTCAAATGCAACCCGAACCCTAGCTTTGTAGCCGCCCTGGCCGCCCTCGGTGCCCACTTCGACTGCGCCAGCCAGCGCGAGATTCAAGCCGTGCTGTCCCTCGGCGTCTCTCCTGACCGCATTGTCTTCGCCAACACTTGTAAACCCGAGTCTCACATTCGTTATGCTATGTCCGTTGGCGTCAACCTCACTACTTATGACTCCGCTTACGAAGTTGAAAAGATTCGTAGGTACGTACTTGCGATATCATGTTGTACTCTTACTTTAAAAAAATCAAGGGAATTTCCCGATATATATCTTAAAAGATATTATTCCATAGTATATACTTGTCCGAAATGAAAAAATCTAATAAAAAACATTTGACCAAAACATAACCAATCTTTTTTATTTATTATGCAGGTTGCACCCTCATTGTGCATTGCTCCTCCGCATAAAAGCGCCGGACGACAGCAAATCCAAGTGGCAGCTCGGCTCGAAATTCGGCGCCCTGCCGGAGGAAGTGGAGCCGCTGCTTGAAGCCGCCCGATCGGCTCAGCTTCCGGTGCTAGGCGTCTCGTTTCACGTGGGAAGCGGCACCACGTGCCCAAGCGCTTACGTGTCGGCCATTGCGTTAGCACGGAAGGTTTTCGACACCGCAACCCAGCTGGGCCTGCCTAGAATGAAGATCCTTGACATCGGAGGTGGATTCGTTGTTGGGCCGCATTTCGAAGATTCGGCCCAAGCCATAAACAAGGCACTGGAGGCCCATTTTCATGATGAGCCCGATCTCACCGTTATAGCGGAGCCGGGTCGGTACTTCGCAGCCACGTGTTTCACACTTGCGGCCTGCATTATCGGGAAGCGGGTGAGGGGGCAGGTGAGGGAGTATTGGATCGGAGACGGCACACACGGATCGTTCCATGTGTACGGTCACGATGAGCTGAATCCAATCCCATTAGCTGCCACCGGGAATTTGACGTTTAAGGAGATTAGGACGTATCCTTCAACGGTGTTCGGGCCCACCTGTGACTCGCGGGACTTGTTGGTGAGTGACTACCAGTTGCCCGAGTTGGAGGTAAATGATTGGCTAGTGTTTCGAAACATGGGAGCGTATACGTCTGCAATGGGTACCAATTTCAATGGATTTTATACCTCAGATATTTCGACTTATTTGGTAATCTGTTCGGATTGATGTATTTTTCTAATTTATGTCTATGATGAAGTCATTATCTATTGCCCGAGTAAAAGGATGAAGATGGCATCTAAGCGAGAGGTTTGTCGGGTGACATGCAAGTGGAACATTTAGTGTAGTTAGGGCATTTCCAACAGATGTTTCAAATTCTTGAATTTGGTGTATTTGGGGATTCTGGACCTATTTTAAGGTCCAACAAATTCTCCATTACATTCTCTATTTTGGAGAAGATCTCCAAAAGTTGAATCACTTTCTCTAAATTTGGGGATATTTCTAAAAAAATTTGGAGAATGCATTAATTGTATATTAAGTCCTGTCTTCTCCCAAATGGTCAATTTCAAATTTATAATAGTAGTTTATATATAAATATAATAATGATAAAAATATAAATCTTTAAAATGGAGAATTTGTTGGAGTTAGGACATAAAAAATTTGGAGAATGTGGGACTTTCTTCCCCATTTTGGAGAAAATTATAGAGCATCTCTTGGGGATGCTCTTACATCCAATTTAACACTTGATTCCTCAATCGTTTACCTATCCGATCCTTTTCATCCACCTATCATTTATGATAATAAATGTGTGTTTGATGATTTTTTTTTCAAATATTGTGAACGGTTTTATCAACTACATTTTATGTTTTCGTATGATGGATTTTCTTATAGCATTTTAGATTTATACGTGTATTTGTATATTTTATATATTTTATATATTTTGTATGTTAGAAAATTGTGTTTTGCAAGTTTGGATCGAGAAAGCACAATAAATAACCATCTGTTTATTTCACCCGACCAACTTGAATACTCGACGGGTGGCAAGTGAGTTTGACGTGGATGTGATTTTTACAAATGATAGACGGTTTGGGTATAACAATTGGTCAGTGGGTCAAGTAATAAAAGTGGTCCACCTACTCATCACCCGACTCTTTTCTATACATACTTATGAAATGAACCCGACTCTTTTGCTAGTTTATGATTTAGATTTATTTAATTAATAACAGAGTCACATGACAACAAACTCTCTATTACAAGAACGTGATCGAGAACGAGTGAAATGAACCACACACAATATAAAACATATGCACACATCAATAATAAAAAGGCAATGTGACTATATTATATAAAAAACAAATTAAGGACATAAGTTTGAAAGACTAGCCATTTCTCTAACTTCAAGGACTAGCAATTTCTTGACTATTGTCTTATAATATATGCAAAACAATAGTCAAGAAATTGAGCTCAATGAGGTGTATCGTATTTTTAATGAAAGTTGTTGTTTTTTGGTTGTCTTGAAAGGGAAAACTTAAAAAAAGCTCACAGCAAAGCAAATGCTTTACCCCTTAATTGGCTTTTTAGTCCGGCTAACTACTTATCATGTAAAATTGTAAATTACCCAAAATGTGACTGAAGGGACAAAATCAGGATTCTGCTATATATTTAAAATAGTTTTAAGAAATCACGTCAAATGCCTGATTTCACATGCAATTAATCAGGGGTAAAAAAAGAAGCATACTCTGTCATCTATTTTACAAAATACAAATTAGTTTGGCTTATGTGTATATATATAATCATCCCTGCGTAGATGCATTATTTGTGAAGTTCCTACACAAATACACAGTACACCGTCCTATATGGCCTCAATAATATGGATCTCCTTTCTGATCTCCTCTTTCTTCTTCCATTTGCCTCCTAGCACGAATGCACATCCGGGTGAATTATTGTTGTTTGATGCAATTTACCAATTCGGAGACTCCCTTTCCGACACTGGAAATTTCGGGAGGTTGAAGGTACCCAATGTCACATTTTGTACCGTCTTTCCCTATGGAGAAACTTTCTTCGGTTACCCAACTGGTCGCTGCTCCGACGGCCTTCTCATGGTTGATTTCATTGGTAAGCTAGTTTTTTCTAATCAAAGACGCTTTATTGTGTAATGTTATAACATTTAAGAATTCGTTTGGTTGATATTACACCATTGTAGCAAGGACGGACAAAGATGAGGGGTATAATGGTACTTTCGATTTAAAAAATTATAAAAAAAACCGATTATTTTTTACTTGCTTTTATCATTAAATTCGAAAAATATAACATTTTATTAGATGTTTACATTTTTATGCACAAAAGTTTAGACATATGCATTGAGTTAACATATTATTAGCTTAAGTTTAGACAAAGATGAGGAGTAGTATATACTAGCTTAAGTTTCCGTGCCTTACACGGATTTATAAAATTATTGTATTATTTATTTGTAAATTTGATTAAATTGATATTAAAAAAATTATATGTATCTTATTAAAAAACTATCATTTCTAAAAAGAATTATTGATATAAGTAAGGTTTTTTAAGAAACGATATGTATCTTATCGTATAAACTACCCTATCAAAAAATAAAACTAATATATTAAAAATAATTTAGTTGTATATTAGTAATATTATTATATTTAAAAAAAATATTTCATTATAAAGATTATGTTTCTATCACTTGTCAAATTTTAAGATCTCTAAATATAATTGTATATTAGTAATATTAGTAACATTTTTATATTTAATAAAAACTTTCCATAATGGATTAGGCTCCAAAATCAACTTGCCAAAATTTAAGATATCTAAATATAATTATATATTAGTAATCTAAGAATTATATATTATTATATAAGGATTGTAAATACTTAAATTAACAAAGAGCAAAGAGGTAAATGAAAAAATTAAACGCCTACGTGACATAGTTAAGACAATGACACTTAGGATAGAGAGATTCGAAGTTATAATATATTGATATATTGATATTTTCATATATTTGTATGCAAGGTTTATATTTTATTAGTAAGTTCAGGTTTTTGAGTTTCCATATAAATTATATATGTTCAAATATTAGAATAACAAGTTCACGTCTTATGCACGTCTTATGATCTGATGTTCATACGTACACGGTTATATATATCATTTCACACTTCACAGAACTCAAAACATTTAAAAAGTGGTTAAATATATTATTTTTCGAGATCCGTTTACATGTTTCATGATAATTAAGGCTCATTTCCACTTGACTTGAAAAAATAATTTTAACAGATCAACATGGAGAATAATAATACACTTGTAGCCATGCCATGTTCAGCCAAACCAGCTCATATAATGGAGTTTGTATGTATATAGTTTTGACTTTAATGCTGAATTGGTTAAATTTATTGAACGTGCAGCAAAGGCCTATGGGCTGCCATTTCTAAACCCCTATATGGATGCAACGGCGGACTTGAGGCATGGGGTGGACTTTTCAATAGGCGGAGCCACGGCCTTGGACGCCGCCGCTCTCGAAGCCAACAACATTAGTGTTGGTTTTGCTAATGATTCTCTGCCGGTGGAAATGACTTGGTTCAAAACCTATCTTCAATCCATATGCTCCACCTCACAAGGTAAATTTATTAATTTATCTGTGAAAAATCAATTTTTAATCACACTCATAGACACACTTATAAATTAATAATCCACGAGTAATATAAACTCTTAACTTAATTATGTACAAGAACAATATATATGAGACACGTTTTTTGTTCAATTAATTAAGGACAAGAAAATGGCTCTAAATCTCTAATTCTAACTTAAGATAATATTAAATATAACTATAAAATATATATGTTTATGTTTATTCCCCCGCACGTAAATTCATTACTTCAACAATCAACTGAAAAATAACTAGGATTATTGGTAGAATGGTAGTTGCTTATCAGCTTATGCATATTATTTACTTGCTCAAAACTAGCTACCGACATTATTTGCCCTCTTTTTTTAAAAAAAAATTGATTAGGGGTAGGAGAGATTTCACAATCACAATTATATAGAGTGTTTTCGATCTCTTGGTTGAAATTTATTGTATTAATTATATTAATTAACATTTTTGTACTATGACTTGTTTCTAATGTCTACAAGAAAACGCATCAACGTCGTCAATTATTTCTGCATGATTATGATTTGCGAACAATCAACTTTTTTTTTGCTATAAGCGGTAAATAAACAATCTTTTTTTAATAAACGAATTGGTAACATCACATGTTCCTTGCAAATTAAAATGAATATCCATTCGGTCGACCGAAAAAAAGAAAAGAAAAAAGCATATAATATATTAATATGTGCACTCCATTATTTGGCAGCTTGTGAAGCTAAGCTGGCAAACTCTCTATTCATAATGGGAGAGATAGGAGGAAACGATATCAACAATCTTTTCTGGGAAGGAAAATCCTTCGAGTCTGCGTATAGTTTGATCCCAGATATTGTCCAAGCCATCAAGAATGCGCTCCAAGTACACATCAAACTCACTCAACCTAATTAATTTTGACTACATATCGATCACATTATCAATGAACCTAATCTATTTCATTTTTGGACACTTAGGAGCTAATCAATGTAGGAGCTACTTACATAATTGTCCCCGGAAACTTTCCGATCGGTTGCATTCCCAACTTTCTTTGGAATTACGGATCAAATGACACGTCGAAATACGATGATCTCAAGTGCCTCAAGAGCTATAACCAAGTTGCGGAATGCCAAAATGACCAAATGCAAGAAGCAATTCGAGCGCACCAAGAGCAGAATCCAAGTGTGACAATTGCCTACGCAGACTTTTACAATGCTTATATATGGCTCCTCCAAAATGCTGCATCCTTGGGTCAGTATAATCTATCCCTCATATATATATATATATATACTTGATTTGATTCTTTAGGCCTTACAAAGATAATGAACTTGACTTATATATGGTTGTAGGTTTCGAAGAAGAGCAAGTGTTCAATCCATGTTGTGGCACACTATCTAATGGGTGTGGAAACAAAGGAGCTCCTTTGTGTGCAAACCCCAAGACTCGATTAAGTTGGGATGGTTTACACCCAACTCATCAGGCAAACAAGTATATGACACATTGGATTCTATCTAATCTCAGATCATTTTGAATTTAGTTATTCTGAATTTGACATGAATCGTTTTGAATTTCAGAGTTGTATTTGTATTGATTAATAATTTTAGTTTCTTCAAATAATAAAACTCGACCGAATGACCGCATCACTAACATTGGATTTTTTTCATTGCATGTGTATTGAAGGAAAGAAAATTTGTATGGATAAAGTATCTTTCAAAGATAACAAATTAAACGAATAAGACAAGGATGAATGAGATAAACGAAACCCAAGGCATAGATAATAAGTTAGACTAAGGTATTAATTGGTAGAAAGTAGTTTTGGGGAGAATATTTTTTTTATGTATTTTTTTAATAAGGTAAGAATTCGATTTACCAGACAGACTCAGTACAATTGTACAACAGAGAGGCCGTGAAAAATGGCAGCTGAATAATCGGTAAGAACAGACTGAAACAACTATAAACAACATGTAACAAAAGTACTAACTGGCGAGAAAAGAAAACTATGATAAGTAGGGTAGTGGACAGAGTGAGGGGTTAAAGAGAGCGGCTCCTTTAGTATTTGGGTTTAAAACGGACAAATCAGGAAGATGAAGTGGACTATCGACGTTGCCTCCACCGAGATGAAGGATCTTCAGTAGCCTCAGATACATCCAAGCGATCTCGTCAATCACAAGCAAACCACACCCTATCCTAGGATCAAATCTTGAAATCGTACAAACCTTACTCGGGCTAAACCTGAAGAAAAAAAAACACAAACAAACACCACACAAACCAAAACCAAGCAACAAGAATAACAAAACCCACACAAAGCCAAAGATCTTTGATTTTGTGCTTTTTATATAATCTATAAGTTATCAATATTATTTCGCTTTTAAATCCTTGTAATAGAGCAGCCCTTATCCCCTTTGTAGAAATTTTGAGATGCGTAAACCTATGCACAACAATCGAATACACCATATTCCATCCGTACACCTATGCACAACAATCCAATATACCATATTCTGAATATAGATTGCTTGGTTAATTTTAGATTTTACAAAGCGTTTTAAGAAGCAACTTCAAACTAACCAAGGGAACTAGACCTAACCAAGAGCAAGTCATAAATGTCGACATTGATGATGAAGAACTTGTTGACACTCAAGCACATGATAATGTTGTTGAAGGAGATGCAAATGCCTTGAGCTTGACAGCAAACAACAATATCGAGCCCCCCATGGTAGCTTATGTCGTCCAAGAGCAAAGCCTTGAATCCCGTGATGTTGCTGAATACAAGGAGAATGTGGAGCTTGACCATGAGCTTAATGAAAACTTTGACCATGCAATTGTTGTTGGGCTAGGTACCCCCGATCCTTCAAAGAGCCATCTCGAAAAACCAGGCTTGCTCTCAAATACACCCCTTGTTGATGGCCTCTCCTTACCAAAGCGCTTGCTAAGAAGTAACTCTTTCAAAAATCTCGTTGCAAATAGTCAAGAGGGTTGTAGTAGCCCTAAGAAGGTTGGCCATCTTGGAGCGTAAAATGGGATGTTGGAACATTAGAGGGAGTAGTGACACCTCTAAAATAAGCATGGTCAATAACTATGCACATAAAAGCCGTGTTAGTGTTATGGGTGTCCTTGAAACAAAGACTTTGATAAATAGAGAAGACTTGCTTGCTTACTCTTTGCTCCATGGGTGGAATTATTGTACCGAAGACACTACCCGAGAAAGAAGCCGTATGAGGGTTGTTTGGAACCCACTTGTTGTCAAAGTGCACATTTTGTTGGAGACAAACTAATTGATCCATTGCAAGGTTAGTCATAGACACTCTTGCTTGAGTTTTTTACTAACTTTTGTTTATGCCATCAATTTTCCTAGGGAGCGCAAGCCCTTGTGGAATTTGATGAGAAATCTTGTCGGGGGAATCTATGAGCCTTGGATTGTTATGGAATATTTGAATTGCATACTTCATTCTACCGTGAGGATCTCTTTGAGAAGAATTGATGATGAAAACGAGCCGGAGGAACTTGCTAATGTTTTGACGAGTTGTGAATTGCACGATCTCGCTTTTTCCGGGGCAAGATACACATGGTCCAATCAACAACTAGGGCCGGCAAGAGTAGCCAAGAAATTAGACCGTTCCCTTGTCAACAACTTGTGGGGGGACTCTTTTGACCAATCCTTTGCCTTCTTTAGGGATTCTAATCTTTTCGACCATTCCCCTTGCCTTGCCCATGTCAACCCCACCTCTACCATTGGTCGTATCCCCTTCCGATTCTTCAACTTTTGGGTTGATGATGTTGAATTCGAAACCTTGGTTCAAGGGGTATGGGATGAGACCTTTGTGGGAATGGCCCAACATATCGTCAAAGCTACAAAAACTCAAAACCATCCTAAAATCTTGGCGAAGAACAAGATTCCGGAATTTGGAAGCTATGGTGCAAGAAAGTGTAGATAAGTTGAGAATTGCTCATGAGGCACTACATGATGATTTTGCTTGCCTTGAAAAACAAGTCGTCGTCTCTGAAGCTAAAAAGAACTTGAATGTCGTATGAGCAACTTGACAAGTGCAACCACCCAAAGGGCTAAGCTTGATTGGCTGACCATGGGGAAGAAACTTCCTCATTTTTCTTCAACCGAATTAAAGAAAGGAGGGTGGGAAACACCATGCACATACTCAAGAATGATGATGGCCGCGTCCTAGAGGAACCTCAGGAGATTGAAAACGAGGTGGTTGGATTCTATGAGAGGCTCTTCGACTCTCCCAACCCAACCGACTCTTTCAACTTTGATGGGATAAGGGTGCTGACCCTCCAACAAGATGACATTGCCAACTTGAGAATGATGTCGAGTGAAGAGGAGATAAAAAAAAGGCCTTTGATGATATAGGCTATAACAAATCACTGGGGCCTGATGGATATGGAAGCCATTTTTTCAAAAAATGTTGGAGCATTGTCAAAAAATGATGTGGTGCAAGCCGTAAGAGAATTCTTTGCCTCAGAAAGGTTGCTTCGTGATTGGAACAACACTTTTGTTTGCCTTGTCCCCAAAGTTGATAGTCCCTTCTACATCAAAGATTACCGACCCAGCTATTGTTATAGCACTTTCCTAATGGCCATCTCTAAAATACTTGTCACACGTATAAGGCCTCTCCTTGACAAGATTGATTCGGATAGCCAAGGTGCCTTTGTCCCCGGAAGGTCTATGTCTCACAACATAGCCGTTGCTCAAGAGTTGGCCGCCAATTATGAAAAAAGAGACGTCTCCAAGAGATGCATGCTCCAAGTTGACTTGCAAAAAGCTTTTGATTATGTTGATTGGGACTTCCTTGAGAGAACATTGCACTACTTTGGCCTTCCAACATGGCTCATCCAACTGGTTCTCCAAACAGTCAAGACACCGCACTACTCTATACTCATCAATGGAGAGCTTTCGGGTTCCCCGGGGAAAGAGGCCTCCGCCAAGGTGACCCCCTCTCACCTTTCCTCTTTGTCCTTGTCATGGAGGTCCTTAGCCGAAGTCTAGTAAAAGCTAGCACCACCCGAGGATTTTCCTTTCATCCTAAGTGCCGCCCCCTCAAGCTCATTAGTATTGCCTTTGCCGACGACTTGCTCATCTTTTGCAAGCCTACACAAGCCACTTTTAGAGACATTCGTGGATGCCTTCTTGCATTAGCAATGAGGCTCGAGCCTCATTGCTAATGCACACAAGAGCAAAATTTTCTTTGGTGGAGTTGATCATGATGAAATTATAGAGCTCGCTAACATCCTTGGCTTTGAAATTGGCTCTTTCCTGGTCCCCTATCTAGGCATGCCCCTACACTCCACCAAGCCCAAGACCATCGACTATGGGACACTCTTAAAAAAGATAACTTGTGTAATCAATCATTATGGTGCCTGAATGCTTTTATATGAAGGGCGTGCACAAGTCATTAGATCCATGATAGAAGGCCTTCTATTTTTTTGGATTCACACTACCGTGTTTCCAAGAGAAGTGACTGGATGAAGGTCGTTGATGCCAAATCAAAAATAAATCCCTAGTTACACAACTAGTATAGATGGTAAGTCGGGGTCGAACCCAAGAGACACTTGTAATTCGGAGTAATATTGTTATCAACTTAATAGTAATAAAGGGAGGATTTTTTTATTATTAATCTAACACTAGGGAATTCAAAGAAAAACAAAGCAAATAAACAAAGCAAAGGTTGGATTTTTATCAGTTTAGGAACAAAATCCTATTCAAGCATCCACTTTCATCATTAAGTTATTGATCATTAATTCAAACAAGTTATTTCCTTTGGTTATTCCTATCCTGATCAGATATAAAAAATAAGCAAACAGGTCATGTAAATACTTAATCTCAAAACAACCATGAAACGATCATCAATAATAATGATACTAGCAATGAGAACAAGGATAAACATGATACATGTAAATTGAGTTCCAACGAGTCAAATAATAAGCATGCAATCAAATCTCTTTCTCAATGGTTTTAGTCAACGAGTCCTAAAACATTGAGTTGCTACAAAGATTAGGTTTTACTACGAGAAAACCAAGATCTAGCAATAGAGAGTATTAATACCAACAAGTTGGCCAGACAAGCAGAAATCAATACAATCAATATTAATTATGCACAAGAGAATTGAAATAACCTGTAGAAATAAACCTGAATTAAAGAATCTCACAATAAACTTGAATATGAAAGCTTCAACTTGAATAGAATTAAAGTGCTTAGTTCTCCATAGTAGAGAAAATACAAACTAGAATAATAGAAAACTAGGTCTGAAGTTATTATGACAAAAGGCTGAAAACTAGGTTTAAGTAGTCACTAAAAACACGAAATAATCAAAACTACTATAAACAAAAACGTAACGGAGAAAATATGTCCGTCAAGTTTATAAAATGACTAAAAAAGCATGCCCACTTCATCAGACAGTTCTCCTTCTCTTGAACTTCAATGCGTATCTCCTCCTCTCGTTCTGCTTCCGGATCTCCACCTCCTGCTTCCATTGACGCCTTTCCTTTTCATCCCTCTCCACACCTCCTCCCCTCTCTCGCCTACATATCTCCCCTCTGGATCATTCTTATCCTTATTTTACAATTTCCATAAATCTCTTTTCTAGGGTTTTTATTTTTACCTTGTTCTTGTATATGGGACAAATTTAGGCTTGTTCTTGTATATTTCCTGTTGCTGTGATCGTGCTCGAAGTCTACCGACCACTCACTCCAACGAAAACAGAGAGAGAAAGCACAAGAGTGATATCAGAGAAAACTGGATTCCGGATAGATTGAGAGAAAGATAAGATGGACACGGGATCAGGTACTAAATTCTCCCACGACCTCTCTTGTTGTTTGTATTTACGTTGATCTGTTTCAGTTTCACTCTGATTTTGAACTAGAAATCGGGAATGTAAGCCCCTTTCAAATCAGTAGAATGAAATTGGGCCAATTTAAGATTTAGGAGTATAGAAGAGAATTGTAAGTTGGATTTGTGGTTGCTGATCTCGATAGCAACAAGTAAACTGTAACAACATTGATTTTTTTTTAAAAAAATTCGTAGAGCAACTAAGTGGAAACCAATTTTCAACCGTGCAATATTTCAAGATACAAAAAATTGAATGTGAACCATATGATGTATTTATTCCCAAAATTTATCAAGAATATGTTGTTCAGTTTCATGTTTGCACTCGTGATTATGTCGTATGGTGTTTATATTAGCACAGAAATTTTAAATTAGTTATATGTTTTTTGTTGTTACCGTTGGTGTGGACAGCGGAGAGGTTGTTCTTCGTCATGGGGTAGATGGTGAAGGGGTCTATTTTATTTGGGAAGGAGAGGTATGATGACATTGGATGGAGAACTAACGTAGTTGTTCTATCTATTACAAATTTCTCAGTTTTGGTCTTTGTGCAATTATAAGTTCATAATTTTTGCATGCTGAAGTCTACGGGAAAGCTCAGGATGAGATCCACCAAGAATTTCAATTGAAACATTATGACTATTTTGGAAATTGTGAGTGATATGAACCCTTATATTGCTTTTGTTTATCAAATCTGATGGAGGATTTGAATTGGAAAAACACAATTTGAATTGGAAAAACACAATACAAACTGAAAACAGTTTTTTTTTATAGAAATTCATTGTAGCATTGGCGAAGCATGTTCGCCAACCTTGCAAAGAAGAGGAACGTGGAGGATCTCATCATGAATGTTGGTTCTGGTTGAGCGACTCCTATTGCAGCAGCTGTTTATTCAACTGCTTCCAGGGGAGGATGCTGCACAAGAGGAAAAGGACAAAAGGGTAAATTTAAAATATTTCTTATGGCTTCCTTTTTCCTTTGTGCATTTAGGATTCCTTGGCCTTTATTTTTAGGTGACTTCTTTTCTTCTTTTTTTAATTAAAAATGTAGGTTGAATTAATCAGTTTTGGGCATCCAGTTCAATGATTTGGTTCATGCATCCTTCTTTATTGTTTTCTAATACCTTATCATAGTAAAACACTATTCCTAAAGTTTTGTTGGCATGCTTACTTGTACTAAATAAGATGTGTTTTGAAAAATGCTTGTGCTTTCCAATTTTAAGAAACTAAGATTAAGATTTGAGATTGATGTTCCTCTTTACTTGTTTATACTTGCTTCTATTTTTTCCATGTAACCTATACTGACTTGTGCTCCGTAGTTAGCAACAGTGACTAGATGGAACAGATTCAACTTTTAATCTAAGTCAAAACTTATTTTCTTTTGACCTTCTTCAGCTTTTATATGATCATCTTGTTCTTTGTAGTGATCTCATTCCAGTTGTCATCATATAATATAAAATCAAGTAATAACTCACAGTCTTCTGTAGATTGTATGTCATAGCCTGGCCTTAGTTTTCCAATATCAACACTGATGCCAATGGAGAATGGAGGTATAGTTATTGAAGTTCAAGTGCGAGAGGTTGATAGAATGTGCTCAAATGCTACAACTGCTTTGGATTTTTGAATGGCATCATGAAATTTTTTTCCTGAGTTGCTCCTCTTGAATGATAATATGATATAGAGCTTTATCTACTGTCGTGTTAGATCTCTTGTTGTAAATTTCACAAAAAAAATATGCTTCTTTGCAATGCTCTTATGACAGCTTTGTTACTCTGTTGTAGAGTGAAATAGATTACTGGTTGCAATCAGATGCTTACTTTAATATAACTAAGATGTGGACACGTGCACACACAAAGCACACCTCAGAATAAGTGTATTTTGAACTGCAAACTAGAAATTCCACTTTTATTACCACCCTTTACATATTGGTTAAATGATCCCTTAAATTTGCAATTTTATTGAGTTTTTTTTGTATTTGATTGTCAAATTCGATAAATGCAACACTTATAGCAAGACCTCATATACACCAGCTTTGCATCAACTCATATATTTTGATACATCATCTTCTTCCTTAAACATCAAACATGGCCCGAAATGCCGAAACGTGTTCATCATTTGTGTTCTCATCGCTCACAAGCTTATCAATGTAGGGCTGATTTACTCCTCTCAATACAAAACATAAGTGCTGATGAGGCTAGCAGTTTCTCTAAAAAATGAGGTGTGACTATGTTCATGCTTAGTCCCATGGCTCCTCACCACACCCATGTAATTTCCTATTTCTTATTGATATAGCATAATACATTTTCTTGTAGGACAGATGCTCAGTACTTTCTTATTATTGAGTTGTAAAAAGAATAGCTCTTCTTGGATGAGTTTTTTTAAATAAATCTTTACTGCAATGAATTTGCAATTCCTGCTCCTCAATCTCTCGGAAGTTCCATTGTTTAGTTTTATTTACATGTTGATTGATACAGGTAATTTGAGGCTTCATTTGTTAATTTTAGTACTATGATGTTGCTTCTGTTATTCTAGCAAACTTTACTTTTTGGTCTATTTTGAACCAAAGAGCATGTTCCTACTTTAGGAGCTCTTCTTTATTTTACTGCTAAGTTTAGGATGCCTTTCTAATGTGGAGACAATAATGGTTACTTCAAAGCTGAAATTGTCGAAATACTAATGATGTGGCAGATTTATTCCCATCACCTATTCAGTCTTGCATGCACCCCTTGGTAGCCGAAGTTATAAGTGCATCTAAATCTTGCCATAAAAGTACTCAACCCCCTATTCTCTATTTTGCATTTTTCTTGGCTTTCAAAAGCCATTATTTGATGGACTATTTACTCATGCAGTGCCCACTGCATTGGTGTATCTTTTTTCCATATATTTCATGTATATGTTGAATTTTCAGAAATGTAAGAACTATAGCTTAAATGGGTTGCAAATTAACTATGATGATGATGGATAAATTAATTCATCTTATAAACTGTAGGAGTTTGTTGAAAAGCCAACTAAGATTGTAATGTGGTATTGCAGATTTAAATTTGATTATAAAGACAAATGCCTCTACTCCATTGGCTATAAGTGGATCTGACGGTGGTGCCCTCAAAGAAAGTAGTCATGGAGCATTAGGATGTACATTCAAGGATAGGCTTCACATATCAAGAACTATTTTAAGCACCCAATAGATTTGCTTCAAATAATCTTCTTGGTGAAGGTAGTTTCGGGTTCTGTATATAAAGGAGTGTTGGCAGGATGGAAAAGAAATTAAGTCATCCTTGGATTACAGGAATATTAAGTCATCAAATATCCTTCTAGATGCCAAATTTGAAGCCCGGGTATGAAGAATCTTTGATCATAGCCTTAAAGTTTTAAGCTTGAGTTCCATCTTTTGAAGCCATTGTATCTCAATTTCCCACATGTATCAGATTTTGGGCTTGTAAAGTTGGCATTTGATATGGATACGCATATTAGCACACGTGTCATGGGGACATTTAGGTAGGTATATGGTTTCACATGTTTGTGATGTAGCCAAAAATTCAAACATACCTGATTAAGTATAAGCATCATCAGTTTACTGTATTTTAGATATATGGCACCTGAATATGCTACAAGTGGTAAATTGACCGATAAATCAGATGTCTACTCATTTGGGGTGGTTCTTTTGGACATTTTTCCCTTTACCTGGGAATGGTGGAATTCATAAATTTCTATGTGCGTATGTCATTCAGAGTTTTTCCATACTTACAAATATAGTGAAAGGCTGAAATTTTTGTGTATTTGAGTTAGCATATCAAATTCCAAATTCATTGTTATGATTCTTTTCTCGGTTGCCATTTTGATGTCACAACTTCTAGATATACTTGCAAATCTTTTCCAAATTCATTGATATCAAGAGCAAACTCGTTAAAGTAGGGTTTCATTACTTCTATATGCGATTACTATAACCTCTCAAATCCAAAATGGGCCCCATGCGAAGCATGGGCCCGCGCTGCTAGTAAAATAAAAGGAAAATAAATATAGTAGAAGATAGATAGACCAATCGCCGCCTCAGATGTTTGCTGGCGTGGAAAATCGCGAGCGCGGTGAGTAATGGCTGCGATCGCGGACCTGCTTCTGACAACATTTTAACGGTACTTTCGAAAGCTATTTTTACCAACTTATACTGGGAATTTGGACTCGGAGTAAAAATATGAATTGTACCTCTTCGAGTTAGCTTTCCAATGATACCAAATTCATCTTTATCCGACCACCATAGCTCTTGAAATAAGCATCCCAAGAAAGTGGTGTCGAAACAATAACTTGAATGGATAGCCCAGATTTAAGCATTCTTTTTCACAACTTCTTGGGCCTTAATGATCATCAAAAGTGGCTTGAATATCATTGTAAGAGACACTTGAATATCTCCAATCTTGTATCCGTCAACTTAACCAATCCGTGCACCTCAAAACAACCTAAAAACAAGAAAGCACAAGAGTAGACACCGAAATACAAAAGCTACAAAAACTAAGCAAAACACATGCAACTACCTAAGATATAAACATAAATATGCCCTAAAACTAATGCCTAGATGCATGCTATCAAGAAGTGATCAAGAAGATTGAGGCAAAGTGTCGCTCCTTCCTATGGGCCCGAAAAGTGGGAGGGAAAAAGGCCCTAGTCGCTAGGAAATATGTAACTAAGCCATTTGACGAGGGAGGATTGAACTTCAAAGAAGTTTTGGCATGGAATAGAGTGGCTATGTTCAATCCTGGCCATGAACTTATCTTGGGAGGCCCCAACCTTTGGACCAAATGGGTTGGGCAAATTAAACCACACTAGAAGAGTCGGCTTTTGGTCCCTTAAAGCAAAACCCCCGAACTCTTGGCTTTGGAAAAGCTTACTTCGAATCCGAGATCCGGTCAAGAAAGCTCTTTGGGAGGAAGGGCAAGACAACAACACCTTTAGCCTCCTCGAGCCTACCCTTCCCGATGGGAGGCTTGATACTCGTAAGCTCTACAACTTGTTGAGAAATAAAGGGCCGAAACAAGAATGGTGTGAACTCATTTGGAGACCGTCAAGAGAAGGCATTGGAGTTTCCGGTTTTGGCTTGCCTATCTTCACCAACTTCCCACACACCATCGATTGAAGCAAAGGGGATTCGTCACCGATGACACTTGTGTTCTATGTCGCAATGGAGAGGAGACAGGTGCCCATCTTTGGGGCGCATGTAGTTTTGTTCAAGAAGTTTTGGAGAAAATTTGGCAATGGCATGGAGCACAAATAAAGAAGACAAGCTTGGAGGAATGGGTGAATTGGTTCCTTACCTCTCTTGGGATGACTTGCCCCTTGTATAAAGCAAGATTAATCACCCTCCTCGGCATGGTTTACAACATTTGGATCTTCGGAATGATGTGATATACCGTGGAGAGACGCCAAATGTAGTCGCTTGCACAACAAAGATCATTAGCCAATGCAAGTCACGAATCACAACAAGTTGCAACCTTGAAGGAAGAGAAGGTACTCGTCTTCGCCTACTTCTCCACCTTTGACTTCTCTTTTCCTCTCTCTTTGCATGTTGACTCTACCACCCTCTTGCTTGTCGGTGGATGTGTGTTGGTGTTGGTTGATGTTAGTTGTTCCTTGGACATTTGAGTGTCTTCATGGACTCTTGGTTTTTTGCCCATTTTGCCACCTTGGCACGTTCTAGTCGAGGGGTTTTTGAGGCGTACATAGTTTGCACATGCTTGCAAATGTTTTCATAGTCTTGTGGGTCTTTTGTGGGGTTTTTGAAGCGATAGGGGGTTGTTGGATCTCGATTATTCGTTTTTTGCCTTATATTTTGTGCCTTAACCCTTTGTTTGGTTAAGGAGCTTTTGTACAGTTGCTCTCTTCATATTTACCATATTTCAAAAAAAGAAGCAACTTCAAACTATTCCATAAATCCCATGCCTTAAATATGTGATCTGACTTAATTACAACTTGCTTCAGAAACCTTTTCTTTCACAAAACATCTAATATTGATGCATAATCCAACATCATCATCGTCGTAATCATCCACAAATAATTTTAGATTGATCTTCATGGTCGGACTGGATGACTTTGACACGTCGACCACCCCACCAACCTCCTCGGCTATTGATGGGTTGGATGGTTCCGGGTTTGTCGGACTAACTAGCATCTGTTTGAGACTTATTCATCTTTGGAGGTGTGTTAGAGTTATTTTCCAACTCGAGATTGCAGAGGGGAAGAAATTTTGTGTGTTTCAGAAAGTAGATTTTCAGTGTATTTATAGATTCATGATTGGTAGCCATTGTAGAAAAGAAGGAGAGATGAGAGACCATGTAACACCCCTAATTTTACAACACTCGGTATTACCGCCAGTGACCTCAAACTTTACCGTCTAAAGTCACCCAAGGCTTTTAGAATGATATAGAACAATTAAATGCGGAATAAAAACATATTACAGAATGCGAAAAGGTGCTCCCGAGGGAGACTTGGTTCTTACAAACATCTTACATCGTTGTTAAATATAAAGTTGTTCGGAAATTTAAAAGCGAAACTAACTTTTCCTTGAAACATATTGAAACTAAAACAAAATGATGAACGAAGTACATCTTGAAAATCTCGTTCTTCCTTCGTCTTCACTTCGCTTCACGCCTTATGGGGATTCCTAGATTCTGACATAATTCGCGAGGGGCGATAGAATGTCAGGCAAACATGCGGAAAAGAAGAATTAGTCTAAGAGACTAAGCAAGCGGGAATGGAACTTCCCGAGGGTAAATTCGATAACTTCTAATTATTTTCGAGAGAGATAAACGGGTTGTGTTTACGATGAGGCTATACAATAAGGCTCGTTTATGTGGAGCTTTAATGGTTCGAAGAAGAGTATATCTTAGACAAAGATATCTCGAAAAGCGATAGAAGATCTACTAGATTGTAGACTTCTCTAAGATTTCAATAGAATGTTGGGAACATTGTTATTAAAATCGAGATTCTAGGATCGGATCACAGAATGTCTTGTGGATCGGATCGTAAAATCGGATCGTAGGATCGTAAGATCCTATAATATCACTAAAACTAATATAATATAGATATGATACAAAAAATATAGGCACTAAAACCAAAAAATATATAATTTTATTAAAATTTAATGATCATAATGCCGAAAAATTGACATTGCAAACTTATATATGCACAAGAAGCACATTTAAAAATATATATGCTCACATAATAAGAATCGAGGAAAGATTATGGGTCTTTATTAGGGGAAAAATATTGTAAATTCAATAATTGAGATTCAAAAAGATGAAAATTGGGAGGTAAATAAGGTTAAAAGAGACAATATGAGCATTTAAGGGATGTAATTTCACTAATAATTAAGTTAATTGGTGTTAAAATAAATTTTATAAGCTCAAAGTAAAAAACTGGATAGGATCTTACGATTTTATACGGGATCTCATGAGATCCTATACGATTCTATACGATTCTACACGATTCTAACACGATTCTATAACGATTTTAACAAATTTCGATTTTAATGTACGATCCGGATCAAAATCCCATATGGGATCGTAGGATCTCACGAGTTTAAGATCCGGATCTCGATTTTAAAAACAATGGTTGGGAACATTTATTAATTCATACAAGTGAAAACCTCTCGCGCTTTTGAGCGGACCGAGAGCCGGAACGATCATTTGAGACCGGTCCGGTTTTGGTATCTTAAATGAGCATTCGCACTTATCTTAAATGGTGACGAAAGATATTCAATCTTATTGATGACTTTTAAAAGAGAGTGGTGGGACACGGATAGACCGAGCCACCCGAAGGAGAACTTCAATTCCCCGGCACTTAGCTAGAGTGCGCTCAATCCCTCCTTGCAATTGGAGCGGATGGAGATCATGATCCCGAAAGTTGTATGGACGTACGACTTAGTAAGATTATATAGAGGTGTCGACTAACTCGCACCCCTTTCTAGTTTATTCAACTCAAATCTCTGAACGAGATTGTAATTCAATCAAGAGCACACACACACTAGCAAATATAATCCTAGCAGGGAATATAATACTTACTATGCTAACAAGGGTCGTTATTTCTAGCAACCGATATTTCCTAGTTTCAATTTTATTAAGCATACAAGAAGTTCCCAACATCGAGAAATATTATATAGACGGATATAAAAGGGCACAAGGGGAAATTCCACTTGCCTTAGTGTAACGAGTTCTAGCAACGAGCTTTGACGAAACTTAGGCGATTTCCTACTACGAGCGAGGATTCTGACCTAATGATATGGAATTTACGAAAAGGTTCAAAACACGATTCTTCTACTAACATTCGAATCACCTCTTATAATGTTTTTACAAGAGAATTTGAATTTATAAATTATTATAATAATAATTTAGAAAGTTATTTTCTTTAAAATAATAATATTCCTTTATTATTATTTTGATTTTGTAATATCCTCAATTCCGAAAATCTCTATTAAAATAATTATTAAATAATCCTTTTTATTAGAAAGTTTCCTTAAATAGAAATCTCTACTTTTCCTTATAAGGTAACTTGCCTAAAATACTTTTACTCTTATTTGTTCTATTTCCATACCCCTTTTATACTATAAGGTTCATAAAATATCTTTGATCATATTTATATATTATGATATTATAGTTCATAACATAGAAACTTTTCTATATTTAATTGATTTCTTTTCAAGCAAGTCTACTTTATGTTATAAAACATACTAGTTTTATTATAATATCATACTTGACTTGATATATTTAATTTTGAACTTAGGTCTTTCCATAAATCTCTACACTAGAAGCTCATTAACATTCCTATGTTCTTATATAAGATTCTAATAATATTTTATTTAATATTAGCATATTTTCATGAAATCATTGTCTAAGTTAAACTATAGTCTCTAGATCTCCATCATATTCTATACTTTAAACTCATATGCTAATGATAATATTTTATTATATCCTTCATAATAGCTAACACCTTTTATTATGCTTCTCATATAAACGATATGCTAAGTTTGTATTGAATGAATACTTTATACTAAATTCCTTATATTTACTCAACTTTATAATTTCTATATCTTTTATAGATTAGGCCATGCATGACTTTTCTCTATTAGAAACTTTATTAAAAATCTTTATAAAGATGATATTAGTTTTATTTAATAATCTTTTGATTTCTAAGGTCATAATATGATATCGTCCTTTGTATAGAACATGCATCATATTTCTAGACTTCTTATTTTGATCTAAGGTAGGATAATACTAAATATGGACTTTTCATACTATATTAATTTTATGATATCTATTTATAACTTGTAATAGCATGCATGTAATAAAATCATGAATATATCCAGTTAATTTTATTTAGCTTAAGTTACTATAGTAAAAACAAATTGTTTCTAGTTCTTCCAACTAACAAGATCTCACTCTCATATTTTTACTCCTTAATTTACCAAAATACTTTCTAACAATTTATAAAAGCTTTATAAATTATAAATACATAAATTGGGTAAAAATAAATTAGGATAGAATTTATACTTTATGTATTCTGTAATTACAAAACACTTGGAGAAAGGCAGAGGAGGAGGAATTGCGGGCAGGGGCGGCGCGGATAGAGCTCCGGCGAGGCTGGCGACGGCACCAGGCGGCGGCGGCGGTGCTCCGGTGGTTCGGCGACAACGGCTGGTGGTGGCCGGCGGCTCCAATGAGAAGAAGAAGAAGGGAGTGTTTGGTGGTGTTTTAATGGAGAAATAGAATTTGGAATTGGCTGATTTTTTTTGAAGATTAAGAGAGGAATTGGACTAGAAAGAAAGGGTGAATGAACTTGTGAGTGAAAAGGATGAATAGGAGCCCCTTTTATAGACAAATTGTGGGAGTTTGTGATCCATGTCTATGGAGGTAGACCAATGGAGAAGGAGGGGAAGCTCTCCTATAGGAAAATGATGTGCTTCTTGTGGTGATGAGAAGATGATGTAGTAAGGTGGTCTTGCAAGGCAAAGGAGGTGGGGGAAGAGCATGCATTGGCTCTAGTCAAAAACTACGTCAATTGAATTAGACATCATTCTGATGTCTTTTTGGAAGATGAAGAAGAGTTATTTGATATTAGATAAAAAGGTTGGGTGAATGAGTAAGCAAGTTCAATTGGTCTAGCGGATGGGAGTGTGGGGCGTGTAGGTAGAGTGGCAAGAGGTCTCGGGTTCAAGTCCCGGCTCTTGCACTCTTTTTGCTAAGCTTGCAAATAGATTTTTAGGCTTTAATGTAATTTATTTTATAGAATAAAGTTAATCTTCTAAAAGACATTATTTTTAATTAATGCTTTTTCTATTAATTCCCTCACTTTATTAAACTATGCCCCTCAAGTTATTTATTAAATTTTTATCTATTTCAACTTTCTTGATAATCTCTTTTAAAAGAGAATAATAGAAATTAATTTGATATTAAAAATCCTCCTTTTTTAATTTAGAGAAAATAATTGATAATAAATATTATATTTATAAAAAGCTTGGAATATTGCAGATATTACAATAGTACCCCCTTAAATAAGTTTCGTCCCCGAAACTTAGAGAAAATAGGGCAGTACTAGGATGTAGAGACAAAAGCAATTACAGCTCAAGACTTGCAAGGATTCTATGGGGTCTAGTATCCCCTTAAAAGGATTACAATAGTGGTGTTCAAGAGGACATTAACTCTGGGAAACGCCTCTGCATGTCTTGCTCGGTTTCCCAGGTTTCACAAGTTGTACCTTCCTTGCCATCCTTGGACCAGAGTACACGGACTAAAGGTACTTCTTTGTTGCGCAATTGCTTGATTCGGTGCTCTACAATCTTGATCGGTCTCTCTTCGTATGTGCCATCCGACTGGATCTCGACATCGTCGAAATTGATCACGTGGGATTCGTCGGGCACATACATCCTTAAGTGTGACACATGGAACACATTGTGCACAAGGTGAGCAGAAGGTGGTAAAGCAACTCGACAGGCCAGGTTGCCGACTCTTTCTAGGACTTCGAAGGGTCCTACATAGTGAGGGTTAAGCTTGCCTCGCTTCCCGAAGCGGAACACGCCCTTTGAAGGAGATACTTTGACGAAAACCTTATCTCCTATAGCAAATTCTATGTCTCGTCTCTTCAGATCTGCATAAGACTTCTGTCGACTCTGAGCGGTCAACATTCTTTGACGGATGAGGGCGACTTCGGAGGCAGTTTGCTCTATTAGGTCTGGGCCTAGGAGAATCTTGTCGGCGTTATGGTCCCAACAGAGCGGAGAACGATATTTTCGGCCGTACAAGGCTTCAAAGGGAGCCATCTTGATGGAAGAATGCCAGCTATTGTTGTAAGTGAATTCTATGAGGTGTAAGCTGTCATCCCAACTTGTGGTGGGGTCTAGCACGCAAGCCTGTAGCATATCCTCGAGAGTTTGGATGGTCCTTTCTGATTGACCATCGGTTCGAGGATGAAATAATGTGCTGAATTTCAGTTCTGTGCCCATGGCCTTATGTAGTCCTTTCCAGAAAGAGGCCCTGAAGCGACCGTCTCGATTTTAGGTGATCGTCTTAGGGGTCCCGTGGAGGCGGACTATTTCCTTGACGAAAAATGTTGCTAGCTTTGGAGCCTTCCACTTGTTTTGAATGGGGATGAAGTGGGCGCTCTTGGTGAGTCAATCTACGATAACTCATATAGAATCCTTCTGCTTTTGGGTCTTTGGTAGATCGGTCACAAAGTCCATTGCAATATCTTCCCATTTCCATTCGGGGACGGAAAGGGATTGCAACTTTCCTCCAGGTCTTCGATGTTCGATTTTTACTTTCTGGCACACCAGGCATTTAGATATGAACTCTGCGACATCTTATTTTAGGTTGGGCCACCAGAAATTCTTGCGTACATCATTGTACATTTTACTTGCTCTTGGATGTACTGAATAGGCAGATGAGTGGGCTTCTTTTAGGATGCTCTTTCGAACCTCGTCCACTGCTGGCACACAAATCCGGTTTTGGAACCGAAGGGAACCGTCATCTTGAATGACGAACCTAGGTGCTTTGCCTTCTTGTACTTCGCCACTGATTCTGATCAACATGATGTCGTCAATCTGCTTTTCTTTGATCTTTGTCAGCAAATCGGATTGGATTTCTAAAGTGTTGAGACAACCTTGTTGTCTTTCGAACCAAACCTCAATGCCTTCTCTGATGATTTCTTGCTGCAACTTTGGCTGGGCGGTTAACATTGCTACAATGCCCTCTTGTTGCGTCTTTCGACTAAGAGCCTCTGCTACGACGTTAGCCTTGCCCGGATGGTAGAGTAGCTCTATGTCGTAGTCTTTCAATAATTCCAGCCATCTTCTCTATCTCATGTTCAACTCCTTCTGTGTGAACACATACTTCAAACTCTTGTGATCGGTGTATATCTGACACTTAACCCCGTATAAGTAGTGTCGCCAAATCTTTAACGCGAATACTACTGTTGCCAGTTCGAGGTCGTGCGTCGGATAATTTACTTCATAGACTTTGAGCTGTCGAGACGCGTAGGCAATCACCTTCCCATTCTGCATGAGTACGCATCCCAACCCTTGCTTTGAGGCGTCACTGTAGACCACATAATCGTCATGTCCATTGGGCAATGTTAGCACTGGCGCACTGGTGAGGCGCTTCTTGAGTTCTTGGAAGCTCTCTTCACACTTCTCATCCCATGCGAACTTCTTATGAGTCTTTCGGAGTAACTTTTTCATGGGAAGGGCAATCTTTGAAAACCCTTCAACGAACCTTCTATAGTACCCGGCAAGTCCTAGGAAGCTGCGAACTTCCTTTACATTCTTTGGTTGCTTCCATTCTGAGACTGCCTCAATCTTCTTTGGGTCCACTAGTACTCCGTCTTGATTAATGACGTGGCCTAAGAAAGCCACTTCTCTAAGCCATAGGTCGCACTTGGACAGCTTAGCGTAGAGTTGGTTGTGCCTTAGGATCTGTAGCACGGTTTGGAGATATTCTTCATGGTCTGCTTGATCTCCGGAGTATATCAGGATGTCGTCTATGAAGACGATGACGAATTTATCGAGGTATTCATGGAAGCATCGGCGCATTAGATCCATGAATACCGCAGGTGCATTGGTCAACCCGAATGGCATCACTACAAATTCGTAGTGACCATAACGGGTAAGGAAGGCGGTCTTCGGAATGTCTTCCTCGCGGATCCGAAGCTGGTGATAGCCTGACCTCAGGTCGATCTTTGAGAAAACTTTTGCACCTTTGAGTTGATCTAAGAGATCGTCTATCCTTGGAAGAGGATACTTGTTCTTGATAGTAACCTTGTTCAGTTCTCTATAGTCGATGCACAAACGGAAGGTTCCGTCCTTCTTCTTTACAAATAGCACGGGCGCTCCCCAAGGCCAAGCACTCGGTCGAATGTAACCCTTCTCAAGTAGTTCTTCGAGCTGACTCTTGAGTTCTTTCATCTCCAGCGGGGCCATTTTGTATGGCGCCTTAGAGATTGGGCCAGTACCAGGCTCGAGGCTTATTGAAAACTCGACTTCTCATCGAGGAGGTAACCCGGGGAGTTCGTCTGGGAAGACGTCGGGAAACTCTCTGGCCACGGGGATCTCTTGCACGTTTACAATCTTCTTCTCTGTTGACTCGACATAGCAGAGATATCCAACGCAGCCCTGCCTTAGTAGTTTCCTGGCTTTCATGGCGTTGATCACCTTTCCATTTTCTTCTTCCCGTTTTCCTTTGAACTTGCAGATGTGTTTTCCTCCCGAGTTGATGGTCACAGTTCGGGTGTAGAAATCAATGATCGCTCCATGCTCAGACAACCAATCTCTTCCGAGAATGATGTCGTAGGGATCCATCGGGATGCATATCAAGTTGGAGCAGAAGCTCACTCCCTGAATGCATAAGGGAAATTTTCCTAATTGCTTGGCTCCTAAAATCTTTTCTCCATTTGGAAGGTTCACTATGAACGGCTCACACTTCTCGAGGTTATCTAAACCTAGAAGTTCTATGCATTTTTCGGATATGAATGAATGTGATGCACCGGAATCGAAGAGTATAAACATGTCTTTAGAATGGATATGGAGAGTACCTTGGCAGATGGGTTCTTCTGGCTTGTTAGTGGTACGCAACTCGTACAATCTCTGTCCCTGTCCTTGCGAGTTCACAGGCCCTTTGCCTTTCTGGTTAGTCGTGGACTGAACTGAAGCGGTTCCTGCTGGCCTGTTTGACGCATGAGGTCGCTAGGAAACTGTGTTTGAGCGGGTCTGACCTAATGAGTTCACTGGTTGCCTGCAGAATTGTCGGAGATGTCCGTCCTTGTTAAAGTTGTAACATCTTCTTGGCGGCTTGAGACACTTCCGGTTTATATGCCCGGGCTCAGCACAGTTGTGCTAGACGATTGGGGTCTTCGTGGATTCAGTCCCATGGCTTGGTCTAGTACCAACCGACGAAGCCTTGTGCTTGCTTTTCTTTGACCACTGAGATCCTTGCGGCGATGCTGGCCTCTTAAACCCACTGTGACTAGAGTGGTGAGGCTTTCCGCCACCGAACTTCTTGCGTTCGGGAACCTTCAGAGTCGACTCCATTTTATGCGCATGATCCACATATTCTTCCAGGGTTGTGAAGGAGCGGTTTGCCATCCAAGGTTTAATGTGATCACTCATCCATCGATGAAAGTGTTTGATCTTCTGCTTTTCTGTGGTGATCTCCTCATCAACATACTGTAACAGGTGGTTAAACTTCTTAGCTCTTTCTAGCACATTCAACCCATGCAGCTTCGGGGAGTGGAATTCATCCAGCTTCTCATCTCGCATTGATTCTGTGAAGAATCTGCGCATCATCTTGCTTTTGAACATTGCCCAGCTTAAATCTGGGCGGCCGGCTAGACTAGAGCTCTCCCACCACTCGCCTGCTTCATCTTTCAATTTAAGTGCAGCCATGTGCACCTTATCCGTTTCCGAGCATGGTATGTTGCGTAAGAGTCGCTCCATATGAGAGAACCAGTATAGCACTCCTGACGGATCCCCAGTTATATCGTACGAATCAGGCTTCATGGAGTTGAAAGCCCTGATTCCCTCAGTGAAGCTAACCAGATTCTGTTTCACGGGAACCACCTCTGCCGTTTGTCCTACTTCTTCTAGCCCTTCATCTGGCACCACGTTTGGGGCTTCGGGGTCCACGGGTTTAGGAACCCCAACATGAATCTCCTCTTGTATCAATTGTTGTACAAGAGTGCGTAGTGCATTCACAGTTTCTGCGTTGAATGCAATTGGCGCTACTGGTGCATGAGGTGGGTTCACTCCTGGCTCTCTTCGGGTTTCGGACTCGCCATCGTCATTGCCATCTCTAGGTTCCGTGGTACTGCGATTAGTGGCTCTTGTGTTGACCATCTGAAGGCTTTGGGTTTGTTTCTACTTGTTAATTCGGTGTAGTATGAAGAAAGAATAGATAAATCAAGTTCTCATAGTTAAAAAGAGGAACTTTATTAATAGGTTCATAATAGAGAGTACAAGGCTTTTATAACTTAAGCCATTTCTAACTAGGAAAAGAAATAAGCCGATTCGACTTCCTGAAGACAAAAATTGAAGTCGAAAGAAGTGGTCTATGCTCACTTCTTGGAACAGAAATACAAAGTTAAGGAAATCTAAATGCGGTCGGCGTAAGTATCGAAGAATCCTTCCTCGAAGAGGGTCTCGTCTATGATCCCCGTGTCGTTACCAAGGAGGGTGTTGGCCTGCTCAATCCTTCGGTGGCGACGATTCTCGCGAGCCTGAAGCTCCGCGATGCAAATCCGATGTTGGAGCCTTTCCGCTCGCTCCCTTTCCATCTCCATGATCCATTCTCTTTGGTGGCTCTGAAGCAGGCCACGGTTCACCCTCCAACTTCTGGTGGGGACCACGCCGGATGGTGGGGGCGCGTTGACCAAGGGTTGACGAGCCTGGCGGTTGGAAGATTCCCCCTCCATCCAAGTGGTGAATCCTTCCATCTGTATATCCCTAGGTGCCCGCCTTGCCCGCTCAAATAGAGAGGGCGGTCCATAGCGTCTCTCTCCAGAGTGATCGACATTCATGGATTGGAGTTGTCGTAAGAGCTCTTCGTCCTCGTGACACCTGAAATGTCTCATCGGCGGCATAGGCCCTTCGGGCTCGGACGCTCGTGGAGGCGAGACAACCGCCAATCTTGGCATGACTCTCGGAACTTCGATCATAGGGGGCATCAGGGCCGGAGGAACATATTCCCACTCGGGGCTCGCAGGTGGCGGTGGTGGTGGTGGTGTTTCTGGGTCGATTACCACCCCGTCTTCGTCTTCTTCTTCCGACGCTTCGTTCATAGCGTCCCAATCTGCCTATGCCTGCCACAGTAGCTCTAACTCCTCATCATCAAACTCGTCCTCTTCCCCAAGCTCAAAATCATGTTCGGGTAATTCCCCATCTTGTTGGTACTCAGGCACCAATTCCTCATTCTCCTTGTCGGAGTAATCTTCGGGTTCATAACGCGGTGCCATCTCCTCATCTTCCGAGGGGTAATCCTCGGGCTCGTACACGGGTGATGGGGGTAAATTGACGGGTGCTAGATCATCTTCCGGTAGCTCTATGGGTAGGTTAGGATCTTCCTCATGATCTTCTTCCGACTCTTCCCACGGCTCTCCGATTTGGTCAATTTCCATATTGACCCCGAGGTGACCATACTCGTCAATATAGGGAAAGTACGGGTTCGGGGCTTGCATCCTGAAGTTGGCTCCATCAATATGGTTTTCATGGTGGTTGTGGTTCGGGCTAGCCATGGTTTTTCTGGGGAAAGAAAGAAAAGAAAGGCGTTATTATAGAACCTCCTTAGTTTCTATGCAAGGAAGACGTAGTGAACGAAGTCAAAAAATCTTGAAAATTACTAAATCAAAACTTTACTTTATGCTTTTCATTTTCTTGGCCCTATTACGATGCTAAGGTTTTCTTCTTTTAACCTTGTGAATTTATGAAATGAGTTTTGTGATTACTAATCAAGTTTTCTCGTAGAAGGGTATAAGTTTTTCTAAGGTGAAGGTATAAGGTTCTAGTTATAAGTTTCCTAAAGGAACACTTACATTATCGATAAGAAATCATACCGCTTAAGTTTTTCAAAAGATAGAAAAAGATTTTTGAGAAAAAGTTAGTTAGTTCTAGAACTAAGTATTTACCATTTAAGGTTTCTAATATTCTCGGGAATAATTTTCTTAGCTAAGAATTTGAAATTGGAAGGTTACTATTCCTAGGTTTTCTTTTAAAAGAGTAAAGGAGAAGATCTTCTAAGATTTGAAGTCCTAAGTAGCGGAAGTAAAGGTTAAGGTTTTAAAAGTTCTCGGTTTTCGAAAATTCTCGGTTTTAAAACTTTTCGGTTTTAAAACGAAAACGTTTAGCTCTGATACCACAATTGAAGCACCTCTAATTTTACAACACTGGGTATTACCACCAGTGACCTCAGACTTTACCGTCTAAAGTCACCCAAGGCTTTTAGAATGATATAGAACAATTAAATACGGAATAAAAACATATTACATAATGCGAAAAGATGCTCCTGAGGGAGACTTGGTTCTTACAAACATCTTACATCGTTGTTAAATATAAAGTTGTTCGGAAATTTAAAAGCAAAACTAACTTGTCCTTGAAACATATTGAAACTAAAACAAAATGATGAACGAAGTACATCTTGAAAATTCTTGTTCTTCCTTCGTCTTCACTTCGCTTCACGCCTTATGGGGATTCCTAGATTCTGACATAATTCGCGAGGGGCGATAGAATGCCAGGCAAACATGCGGAAAAGAAGAATTAGTCTAAGAGACTAAGCAAGCGGGAATGGAACTTCCCGAGGGTAAATTCGATAACTTCTAATTATTTTCGAGAGAGATAAACGGGTTGTGTTTACGATGAGGCTATACGATAAGGCTCGTTTATGTGGAGCTTTAATGGTTCGAAGAAAAGTATATCTTAGACAAAGATATCTCGAAAAGCGATAGAAGAACTACTAGATTGTAGACTTCTCTAAGATTTCAATAGAATGTTGGGAACATTTATTAATTCATACAAGTGAAAACCTCTCGCGCTTTTGAGCGGACCGAGAGCCGGAACGATCATTTGAGACCGGTCCGGTTTTGGTATCTTAAATGAGCATTTGCACTTATCTTAAATGGTGACGAAAGATATTCAATCTTATTGATGACTTTTAAAAGAGAGTGGTGGGACACGGATAGACCGAGCCACCCGAAGGAGAACTTCAATTCCCCGGCACTTAGCTAGAGTGCGCTCAATCCCTCCTTGCAATCGGAGCGGATGGAGATCATGATCCCGAAAGTCGTATGGACGTACGACTTAGTAAGATTATATAGAGGTGTCGACTAACTCGCACCCCTTTCTAGTTTATTCAACTCAAATCTCTGAACGAGATTGTAATTCAATCAAGAGCACACACACACTAGCAAATATAATCCTAGCAGGGAATATAATACTTACTATGCTAACAAGGGTCGTTATTTCTAGCAATCGATATTTCCTAGTTTCAATTTTATTAAGCATACAAGAAGTTCCCAACATCGAGAAATATTATATAGACGGATATAAAAGGGCACAAGGGGAAATTCCACTTGCCTTAGTGTAACGAGTTCTAGCAACGAGCTTTGACGAAACTTAGGCGATTTCCTACTACGAGCGAGGATTCTGACCTAATGATATGGAATTTACGAAAAGGTTCAAAACACGATTCTTCTACTAACATTCGAATCACCTCTTATAATGTTTTTACAAGAGAATTTGAATTTATAAATTATTATAATAATAATTTAGAAAGTTATTTTCTTTAAAATAATAATATTCCTTTATTATTATTTTGATTTTGTAATATCCTCAATTCCGAAAATCTCTATTAAAATAATTATTAAATAATCCTTTTTATTAGAAAGTTTCCTTAAATAGAAATCTCTACTTTTCCTTATAAGGTAACTTGCCTAAAATACTTTTACTCTTATTTGTTCTATTTCCATACCCCTTTTATACTATAAGGTTCATAAAATATCTTTGATCATATTTATATATTATGATATTATAGTTCATAACATAGAAACTTTTCTATATTTAATTGATTTCTTTTCAAGCAAGTCTACTTTATGTTATAAAACATACTAGTTTTATTATAATATCATACTTGACTTGATATATTTAATTTTGAACTTAGGTCTTTCCATAAATCTCTACACTAGAAGCTCATTAACATTCCTATGTTCTTATATAAGATTCTAATAATATTTTATTTAATATTAGCATATTTTCATGAAATCATTGTCTAAGTTAAACTATAGTCTCTAGATCTCCATCATATTCTATACTTTAAACTCATATGCTAATGATAATATTTTATTATATCCTTCATAATAGCTAACACCTTTTATTATGCTTCTCATATAAACGATATGCTAAGTTTGTATTGAATGAATACTTTATACTAAATTCCTTATATTTACTCAACTTTATAATTTCTATATCTTTTATAGATTAGGCCATGCATGACTTTTCTCTATTAGAAACTTTATTAAAAATCTTTATAAAGATGATATTAGTTTTATTTAATAATCTTTTGATTTCTAAGGTCATAATATGATATCGTCCTTTGTATAGAACATGCATCATATTTCTAGACTTCTTATTTTGATCTAAGGTAGGATAATACTAAATATGGACTTTTCATACTATATTAATTTTATGATATCTATTTATAACTTGTAATAGCATGCATGTAATAAAATCATGAATATATCCAGTTAATTTTATTTAGCTTAAGTTACTATAGTAAAAACAAATTGTTTCTAGTTCTTCCAACTAACAAGATCTCACTCTCATATTTTTACTCCTTAATTTACTAAAATACTTTCTAACAATTTATAAAAGCTTTATAAATTATAAATACATAAATTGGGTAAAAATAAATTAGGATAGAATTTATACTTTATGTATTCTGTAATTACAAAACACTTGGAGAAAGGCAGAGGAGGAGGAATTGAGGGCAGGGGCGGCGCGGATAGAGCTCCGGCGAGGCTGGCGACGGCACCAGGCGGCGGCGGCGGTGCTCCGGTGGTTCGGCGACAACGGCTGGTGGTGGCCGGCGGCTCCAATGAGAAGAAGAAGAAGGGAGTGTTTGGTGGTGTTTTAATGGAGAAATAGAATTTGGAATTGGCTGATTTTTTTTTGAAGATTAAGAGAGGAATTGGACTAGAAAGAAAGGGTGAATAAACTTGTGAGTGAAAAGGATGAATAGGAGCCCCTTTTATAGACAAATTGTGGGAGTTTGTGATCCATGTCTATGGAGGTAGACCAATGGAGAAGGAGGGGAAGCTCTCCTATAGGGAAATGATGTGCTTCTTGTGGTGATGAGAAGATGATGTAGTAAGGTGGTCTTGCAAGGCAAAGGAGGTGGGGGAAGAGCATGCATTGGCTCTAGTCAAAAACTACGTCAATTGAATTAGACATCATTCTGATGTCTTTTTGGAAGATGAAGAAGAGTTATTTGATATTAGATAAAAAGGTTGGGTGAATGAGTAAGCAAGTTCAATTGGTCTAGCGGATGGGAGTGTGGGGCGTGTAGGTAGAGTGGCAAGAGGTCTCGGGTTCAAGTCCCGGCTCTTGCACTCTTTTTGCTAAGCTTGCAAATAGATTTTTAGGCTTTTATGTAATTTATTTTATAGAATAAAGTTAATCTTCTAAAAGACATTATTTTTAATTAATGCTTTTTCTATTAATTCCCTCACTTTATTAAACTATGCCCCTCAAGTTATTTATTAAATTTTTATCTATTTCAACTTTCTTGATAATCTCTTTTAAAAGAGAATAATAGAAATTAATTTGATATTAAAAATCCTCCTTTTTTAATTTAGAGAAAATAATTGATAATAAATATTATATTTATAAAAAGCTTGGAATATCGCGGATATTACAATAGTACCCCCTTAAAAAAAGCCTGTGAGAGACCATACCCCTGTCAGTAGAGACGCTACGACTCTCGGAATGACCTACCAATCCCAAATCCCCTTTCGTTGTCCATCTCCTTCAATCTTGACTCTGATTTTTCGGGATTTCGGATCTGACGCAGACCATGCTGAGTTGTACCATCTTTCAATTAGGAGGATCCACGCCAACAAATTCTCCAAATCGGTGGACTGCAGGTCCTGAAAGTTTTCGAATGCGCCGGTATGGGCAATTGAGTGTTTGAGGACTCCATTAGCCTTTTGATTTGTGGATTTTTTTTTATTTCGTGTTTTGTGTGTGTAATTTTTCTGCAAAAAGGGAAGATTATGGTGAAAAGATTAGGGATTCATAGGTAGGTTTCTTTCTACTAGTGTGCGATTATGGTGAAGTAATTGGTGTTAAATTCTGGTGGGCTGATAATCTGGGGATCGTGTATGTAACGGGTCTAGCATGAAAGCCCAATGAGGTTCCAACCCAAAACCATATGACAATGGGCGGAGTAGGTCATTAGGTTATATACTAGGCAATTTTACTCCCAAAGTTTCAATATGGGATATATCTCAACACTCTCCCTCATGTGCAACTGTTTAGGCCAAGACACTTGGACAAAATCCCTCAAGGCTTAGCGAACCGTCACAATTAGATCGGTAGCTCTTATATTGGGCGAGCTGCTTGAATATGCTCATAAGGTCGACAAGTCCGAACAAATCCCTCAAGGCTCGCGAACCACCACTATTGGGACCTGGTCGCTCCTATATTGGGTGGACTGCCTAAACAGACCCATGAAGTCGGCAAACCCGAAGAAGACACCAGGAAATGAACCCACACCGAAACCTACTCTAATACCATGTTAAAGTCCGGTGTGCCGATAATCTGGGGATCGTGTTTGTAACGGGCCTAGCATACAAGCCCAATGAGTTTTTAACCCAAAACCATATGGAAATGGGTGGAGTAGCTCATTAGGTTATATACTAGGCAATTTTACTCCCAAAGTTTCAATGTGGGATATCTCACAACACGCCCCCTCAAGTACAACTACTTGATGATGTATATTTCATTCGTTTACCTATCAAAGAATCCTTAAATTTACCAAACTCTGTAGAGCGGTAAGTAAGGGTCGATCCCACAGAGACTCGTGCATAAGTGTTTTACTTGCTTGCCAAGTAACCAAAGATGGTTTTTTTTTTCTAATGATTAAATATTCTAAGATGAAAATTGAAACTAACTATGAATGCAAAGAAGATTGTGTTAAACAAGTATAAGGAAAGCGTGTTCAACTAGTTAAATTTATCATACATATGCTTATTGATAATTGATTCTCTTGATTTTCAATTCACTTGAATAATCTATCGTGGATTATTATCCAAAACTTTATATTTAGTTGAAAGAGCTAACAGTCTGAACAACCCTAATCATTTAACAACCTAAAACAACGTCTAGATTTAATTAAACGACAACTTTAAGTTCTAAGTATTGATAGAAACGGATACTTGACGCTAGGGGGGGGGGGGCACGGTCGGTTAACCGGAATTTCGGTTAACCGAACATCGGTTAATCGGAACTTCGGTTAGTAAATTTCAATAACCATAACCGTACAGTTCGTTATCGGTTAACCGTTAACGGTTAACCGTGAAACTCAGTATGGTTTATCGGTTAACCGACTTGTTTTAATTTTTTTTTTAAAATTAGATATTTAATTAAAATTATTATTTTTTCAATAAAATAAAAACAAAAAGATGAAAGATGATTTGGTCTATCTGATATTTATTAGCAGCATGCATAAACATATTATTGAGCTTAAAATGTTGTTCTTTTGAAATAGCTTCTAGCTTTATGTAGTTTGCCCAGAAAACTTGTCCATGACCAGTGGATATAAAACATATTTTTATTACATTGTTAACTAAAACTAATTAGATATACAATTCTATTTTTAAAAATATATAATATATAATAAAAATATTATCGGTTATACGGTTAACCGCCCGTGAAAATATTAATAACCGTTGAACCGTTAAAAGTATCGGTTGGTTAACCGTAACCGATTAATTTTTTTTCGGTTTGGCTAACCGTAAAAGTGATCGGTTTGTCGGTTATACGGTTCGGTTTTTTTGCCCAGCCCTACTTGACGCAAACAGTCAATCAAGTTATTTGTGGTTTTTTCCTTTCTACAATTGAATAGCCCGAACGAGTCCAAACAATTATAGTTGCTACTTTATCTAATTAATTCCAAATGGGACTTAATCAGATTAGTTGTAAATTAACCTAGAAATTCGATTAGGTGGCCAATCTAACAAAACCCTAGGAAAACTTTGATTCAATTAAGCACAGAGAATAAAACATATTCAAGTTGTTGAGAATCAATCAAACCTCACAGTAAAATGTAATCTATGATTTAAATAACTAGTCAAACACAATGGGTTTAGCAATGTATAATGGAATTAAGAAAAGGCTTACAAATTGGTTCCAAGGTTGTCTCTTGAGAGAAGAAACCCTAGTCTCCAAATTATGATCAAGGTTATGAAAGAAAAGCTAAAAGGAAGGTTTAAATACCCAAAGGTTTAAATACTCAAGCACAACTCGAAGCCCAAAACATAGTCATGTGTCGGCCCAAACATCTCCGTGTAGAAACATACGGCATGGACATATCTTGCGGTGTGCGGCCGCGCAAGTGTCTCTTCAACCACGCGGCACTTCTCGGTTCAGCATTTAGGTGACGATTCAAAGGCTGTTTTCACCCCCTTCGAGTTGGAGGACTCCGGGAAAAGTGAATTATAGCTCTTCGAGTTTGCTTTCCAGAGATAGCAAATTCAGCTTCATCCGACCACTACAGCTCCCTAACAAAGTGTCACAAGAAAGTGGTGTCAAAGTAAGAACTCCAATGCATAGCTCGGGGGTTTAAGCATTTTTATCCCTCAAACTCTTGGGCCTTAGCTCTTCCAGTATTCACTTGCACCACTTTAAGCTTCATCTTGATCCTCAAAAATCATCTAAGATCCATCTTGTCCATGCTTGTTTACCTAAAGATCTGCAAAACCGAACAAAACAAGCGCAAAACCCGAATTTCCTAGAAAACCTAAGAACTAGACTAGACTAAGCTAAAACCAAGCAAAATAAACATAAATATACATCCTAAGCTATACCTAAATGCTAGCTATCACTGCTCGGGCCAGTTGACACTTGGACAGAATCCCTCAAGGCTAAAACCGTCACAATTGGATCGACCACACCTATATTGGGCAGGATGCTTGAATATGCTTACATGGCCGACAAGTTCAAATAAATCCCTCAAGGCTCACGAACCGCCACTATTGGGACTTGATCGCTCCTATATCGGGCGGACTGCCTGAATGGGCCCATGTAGCCGGCAAGCCTAAAGACTACGGGAAATGAACCCACATTGAAACCTACTCTAATACCATGTTAGAGTCCGGTGGGACGATAATCTGTGGATCTTCTGTGTAACGGGCCTAGCATACAAGCCCAATGAGGTTCTAACACAAAACCATATGACAATGGGTGAAGTAGCACATTAGGTTATATACTAGGCAATTTTACTCCCAAAGTTTCAATGTGGGATATATCTCAACAATTGGGAAATGGGGTTTCTTTCTATAAATAGTTTTCTTTTGATATAAAACTTGATTGACAAAGATAGTCTTTTCAGATAATTTCTTTGCCTTCTTAGCATATGTATTAGTCTTCTCGTCAAAGGATTTCTTGGCCGCTTGAAATCTTCCTCTCACTCTAAAAATATCTAGAGAGAAGAGAGAGTTGTGTATTTGTTTTTTTATGTATTGAATTTTTTTTTCGTGTCTTGAAAAATGTAAAAGTTGTTTTTATATCTTGAAAAACATAAAAGGTAGAAAATGCACAGATTTAAAGAGTGTTAAAAGCAGTTTGGGGAAAAAATAAAACAAAGCCTAATCAATCATTACTCCTATAAATAAGGTACAAGTCTATTTTATTTGACACATTGAATTATCTTGAATACAAACTGACTTGAATGTCGGAGGTAAATTAGGAAGATGCATCCTTTTTGATGGGAGCCTCCCACCAATGGTAACACAACACGTCGCACACATCACATCTCACCAAACCACTAGGAGGTGCAATTTTAGCTGGGGTTTCGAGATTCTCTGATGTGGGAAAGACTTTTGGTCTTTGAGGCGTCAACCATTGATTGGTAGAGTGTGAGGTGTACGTGCGATGTGCTGTTCCGCCATTGGTAGGAGAATTGGTTGATGTGACTTGTATCACAAGTAGGTGGGCTTGACATGCGACGTCATCAATCGTCATCATTGGTTGGCGTCTTCATAACATGCGACTTCATCTTGGGTTACTTAGTACGCCTTCTAGGCAAGGCAGTTGGCCGCCATATTGAATATGCACACTATTTGTTCTTTTAGTTTTGTGGGAGTTTTATTTGCCCTCGAGCTTTATGCTCTTAGTTGATTTTGTGTGATGTTCTTACATTGGTAAAATTATCTTGCACAAACGAACATGCTTTTAGGTGAAGGGGCTGATTTTGTGCGTTTTTGTAGGGTGCGTAATTTCATAGGCGTTGTCATGTCAAGGTGTGAGTTTCATGCTAGCGTGTGTCATGTTTTCTTGATTTCTTCTCATGCTTCGATCATTCCTTCTTGTCGTCTAGCACCTGAATTATACACGCTCCATCACAGCTCCATGACTTGACGTTTTTGTTTGCAAGAACTTCAAGGAAAATATGCAATGTCTCTTGTTTCCTAGAGTGCAAGTTTATTTGTCTAGGGTTTCTCATGACTTAGTGCCTTGAGAATGCTTTACTTGATTGGTTGATTATGGGCTTCATGGTTTCGGTCGACCGCTTATTGGGCCAGTTGTTTGGGCTGACTTTGCTTATTGGGCCTTACTTTTTCGTGAGTCAGAACAATAACAAGGTTTATAAAAAGGGATTTTATGTCGTATTCCGCATTATTTCCTATTTGCATAGTGTCTTCTTCATCAATGTTGTTTCAAGTTTACCCTACGCACCCTCTCATTTTCCAATGGTTCATGCTCTCATCCCGCCACCTTACAAGCTTTCAACTTTCTTCTCTTCGAATGAACAAGTTAGTTTCCCAATTCTTTCTTGCCTCATTTTTTTCTTTTTTGTATGAAAAGATTTTGCCCTAGATCTCGGTGATGTTTGACAAGTTGTCTTCTTGTCACAATGGCCGTTGGGGAGAAGGCCTCTTGGTAGCGTCTTTTTCCCTGGTGCCGAGAGGCCTTAAAAGATTATTTTTGTCTCGTTTTATTTTGTTGTCAGGTTCATGTTTGGGGCTTTCGGAAGCAAACTCGAGCACTTTTTGTTATCTTGCTAGGATTTTGGGGTGGTATCACCATTTTTGGCATTTGAGTGGCATCCCCTTCATCGTTTTAGGTGTCGCCGCCAAGCTTGGCTTCTGAAATATTCTTCTCCCCCGCTTCTCCTTCTTGGATTGCATGAAGTTATTGATTGAGAAAAATTAATCGGTTTGCCTTCCCTCTGGATACGACATTTCTACTTTTTGATCCATTTCTTCTTAATTTTGCCTCGACAAAGTTGTTTTTCTTGAGTGTTGGAATGGAATCTTTTTAGCATTCTGACATCACGCTTGTTGCTCTATCTATCTCTTCTCATGTTTTTTTTTTAATCTTTTTATCTTTTTCATGTCATATCCTTTTCTTTACCTTGGACTTCTTGCTCTTTCATGTTAAAGATTTCTAGCGAAGAAATTGATTAAAAAAAATAAAAAATAAAACCTCATTCTACATACGTAAAAAGACTTTAAAAAATAAAAAAATATTTGTTTATTTATTTTATTTTTAATTGGATGGTCTAGATTCATTTCTAGTGTTTTAATCGAATGATCCAGATTCATTTCTTATTTTTATGATAAGCCCCATTTTCATTTGATTCAAATCCTATAAATCATTCATGTCAGGCCACCAAGAAGAAATTGGGTTTGTGTGCCCTTTTCATAGTAGATTTAACTAAATACCCCCCTCTATAACTTTTTTTAATTAAGTGATCCCCTAGTATTTTGTCAGACGGATTTTCCCTTTTGTAAACTCTATTATTCTCTATCTTTCTCCATTTACGTCTCTAGTCTTTTATCAGTTTTCTCTATTCTATCTTTTTCATTCTCTCTATTCTACGCAAATTTAAATTCTCTCTTCTCTTCTAGCCTTTTATCGATTCTTCTATCAAGAACACAAACCAATTTCTAACAAAATCTTGTTATTCCCTATCATCAATTTCATGTAAGGATTGGTTGTTCTTCCCTAGTATCAGTTGTTTTGTGTGCTTGCAAGGATTGTGGCTCTTTCAGTAACTTATAGTTGTCAAAATAGATATCAATAACCATTGACGACCACACAATTCATTATTTTTTCTGAACTACATATTTATATATTTCTTGTACGTGTCTTGTACATGTTTTGTAGTCTTGTATTTATGTTTGTTGTGTTATTATACATATATTTGTATATTTCTCCTAGTAATCTTGAACTTGTCTTGAACTCATGTCTTGTAGGCATCTTGTAATTGTCTTGTAGGTGTCTTGTAAGTGTCTTGTAGGTGTCTTGTAGGTATTTTGTAAGTGTCTTGTAGGTGTCTTGTAAGTATTTTGTAAGTGCCTTGACATGTCTTGTAGGTGTCTTGTAAGTGTCTTGTGTGTATCAACTATTAATGATAATCAAATTATTGTCAACTTAATCACTGAAAATAATCAATCAATCTATTGACAAATAACGAATAATAAAGTTAGAATAACGTAATCACACCATTTGATTACCTTGATTATTCGTTATCATATCATTAATGAAAATAATGAATTAGTTACAGGACATATCTTTCATAATAACATTTAAAAATAAAGAATATTTAATTAATAAGGTATTTTCTTTCTCATTAATTAAGGGTATTGTAGCATTTTTAAAATAAAGGGACACTTAATTAGAAAGGGGAGCGCTCCGGTACAATACATGGTATAAGCGTGTGGTTGAATGTAGGGCGTTGGATTAGGATAAATCAGTGGCTATTAATTAAGCAACATTATAGGCTAAATGGGGGTGATGTGGAGAATCAAATCTCAGTTGATTTGAAAAAGGCAACACCCGAAATTTTAGGAGAGTGAGATAAAAATCAGTACAATTATAAAAAAAATCCAAGCAAATATTTTTTTCCACAATTAAATACATTGTAACCGGTTTTTGGCGTTGTTTTTAAAATTCAAACATGAATTTCAAATTAAATAGACGCTTTTTTACAAATATAAAACCTCTGTAGAATCATTGAATATCTATTAGTCGACATTTGAAAAACTCAATAAGATGGTTTGCATAATTATAAAATCGTATAATATTTATAGCCGATGTTTGAATAACTCAGTTTGATTGTTTGAATAACTCATTATGATTGTTTAAATAATTATAGAATCGTATAATATTTATAGACGATGTTTAAATAACTCATTTTGATTGTTTGAATAACTCATTTTGATTGTTTGAATAATTATAGAATCATAAAATATTTATAGTCGAGGTTTGAATAACTCAATATAATTGTTTGAATAATTGTAGGATTGAACATGTTTTAACGTGTGTATTATTTAGGTTGAATAAATATTCGTCTTACCTTAAATAACTAAATAAAGGTAGTTGAAAAACAATATTGTTCATCTTGAATAACTAAACTTATTCAATGGTTTTCACTAGTATTTTAGAATGTATTGACATAAATAATATATACTATTGAATAACAATTACAATGTTTCTCAAAAACAATCTTTAATATTATGAAAAACATGTGCTTCTTTGTATTTTATGCTATCAATAATCATTACACTACTTTTGAAATAACAATTACAATGCTTATAAATTACAATTTTTTTTGGACTGAGTTCAAATACATGTACATTATCATCATTTGGAACATGTTCCCTGGTGCGAAGTCTTTTAAATAGGACCTTGGTGCGCTTTGACTTTTCTCCAATGTCCAACTGTTGATCATTACAACCTGTTCCATTTGAAAACTCGGTTAAACACAAATGATATCAGTGTTGCAAAACCATACCATCTAAAGTGAAAAAGTATATTGTGAGACTTAAAAAACAATTGCAAAACTATCATACACATATCACCAGTGTTGCAAAACCATACCATCAAAAGTGAAAAAGTATATTGTGATACTTGAAAAACAATTACAAAACTATCATACACATATCAGTGTTGCAAAACCATACTATCCAAGTTGAAAAACACTCGTTCCATATGCTTATCCAATTAATCCTTACTATTGAAAAACCATAGTATTTATTGTGAATATTTTTTATCATTATCTCCTGTCCGCCATAGGAAAAACAAAATACGTATATATGAATAACAAAGAATGAATATATGAAAAAATATGCCACACATGTATGAAAAACATTTAATCTTGAAAAATCAAATTAAATCTAAGAAATCTACTATAGTGAATTGTTAGAAGGAATAATAAGGCATGAGTATATGAAAAACAAGCCACACATGAATGAAAAATAATGTATGCATTCATGAATAACAAATCATAGATAAATCTTTCTCTTGAAATTGACTCACACCTATCTTCTTTCTTTGTTCTTCCGCTCAATCCAAAGACATGAACCCTAGTTTGAACCACTTATCGATCCATACTAAAGGCTCGTTGCGGCATCTTCCTCTTCCAACTTCTGTTTCCCAAGAGCTTTCTTCAAAACACGTTTCAATTGGAATCTCATGGTCGATCCACCACCGTCAGATCTTGATTTGGCCCGTGTAAACTTCCAACTCGGCTTGGCGATCTCACGAGGATTCTTCTATTGCCGTCGTCATCGATCTGGTTCAATCGGATAGATTTAGAAATAATCGGTAGCACACAGTGGTTGAATCCGGCTTAAGAGAGGCAATTGAAATTAGGCAATTTGATTCATCGGCATCGTCTATTGAAGAGAGCAAGAGAGATAATTTTGGAATTCTATTAGATTGATTTAGATCCACAAATTACGTTAGAGAGATTTATTCTGATAGAAGTTTTCTGATATGGAGAGAGAAAGTGTGGTTTGGGCCCAATCTATTATTGATTCTCTCCATATTTGAATTTATTTCCTACAATATCCCCACCTAAGCTTTTTACACCCCATTTTTTTTAAATCCTAGCCACTCGTTTTTTACACTCCAACGGATCTACTTTAACCACACGCCTACACTCTAATGTATACTTACATTATTAAGAAGGTCTATTTTCTATTAGATTATTGAAAGGAGTATTTTTCCTCCCATTTTCTCCAAGGAAAATTCTTAAGGCCGAATGACCGAAAACCACCCTTATAATAGGCCATATTCCGCTAAACCACCCGTTATATGCGAAATTACCGAAAACCACCCGTATTACAGTCTCCGTTAGAATTCAACCACCCACACCCTCTATCTCGTTAAAGTTACGTTTACATGCGCGTGGCACCGCGTTTCCCTATTTTACTTTTTGAATTTTCCTTTTTCTAAAAAGTAAAATAAAAACAAAACCAAGATCTGCGAACCAAATTGAAATTTTGGTTTATGTATAGGGAATCGGATTGAAATTTTTTGGTTTGTGTACAAGGAATTAGATTGAAAACTAAATTGTTCGGTGTGTACAGGGAATCAGATTGAAAATTTCCCGAAAAATCCTCAATTTTGAGAAATTAGGGTTTTTTTCCACAAATCCAAACTCTAGAGCAGAGAGTCCCCAAATTTCATTAAACGTCATCTTCGGATCTGCTCCACTTCAGTTTGTCATGGAAGAAGGACAACATCAGATGGACGCTCATGTTACCATTGTCATCACTGGAGCCAAGATCTGCGAACCACCACCAACGCACCTGTTCACGAAGTCGCTAATCAACATCATTGGCCTATCCGAAGTTGCTCGTTGTAGCCCCTGTTCACGACCTCGCCGGGTTTTCGTCATCTTCCAGCCGTTGTTGTTGCTGAGATCTAACATCGAGCCGTCAAAGCCCCAACGCAGCCCATGTTTGCGACTTATCGTTCGTCCTCACCGGGAAGTGTCTTCTCCATTGATGAAAAACCTAACCTGATTCCGAAATTTGGAAGGTGGGAGGTTTTCGGGAGTCGGAGATGTTAAGAGGTGGGTAGAAAAGCTTTAGATCCACCAGATCTAAAATCTCTCTCTTTGGCCTCCATTGCTTGAAGAATTTGCAAGGATAGCACTGCCAATCGAGTTATGAGGATGGAAGTTCATTTGTTTTTGTTTTTTTTATTTTTTTTCTTAAAAGGGGAAAATCCAGAAAATGCATTAAGCAAAACGCGTGCCACGCGCACGTAAACGGAACTTTAACGGGATAGAGGGTGTGGGTGGTTGAATTCTAACGGAGACTGTAATAGGGTGGTTTTCGGTAATTTCGCATATAACGGGTAGTTTAACGAAATATGGCCTATTATAAGAGTGGTTTTCGGTCATTCGGTCAATTCTTAAATTTTTGGTTCACCCTGTGACATTTGAATATTTGATAATCTTAGAGGGTATTAAACGAAATATCCGTATTTTACGAAATATCCTAAAAAAAAGTGAAATAAAATTTCCGTCCAAGTTGTCGTCAGAAAATACTTTCCAAATTCCAATCAATACCCAAGTGAAGCCTGTGGAATCCGTTTTCTGATTGGCCTGGTCCAGGTCTTGTGGATTTTATTTGTGGGGTGGGCGACATGGACTTGGTTTGCTCGTTAGCATGAGCTTAAGCACAATCGCCATCGCCATTTCAACTGCTCGTCCTCATCAGCATCAGCAGCAGCAGCAGCAGCAGCTTCTCTTCTCCTTCTTCTCCTCCAGCCTCTAATCTATCCCCGCTCTCGTTCATCTGTTTTCCTCTCACCGTGCCGGTAAATTCGTGATTCTGCTCTCTAATTTTTAACTATGTTTCTCTCTCCAATTCGATTTTGTCGCTACTTCTGCTTGTTTTGGTTTTCTTCGCCTGGTGTTGACTTCGGATCATCCTCGTTCATGATTTCTGGTCTTGAATTGGTTTA
The DNA here is from genome assembly GCA_964016875.1 of Fallopia convolvulus. Taxonomy (NCBI): domain Eukaryota; kingdom Viridiplantae; phylum Streptophyta; class Magnoliopsida; order Caryophyllales; family Polygonaceae; genus Fallopia; species Fallopia convolvulus. The sequence continues at coordinate 9,193,132 of OZ024725.1, forward strand.
GATTTTGTCTAGCTAGGTGTTTAATATCGCCATATTTTCAACGGCATTTGGAATTAGATCCTGATTTGCGTGTTCTTGAAGATTTTAGGCTGTATTCTCTATGTTTGAAGTTCATTTTCAGCTTAAATCGTATATTAGTTGTCTGCGAAGTTTCTAATTGTCTGTTTTTTGGTAAAAAAGTTTCCAATTGTCTGTTATTTTTCTTAGTTTGCTAATTTGACTGCTGAGTATCTTTACATGTGTTAGGCCTATACCATTCCATTCGTATTTCTTATGTCATGGCGTTTATGTAATTATATTGATGAATCATCTGGCCGAGAGTACCTCTCTCACCGTTAAAATTGGGTATGTTGGCCGCTTGAAATTTGGTCTTCGCTAATTTTGAAACATTTTGTTCATAAGTGCATTCATTCCAAGCAGCTGCCTCACTCTCCTTGTTGCTACTGTTATTGTATTAATTTATTTAGCTAACATATTGAGACCAATAAATTTTCCACTCACTACTCACTAATAAGACACTATTTATGCTCAAAAGCTCCACTGACTTCGTTCAGAGAGTCGCCATGATGAAAACTGCTTGAAGGGAAATGATTTCTATTAATTGGCCTCTATATTTCTGAAACTCAGGCTGTTCATGTGAACCTAGATAGACCACTGCTAGTGAAGGCTCCACATCTTAATGACTGAAGAATGTTAACTGTTAAGCCTCTCGTTAGTAGGAATCATATCAACTTCTTAGCTTTCTTCCAAACCAACTGTCATCACTTCAGGCTTCAGTAGAATACTCTCATTGATCCTCCGCCCCCTGCTTGTTGATCCTACTTGAAATAAACTTTATTGATGTTCTTTTGTAACACTTTGTCCACTACCCGAGAATCCTTCCAGCTGTTTGTGCTTTAGCACTTTGTTCATTTCTTTCTTATACATGGAATGATGATTCATTGGTGTTGCCTTGATAAGTACCTGCTAATTTCTTCTTTTTTTTCATTCCAGATTCCAGAAAGCTGATTCTTCCTATTAGACATGGAATCTGGGACTGCTCCAAGTCTGTACCCACTGCACCGCTGCAAAACTATACACCTGGTGGGTGTTGAATTTGGTTCAATATTCACATATTTTGGGATACGAAAAATACCTAGTGTTCTATCCCAAGAATTTGAAGACATTGATGACATTATTTTATTCATTTTATTTTCAGGTGAGGCATGCACAAGGGATTCATAATGTCTTAGGAGATAAAAACTACAAAGCCTACATGTCACCTGAATTTTTTGATGCAGAACTTACTCCCCTTGGTTGGCAGCAGGTGATACATTATATATGGCATAATTTGATTGTGAAACAGCATTGTATGACGTGAAAAGCATATGTATATATATACCTTTTACACTCTTGATGGGATTTTATACACTATAAAGGTGATATCTTAGAATTCATATTGTTTGTGACAGGTAGACAATCTCCGCAAGCATGTCCATTCATCTGGCCTTTTTAAGAAAATTGAGTTAGTCATAACATCTCCTTTAATGAGGTATGAGATCCTTGTCTTAGTTTTTTTTTTGTTCAAAATTTTCAGAGCATTGATAAGTGAATGTCAATGACTTTGATGTTTCTTGTAAGTCCACCAAAAAAAGCCTGTTGTATAATTAAAGAATTCATTCCATATATAATACTCATGTAGTGTGTGATGTTTTGAAGAATGGTAGGATGAGTAATTCCAAGAATATCTTATTACTTGTTAGTCACTCTAATTTGACTTGTACCTTAAATTAAATATAGTTGGAGGTATCTCTGGGAGTATTGACAGTACAATTAATGGAGATGTGGTCTTTATATGGATTTTGGATTGCAGGCTTCCATTTGATTGGATGGTAATTTGTATTACATTGTAGGACTATGCAAACAGCTGTTGGAGTTTTTGGTGGCGAGGGCTATACTGATAGAACGGATATATTGCCATTGATGGTGGCAAATGCTGGAAATAGTAACCGTTCTGCCATTTCAAGTTTGAACTGTCCACCTATAGTTGCTGTTGAACTTTGTCGAGAACATCTGGTATGGTAATTTATTTTCATGCAAAGATTTTAAGCTGGTTGTTATTAAGCATGTGAAGAGTGAGGACACAATATAAGTGTTTAATAGGAGCAGATTCAATAGAGGCATTTTGAAAGGCCTATTATACCTCCAAATTTGCTCATAGCCAGATATTCTTACTCTGGCAATCAGTCAGAGGATTGTTCCTTTTCTTCCTTCTTATCTGACAGACTCTTCATGTCTCAAATGAAGTAAGTCCAGAATTTAATCAGTGCTGAGAATCAATCCTATTCTTCTAGGGGTGACATCCCGTTGTCTGATATTTTCTAAAGGCTGTCCATTTTGGAAATTCATCTTGGCTTTCGTTTCCTTAATTGGAGAAAATTCTTAATGACTCTAAGCTGTGCAAATATATTTCAGGGAGTTCATCCATGTGACAGGAGAAGAAACATGATTGATTACCATTGTCTTTTCCCTGCAATAGATTTCTCATTGGTATGTATCTTGAGATTAGGTACATATATTTGAGTTCATAGAATTATAGAATAACAGTTACACCTGGTTGCAGATAGAAAGTGATGAAGATGTACTATGGAAGGCCGACGTAAGGGAGACTAAAGAAGAACTTGCAGCCCGTGGAGTGAAATTTTTGAACTGGTAAATTATATAGTTCTTAATGGTACTAGTTTAAGTCAATCTTGATTTATAGAACAACTGTCACACATGGTTGCAGATAGAAAGTGATGAACAGCTTTTATGTGAGTGTTGAATTTTATTGAGTTCTAGTTTTACCAAAATTGCTGGTCTTTAATCTGTCGTTATTTGACCCAGATGGTGGGTAAATTCGTCCAAATTAAAATAAGTGGTGATACTTTTTAACATAAGGATTTAACTATTTTATAGTATATTATAGATTTATAGATACAGAAACTTTGTCTACACCATTTCTACAGTGGAAGGAAATTTGACAGTGACACCAACTATGCATTTTCAGAATTTTGTAGATTTTGATAGAAATATTCCTGTTAAGACCCTATTAACTGCATAATTCCAATCCAGGTTATGGACACGGAAGGAGAGGGAAATTGCTATTGTAACCCACAGTGGTTTTCTGTTTCATACCCTGAGTCAATTTGGAAATGACTGTAACCTGTCTATGAAGGATGAGATTTGCAAGCAGTAAGCTGTTTTCCAGATATTTCCATGTCTAGTTACCATTTTTATTACATTTCTCATTCATTCAGTGTCCAATTTATTCAGCTTTGCAAATTGTGAGTTGCGCTCTATGGTCATTGCTGATACAAGGTGAACATGCAAACATTTATAGTATATATTCTAAATCCAAGGCATGTTTTTGCAGCTTGATATCTTGACTTTTGAGTTTTATCTTGTCAGTATGCTAGGCTCTGATCCACCTACTACAAATTATTCTGGAAGGATTCCACGCGGTCCTGACGTTTCTAGTGAGGCCACAGACGGGAAGGAGCTGGGGAATTCTTAAGACGGTACATTTATGAGACACGGGCGATTCTACATTTCCTTTGAAGTCCATATCTTGTCCAGTTATTTATGAAGTACTTATGTTCAAAATTTTCAACAGGAGCTGCTTCCTTTGAGAGGGAAATTGTGTGGCACTCAGAATGATAGTCTTAGAACCACAACAGTTACCTTTCGATTGAACAAGGCAATTTCCCCCATTGTGTATTGCATTATTGATTGAACTGGGCATACCTCCAATTGGCCCTTTTTCTGTTATGCATGGCCATGGCCTACAAATGGCAGCACTTTAAATTAGTACCCTACATACGGTTCAGTTATGTGACAAAATCTACAAATCTACAAATCTACAATTCTACAATATGGGCATCAAGCTGATGACCATCTTTTTCATACTTGCTTTTTGATGTAGTATTGTTTGTCTCTTTTACTTGAGAGCTCATTGATAATGATCAAGTATGGGTCCTTCATTCAATGTCTTTGTTCACAAAGAGCTGACTATTTATAGCACTATGTAGAGCAGTAGAGATGCTTATTTGGCTAATTAAACCTTACAAAAAAGTTTAGTAGATAGTCGATATCCTTTTTAGAAGTAGATAACTGATGGGAAAAAAAAAGTGAATAACAATTTAAACGGTTTGGCCATGTGCATAAATCTATGTATATATATAAAAGACGCAAGGAATAAATCCACCACATTGCACCACCTACGATTTTTCTACGTGTCGTTCTCACATTAAGCCACCTAGGATTTCGCCACATAGGATTTTTTTTATTTAGGAAATTCATATATGTTGATATTATTTTAGGATAATATAGAAATAGGATAAATTAATCTTGGAAAAAATTCTATCTAAAATAAAGATGTTATCTATTATATATTAGGAATTAGGATAGATCGAAAAGATTTTTATCTGAAATAAAAATAAATTATAGAACATTAGATATTGTATATTAAGATAGATATATTAATTTAGTTTTTTCAATTACATTTCTATCTATTTATATGAAATAATTAAATTCGAATTTTATTTAAAACTAAAGAAAATTATTTTATCTTTATTTTTTATCTATTTATGTAAAAGATTTATCTTAAATAAAATTTTGATAAAAAATAGAACTTTCAATCTAGATAATTACTTGCCTAATTTGACTTTTGATAAAAAAAATTACTTTATCTTTTCCTTAATTTTCTTTTTGAATTATTTATGTAAAATAAATGATTTTCTTATAATTAGAAAATTCATTCTTTATTTATATTTTTTCATTGTTTCTTATCAAGTATACTTTTAATTTTTGTTCAAATTTTTTTAAGGAATTGAATTTGATAAAAAAAATTACAAGAAGTTAGAGTATTTTTACCTTTTTTATATTTTTTGTAAATGATTTTTAAAATTAAATGATTCTAATTCAAATAATTTTTATTTATATTTATCCATAAATAAATTATCATTAAGCCATCAAAATTATAGTGGGCTCAACTTAATAATTTTGGTCCTGTTTCACATGACATTAATTGTAAAATTTTATTTATTTTTTTTGCTAATAAATAAGTTTTTTTATATTAAATTCAAATCATATTCATTAAATAAATTAATTATTAAATTCATATAGTCGTGCAAAGCACGACGGGTATAACTAGTTAATAAATGAAATTTGTAAATTATTTCAATATTATTTCCTAAATAAAAAGACGAATCCTAGGCAAGAAAATAATAATAATTAACAAACAATTACTATATTTGCTAAAGTTTGAGGCAAGAAAAATTTATCTATTTATATATCGAAGAAGAGGTTTCTTTGACGCATGCTGATCTCATGTTTATTTAGCCTATGACGCTACATCATTAACACTCTAAACAATTAATTCAACGTAATTTAATAAAAGATACTTGTATCTATTTTTTTCATTTTATATAAGTTTGTTAAAAAAATAATAAGCAAACTTTGTATTCATTCTTATCTCATTCATTTTTGATCATTTACATAATTTTATTAAGAATCACGATTAGTTGCGGGTTGTTATTAGGGCGTAATATGCTAGCAAATTTTATCCATTAGATTAGAACACATGTTACATGGGTTCATCTTCTTCCTATTCAATGTGGAACATTCATTCACTCTTTTCGATCGATTCTTCTCTATAATTGTTGCCCTTTTCTTCTTCTAATTTGGTTCGCTTTTTTGTTGATCTCGACCCCATTTTATGTTCTCTCTTCATGAATTTTGGTATAGATCTCTTTTGTATGGTTTCAAGTTCACATTTGGGATTTTTTTTCAAATTTGGAAGGTTGGTATAGCTGATATAGGATCTTGTGGAACAGGATTTGATTCTGCAAGCGGTTCGGTACGAACGAAGAAATTTCGAACAAAAGGATCGGAACTCGCTGATAGGAAAGGAAAGAAAAAGATTTACACGTTTTGTGTGTTTTTGGACTGATTTTTGTTGGTTTTAATCAAACATGAAGATTGTATATGTTTTGCTTTACATTTTCAAGTATGTGATTGAAAACAAAGACAAATGTCCAATGGTCATCTAAATCGTCCACCATGTGTTCGACAAAATGCCCAAATGGTCAACTTAGTGTTTAAAGCACTTTTTTTTACCAATTGTTCATAAATTATGAAACTAGCATGCCAAATTATTAAGTCATACCATTTATTAACTAGAATACATGACACAAGTAACAAGTATTTTGAATTAAATTTCACGTATTGATAATTGTTATAAACCTAATCATATAAAGAAATGAACCCTCAAAATACGATCAATGTACTAGATTACATGTAAAAAATAACAAGTATTATGAATTAAATTTCATGAACATTAATGACAATTGTTATGAACACAACCATATAATGACATGAACCAACATAATATCATTTATGAAAACATGACACAAATAACAAGTATTGTGAATTAAATTTTATGAACCTTGTTAACAATTGTTATGAACCTAACCAGGGACGAATTTAGGGGGATGCGGGCGGGGACATCCTCCCCCACATCGGATCGAATGAGCGTTAAGTTTTACCTAAAGAGCCCGATAGATAAAAAAAATTGAGCTTTCTCCCTCATATCCAGCCCATGCAGGACAAGGCAGAAGGTGGGGAAGAGCAGGGGCGGAACTGGGAAGAGCCGATAATATTAATCTATACAAAGTCCGCCATCCCCTCCAGTTAATCTTGGATCCACCCCTGAACCTAACCATATAAGGACATGAACCAATATGCCAATTTTAATGAAATAAAAGTTGTAAAATGAAATATTATGATCTTGTGCTTGAATCCCACATAGGTGGGCATAATATGTACGTGTGAAATTGTATAAAGAGTGGATGAGTTTGAGATCTTGGTTTATTTTGTGTTTCGCTTTCTTTTATGTGTAGAATGTAGTCTTAATTTCAGGTTCAACTTCACGTATAATAGGGCTTCGAAGATAATATCCGTGTTATATATTAAAAAACGTCCGGGCTAAAAAGCTTATTTTGTAGTAGTGACATTAACCAACATAATACCATTTATAAAGCATAACACATGTTCATGTGAATTAACTTTCATGAACCTTATTGACAGTTGTTATGAACCTAACCGTATACAAACATGAACCAATAGTCCAACTTTTATGAACTAAAAGTTGTAAGATGAAATATTATGAACCTGTGCTTAAGAAAAAATGAACCAACATAACTAGTATGACTTAAAAGACATTAGCTCCAAGATAAATATTATGAATTAAAAAGACATGAACCATAAGACTATTTCATAAACCAAGTGACACGAAATAAAATAATAACTATCATGAACCAAAAGACATGAACCATAAGATGAACTTTGATGAACCTAAAGTTAGATAAACATGAACCAAAAGAACAATTAGTTATAAACAAAAAGGCATGAAATAGTCTTTATGAACCATAATAAGAAATATTATGAACCTTACTTTATAAAGAAATGAACCAAAAGAACAACTCGTATAAGCCAAAAGGCATGCCCGTAAAAAAGAGTTAGCCTATGTGGGATTTGAACTCATATCTATGTCACATGCACATTGCTCTACCATTTGAGCTAATAAGCTACAAAATATATTATTTTTCAAGGGTCAAATGCACATTTCTCATTTCTCACTAATACAACAAGATCTAGACAAACTTACATGGAGATTTCTCCTAAGAAGACTTAGCAAACAACTTCAGCAGTGACAACATATCATAAATCATGTCTTCTATACCCAAAGCATGTCATCAAAGAATCAATATCACTTCTAAATTAACCATTTTTCTGATAACTTGTGAACCACAAGCTCAAAGCATGACAATACATCAATAAGAAACCATTTTTCTTGAAAATAAACACAAAGTGAGCAATAATAGTTCACCACACCAAAACCATAAAAAATCACCCAAAAAACCCCCACAAACGTACACTTCCAATCCTCGAAATCATACCCTAGAACCCTACAAAAACAAAATTAAACATTAAAAAACCTATAAGTTTATGCATACCTACTTGCGTTTGTTTCTCCATAGAATTTATGAACAATCGACGATTTCGAGAATTCTACGAGGGAGAAGATTTGTGTGAGTGAATTTTGAACTCCGTACATCGTTTGGGGGGAGAAGATTTATGTGAGGGAGAAGAAGAGTCAAAAGATAGATTATTCAAAATTTTGGGTTGAGGGTATTTTTGTCTCACACTTGAAATTACACTATAATTACATACCTTCCAAAAAAAATTACCCTCCATTTCTTTTCTTTTTTATTGAATAATAATGTTATAATCTTGACCGTCCGTGTGTTCAATCCGATGCTCCAAAATTACTCACACTTTTTATTGTAGCATTAATATGCATTCGAGCGTGACTCATTTTATTAATATACATTCAAATCTCATATATTATCAAGACAATAAAATTATCTAATCTACATTAAATATTTTATGATCATAAATTTTTATTTAAATATATACATACTACATAAAAATTTGTTAAACTAATTCATTTTCTTTTATAGTGTAAAATAATTTATTTTATTTTAGTAAATGAAGAATAAAACATTAAATGCTACATTCAAACAATTAATAATTTCTATTCATATTCACATTAAAAAAAATTAATTAATTTATCTTAAAATAAATTATTTATATGCTAGTTCAAATTCAAAACATTCTTACGCAACAAAGGTCACGTAATCACATTTGAGATTTTAGCAACTAAATTCATTTACTAACCATAATTAGGAAAAACCACTAATAATAAAAAAAAGGAAAGATTATGAAATTACAAATATTGGGAATGCCCAAATAGCTTGAGTTTAGTCACAAAAAATACTAATGAAAAAAAAAATCTAATTATTTTGTAAATATTTCAAAGTCTTCAAAAATCGTTTTTTTTTTTTATAAAAAATATATTTGAAGAGTAGAGAGAGATAAGGGAGTAAGATAAGAATCATTTTTTTTGGTTTTTTTTTTAATTTTATGAGTTTGTTTTTGGTTGTATTTTTTTGCAAATTCTTTTTGTTAAATCGTTTTCCTAACCGGGCCTTGGTATTTTGGTTGATTTTATTCTGGGTGCGGTAAACGTAGTAATTAATGGGCCGATGATAATCTTAAACTTGTAGTGCCTACTTTCCTACCAACCGCTCCACTTCGAGCTCGCATTTAAGCTTCATGTCCGTCTGCTACTTGGCTTCAACGTGTCTTCGTTTCAAGCATCTCTCCTTCATTACCCGCCCTCTCCTCCGTACTCTCCCACTCTCTACGTCGGCGATGTCATATCGCCCAAACTACCAAGGCGGCCGCTGGGGAGGCGGCGGAGGACGTGCAGGCGGTGGTCGTGACGGCGGCGGTAGAGGTGGTCGCGGCGGCGGCGGCGGCGAGCAGCGATGGTGGGATCCCGTCTGGCGAGCCGAGCGTCTTAAACAACAAGCCGCTGAGGTGAGCGCTCTCTCATTTTCTGTTGAGCGTTTGCGAAATGCGTTGTCCGTGTGCTTTCTAGGGCTCTTGGAAAGGTCTAGGTTTTCCGATTTTTATTACTGTTGCAGTTGTGGTGTTGTGATTGTTGTGGCTTTTGTTCCAATTAGCTGAACGTGTTGGACGAGAATGAATGGCGGGGTATAATGGAGCAAATGAAGAGGGGGACGGAGCAAGAGATCGTATTTAAGCGCAAATTTGGCCGCCGAGACCAGGACACTCTTCATGATATGGCTGCTCAGTTGGGCCTTCATTTGTAAGTTACATGTGATTACTTAGCATCATCAATTCATCGCTGTTTGTTTGTCTCGTGCTTAATGCATGATGAAGCTGATGGTCGAAGTGATAGGATTGATATTGATCCTTGAAGTAACGTTTAACTGATAAAACTGAATGATTCCACATGGACATTGTTCTACAGTTTATTTTCTTGCTGATGCTCAGATCAGATATGATTTATTAGTCAATTAGTTATGCTGCTTATGAGACAACTGATCTAAGGCCCTTTTATATTTAGTAAATCAGGTGTAGATGGTGGCACCAGGCTTAGTGAGGAGGTGAATATTTGATCCCTTCCCACCATCTCCCAGAAAAAAGTAAATGATAGGTTACGAAGAAAAGAAGCACTAGGTGACGAGTTAGGCTGAATAGCTAGTCCTATAATTGAGCCAAAAAATGTAGATTGGTTCTGGCAATTTTTTCTAGCCAAGTTTCACTCTGTTATCTTCCATTGTATGCCTTAGCTCTTATCAATATCTATCTCCTTCTGTAAATAACAGCCGTGCATACAATAAAGGGAAGAGGATGACACTTGTCTTGAGTAAAGTTCCATTACCAGACTACCGTGCTGATCTAGATGAGCGTCATGGCTCCACCCAGAAGGAGGTAGAGTTAATCTAGGAGTGCATCTGAGTAATATAAGGTTATGAAATCGAGAAATTTTATTTAATTTTTAATTTATTTACAGATATATATGTCTTCAGAAATTGAGAAGAGAGTTGGGACATTATTGTATACATCTTCATCATCAGAAGTGACAAAGAAATCTACATATGGGTCTTCTCAGAACTCTGAACTTTCACCATTAGTGCCAAATGCTGTGAAAACTCAATCTGGTTCTGAAAAGAGTGCTGCCAAAGGAAAAAATACTGCAGACAAAGAGAAAATTAATGTGGAACTAAAACAGAGGGAAGAAAGAATCAAGGTTCGTATGTCTTTTCAGTGTCACTTTTCAATTGCATATAATCTACCATAGTTTTGCTAAATTGCTAAATGTTATCGATTTATCGTACTAATCATAACTTAATTCACACAAATCATTTACTTGCTCCTTATAGGCAAATGATAGTGCAAAGGCAATGCTGTCTTTCAGAGCTAAGCTCCCTGCATTCAGTCTGAAGTCTGAATTTCTCAAAGCTGTAGCAGAAAATCAGGTCTGATTTGTCTTTACAGAACCATCTTCTCTAATGATTATTGCTTATGTCATATATTGTTTATCACTACATCTCTCTGGGATTTGCTATTGTTTAAATATGGTTTTCATTGTTTGTTCTATTCTCCATCTCTCTGTATACTCTATATGCTTCTGTACTAGGATAAATCAGTTTATATTTGTGAATTTAACTTCCATATTATTTACTACTCCCTCCAATTGGAAATTAAGTGTCGTTTTAGCACTTGAATTTTGATCAATTGTATGTGTCGTTTTAGGTATTCTAGGCAATTAATTAGGAGTGAGGTATTGTTATTGGAATTTGTTTTGTTTGACCAATACTTTTCATTAACTGGGCCAAAAAGGTGGTGGATATTTAGAAGGTGATTAGATTGAGAAGAATTTAAGATTTTGAGCTTAATTAATGCTTTTCTTAAAACTTGTGTCAAGTGCTAAAACGACATTTATTTCCGATCGGAGGGAGTATTATATGCAATTGCACCATGCCCTTACAAGAAAGTATCTATTGAGGTATTAAATTTTTGCTACAATGTAGCAATTGTCAATATTTCCTCGTATGCTTTGTCTGTACTCAGAAAACAATGGCTGATGAGCTCCTGTGTTCAAGTTGAACCTTGAACAAGTTACAAGCCTTAAAAAACAGATTAATGAAAACATTGGCTGATGAGCACCTTCAAGTTTTGCATAATCCAAAGTTCCTAGCAAATGAAAAAGAAAGCACCATAGTATTGCTGTGGTTGGGCATACCTTAGGTGCACCTTTGCAACAGATATTGTGGATGGTCCTTTACTTCCGTTGTGGAATCATTTGTTTTTGAAAGTACGAGGGTTCAATTTTCACTTGTGAGTTTTGGTAACTACAGTAAAAGTGACATTGTGTCAGTTTTCCTTGTGTTCTCATTTTCTTTAATTGTGGAGGGAGGGAATGGAATTTTGTGTATTAATCGAATTCACCAGCATCTCTGGTTAACTTTTCCCCTCTTTTATAAGTGTTCTGGAGTACTCTTTCTTGTAAGAATTTGATGCCCTAGCAATCCTGGCCCATTGATGATCAGCTTCCTCATTTTATTAACTTTTCATCATTGTAGGTCTTGGTTGTTTCAGGGGAGACAGGCTGTGGTAAGACAACCCAGCTTCCTCAGTTTATCTTAGAAGAGGAGATACAATCATTACGTGGTGCTGACTGCAACATAATTTGCACTCAACCACGCCGAATTTCTGCTATTTCTGTTGCTGCTAGAATATCTGCTGAAAGAGGAGAAAATCTTGGTGAAACTGTTGGTTACCAGATCCGCCTGGAATCAAAACGTTCAACTGAAACCCGATTACTATTCTGCACTACTGGGGTCCTGCTTAGACAGCTGGTGATGTTTCTCATGTCCTAGCTTTTCTAAAAGGGTGTCTGCTTTGTTCGTCCAAAATCTTTTTAACTCTCTTATTATCTTTGACTTTTGTGCAAAAGTACAGGTTCAGGATCCTTATTTATCTGGTGTGAGTCATCTGTTAGTGGATGAAATTCATGAAAGAGGCATGAACGAAGATTTCCTTCTCATCATCTTGAAAGATCTTCTTCCCCGTCGCCCAGATCTTCGTCTCATCCTTATGAGTGCTACCATAAATGCCGATATGTTCTCCCAATACTTTGGAAATGCTCCCTTTATTCATATCCCGGTATGTTTCATAAGTAACTCCAATATATTACAAGATTTCAAAATCTGCATAATCTATAATGCCAGATCTATCATCTTTATGACCCTAGTTTTTTGCAGGGTTTTACACATCCTGTTGCAGAGTTTTTTCTGGAAGATGTATTGGAAAAAACACGATACAGTATCAAGCCTGATTCTGACAACTTTCAAGGCAGTTCAAGAAGGTGCCGCCGCCAGCAAGAGTCCAAGAAAGATCCATTAACAGAGTCATTTGAGGCATGCATATTATTCTCTATTGAATTAGTTTTGATACTCCTTTTTTCTTCTTCCGTGATAACTCTATTATCAAACTCATCAATAGAAATTGTCTGTTAATGTTATGTTAATCATGTTGATTTGCTGATATAGTGGTACTTTCCTTCATTAGTGCTCGAAAGATTGTGAGACCTTATTCTGACATTTCTCTTATGTAGGATGTTGATATCGACACCGAGTACAAGAGTTATAGTATGGGCACTCGACAATCTCTTGATGCGTGGTCTGGTTCAAAAATTGATTTGGGTCTTGTAAGTATCTTGATTCTTGATGGGTTTTCTGAACATTTTTGGCCAACAAATTTTTACTTTTTATATTCTAATAAAGAACATAACTAATTATTAGAGAGCATGATTCATTTCTTTGTTTTTCTGGATTAAGCTTATCATTTGCATTCCCTGTTTCTAGGTGGAATCAACCATTGAGCACATTTGTCGCAATGAAGGTGATGGAGCTATTCTTGTTTTTCTGACGGGTTGGGATGAAATTTCTAAGCTGCTTGAAAAAGTTGAAGCAAACAACTTTCTTGGAGATAAAAGGAGATTTCTTGTGCTTCCATTACATGGCTCTATGCCTACCATCAATCAGCGTGAAATATTTGATCGTCCACCTCCAAATGTTAGGTAAGTGTTTCTTTCTTGATTTCATGTCTTCTGCATCAGGATGATCTGATTAATATACTCTAGTAGCATTATCCAGATATTAATTGTATAGGGTATATTACTATATTGTTCTTAGTAAAACATGAATTAATAACCAAATTAAGGGTATTTGGAATATGGTTGATAATGTCAGATAATCATTTCTTGATTACTAATCATTTAGCAACATCTAGCCTTTTTTTTTTCAGAAACTGAATAATAATAATAATAATTTATTATTCTCATAGGAAAATTGTTCTGGCTACAAATATAGCAGAAAGCAGTATTACCATTGACGATGTTGTCTATGTCATTGATTGTGGAAAGGCAAAAGAGACGAGCTATGACGCTCTCAACAAGCTTGCTTGTCTATTACCATCATGGATTTCTAAGGCTTCAGCCCACCAGGTATCTTCCTTGTGTTAGAACTTGTTACATCGCAAATGTTGGTTCTGCCCAACTACCCATATATAGTTCAAATTATGCTTCGTAATTCACCTGTAATTACAAAATATTTACTTCATTTTGTGTGGATCTGTTGATGCAATTACAGAGGCGAGGTCGTGCTGGTCGTGTGCAACCTGGAGTTTGTTATAGATTATATCCAAGATTGGTTTTTGATGCAATGCCACAGTATCAGCTGCCAGAAATTCTCCGTACACCTTTGCAAGAGCTATGCCTGCAAATCAAGAGCCTTCAACTTGGTGCAATTGAGTCATTTTTGGCAAAAGCACTTCAGCCACCGGATCTTCTCTCTGTGCATAATGCAATTGAACTTCTCAAAACTATTGGTGCTCTTGATGATCAGGAAGAACTAACTCCGCTTGGTAAAAAAACAATTATTGCATCTCAATAATGCTTTACTTATGATTTTCAGTTTCACATGATCTTTGTTGTCCCAACAAATAATTTACACATTCTATATATTAACAGGTCGTCATCTTTGTACTTTGCCTTTGGACCCAAATATTGGAAAGATGCTTCTCATGGGATGCATCTTTCAGTGCCTAACTCCTGCATTAATAATTGCTGCTGCTCTAGCGCAGCGTGATCCATTTGTCCTTCCTATTAATAGGAAGGAGGAAGCTGATGCTGCAAAGAGATATTTTGCTGGTGACTCTTGCAGGTGTGAACTACTCTGATTTCTATGTTTGATGAACTATTTGGCAATCTTAATGGTTTTGAGCCTGATAATTTATTCTTGCAGTGATCACATAGCACTTGTGAAAGCATTTGAAGGATGGAAATATGCAAAACGTAATGGAAATGACAAGGCCTTCTGCTGGGAAAACTTTTTATCATCAAAGACCTTGCAAACAATGGATGATATGTGTCTACAATTTGTAGACCTGCTGTCAACTATAGGCTTTGTGGACAAGTCAAAGGGCCCTAGTGTAAAATTCATTATTTCTTTATATTACTTTGTTTATTATATCTATAAGAATTGGCAATTGTTAGCTAAATGACTGATTTTTCTTTTTGTTTTTCATTTTCCTACAGGCTTATAATCGATATAGTGATGACTTGGAGATGATCTGTGCAATACTTTGTGCTGGTCTCTACCCTAATGTTGTGCAGTGCAAAAGACGGGGAAAGAGGACAGCATTCTATACAAAAGAAGTCGGCAAAGTTGAAATTCATCCATCGTCAGTAAATGCTGGAACCCGTCTCTTCCCTTTACCATACATAGTATACACTGAGAAGGTGAAAACAAGCAGCATCTACATAAGATATTCAACAAATATATCAGATTACGCTCTTCTTCTTTTTGGAGGCAATCTTATTCCAAGCAAATCTGGAGAAGGCATTGAGATGCTTGGCGGTTACCTTCATTTTTCCGCATCAAAAAGTGTTTTGGGATTGATTAAGGTAATTTCCTTCTTCTGTATTACTCCTCCCTTCATTCATCAAGGTTTTAAATTGTACTCCTAGTTAAATGTTTAATTTCTCACATTGGGAATGCCAATAGGCTAAGTTTAGATCCTCTCTTCATTGAACGTAATGGATAAAATTGGAAGGTTTTGTCCAAAATAGGTAAAAACACAAATAATTTATGAATTATGAACAAGTTTTGAACTCTAAAAGTACAAATATTAATGAACTGAGTTTCAGTAGAGCATCATCTGAGTCAGGGAACTGAAATTGTGCAGAAATTGAGAGGAGAGCTAGAGAAGCTTCTGAACTGGAAGATTGAAGAACCGGGTCTTGATATCTCGGTGGAGGGAAGAGGTGTGGTAACTGCTGCAGTTGAGCTGTTGCACCATCAAAACGTAGGATACTAAGGCTATGTTCGGTAAAATGAAGCTGATTAGTAACTGAAGCTGATTGTAATGCATGAAAGTAGTAGCTGAACCCCAGTGAGCTTTTTCCTTAGTAGGCCATTTTCGCGGGCCTGAAATTGATCAATTTTCATTGCCATTGTACTTGAGAGTTCTCGTCGTCAAAGCAGGTAGTTATACACAAGTTTTTGTTGATGATTGAGGTGAAGGAACTTGTTTTTCTTCATTAACCTGGCTCTGACGAATGACAGTATCTGAGAACACACTCCGTAGAGTAACCTACAAGAAAATGTTGCATCTCTTCTTAATTGCATATGCTTGTATCCATAGTCAAAAAAAGACTGAGAGGAGTTTCAAAGATGCCCCCAATATTTGAAAAAATATTGTACTTATTTTGGTATTATTGGGCGCTGGCTCAATAAACCAGGTGTAGGCGATTGTGTGTGAAGTAGGCGAGGTATCTTTGGCTGGAATTGAGGAATTAGAGTAATTAACTTCCGTGTTAGCTAATATATGAACGAAGCCCTCGGAGAGAGATTTTGTTATCAAATACTAGTAGTATATACAAAACGTGTACGTCAATCCTCTCAAATTAGGATCTCCCATTAATTGATTCAGGGAGGTTAATAACAGAGTGGCAAATAAAATTTAGAATTTTACATCAATCCTCTCACAAACTAGGTTGAGTCACCTATCACCCTATTGTAGCTAAATTACCTTAGTATCCTAAAATCTTCATTAAACACGAAGTTAATATATTCTCCGTTGGTCGTGTGAAAAATTTGGAAACAAAAATTCAATTTTATAAATACAGGATCTTAGTAAATTTTGAAAAAGTCTCTCTCTAATCCAGAATGAACCAGGTTTTTATTTGTGACAAATTGTAATTCAATTTATTCGATCTGATAAATCCAATTTAGAATTTAGAGCCATATTAGAACACCATTTGTATGATCTAATATCATCACTTACCCAATTTAAATCCAATTCTCTAAATTACCCTAAGTAAAAATAATGCATTTAAGTGGATATTGGGCTTGTAATAAGAGCACACGATCCCACTCTTTGTGCGTAATCAGATTTCCATATTAAATACAAAAAGTTAGCAACCCAAAAAATGATAGTTTGAAAGATCCAAGAAGCCCATGATCCAAGAAAGAATTCCCTTAATCCGAAGTGATGATGTATTATGATTTAAGTTGACTCTTTCGATTTTTTAAAAAAGAAAAACGAAAAATGAGAGACATTCCTTAGATAGCCAGGCAGCATACCACACGTGAACGGTTCCCCTTCACGTTTCACCATTGATGCCTTAGCTGTTTTCTCATGTCTCCATATTTTTACTTTTGAACAAACATATCATATCACAAATGACCCTTATTAAGGTAATAAGGTACCTAGTTTTATCCTCCGATTAATTGTTTTCCCACTTTTGACGTACACCCTCCGTTTAATTTTATACTTCTATTTGTCTTTTTAGGTTAAAAATCATTTTTTTTTATAAAGAAAGAGATTAGGGTGGCCACTAACAAATTAGAGATCGCCCTAGGATATTTTGTCGGATGAGAGTATGCAAATCCGAGTAAAATGTAAGCAGGATAGAGGAGACCCGTCGGAAAGAACCAACAATGAAGTCTGCCACATAATTGCACTCACAGAAGACGTGAGAAATACTCTGATCCTGGAACCGAGCAAGCAAACAGTGGATGTTTGACCGCAACAATTCAATCTTCCCTGGGCAGCGCTAGTCACCTAGAACGGCCTTGACCAGCTGCAAATTATCACTTTCAATTTGGATCTGGGAAATGTCACGACGAATGACCTCGATAAGTCCCTAGCGCAAGATGATGGTCTCGGAGATCAGAACAGACTGCTGGCCAAACAGTCCTCTGTCAAAATGGATGAGAGAGCCCGTAGAATCCCTAAAGATGAATCCAAAAGAGGCCACACCATCCGAACAAACTGCACCATCAAAATTCAACTTAATAAAGTCCCTATTGGGTTTTGCCTACTTAGCAAACTTTCTCCCTTCCCTAGCTCTCGCGGTGTAAGTGCAAGAGTTGTTAGTTTGAAGATTTTCTGCAAGATTTCATTCTTTAACCTAGTTACGAGTGAACTCGCTTAGGTTCACGCCATGATTCAAGTTTTGGCCGTTATCGTTGTCAAAAATTCTCTTATTTCTAGAGAACCATAGGCTCCATTAGGTGTTTGTAAGGAGTTCCATCTCCTCCTTTGTTGTTGTTGCCCTAATTTCGTCAAGGACTTAGTGTGTTTTTTGTCGTCTCGTAACACCTAACCGGCATTCCAAAGTAGTTTCAGGCTTAAATAATTAAGGGTCGCCCTGGTAAGTGGGAATGATAGTAAGATGCGGTTGGTGTCCTCAAACTGGTTGTTGCAAGCTTCACAATCTTGTGGTATCGGGATATGGTTGGCAACAAGCCTCGTTTTAGTTGGAAGATCGTTTCGCACCTCTTTCCGTAAGAAATTGGGGGGATGTTGAGCTTATTGATCCATTCCAGGTTAATTCTGGGTTCCCTTTTGGACTGGTGGCCAAAGCATGGTAGAGTGGGTAGAGTACCAATGTACCACCCATTTTTCTTGGTTGCCATTACATTCTACCCGAATTTTTGTTAATAGGGTTACTGATTTTGGTGATTTTTTTGAGGTCCTCATGTGTAACAACCCTTCTCAAATTTTAAAGGTTCCACGAGTTGTCCTCAGGAGGCACTCATCAACATGTTCCTCCCAATTAGTGAGGGGTTCAACCTTTATTTTTTGGGTAAGAGGACCATTGTCGGTCCAGTTATCTTTCCAAAAGCGGATAGTTTTCCTATCCCCTACTTGCCAAATGAGCCCATTCGAGAACACGTCCCCTAAACTTAGCAATTTGGACCACTTCCATGATGTGTTATGTGTTTTTTTCCTATAGGTTAGGATACTTTCCATTTTGAGGTACTTGTCCGTCACTATTCTGACCTAGAGGTTATTTGGTTCCGTTACGATTTTCCACAATAATTTCATTTGGAGTGGTTGGTTCATCTCTTCCTCCTTGGCGATTCTCACCCCGCCATGAGCGGGTGGTCGGAAAACGGAGTTCTAGCTTATAAGTGGTTTATAGTTGTTTCCTTGTGCCTCTCGAAACTAAGTTCTTGTTAATTTGGTCTAGTTCATTCAGGGTTGCTTGAGGTAGCAAGAACGATTGCATGATATAGTTTGGTTGTGCTAAGAGGTTTCCTTTGATGATGGTTTTACGCCCTTCTTAGGACAAAGCGTTTGCTTTCTATTTTGATAATTGGGATCTGTTTTGCAAGATCAAGGGTTTAAAGGTGTTTTGTGTCACTCTCCCATTTATAATCGGACATCCTAGATATTTTTCCAACGCAATTGTGTTCGCAAATCGGAGATTCTGTTTTATTTGCTCTTTCGTGTTGCTGCTTGTGTTTTTGTTGACATGAAAGGCGGACTTATGTAAGTTAACTTTTTGGCTAGAGATCTAGCAATAGTCGTCAATGATGTCTTTAATATTTTGCAAGCCTAACCATTAGCCTTTTCAAAGATGATGATGTCATCTACAAACGCTAGGAATGAAATTTTTTGTTCCATTTCTTGAGATTTGGATACCTATGCCACTTTTTGGGTTAGTACTCAAAAGGTGGAGTTGTCTCACCAGAATCTCAACGACTAGTATGAAGAGGTATGGTGACAGGGGGTCTCCTTGTCTGAGACCTCATTGGGAGTAGAATTATTTTGTTGGTCTGTTGTTAACAAGGACTGAAAAGGAGACAATTTCAAGATATTCTCGGATCCAACCCAAGAACTTGTCGTGTAACCCAAATTTGTGAAGGATAGAAGAGAAGAATTCCCAACTGATTCGATCATATGCCTTTTCCATGTCGAGTTTGACGGCAATCCAACCCTCCCGCCCTCGTTTGTTGTGGAAAGAGTGGAAAATTTCGTGTACGATGAGCGTGTTTTGGTGGATATTGTGGTTCTGGACGAACGCCCCTTGCATTGGGTGGATGAGTTTATCTATGACGTTTTAGGCAGTTTGTCATGATCTTTGAGATTACTTTATAAATTGTGTTGTATAGGCTAATTGGTCGGTAGTGATTGGTTGAATTGGGGTTATCAGATTTGGGCAATAGGGTTATAAATGTGTGATTAATTTGTTTTGAAATTTTTCCAGTGTGCAAAAGCTTTTAACAAATTTGATAACGCTAGGGCCGACGATGTGCTAGTATTTTAAATTAAACCACAAACCCCTTAATCTTAAACCCTAACAACCCTAAACTCCTAATCCTATACCTTAAAATCCTAAATCTTAAACCTCAAATACCAAAAACCTAAAATTTAATCCTACCAAAAAAAACACAAAATTTAAATTCTAAAATCCTAAACCATAAAAATAGAAATAATAAATCTTAAAGTCCCTAAACCCTAGATAAGTTAAACTATAAAAATCATTAATCCTAAATCCTAACAATCCTAACTCTTAATCCTAAACCTTACAATCACAAACCCTAGAATCCTTAAATCACATATCCTAAACCCTAAATACCTTATCCTACAAATTTTTAAAAACCCAAAACCCCTAATCTTATAAACTCATATCCTAAACACTCAAACCCCTAAACCTCAAAAATATACACCCTAAAATCCTATATTTTAAACTTTTAATCCTAAAACCCTAAACCCGTAGACTTTAGACGATAAATCCTAAAATCTTAAACCTCAAAACATAACTTATAAAATATAAACTCTAAAAACCTTAATATTAAGTTATCCAGAAAAATACTTTATTCCAAAAGCATATCAACTACCATGTCTCAAGAATAATTTATTCTGATTTCACTAGCTAGCCTACCAAATTGGAGCCTAGCTAATATATGATCATACATTGTTTAAGACATGTAAAGATAGCCAACAAAATGGTAAAGTTTGGCTATCAACTTTCATAGATAATTAACTAATTTTAATGATGATATTATAAATTTTATTTTCACAGATACGACCTTTAATTATTATGCCGTTTATTCATGCACCATTATATTCAAATAAAAACGAATTAGAGCCAACATACATAGTTTTTATAAAACTGATATTTTGTATATACGAGTATGTGGTAGGTAGTAAATTTTGATTTAGACTATTTATATACTATATAGGAGAATTACGATCAGATGAGGATTGTTATTAGGGTGTAATATGCGAGCAAATTTCAACCGTTGGATCATGATACGTCTACGGACATGATCAACACACGCGTTTAAGTAATATTATACACGGAGGGGTATTTTTGTCATTTATCCATTTAATTAGAACAAAAGTTACAGGGGCATCTTCTTCCCATTCAACGTAGAGTTTCATTCACCCTTTTCAATCGAATTCTTCTCTAGAATTGTTGCCCCTTTCTTCTTCTAATTTGATTCGCTTTTTTTGTTGATCCCGACCCCAATTTGTGTTCTCTCTTCATGAATTTTGATATAGATCTCTTTTGTACAATGTCAAGCTCACATTTGGGGGTTTTCAAATTTGAGAGTTTTCTACTTCGATTTACATGTTGTTGTGTTCTTTGGGTTGGTTTTTTGTTGAATTCATCAAACTTGTCAAGATTGTGTATGTTTTGCACTCAATCTCAAGTTTTTGATTGAAAACAAATGCTAATGTACAATGCTCATCTAATTGCCCACCATGTGTTCGATAAAATGCCTAAATGATCAACTTAGAGCTTAAAGTATTTTGGTTTACCAATTGTTCATAAATTATGAACCTAGCATACCAAGTTTGAACGTATACCATTTATGAACAAGATTACATGACGCACATACGAAGTATTGTGAATTAAATTCCATGAACCTTATTGATAATTGTTATGAACCTAATCGTATAAAGACATGAACTCACAAAATACGATTTATGTACTAGATTATGTGACAAAAATAACAAGTATTATGAATTAGATTTCATGAACTTTATTGAAAATTGTTATGAACTTAGCTATATAAAGACATGAACTAACAAAATACCATTTGTGAATGCCTAGCCAAAAAAGTATTGTGAATTAAATTTAATGAACCTTATTGGCAATTTTTATGAACCCAATTATGTAAGAACATAAACCAATAGACCCACTTGTATGAACTATTAGTTATGAACTGTGAGATTATATATTATGAACTTGTGTTTATAAAAACATGAACCAAATGAAAAAATATCATGAATCAAAAGATGTGAATCAAAAGAACAACTACGATATGACTTAAAAGACATGAGTTATAAGATAAACTATCATGAACCTAAGCATATAAAAACATGAACCAAACAAGAACTACCATGAACCAAAATACAAAAACCGTACGAAGAGTTAGCCTATGTGGGATTTGAATCCACATCTCTGTGCACATGCACATTACTCTACCATTTGAGCTAATAAGCTATCAAATGACACGGAATAAAAGATAAACTACTAAAAATTAAAAGTCATGAACCTTAAAAATTATTATGAACCTAGCTTACAAAAACATGAACCGAAAGAACAAATACCATGAACCAAAAATCACGAAAGAAAATAATAACTAACATGAAGTAAAAGACATGAACCATAATATGAACTTTGATGAACCTAAGGTTATTCAAACATGAACCAAAAGAATAAGTGTTATAAACAAAAAGGCATATAACAAAATTTATGAACCATAAGAATAATTATTATGAACCTTACCTTAAAAATTCATGAACCAAAAGAATAACCGATATAAACAAAAAGACATAATCGTATCAAGAATTAGCCTATGTGGGATTTGAACCCACATCTATGTGCACATGCACATTGCTCTACCATTTGAGCTAATAGGCTACCATATATATAATTTCTCAAGTGTCAAATGCACATTTCTCATTTATCACCAATATAAAGAGATGTATACAAACTTACATTGAGATTTCTCCTTAGAGGAATTAGTAGACAACTTTAACAATGAACTAAAAATCTTCTTTTCACTGACCAATATATGTGAAAAATCAGTGAATATTTCTTCTACTTACCAACAACAAAGGGCTAAATTTTGGAAATTTGAGGGTAATTGGTTTTTGTAAAGAAAAATTATACGATTGAGTTGTTTCCTTGCAATTTAGAACTCTGACCTAGAAAATTAAACAAACTTGCTATCATAAACCAGAAGAATTGTAGATTGCAAGCAAATTTTTACTAAACCCCAAACAACAAAGCCTAGAGAAATCCAATTCATGCATACCTTTGTTTGTATCCTATTTCATGGATTTGATGAACCGATATCGTCTATGAATGAAAATTAGGGAAAGAAAATGGGAAAAAGTAGAAAATGGGGGAAAGTAGAAAGATTTATTCTTCAAATCCATGGTGGAGTGGGAGTAGGGGGCAGAGAGAGAAGGAGGAGGGGGGGGGGGGGGGGGGAAGGCTGCTGAAAAAGATGTGCGTGTAGATTTTTAGGGTTTATTTATTCAAAGTGTATCTTCGTCTATGAAAGAAAAAATCATAGTATTTACCCGCGTGCCATTGTTAATGAACAAACCCTTTTTCTTATTTTTTTAATCAAACCCCTTATAATCAATCCAGTCCGTCCATTCATCTAATCTAACGGCTGCTATTTGCTCGCATTTTTTACTGTAGCATAAGCTTTCACCCGAGCGTGACTCCTATATAGGATGAGGTTAAAAAATTGGTAACCTTTAATAAAATAACTAGTAGGATGGACGCACGTTAAAAATTAAGATTTTGCGTAATTACTTTTCCTTGAAACCAAAAATTAGCCTTTTCTATATAATATCAAAATATTCACATGAACTACTTGCATTATAAATTAGTCGTAATTATCTTTTCTAAATCCAGCTTGTACTTTTCAAGAAAGAGAATTACACAAATAAAAGGAAATATTGGAAAATTCATAGCTAGCTCTAAATACCTCCTCACATGGTGATACCACCCACAAATAAAGGGCACTAAGGCAGTTCTAACTTCTAATCCTTGAGGATTTGGTCCCCTTCTTACACAAACAACCTCCTAATTATTTACTTGCCAAAATAATCAATTATTTTATTTTATTATGTGTGCGATGCTTAATTACCATTATTATCAATATTTTTTAAATCCCCAAACCTTGTCTGCTCGTGCAAGGAAACCCAATTGGTTCTCCCCAAGGCATTTGCACCCCACACTACAATCTCACCAACCAATAAGATCATGCCACGTGTGAGAAACACAGACCCATTTCATTAGCCTTCGGGCACGTTAAATGGGCCGCCCCCACACTATCCTCGTCCTTGACGGCCCGGTAAGCCCAATGCACTCTCTCATGTGCTATTTTTCAATAATAATATAAACAAAAGGAACCTATTTCTCAATTTCCCTCAAACCCTCCCTACTCTCAATTCCAACCACCATCCCTTCCTTAAAACCCTTTGAAAAGTTGATCTTCACATCAAATTGGAGGGTGAAAAATAAAAAAGGGTACCTCCAATTCCCAACTACATACCCTCCTCTTGGTATGTTGCACTTTTTTTTTCCGACTCACATTACTTTCAAACACATTATATCAATCATTTTAAGCAGTCATGTATAGACTGTATAGTACGATGAGAAATTGTTGAGATAAGAGGGGACTCAAAAATAGCAACCTCTATCATTTGGCGAGTCATCAACCGATAAACCATGGAAAGAGGATGGAGAGAGATACCACCAAATTGCCCAAGGTGTGGATCAACCAATACAAAGTTTTGCTACTACAACAACTATAGCCTCACTCAACCAAGGTACTTCTGCAAAGGCTGCCGCCGATACTGGACCAAAGGCGGGTCCCTCCGGAATGTTCCGGTGGGAGGCGGTTGCAGAAAGAGTCGAAGAGGAAACAAACCATCCTTAAGAATCTCTAGTTCCACCGCCACCACATCAATGCCATACCCTAGCTCCACACCAAGCTCTTGTTGTAGATCAACAATTAGTGCATTTGGCCATGTCATAATGAACTCTTATGACGGGCACTCTTCCTCCTCGGCCTCCACCATTGACCTCGCCATGGTCTATGCCAACTTCTTGAAACCGAAGACACCACATCAGCACGAGGAGAGCCACGATGGGGCCCAACTCCCCAACAACAACAACCACAGTAATAATTACTGTGGCCAACTCATAAGTCCTTCTCTTGATCAAATCCCTAGCATTTCAGAAGCCAATATGGATCTCACCTTACTCCATCATCATCATCATCATAATCCCGACAAGCAACAAGATCAGGGGTTGATGCAAAACCATAGTTTATTTACTTATGTCGATGGAAACGAGAGGATTAGTGAATTAGAAGCATTGCTTCCGCCATTGCCAAGGGTAGGAGAGGTTGTAATTCCATGGGAGAAGAACAATAATCCCAACGATCATGATCATGATCAGTTGGTGATTTCATCTTCTAATGATCTTAATGTTGAAAGCAATGCATTGCAATCAACAATGCAAGATCCTTTGGAAGCCGAAGCTCAGTTTTCGAGCTTGTTTAATATCGAAGGTTGTTGGAGTCCCCTTGATTTTTCGGGTTATAATTCGGATATTCAAACTCCAGTGGACCCCACAGCAACCACACCGACAGCTGGCACGGTCAAGCACCAACAGTGGCCTTGACTATGAAAAGTATGTACTTTTGAGTGAATAAATATGTGAATAGATACATATATACGTGTGCATTGTGCAAGAGGGGTAAATTTTGTGTGTTGCTTAATTTTCATACAGTTTTCGTAATAAGTTCTTGTGTATATGTCAACTAGTGTTGATGTAATAATGGTCTCATAAGTCATAAGAATCCACAAAATATTCTTGCTTTTTTCTTTTCAAAACTTTTGCAGAAGAGCCTTCCCTGCTGAGTTACTTGAACATTTACATTCGGGTGCAAATATGTGTCCCCCCGAAAAAAACAAGTCAGCTGAATTAAGCTCGTGTATTAATTAATGCAAATTGCACAAACTACTCTACCATCTGCAGGAAGAAAGCACATTAGTTAATCCAGCTAGGTCCAGTACGTATGTAGAAGGATGCAAGTTTGGTTTGGCTTCATTGTACTAGTCCCTCTGTTCGCTATAGTTGTTTTTCTAGAGTTTAAATCCTGTTCAAAATTATATAGAATGTATTGTTATATTTTTTTTTGGACAAGGTTTTCTCATTTTAACCTTTTTATATATGGGGGCGCTTAGGAGAAACGGATTTTAAGTAGGCTTGGCAACTTCACCCGATGAGTACCCGAAAAACCTACCCAAAAAACCGATAAACCGATTAAAAACGGGTGAAAATGGGTTTTGGGTGATCGGGTGATGGAGCGGGTTCGGTTTCGGGTATAGATGATACGTGATCGCTTCAGATTACTCCTCGTTGATCAAGTATTTAACCTCACAGGATCCCGATCTTGCCAGTAGTTCTATTTCCAACCTGATTTGCCTTCAAAGTTGATAACTTCATGAGCAAGAAACTTGAAATATAAATGAGAATGAAACTGATTTGAAGAGTTAAGATAACCAAAGAGATAGTTCAATTCAATTGTCTCTAATACTAAACTCAATTGATGAACTAGGTTTGATCTTTAACAATCAAAGTATAACTATCTTAAATGATGAAATTAAAAACTCAAATCTGAATTGAAACAAGAACGAATTGGTGATGATGATAATCGAAATTGCTTGAACACAATAGTTGCTTTAATGGCCCATAAACTAGATAAACCAATAGGGGTTTATCTGATTAAGGCTGATTTTTATTGAATGATAACTGCAGTGTATTTAAAGGGAATACAAAAGAGTCTTCTTGGAGAGCAAGCAACAAGGTGGCCAGCCCTAGAGGGGTATAATGGACCTTTTGCTTGCCTCACAAGACAACCTAATATATACTTAAAACTCCTATCTAAGTCCTCTTACCATAAATAAATCAAATAAAAAATTATCTGACTTATTTAGATAAGAAAACTAAAAAGCTAATCCTAAAACTCAAAAAGATATAAATAATAATAAAGCAAGATATATTTCACCCCTAACAAACTCCTATAACCGAAATTATCATAAATATAATATCTAGACATAGATAGAATTAAAACTAAAGATAAGACTCCCGTAAGACTTGAATTGCTCTCAGTAAATCGCAATTTTCCCCTCTTTTTTGTTGGATTCTGGATTCAACTTAAACTTTGTAGATCTTTTAATTATCTATCCAACGCAATTTGAACGGACTGGAGATCGATTTTTTAGCCCAAGTTATGACCATTTTACTGAGCATTGTTTTTAATTTGACGGGCTTCTTAACTTTACGAACTTTCATGACTTCATCCTCTTCCTTGGTGGCCTTGGACACCATTGATGAACATAATCAAAGGACAATATGGAATCCATGAAAACATTCTTGAACTTGAATGCTCGGGACCTTAGTAAAGGTCTTGGTGTTTGACCTCTATTCATCTTTGATGAATCATTGACTTGGATCCTCCTTTGATCTGTATCATTCTCCCTCACTTGGCCTCGAATCGTCCTCGATTCGACTTTGTAAGTAGATGCAACGGAAGGTCCATCAATTAACATAATCAAATTAGAAAAAGACAGACATGTGGAAGTTTGCAAGCTAGATTCTAAGATAGGTATTACTTGTATGACTGAATTTGATGCGAGGTCGATGGCCAATGGTTCTTCATCAGGAGTAGGATTCTCTTGATAGACTTCTTCTAAAAGTATCGGTTCGCCACACCAATTGATAGCTTGCATATAGGAGTAGTTTAGATGCATGTTTTATATATGTTTTAGCTAGTTTTAGGTTGGTTTTTATGTAGTTTTTAGATTTTTGTGTTGTCGGGTATTATGCGCTGGTTTGCAAGTTTTAGGTTCAGGAGAAACAGCGGGGCGAGGTTTGGATTGACCATGATGGTGGTGGACAAGCTAAAGGAAGCTAGGAGGTGGTACAAATGAAGATTGAAGAAGGAGAAAAGCCAAGACAAGAAGAGACAAGAGCTCGATGTGCTAACCCGAGCATTCAGCCCGCGCATTCTGAACTGAAGGCCATTTCGCGGGGAGCTATAATGCGCGGCCGCGCTTTTGGGTCAAGCAGCGCTTTTGGGCCGAAGGAGTTAGGCCAAGCTCGTGATTTTTGGGTTTTTATTATATCTTGGCCGAGTTTGTGGTTAAATATAGGGTTATTGAGGGTTTATTTTTAGAGACATATATATACCTTATGTTAGTTAATTTTCTTAAAACTTTGATCAAACTTTGGAGGCTAGGGTTTTTCTCTCAAGAGAGCAACTTTGAAACTCTTGTAAGTTTGTTCTTCAATTTAATTATGCATTGCTAAATTCATTGTGCTTGACTAGTTATTGAAATCATAGATTGCATAATATTGTGAGGTTTGATTGATTCTCAACAACTTGAATAAGTTTTATTCCCTGTGCTTCATTGAATCAGAATTATTCTAGGGTTTTGTTAGATTAGCTACCTAATAGAATTTCCAGGTTAATTTACAACTAATCTGATCAAGTCCCGTTCGGGATTGGTTAGATAAAGTAGAAACTATAATTGTTTAGACCCGTTCAGGCTATTCAATTGTAGAGGGAATAAACCATAGATAACTTGATTAGCTGTTTGCGTTGAGTATTTGTTTCTATCGATACTTTGAACTTAAAGTTGTCGTTTAATTGAATCTAGACGTTATTCTAGGTTTTTAGATGATTAGGGTTGTTCAGACTGTTAGTTCTTTCAACTAAATATAAAGTTTTGGATAATAATCCATGGTAGATTATTCAAGGGAATTAAGAATCGAAAGAATCAATGATCAATAAGCATATCTATGATGGATTTAACTAGTTGAACACGCTTGTTTCTTATTTGATTTAAACCATCTTTTGCATTCATATTTACTTCTATATTTGCATAGTAGTTTAGAATTTACAATTACAAACCCCCTTTAGGTTACTTGGCATACAAGTAATAACACATTTACACGAGTCTCTGTGGGTTCGACCCTTACTTACCGCTCTACTAAGTTGGTTAAGTTAGGATTCTTTGATAGGTATAACGACCACCGAAAATACCTCATCAAATTTGGCGCCGTTGCCGGGGACTCGTCGCTATTTGTGTTCTTACTTTTGTGCTATTTTTTGGGTGTGAACCTGTTATATGGTTCATACCCGTGCTACTAACGCATCTCCCTTGCTCTTTGATCCAGATATTGACAGGACAATCTTCAAGCTAAGGAAGAATATCAGGAATCACTTTCAGGCTCTACCGTTCTTCCTTGAGGAATCTGAATCTAAATCAGAGATTGAATCTGAAACTGCTGAATTTGCTGAGATGGGTGACCAAACGTTGAGACAGTTGACTGCACCAAATTTGGCACAACAACCATTGGCGGTGCAATTCCCTGCTCTTGGTGAAGGAGTCAAGTTTGAGCTGAAATCTGGGTTGATTCACCTTCTGCCTTCATTCCATGGGCTTAGTGGTGAAGACC
The DNA here is from genome assembly GCA_964016875.1 of Fallopia convolvulus. Lineage (NCBI taxonomy): Eukaryota > Viridiplantae > Streptophyta > Magnoliopsida > Caryophyllales > Polygonaceae > Fallopia > Fallopia convolvulus. The sequence goes on from OZ024725.1 coordinate 9,222,461, forward strand.
CCAACAAACATCTTTCTGAATTTCTTGTTGTGTGCTCAAGCATGAAGCTTGCTGATGTGACTCACGACCAGATTGCGCTGAGAGCCTTTCCTTTCTCTCTCAAGGATCAGGCTAAAGACTGGTTTTATTACTTGGCTCCGGGAAGTATCGATACATGGGCTAAGATGAAGAAAGCTTTTCTAGAGAAGTACTTCCCTGCTAGAAGGCTCAATAATCTGAAGAAAAGAATTAGCAACATTGAACAAGAAGCTAATGAGTCCTTGTACGAATACTATGAGAGGTTCAAGAGGTTGATAGCCAACTGTCCCTTCCATGGCTACACTGATCAAGATCTGATTTTGTATCTTTTTAATGGCCACTTGGATGATGTGAGAGAAGAATGGTGAATGCGGCTTGCCAAGGTAACATTCTCAACAAGACTCCTGCTGCTGCATTTGAACTGTTCACACAACTGTTTGAGGGCACAAGACAGTTCAGGAAAAAAACTGGTTCTAAGGCTACCAATGCTGTAGTTGCCAACTCATTATTGCATGAAGAAGTGTTTGAGCTGAAAACTATGATGAAACAGTTTCTACAACAAGGTGGTAGACAACAAGTGAAAGCCTGTGGAATTTGCTCTGATAATATGCATTCTACTGATTCCTGCCCCACACTCCAAGAGCACCAAGCCGAAGTTAATATGGTGGGAAATTGATAGAGCATATAGATATAGGTTTTAGAGCATGTTTTTATTCCCGTTTTATGCATGTTTAGCTAGAATTTTGCTTTAAGTTGTAGTTTAGGTTTTATTTCGGTTTAGTTCGGAATCTACGTGTTTGTGTGCCTCATTACAAATTAAAAGGTGAAACATGGTGGATGAGAGGCTAATGATAGAATCTAGGAATGAGTGGAGAGTATTGAAGTAAAGATTGAAAGAGCTAGGGCCCAAGAGCTTGAGGGATAAAAGCGCTTAAATCCGAGCTATGCATTGGTTGTTTTGACACCTTTCTCTTGCAATGCTTGGTTTGGGAGATACAATGGCCGGATGAAGCTGAATTTGGTATCATTGGAAAGCTAACTCGAAGATCTACAATTCATATTTTTACTTCGAGTCCAAATTCCAACTCGAAGAGGGTCAAAACAGCCTCTGAAGTGTCATTAGAGTTGCTGACGCTGTAGCGCGGGAAGAATGGGCACAGCGCGACCGCGCTTTGGGGTGTCTTGACCGCGCTTTGGCGCGTTTGTACAAGGCCGACTCGGGCCTTCGTGTTTATCTTTTAGGCCGACTTCAGTAGTATTTTTTAGATATTTCTAGATATGATATAAATACTTTCTTTAGGTTTTCTTAGGAAGATTATGCTATCTTTTGTTCTAGTTTTATGCTATTGAAGAATTTGGAGATTTGTGGGAGATAAAAACCCTAGATTTGCAATTGAAGAGAAATTTGACTCTTGTATGTTTTATTTTTCTTTAATATCGATTTCTAGCTAAATTTCTCATGTCCAACTAGTTAGTTGAAGTTGTATGCATGATTGTTTGTGAGATTTGAATTATTTCTATTTGCCTTGACTAGATTGAATCTCTCCGTGCTTGATTGATTAAATTCACTTAGGATTATAATAGCTTGATCACCTATTCTATTTCTAGGTTGAATTACAACTAGAATAATTAAATAGACGGTGGAATTTGATTATTCATGGATGAATCCTTTGATTAAACTTATAGACGGTGGAATAAGGTTAATCAAAGGCGGAAAATTTAATCAAAAAACTTCATGAATAGACGATGGAATTCATGAATTATGTTTATATTGAATGCTTTGAACTTAATTGCATGATCAATTTGACATAGAAGGTTTTCTAGGTTAATTGGTTAAAAGGTTGTTAAAGACGGTGTATATTAATAACTACCTTAAGCTTGAATTTCATAAATTTACAATAGATTAGTCAAGGGAAATCGAAATAAGAATAATCGAGGATCAAAACTCATGTATGCAATGGATACGAAACTAGTTGGACGCTTTTCTCCATATTTGAATCTTTAATCGTTTTATTTGGTTTGTTTTAATTGCTTAGATTGTTAGCTTGAAACCATAAAAATCCCCCTTTTACTTAGTAATATTATTTAAATACAAATAATCTGAGTCCTTGTGGGTTCGACCCTTGCTTCCACTATACTTAGGTTAGGAAGTTAGGTATTTCTTTGACAGTGCTTTTATAGCGACATAAAAGTGCTCGTCAAATTTGGCGCCGTTGTCGGGGACTTGGCTATTTATTTGTGTTTACTTAGTATTACTATTTTTGGTGTTGTGAACCTATCTTACGGTTCATAACACCCGTGCTACTAATCCATGGCTTTGTTCGATTGTAGACAGTTGCACGATGAACACTTCCATGACTATTTTGTTAGATTTCAATACCATGTGCGAAAACTTGGTGCTTGGGGAGTACAATACAGTGACAAGGAGGTAAACATGGGAGTTATCCATGGTATGAATCTTGAGACAAGGGGATTGGCCGACTACATGAGCAATGAGAGGCTTTTATATATAGGATCTGAGGAATGCTGGGATTTGTTTTGTTTCATGAGCCGTCAATGCTTTCTGGTCGAGTCATCTTCCCAACCACCCCAGCCGGTTGATAAGTCTCTTGAGGAAATAATTAGGGATCTCTCCAAAGGGGCAGATGCTTTAATCATGGAGCAATGTGAGTCATGCTCTTCAAGTTTTCATTCCACAACCTCATGCCCTTTTGAGTTGTGTGAAAGGAGAGGTGGAGTCACATTGGAGTCAAACGATCACGAGTCAGACACCCATATTCAAGTTGAGGAGCAACCTACTACACTTGATGTGGGTTATGAAGATGAATTTGATGCCCAACATGAATTCACACCTATAAGGCAAGTTGAGCAGATCATCATAGAGCCAAAGGAAGTCTGTGCTAACATAGAGATTCTTACAGAGCCTAGGGAGCCTGAGTCATTTTCACCTATGTGGAGTAAATTGCTTGAGGGTTTTGTGGTTTTGGAAGAAGACTCTTTTTTCGATAATGATGTCTTCTTTGCTGATGAAGTAGACAATCATGAGGGAGAAAAACAACATGATGCATCTATTAAGTCTCCCGTTGTCATGGAGTGCCCTATGTTAGGCCTTGACATCCCATGCTTCAGTTTCCCCACCTTCTCACATCCAGAGCTTATGGAGTTCCAAGTTGAGGAGCCAAGTCTACAACACAAGGTGGAAGATGGAGAATGTATGGAGTTCATCCTGGATAAAAGTGGTATTGCTGACAAGTGCTTTGATTCATACTGTAAGTATTTTCTAAAGCCACCACTTGTGCTGAATTCTTTTGTGCAAATGCCATCTCATGAAAATTGGGCACACGAGTTTGATAAATTAAAATGGTCTTTGCAAGCTATATTATGCATCTTTAATTTATCTTTGTGCTACTTATCTTCTTGTGAGATGTGTTTACAGGCTTTTGACAGGTTGTTAAGGGAATTGACAATGTCTAATATTGTCAATTCATGCTAAGCGTTAAGCTAATGACGTTAAACAAGCGCTTCTTGGGAGGCAACCCAAGCTTTAAGTTTAGTTTTTCTTTGCTTTCTAGATTACGTTTTGTTTTCGGGTTGTTTTTGTTTTGTTTTTGTTTTGTTTTTGCTTTGTTTTGGTTCGTTTTTGCTCTTAGTTTTAGGTAAACTCGAGAAATAGGTACACGCGGTCCGAGGAAGCCACCGCTGCGTGTTTAGCGATTAACCACCACCACCACCGCCTGAGGAGTAGATTCTTGAGTGTGCCAGCTCTTTCGACGAGGTTAGTTTCTTTTTCTCTTAACTTTTCTTTTACTTGGGGACAAAGTAAAGTTTAAGCATGGGGGAAGGGGATTCTTTATTTTTGTCATAAGTGCTTAGTTGTATATAGTTTATGTAGTTGCATTTGCATGTTTATTTTATTGTTATGCATTGATTAAAAATTTGAAAAATTCAATAAAAATTAAAAAATTCAGAAAATTTAAAAAAAGAGAGCTTGTTTGCATTTAAGGATTCATTTTTCCCCTTGGAACCACTTGTTTATTGAGTGAGCATGATTTTATATCCCATGACTTGTTAGTTAATGATAAAAGTTCTAGAATGAATTGCTTAATTATGAAGGAGTATACATGAAAGTAAGAATTTGAGTTATTTATGAAGTTCTAACCAACTATTGCCTTGTGAGATTTCTTTTGAGCCTTTACATGCTATTTTTGCATGATAATTCTTGAGTGCATCTCTTTGATTGCTTTAACTCTAGAACTTGTATTTAGATTCTTTTTCGAGGACACATTATATGATTTGAATGCATGATGTAAAAGTGATTGATGCAAATTTTCTTTAGCTCATTTATATCCTTATCCACCCTACATTATACCTTTGTTTTTGTAGCCCCATTGTTTTTGAGCCTTAGCCTTATTTATTAGCTCCACAAAATTTTCCTAGCCGAATAAGCTTGACCCTTATCTGGGAATTAGGATTTGACTAAGGGAATTTTGTGGGTTATTTGTTGTACTTTGGGGTTTTGTGAGGAAGTTTGAAAGGGTGTAATGGAGAAAAATGTAAAGAAAGTGTTGAAAGAGTTAAGGATGTTGGGAATGTTATTGAAAATCCTTTGAGGAAAGTTTGGTATGAATGGTTGATTGAGATGAGTTTTGTGTATAAATTGCAAAAGTTGTTCTTGTGAGATAAGAATGAAAAAGAATGAATCTCAATTGGGTTTGTGGAAAGAAAAATCAAAAGATGAGCAAAAGAAAGACGTGCTTAAAAGAAAGTAATGGAAGAAAAGGAAGAACAAGTTGGGAAGAAGTGTTGAGAGTGAGTGTTTATGTAATTTGGGTTTTAGTTGGTTCTAGTTCTAGGATTTAGCACCACATGGCCATATTATGATCCCCACCTACTTGTCTATACCTTGGCCCCATTACAACCTTGAAAAAGACCTCATGATTTACGTTGTGCATTTGAACATCCATGGTGGAGATTTAGTGCACTGATGCAAGCATATGGTAGTTGGCATTCAAAGATGATTTTTGAGCGAAAACACATACCCTTAAACACTTGAGCGTTGAGTGCAAACAAAAATACCTTGGTGACGGTTAGAATGGATTAATAGCTTGGTTTGAAGCTTTCATTAAATGTATGCAACGATTTCATGTTAAGTTTGAGTTTCTTGAAAATGAATGGAAGTCATGGCTTGCTTGTTTGTGGTGTGATTGATTTTATGTCTTGCTTGAGGACAAGCAAGGTTCAAGCATGTGGGAAGTTGATAGAGAATATAGATATAGGTTTTATAGCATGTTTTTATTCCCGTTTTATGCATGTTTAGCTAGAATTTCGCTTTAAGTTGTAGTTTAGGTTTTATTTCGGTTTAGTTCGGAATCTACGCGTTTGTGTGCCTCATTACAGGTTAAAAGGTGAAACATGGTGGATGAGAGGCTAAGGATCGAATCTAGGAATGATTGGAGAGTATTGAAGTAAAGATTGAAAGAGCTAGGGCCCAAGAGCTTGAGGGATAAAAGCGCTTAAATCCGAGCTATGCATTGGTTGTTTTGACACCTTTCTCTTGCAATGCTTGGTTTGGGAGATACAATGGTCGTATGAAGCTGAATTTGGTATCATTGGAAAGCTAACTCGAAGATCTACAATTCATATTTTTATTTCGAGTCCAAATTCCAACTCGAAGAGGATCAAAACAGCCTCTGAAGTGTCACTAGAGCTGTTGACGCTGTAGCGCGGGAAGAATGGGCACAACGCGACCGCGCTTTGGGGTGTCTTGACCGCGCTTTGGCGCGTTTGTACAACGCCGACTCGGGCCTTCGTGTTTATCTTTTAGGCCGACATCAGTAGTATTTTTTAGATATTTCTAGATATGATATAAATACTTTCTTTAGGTTTTCTTAGGAAGATTATGCTATCTTTTGTTCTAGTTTTATGCTATTGAAGAATTTGGAGATTTGTGGGAGATAAAAACCCTAGATTTGCAATTGAAGAGAAATTTGACTCTTTTATGTTTTATTTTTCTTTAATGTCGATTTCTAGCTAAATTTCCCATGTCCAACTAGTTAGTTGAAGTTGTATGCATGATTGTTTGTGAGATTTGAATTATTTCTATTTGCCTTGACTAGATTGAATCTCTCCGTGCTTGATTGATTAAATTCATTTAGGATTATAATAGCTTGATCACCTATTCTATTTCTAGGTTGAATTACAACTAGAATAATTAAATAGACGGTGGAATTTGATTATTCATGGATGAATCCTTTGATTAAACTTATAGACGGTGGAATAAGGTTAATCAAAGGCGGATAATTTAATCAAAAAACTTCATGAATAGACGATGGAATTCATGAATTATGTTTATATTGAATGCTTTGAACTTAATTTCATGATCAATTTGACATAGAAGGTTTTCTAGGTTAATTGGTTAAAAGGTTGTTAAAGACGGTGTATATTAATAACCACCTTAAGCTTGAATTTCATAAATTCACAATAGATTAGTCAAGGGAAATCGAAATAAGAATAATCGAGGATCAAAACTCATGTATGCAATGGATACGAAACTAGTTGGACGCTTTTCTCCATATTTGAATCTTTAATCGTTTTATTTGCTTTGTTTTAATTGCTTAGATTGTTAGCTTGAAACCATAAAAATCCCCCTTTTACTTAGTAATATTATTTAAATACGAATAATCTGAGTCCTTGTGGGTTCGACCCTTGCTTCCACTATACTTAGGTTAGGAAGTTAGGTATTTCTTTGACAGTGCTTTTACAGCGACATAAAAGTACTTGTCATTTTCTTTTTCTTTTTTCTTTCTCGTTGCCTCGTTAACGAACCAATACGGGTTGTTAACGAACTTCATCATGTACTCCCCCTTTTTTTTAACAACTTCCTTTTGTGCATCTTTTGTACCAAGAGATCTTTCTTTACTTTAAAAATCAAGAGACTTCCAATCTACCCTTCATAACAATCCTTAAAATTTCAAACCAAACATAATTATAGCACTCTTTTTTTTTTACTTCAACAAAAATATACCTCTCCAAACTAAGTCCTAATCCCCGGATAGGGTCAAGCTTAACTCGGCTAGGGAACAATTTTGTGGAGCTAAAAAGAAAAGGCTTCAGGCTCAAATTGGTTTCTACAAGAAGAATAAGGCTTATAAAAATAAGTTCTCTATCATATGATTTCCACAAGCAATGAACTAATATCTCATATAGGTCTCAAGAAATAGATAACCATCACAATTCCAAGAGATAATATGCATATAGAGAGTAAATCACACAAAAAAGAAGAGGGATTCTTGATGTTCTCCCTATATGCTAATTTTTGTTGGATTGCATCACTTATGCTAAAAAGTACATGTGCTCAATTTCATCAATTGCTATTCCTTCCTAAAAACAACTTCAAATAAAGAATCCGGCTATATTCTCAAAGACATGATTGCAAGGATTTATATGATCATGCTAGCAACTACTATCATAGAACCATAAGAAAGGGATATCTATCAATTCTAAAACTCTTTTTTTTTTCTCGAAATTTTTTTCATTTTTTTTATGGAAAAAAACTACTCAAAACAAACAAAGCACATAAAGCAAAACACAAGACAACAAGTTTTCTACTTTCTCCCACCCCATACTTAAAATTACAATGTCCCCACTGTAAGAAAAATAAGAAGAAGGAAAAAAAATAGAAAAGAAAACAAAAGAAAAGAAAAAAAGAGAAAACGAATAACTTACAAAGTCATTAAGCATAAAACAAGGAAACTCTTCAAGCTGAATCAACGGTTTGGTGGAGGAAAGTAATGTTCGAAGTTTCCCATGAATTCGTACACTCTCCCATCTATCCATCCTCCGATGGATATGGTCCTGCTGGAGGTGAAGCTGTTGCATTTGAGCAGAAAGATCCTCGGTCCATGGTGGCGAAATACTCGATCCAGTGTACTCGGGCTGAGGAGGTGGTGGGTAGTGAGGCTGGAAGTGGTCTTGGTAAAGCACTGGGTTGTATGGCATGAATCCATAAGAGTGAGGGTCGATAGGAGACTGCGAAGGGTCGATAGCTGCCCTCGGTAGGTCGTTACCGAAGCTGTGTGCCTCGTTGGGAGCATCGGTAGAGGTTTGGAAATGGTCGTTAACGAGCCTGATGGGCTCGTCAACGAGGACGTTGGTGCCCAAAACCTTTGTATCGAGGTCTTCATCCTCAAGATTGAGCTCCTCTGTGCCCCCCTCTGTGTCAGCCTCGTCAGTCTCATCTTCATCTTCATCCATTTCTTCTACTTCTCGCTCAAATCTTGTCTCACACGGCCTAAGCGTCAACTCATCCTGTGGCTTGGGCTCCAACAGGACTGCATGACCCGTCCACGCCTCGTACCAATCTGGTACATAGAGTAGCTCCAATTTATCTAGGGTGGGTACGACAATGTGGTCTTGAACTTTTGTTTTGAACCCTCCCTCGGCTTGAATGAAAATACCAGAGCTATACCAATAACTCTTGTTGAGGAGTTGAGCATGAGCCGGCGTGTAGCGAGTGAGATCGACTCCAAGATTTGTCGCCAGGAGACTAACCAAATTCCCGCATTATACTTCCTTGGACTTGGTTGATTTCTCTATATAGTAAAGCCACTCATACCTCAAATTCAATGGGCCGGGCACCTCAAAAAGGATGGTTCGAAGACATGCAAACTCTTTCCTTGTTGGCCTGTTCAACTCCCTCTTTGGCCAGAATGTAGCGGCTAGGACTCGGAGGATAATCCTGAATATGGGGCTGATAATGCTTGCCCCAGATAATGCCATTGTGGAGGGCTCGACCTCCCCAGTGATATAGCTCCAAGTCCGTGTCACCTTGTAATATTTGAGACTGTAATCTCTCTGTTCACATTACCGAGCCGAAATCGGATGCATCCCGACGAAGTCTTCATCGGAAAACTCGTCTCTAGAGTGGCCAGGAACTCAGATGTGAGAGCCGGAAAGTGTGGTAGATTCTCCTTCTTCAGCAGGTGAGGCACACCGAGAATAACAAAGGCCTCCTTGAAATCATCATAGATCCTCATGACTTTAGCACTTGACCTCGAGAACCACTGAGTGTTGTGGTCCTTGTCTAGAATGGCATTGTATCGATCCTCTTGCCCTTGAGTGCGCAAGATCACATTGTCCATGCGAGGTGGAGATGGGGACCTCTGATTCCTCCTCTTCTTCTGGGCTCAGGTAGCGGGTCGGCTCGAACTTGCCATGTGATCTACAAAACAATTATGATTTTTCCAAGATAAGATCCACTCAAGTAGATTAGACAAGAGACCCCATACTTGGTCTCGAAATAACCCTAGGAATTATTCGTTAACTACCCAATTGGGTCGGTAACGTGTTCTGGACTGGTTTTTAAACTTTGAAGCTACGCAGGGTCATTAACGAGCCAGGGTGGGTGGTTAACGACCTGCCAAGAGCCAGTTCACAGAATCAGAATGTTATTAACTCAAAAAATCAAGCCATGAATCAAGCATGCATCCTCTATAATCCTTCACTAGACACACCATCGGGTATACGCACCCCATACTTGCTCAATTACCCATCCCGAACATGCTAAATTTACCCAAAATTATCATGATGAAGATCAAACTCAATTTCTAGACAAGAAAATTCATGCTTTTCAAATCAAATTTTTTCCATGGAGATTCTAGCATGAATAACCTTCCATAGATAGAGAATCACTACCAATGTACGAAATAACTCATGGGCAAGAATAGACATGTAATTTTGACCCTAAAAATCACCTCTATAAACACGATCAAGATATGAAATTTCTACCCTAAAAACCGTGAATCATGCAATAAAGAGTTAGGGTGTAGAAATCATACTGGAAGATTGAGAATGTGAAGAACAAAAGTCGAGTTTGGGTGGTTAACGAGCTTGGATATCGTCGATGGGAAAACTGGGGTTCTGGCTTCGGTAACGATGCGTTTCTGACGGTCGGTGGAGCGGAAAATTCCGATCGGTGGTGAAGGGTATTCGGTGGAAATTTTAAGGGATTTGGAGTTTGGGATTTGAGGATTTGAGGGTAGGATTTTGAGAATTTTAGAAGGGTTAAATAGGAGAGGGTAGAAATAGGAGGGGGGGGGGTAGGTAATGGCGGCTAGGGTAGATAAAATATAGGGTAGAAGATAGAAATTAGACTAGGGTAAAATAAAACTTATCTACCCGAGTCATTCGCCAAACTGGGTCGTTAACGACCCTGGGTGGGTCGTTAACGAGCCACCGTAGCCTCCTTGAAAGATTTTCGAGCCCTTCTCCTGCATCTTGTTAGCTCAAAATTTTATCCTATTTTTCTATCCTAAAAACTACTAAAAACACTCAAAAGAAAGCTAGTAAAAAGAATCTAAAAAGAAAAGAAAAATCTAATCTATACTAAAAGCGGGTTGCCTCCCGTAAGCACTATTTTTAACGTCGTCAGCCCGACGTACTTTCCTTGGCTCAAGGTGGCTCTATGTTGGGGTCCTGAGTTACCCCATACTTAGCCTTGTAGGCATTATTCGCTTGAGTCACTAGACTTGGTCTTGTATCTATGAGTATGCCCGGTATTCCTACATACGGGTTAGTGAAATACGAAAACCAGGGTGGTCTAGATTCCTCTGTAGCATATACCGTGGGGCATGGTGTAGGAATAAAGTAAGAAGAAGAGTACTCACCTTGATTATACCCTTGCATGTGGGACTCGTCAATGGGCTCATGAGGTTCGGCAGGGACTTGTGTGAGAATCTCGTCCTCTTTTGAAGTTGGAGAAAGTTTGGTAGTATCAGGTATGTCGAGTTTTGGTTGGGTCAACTCGATTTGTGCGACCGCAGTTGGGTCATTTGCGTTTTGATCTAAGCTGAATTCCAGCGTTCCTCTCTAATATCAAAAGTGAGAAGTCCTTTCCACACATCTACCTTGGCACTTGCTGTAACTAGGAATGGTCTGCCTAGGATAATGGGGACATGAGGATCTTCAGGCATATCGAGGACGATGAAATCATTCGGTATAAAGAATTTTCCGACTTGAATAGGATAGTCGTCCACGACTCCTATGGCTTTGACGCATGATCCGTCGGCCATGAAGAGGTTCATATCTACAGGTTCTAGTGGTCCCATGTTGGCTTTAGACTAGATTGAGAGAGGAAGCAAACTAGCATTGGCTCCAAGATCACATAAGGCTTTGAACTTGTGGTCGCCTATGCCGATCGTTATTGCAAATCTCCCTGGGTCTCCTAACTTTTCTGGTAGAGCAATAGATCTGACTTCATCCTGCAACTCTGTGATGGATCTTTTCCTACTAAGAATATCCTTCAAAAATTTCGTGTAAGCCGGCATTTCGCTTAGGGCCTCAGCGAAAGGGATGTAAATATTAATGCCCTGAAGAATCTTTACGAAACGCTTGAACTTACTCTCAGTAGAGTCCATAGATTTCTTAGTGGGAAATGGAAGAGATTTAACCATTCTCGAAACCAAGTTAGGCTCGAGAGGTAGAGTTACCGGGTCGACACTAAGGTCGTTAGGTACGCTCGGCAGGTCGTTACCGACCCTGATGGGGTCGTTAACTACCCTGGGATGGAGAGGAGGGCTCGGATTAGAAAACTTACCTGGATTAGGGTTGTTAGGTACCCTCGGAGCCTCGTCACCATGGTATGTTGGTTCGGTACTTGCCCTCGTTGGCTCGTTACTGAGCTAAACCATGTCGTCCTCTTCTGTTTTGTCCTTAGCCTTGACACGCTCCGGTAATGTCTTTCTGCTCCTAAGGTGAACCGCTGCTATCTGTCTTTTAGGGTTTACTTCAGGACGGCCCGGTAGTTGCCCTTGTGGCCTTGGAATCTGTGCAGCAAGGTTCCCTAGTTAGGAATCGACATTCTTTTTCCATACATCAAAATCTCCCCATCTTTTATTTTGGTGGTTAAGGTTGGCTTGAACTTCATTAACTTTGTTGTGGACTACATTGATGCTTTCCTGTAACCTTTGTACCCATGATGGTGGATCATGATGGTCTGGAGGTCGATAAGGCGCAGGTCGTCTATCCGGTGGAGGCGCTACATAGTTTGGATTTGGATTTTGATTGCCCCACGCCTGATAGTTGTTTGACCTGTCAAAATTGCTAGGCTGGTTCATGTATGGGCCTCTCATGTAATTCATTTCAGCAATTGTCTCAGTGGCTCTTACCTGCTCTATGTCAGTGCAAGCAGAAGTACTATGGGCAGAAGAACCACATTCTTGACAAGATTGAGATGATTTTAGAAAACTTACCTGCTTCTTCAGGTGGTTGACCTCGTCTTGTAGAAATTGATTTTTAACATCCGGGTCAACTTCTTCTCGGTTAGGTACATAGAGACGTTTCTGGGGCTGTGGAGTTTGCTGGGTTCCATACATGGCATCATAATTGGACAGCTTATCCAGCAATTCCCATGCAGCCGTAGGGTCCATCTCTATAAAACCGCACGCTGTATGCGTGTTGATGCGGTTCTTGGTCTCAGCGTTGATACCCTGGAAAAAGATTTCTTGAAGAACATATAAAGGTTGCCCATGAGTGGGGCATTGTCTAAGCATTTCTTTAAATCTTTCCCATGTTTCAACAAAAGTCTCATTAGGCATCTAATGATAGGAAGTGATGCGCTTCCTCAGCTCCGTTGTCTTGGAAGGCGAGAAGAATTTTGTAAGAAATTGATCATACAAGTTCTTCCAAGTCCTGATAGACTTAGGAGGTAAGCTCTCCAACCAGCTCAGGGCCTTTCCAACAAGAGACCACCTGAAAGCTTTTAATAGAACATATTCAAGTGAGACACCTTCACCAGCTATGGTGTCATATAAGTCAAGAAAATTTCTAATATGTTCCATATGGCACTCAGTAGGTTTCCCTTCAAACTGAGCCCGCTTTATCAAGGATATAAATTGAGACTTAATCTCAAATGGTTTCTCTATCTCCGGAAGCACAATTAGTGATTCTGGCACCCTAAGTTCCGGATGCATGTATTGCTTGGCATTCCTCGGATAGGCATTCAGCTCTTCCTATAGACGAGCATTGTTAGTCCGTTGACGCTCAGCCTCGGCAACAACGTCTTCCTTCTTGGTTTTCAATGCCTCCATCTGATTCTGGAGGACTTCCAACTGACGAGCCAGATCTTTGATGTCTCTTTATTTGGTGGTGTTTTTATATATGATTTCCTTTGTAAATATGTTTCTTTTTTCCCTTTTCTTGTGTGTTTTGTTCCTTTTTAGCTTAGTTCCCGTATTTCTATGAGATTCGGAGACTATGCGCGTTTTATGTGTTTTGTAGGTGTTTTGGCATGGATCAAGGGTCGTTTTGAAGGAGAGTCGGAACATGGAGCAAGGCCCGAGCTTAAGAGGGAAAGAAAGGAGCAAGCCATGAAGAAGAACAAGAGAAAAGCCAACAAGAAGAAGGTGGAACGAGGTCCGGATCGATTTGCAACCAACGCCGGACCCGAGTTGAATTTCTCGACCTCGGACCGACTTGCCCAGTAAGTCGGGCCCGAGGTTGCTCCGTGTCGGTCCGAGTCAGTCGCTGACTACTTGGGCTCCATGGCACGAAATTGTAAACTACCACTTTTGCCCCTCATCTATAAAGGCTCTCTTATCTTCTAATTTAAGGAGGTTCCCACACTTAGCAAGGAACCAACCCTCAAAAACTCTCAAGAAGATACTTGGAGAGCAAGGAGGAAGGAGAGGAGAAGGAGAAGAGAGAGAATCGGCCAAGGAGAGGGAGATTTGATAGGTTTGGTTGATAGATTAGCTTTGCCTTGTTTTGATTTTGTGGATTTGGAAACCTTTGATTGGAGTTTGTGGATTGCTTTTGATTTGTGAATGAAACTTTGCTTTGGTTTGAGATTGATGATGTTGATTGCTTTGCTTTTTGATTTGTTTGCTTTCTTTGTTTGCCATATGGAGTAGATCTCCTTGATCTTGGGTTATGGGGGAAAACTCTAGCTAGGTTGGGCTAGAAACCCCAATTCCATAGCCTTGAGTGCTTGATCTAGGAACCCACTCTACATAGAGCTACAATTCCTTACAAAAGTAAGGAATCAAGGCTTGTGATTGGCAAAGTAGCGAAAGTGAACATTTGTCCATCTCAAGACCTTGCTTCGAAGGGGATTTCCCCAATGATCGATGTGTAGAAGTGGTTGGAACGAGGGCGAAAGCACTCGATCCTATTCCGATCATCACTTATTGCTTGAATTGGGGTGGAAAAGCCTTAATCTACTAGAGAAGGAACCCAAAAGCCCAAGATCTACTTTCAATCTTTGAGTTCGACAAAACCCAACTACATCGGGCCCGACTTGCTCTACGTCGGTCCCGACTTCCCTCTTGTCGCCAACATCGGGCCCGACGTGACACTTGTGTCGGTCCCGACTGTTCCCTTTGTTTTCCTTTGTTTTAAGTCTCCTTTCCAGCTTTCTAGTGTCTAGGCACCTCAATCGAGTAGATTTCCAGAGCGTTCGACACCCACCACGTGCTACAACGGGGTCGGGTTATAAATTGTATCTCTAGACCCTCGCATTCCCGAGCGATCAAAAGATTGGCGCCGTTGCCGGGGAAGTCTAAGTGAATTGAGTGCCAATTGGGTGAGTTTCTTGTGTTTTGGTAGTGATTTGGGTGAGGGAATAGCCCAAACCCTTTTTTTGTTTTTGATTTGTTTTGGTTTGTGTCTTTGTTTTGTAGGTGTATGCGAGCTCGTTCCTCCCGAGGAACACTTGAGCTTGAGTTTGTGAGTGATCCGGAAAGTATTCTCAAAGAAGCCCGAAGAAGGAAAAGGATGGAGAATCAAGCTCTCCATGGTGATGAGGAGTTGGCTCGACTTAGGGCCGAAATGGCTAGATTGCAACTTGAGAAGGACAATCAAGAGGCGATGGCAAGAAGAGAACGGGAGCAACGGATGAGGGCCAAGGCTCAACTCAATGCTCTACCCCGGAATGCACGCCAATACATGCATCCGGAGTTGAGGGTGCCCGAACCGGTTATTGTGCTTCCCGAGGTTGCCAAGAATATTGAGATCAAGACGCAATTCATTTCCCTCATCAAGCGTGATCAATTCGAGGGCCGTCCACATGAGTGTCCCATAGAACACGTCAAACGCTTTGTGGACATCTGTGAGACGATCTCTACCGACGAGGAGACGTTGGAGTATGTGCTTCTAAAGGCGTTCAAGTGGTCACTTGGGGGCAAGGCCACACATTGGCTCGAGAGCCAAGCCCCTAGGTCAATCACAACTTGGAAGGCACTCTATGATGCTTTCTTGATGAAGTTCTTCCCGCCCTCAAAGACAACCGAGCTAAGAAGGAAAATTGCAAGCTTTCAACAAGGTCCGAATGAGCCTCTCTTCGAAGCATGGGACCGTTTCAAGGAGATGTTGCGCCAATGTCCTACTCATGGCCAACAACCATATGTCCTCCAAGACATCTTTTTCCAAGGCATCAATCCGGCAACGAAGGACAAGCTCAATCTCCACACCGATTGTGGGTTCATAGACTTGACACCGGATCAAGCTTGGGAGCTACTTGACAAGCTATCCGATTATGAGGCCATGTATGGGGTGAGTCAAGCTAGCAAAGAGGTGAAAGTTCAAGGTGAAGGTGCAAGGAAGTTATATGATCCAAAGGGAGAAGACATTGACAAGGATGTGAAGCTCCAATTCCTTGAAGGTGAAGTGAGCAAGCTTAAGAGGCAAGTCCACTACTACAAGCAAATTGCTAGAGCTTGTGAGGAGTGTGGATCCTTTGCACATGCTACACAAGTTTGTCCGAATGAGAGCCAAGTGCGCTTGGCCGAGCGAATTGAGGAGGCAAACTATGTTCGAGGAAATTTCGGTGGAAGAGGCAACTTCAACAATGGTGGTAATGGCCGGTGGAACAACGGTCAAGCTCAAGGCTACAACAACAACTTCAACCAAAACGAGCCAAGGGCACCGCAACCACCACCATATACGCCACCGGGATTCAATGAGTTACAATCATTTGCTCAAGAGATGAGGGATGGGTTCAAGGAAATGAGGACCCAATTCAATGAGTTTGGTGCATGGAGGAGGCAAGTCGACAATCAATTTGCCCAAATTGCAACTCAAGCCCCGAGAGAGAATGGGAGACTTCCGGGCCGACCCGAGGAGAACCCCCGAGCTCAAAACAATCAAAATGAAGTCCGGGCAATTGGATTGAGAAGTGGCCGAAACCTACCCGAGCCACACATGCCTAAGAAGAATGAAGAGAGCCGGACCGACTTACCCAGCAAGTCGGGTCCGACGTTCCCTGAAGTCGATCCAGCAGGAAGATCGAATCCTCTGCCCCGGACCGAGATTCACAACATCGGGCCCGACGTGGTGCTTAAGTCGGTCCAACCCGGAAATGTTGCAAGTGAAGTGGGGAAGTCCAAGGAGGTTGATCCAAGCAAGATTCAAGGTGCAACAATTCTTCCATATCCCTCAAAGAAGCCGAAAGATGTTGTTGAGAACAAGTTCAAGAGGTTCCTCAAACTCTTGCAAGGTTTGAACATCTCTATCCCGTTCACCGATGCATTGAGCGAGATGCCATCCTATGCCAAGTTTTTAAAGGAGATTTTGAGCAAGAAGAGGTCGATAGTTGAAATGCAAGATGAGGTCAAGACCTTGGAGTTACCGCAAAAGCTAGGAGATCCCGGTCGGTTTGCTATCACTATTGGAGTGGGGTCTCAAAACTTCCAAGCCTTATGTGACCTTGGGGCAAGTGTTTCGGTGATGCCCGCTAGTATTTGGAAAAGGGCAAATTTAGGTGAAATTGAGCCGGCCGATATGTCCCTAACTATGGCCGACGGTTCCATCATCAAGGCCAAGGGAATATTGGATGACGTGCCGGTGCGAGTTGGAAAGTACTTTGTTCCCGATGATTTCGTGATCTTGGACATGCACGAGGACCCCTTGGTCCCAATAATCTTAGGAAGACCATTCTTAGCTACGGCGGGGGCAAGGTTTGATGTCAAAAACGGCAAGGTTTCCTTTGAGATTGGTGAAGAAAAGGTCGATTTTCACTTCAACAAGGCTTTGAATGAGCCGGACGCCTTGGCTATCCTCAAACTTGAAGAGAGTGCCAAGAGAAAGAGAGAAGAAGTGGAAGTTGCTAGAGAGGTCATTGTGTTGAGAAGTGATGAAGGGTTCAATAAACAAATACAAGCATGGGAGTTGTTGGAGCAAGTTGAGGAACAAGATGAGTCAAGGATCAATGCTAGCCCAAGGAGAAATGAAGAGTATTATTACTTATATCCTTTTGATGTTGGTGATGACCACAATGTTTTCCAAACTTTTGATTCCTACATTTGTTTAAGTGATTTGAAAGATGATTTAGGAGACTCCTACATTTGCCTTAGTGACTTGAAAGATGAATTGGTAGAATCTCCTAGGAATTCTCTGGATAACTTTGGTGTAGGAAAAGAGGAACATGATGGAGCAAGTAAGGAGGAGAAATCTCATTCGTTGGAGGAGTATGATGAGAGAGGGCCGAGATCGGAGAGCCATGCCTATATAGACCATCGTTGGTGGTTTTATGGGTATGAGGGCAATGGGAATGGGCACATCAATGGCGAGCAATTCACCGTGTTTCACCCGCCATGAGATTGAGGTTAGGAAGTCAAGCTAGTGACTCTAAATGAGCGCTTCTCGGGAGGCAACCCGAGCTAGTAGCTTTCTTTTCGTAATTTTAGTTTGATTTTTCTTAGTTTAGCCTAGCTTTTCTCTAACCAATCTCTATCTAGTGTTTTGTGGATTTTTGGTGTTGTGTATTCTTCAAGGTTGTGTAGGATTTGAGGTGAGAAAAATATATAAATGGAAATATGGAGAAAGAAGTTGCAAGAGGATGGAGTAAAATTGGTGACCCGAATACTCCCACATCGAGCCCAGGTAAGTCGGGCCCGACACAGGGACATCGGTCCACAACGTCGGTCCGACCCGATTTGACTAGGTGGAATGCCAATTTTGCCCTTGACCTAATTTGTCCCTTTCCCCCATTAAATACCATCCCCCACCTACCTACCATCTTCATATTAACCACCATTCCCAAAATACAACCCATCTCCCTCACACTCTCAAAATCGGCCCTCCCTCTCACCATACTCGATCCACACATCCTCCCTTCTTCATCTCGATCCAACCACAAAAAGGCCTCCCTAACCCGATTCAAAGTAGAAATTTCGGGTTCAAACTCGTTCTTCATCCCCCATCTCGATCTAGGTTGAGAAAGTTTGAGTTTTAAGTAGATTGTTTGTTTAAAAGTCTAATACTCTTCAAATCCGGTATGTGTTACTCGATCTCTACCTATTTCCTTGGAGATTTTGTGCTTTCGTTGCATAGATTGAGTAATGCCATGTTTGATTGAGAGTTTGAGCTTGAGCATCAATGGTGGATTTGCATGATTTGTGAAATTGAGCTTCAAAGTTGTTTATGCATTCTTGGATCCATTTAGAACTTCGATTAGGGATGTTTGATGGTTGAATTTGAAATTTAAGTGCATTATAGAGTGATTTGGGTTGATTTGATGTTAGAGTCGAAGCATGAACTAGGTCAAGATCGACGTGCCCAGGTAAGTCGGGCCCGAGTTGTGGAAGTCGGTCCATCAAGTCGGACCGAGGTTGAGGATGTGTCGGGCCCGACATAGATTGGAAGTTGATCCATGTTGCTTTTGCTCTCTTCTTGTGATATCATGTGGATTCATGTGTTTCATTGTTGGCTATAGCTTAATCATGATGTAGTATGATCATTTGCTTAGCCATTGTTAGAAGATATCCATGATGATTCATGTTGGATTGTGATGCATGTGTGTTTAGAGACTAAGTATGGGGTTCCCCTTGTGTTGATGTGTTGTTGTGTGTTGAAGAGTGCTTTTGTTGAGTTGTGTGGAGTTTATCTTGGACCTTTTTGTTTGGTTGGATGTGTGTAGGTACCATGGAGACTAAAGCTTCATCATCTCATGCGGAAAGGCCGAAGAAGAAGTCCAAGAAGTCAAGAAAAGAGCCAAAGTTGGATGATGTTTACTTGGAGGATGATGAGCAAGTTGAGAGTTATGCAAGGTATATGGCGCTTGAGCACCACACAAGGTGGCTCGATTGGGAAACCGTGAGGAAGATGGACATGGATCAAGCTCTTCCAAGGTGCTACTCCCACATCGGTCTCAATGGGATGCTAAGGTGGGACAACACCCACTATCCCGCCCTCACCTCGGAATTCATGGCCACTTTTGAATGCACTTATGATAATATGGAGGATGAGGAAGGGGCGATCACCTTCCAATTGGGAAATGAGGACCACAATCTCTCTCTTAGGGACTTGGCTACCTACTTCGGGTTTCCATGTCCAAGAGAAGAGACCAACGTCGACAACGAGAAGGTGAACCAAGTGTGGCGGCATGTGGCCGGGAAGAGCGAGATGAGAAAGGGCGCCACCACAACCGAGATTGCTAGCCCTCTTTTTCGGGTTATGGTGCGAGTTTTGGGATGTGCAATCTATGCTCGTCATGAGTTGAGCAAGCCGATGAAGGAAGAGATTATGTTGCTACATGAGATGCTCTTCAACACCGAGAAGCCCATGAACCTTGCATGGGAGTGGGTCAAGATGGTGCGAGACTTCCAAAGCTCCTCTTGGATCTACTTCGGCGGGATGATAGCAAGGCTAGCCGTGCATCTAGGAGTCGATCTTAACAAGTATTCTCCGGCTCCGAATGGTGTTGAGTATATGAACATGAAGTATTTCAAGAAGGCCAACATCATCAAGGAGAAGCTTTACATGATTTCTTTGGACCCTCACTCGAACTATGATGGTGTGTCGATCCGGTTGATGCACAACCTCTATGATCTTTCTCGGTATCACAATTGGTACCAAGTGTGGGCCGGCAAGCCACACTCATTTGGTGACCCCGAAGGTGCAAGAGAGGGGCGACGACAACAACCTCAACACATTCGGTTTACCTCCCCTCCATCTTCACCAGATTTCGACCAAGATAACTTTGTGTTTGTACCTCGTGGGGAAGACATGGATGTCGATCAAGAGCAAAATGAAGAATATGAGCGCTTCCAAGGCTTGATGGCCAACCTCCGAGCCACGCAACAAGCTCCAAAATTGGCGGACCGAGGTACACATGGCGTTTGGCCCGACTTCCCTCAAAGTCGGTCCGGTTCCTTCTATGGTGATGAGGTCCCGAGGCACTATGAGCATGGAGAGGGGAGCGGTGCAAGGCGAGAACAAGCTCAAGGTGGCGGTTATGAAGGCTACGCCCAATGGTATGGTCCGGGAAAGGTGTTTTCCGAGCGACAACAAACGGTGGACATGTCCTTCTTGGCCAACCAAATGGCCCATCTTCAACTTCAACAAGAGAATGTTCTTCAAGAGGTCTATCAAGTGAATCTTCAACAACAATACATGTACCAACAACAACAACAATTGCTTCAACAACAAGGTGCTTTCCAAGCTAGCCAAGAAGAGATGAACCGAGCCCTCGGCTACACTAGGCGAGAGGTGGAGGATCTTAGAGAGGTGGAGGACCAAAGGTGGAGGGTTCAAGATAGCTTCAACACATGGATGAGCGGGAACTTCCCTTCCCGTGAGGACCAATGGACGCGCCCGGATCCTCAACTCCAACCACCACCACAAGACTTCTACCAAGAGCAAGTGTACGAGAGGGAGCGGCAAGCGAGACTCCAAAGAGGACGTAGGCGTGACAACCCCTTCGAGTGATCCTAGACATGCCATTGAAGAATAAAGAAATTGTGAGTTCTTTATACTCTTCTCTCTTTCTTTTAAGTTTTGATTTCCTTGTTTGATGGGGACATCAAAATTTTAAGTATGGGGTGGGGGTAAGTGTGCTCATGATTTCACTTGCTTGTGTGTTTGTTATTTTGAGGATATTTGGTTTTCGGTTTCTAGTTTGTGTTTGGGATGTTTGTTTCTTGGTTTGTGGAATGACATGGATGATTGATTTGGTTTTGAATGGATGAGTCTTTGTTTTTGGTTTTAGAGAAAGTTTTGCAAAAAAATCCATAAAAATTTGAAAAATTGTGTTGAAAACAACAAAAAGTTTTTGTGGTTTGTAGTTTTTGGACTAGAAATTCCCATCTTAGATTGCCAAATGAAAGCTAATGATGTTGTGAGCATGTAAATTCCTTTGCATATTTTCGGATGGTTTAGCCTCTAAAAAGGATGTTGCTTTTGATGTGATCATGATATCTTGCTTGTTTTATTGAACATGTGAGTTCTAGGATGAGTTCTTATGCAACTAAGTATGAGTGACCCTTGTGAGATTGATTTTTGGTCATTTTAGGGATGCTTGTTCATATTTGCATATC
This sequence comes from Fallopia convolvulus, assembly GCA_964016875.1. NCBI lineage: Eukaryota > Viridiplantae > Streptophyta > Magnoliopsida > Caryophyllales > Polygonaceae > Fallopia > Fallopia convolvulus. The sequence goes on from OZ024725.1 coordinate 9,243,787, forward strand.
CCTCATGTTTCTTGTGTGATTAGCTCATGCATGCTTAGTAAAACTTGCTATTGCGGTGTTTATCTATTTTCCAAGACCGTCATGAGATTTGTCCTAGCATTGTCACATTGATTTTGAACTTTATTCTTCTAGTCACATAAATGTTCCATATCCTACCATGAAGTGAATCCTTTGTTTGTAGCCCTGTTTTAGCCTAAGCCTTTGTTTGAAACTCCTCAAAAATATTATTCCTAGCCTTATATGACTTGACCCTTATGGGATTGGACTTTAGAAGAGAGGTTTGGATTGTATTTGAAGAGTTGAGATTCTCTTCGGTTTAAGGGCAAAAAATGGTGTTATGAATCATGTGGGTAGTGCATCTTTGTTGTGCAAAAAGAAAATGAAAATGAAAAAAAGAAAGAAAGAAGGAAAATGTTGGAAAAGGAAAGTGGAATGAAGGTAAAGAGCTTAAGTGAAGAAAAAGGGTCCGACCGAGTTACACACCACATCGGGCCCGATGTCATAAGAAAGTCGGTCCAGTGTAGAAAGTGTGGAAAATCCAACATAAAGCCTAAGAGCAAAGATGAAGTGGAATGTTAAGTGAAATTTTGGGTTGAGATGAAAAATGTTAAGTCTTTTGGATGAGTGTGAAATTGATTGTGGAATTTTGGTGAAGTTGGTGAGAGTTTAGGTTGTTCAATCCCCATTGTAAGAACGACAAGACCAAATAATTCCCACCTTGAGAAATACCAAAAGCCCCATTACAACCCGACCGAATGGAACCTCTTTGAGGACCTCCATTGAGCCAAGTTCGAATTCTTTGTGTACTTTGTATTAGGCATCTCTAGGTGGAGGATTTGGTGATATTAGCTTCAATAGTAAAGTCCTTACTTGCATGATTTTTGAGCTTGAGTGTTCATTGCTATACCCAAACACATGATGAGTGATACACATTCACATACCCCTAAAGTGAGGCTTAGTTGCATTGACTCTATTCCTTGGAACACTTAATCATGTGTGATGATGTAATCTTGCTTGAATATCAATCACTTGTGCTTAAATGTGTTTTCATACGAGGCTTTACTTGAAGATTATGTTTCGGTCTTGCTTACATTGTTATTGCTTGAGGACAAGCAAGTTTAAGTATGGGGTATTTTGATGTCTCTTTATTTGGTGGTGTTTTTATATATGATTTCCTTTGTAAATATGTTTCTTTTTCCCCTTTTCTTGTGTGTTTTGTTCCTTTTTAGCTTAGTTCCCGTATTTCTATGAGATTCGGAGACTATGCGCGTTTTATGTGTTTTGTAGGTGTTTTGGCATGGATCAAGGGTCGTTTTGAAGGAGAGTCGGAACATGGAGCAAGGCCCGAGCTTAAGAGGGAAAGAAAGGAGCAAGCCATGAAGAAGAACAAGAGAAAAGCCAACAAGAAGAAGGTGGAACGAGGTCCGGATCGATTTGCAACCAACGCCGGACCCGAGTTGAATTTCTCGACCTCGGACCGACTTGCCCAGTAAGTCGGGCCCGAGGTTGCTCCGTGTCGATCCGAGTCGGTCGCTGACTGCTTGGGCTCCAAGGCACGAAATTGTAAACTACCACTTTTGCCCCTCATCTATAAAGGCTCTCTTATCTTCTAATTTAAGGAGGTTCCCACACTTAGCAAGGAACCAACCCTCAAAAACTCTCAAGAAGATACTTGGAGAGCAAGGAGGAAGGAGAGGAGAAGGAGAAGAGAGAGAATCGGCCAAGGAGAGGGAGATTTGATAGGTTTGGTTGATAGATTAGCTTTGCCTTGTTTTGATTTTGTGGATTTGGAAACCTTTGATTGGAGTTTGTGGATTGCTTTTGATTTGTGAATGAAACTTTGCTTTGGTTTGAGATTGATGATGTTGATTGCTTTGCTTTTTGATTTGTTTGCTTTCTTTGTTTGCCATATGGAGTAGATCTCCTTGATCTTGGGTTATGGGGGAAAACTCTAGCTAGGTTGGGCTAGAAACCCCAATTCCATAGCCTTGAGTGCTTGATCTAGGAACCCACTCTACATAGAGCTACAATTCCTTACGAATGTAAGGAATCAAGGCTTGTGATTGGCAAAGTAGCGAAAGTGAACATTTGTCCATCTCAAGACCTTGCTTCGAAGGGGATTTCCCCAATGATCGATGTGTAGAAGTGGTTGGAACGAGGGCGAAAGCACTCGATCCTATTCCGATCATCACTTATTGCTTGAATTGGGGTGGAAAAGCCTTAATCTACTAGAGAAGGAACCCAAAAGCCCAAGATCTACTTTCAATCTTTGAGTTCGACAAAACCCAGCTACATCGGGCCCGACTTGCTCTACGTCGGTCCCGACTTCCTTCTTGTCGCCAACATCGGGCCCGACGTGACACTTGTGTCGGTCCCGACTGTTCCCTTTGTTTTCCTTTGTTTTAAGTCTCCTTTCCAGCTTTCTAGTGTCTAGGCACCTCAATCGAGTAGATTTCCCGAGCGTTCGACACCCACCACGTGCTACAACGGGGTCGGGTTATAAATTGTATCTCTAGACCCTCGCATTCCCGAGCGATCAATCTTTAGGTGTGGCCATGGCTCGGTTCCAACAAAAACAAGCAAAAACACTCACGACCAACCTCGTAAACGACCTTGTCAGGATCGTTAACGAACCACCACAAACAACTAACTAACACTAACGAACTAAACAGGTTCGGTACCGAGGCTACGAACTCAGTAACGAATATAACCTAGGAGAATTCAAATAAAACAAAGATCTAGGACAAGGGTTACCACAACATAGTCATGCATATAAACTTGTAAGAAGATAAATATCATGCCTTTAAATAGATAAGTTCATCAACTTTCATTGACTAGCAAGTAAATTAATCTACCTTCATAAACTAATTCACTCAATCGCTTGTTTTGGATCTAAAGCTTCAAACTTTCGTATTCAAACAATATCAACCTTCAAGTTTATAACTTTCTCTCTCAATCAAGTTTAAAAACTCAAATTACCTTGACTTTCATCTAGGTATAAACACAACAAGCAATCTCAAAATAGATAGAAGGCATTAAACACATCATCTTACTCATCAAACCATGCATAACTATGCCGGGTTTCAACCCTGACCCTAGATAAGAAAACTACTCACAATTCATAACTAAGAAAAAAATAAATTCAACAAGAGAAAACATTGAAAACAAAACAACTATTTCAAATTAATAAGAAAATATTGTCTTACAGAATTCAAAAGAAACCGAAAAATACAAAACACCGAATCAAAACTCGTGATTAACGACCCCGAAAACTGTCGTCCACCGTGGCTCTCGATCTCGACCTTCGACTCTTCTTCTCACTCTCGGCTCATTCTTCTTCTCTACTCCAACTCTTCTACTTGCCTCCCCCTTTCCTAGGCTAGATAGAAGGGTATTTATACTAATAAGGCTATAAAATGAAAAAGGCTAGAAGATAAAAACTTTCCTAAAAGATAGAAATCTACTTTAAAAAGATAGAAATAAAATCTAGAAGGATAACAAGACCTAAAATATTTAATATAATAACCCTAAAACTCATTAAAAATACTCTACCGACACGGAATAAATTCCCACATAGGATCGGTAGGACATCACTAAGATTCCTTGAAAAACCTATCTCGTAACCTCGTTAACGAGCCCTCACAGCCTCGTTAACGAGCCTGGGCTTGGCTTCTTCAACACTTCTTCTTAAAAAACTTAGACATCAACTTCTTTTTCTTGTATTCCTCCGTCCTTCATCATAGCACTCCTAATTCAGCTCCAAAAAGCACCTTTTCCTTGCTAAAACCTACAAAAATACACAAAATGGAGTAGCTTCCATACTTTTACTAACCCTAAACTTATCAAAACTAGTCCTAATAAATTAAGAAAACCTACTAAAACCTATATCAAAAACACGAACATCAAAATGATCAGAAATCTAACTCAGACTGTTTCTACAATGCATGGTTCTCTCAATCAGCTCCAACAGGAGACCAAGTCTAGTATTAAGAACTTGGAGAGCCAAGTTAGTCAGATTGCTGATGGAGAAAGCAAGTTGGAAGCTAGAGAATCCAGCAAATCGCCATCACAGACAGAGCTCAATCCGAGGGCGAATGTGAGTTTTATCTCTATTTATGATGGCTCTAAGGTGGGACAAGTGCACACATTAAACAACGTTGACGAATCGGAGGGACAAAACGAAGACGAATTGCGCGGCTTAACTACACAAAGCGCGGCCGCGCAATTGTCAAACCGTGCAACACAGCCTCAGTTGACATTGCGTGGGGTAGGTGTTAAATGCGCGGCCGAGCAATCGGATTCCAAGCCGCGCAATCTGATCGTTAACGAGGATCCATCTGAAATTCCTCTGAATGCTTATATATGTACCTGTTCCACCCTTTCCTAAAGTCTTAAAAGAAACCCGGAAATTGAAGAATGACAAGGAGCTGTTCAGGTCTTCAGTTCATGCAATGTAAACGTCCCGTTAATGAAATTGATCAAGAGTGTGCCTCGGTATGCCAAGTTTTTGAAGGATTTGTGCACTCTAAAAAGGGGGCAAAAGGAGAAGAGTCAGAAGCAAGTCAAAGTAAAAGAACATGTGTCTGCTGTGTTTCAAAAGCGTTTGCCTGAGAAGTGCAGTGACCCTGGCATGTTCACCATTCCTTGTATGATCGGAAGCACCAAAGTGAATGAGGCTCTAATTGATTTAGGTGCATTTGTCAATGTTCTGTCTTCCTCCTTATATGAGAAACTCGACATGGGACCATTGAAAGAGGCTCGAACCATAGTTGAGTTGGCTGATCATTCCACTGTGCGACCCAAGGGAAAAATTGAGGATGTATGGGTTACGGTGGACTCCTTGAAATTTCCGGCTGATTTTCTGATAATGGACATGGGATCGGGAGCTGGAAAAACGTCTATGTGGATAGGACGACCATTCTTGAAGACAGCTAATACGAGGATTGACATTCCACAAGGCATATTAAAGATGGGGTTCGATGGGAAGGAGATTGAATTCCATAGCTCGTATCCCTCTTGATATCCTTTTTACGTCAAGCTAAAGACGTTAAACAAGCGCTTCTTGGGAGGCAAAATGAGGTTTAGTTTAGTTTAATTTAGTTTTGCTTTGACTTTTGTTTTAAGTTTTACAGTTTTTGCTTTTGTTTAGTTAGTTAGTTTTGGTAGAAATAATCCTCAGACCTACAGATAGCTCGGGCAAGCTTTGAGTTACAGTAGCTTAAAATTCGGATTAGGGACTAAAATTGCGTGGTCAAGTAATCTGGAGCCAACCCGAGCAATACAAGCTCAGAGGAGATTACGCGGCTTGGGTGCTAAATGCGCGACCACGCAATCCCGAACCCCATGCCGCGCAATCGCGACTGAAAGGGTGTTACGCGGCTTCGCAATTGCGCGGCCGCGCAATTCCTGACGATGTCGCGCATTGGGCCGCATTCAGCAAACCCAATTAAAGAAAACCCGAGCCTCTCCTTCATTCTTCCTCTATTATTTCCGCCTCCTTCCACTCTCTCTCAAGACTCCATTGAAGCTCAAGCTCTCAAGCTCCATTCAAGCTCATTCAAGTCGTATTTTCAACCACAATCAAGCAAATAACTCCAAATCAAGCGGGATTCAAGTAAGTTTGCTCAAAATCCCTCTTAAAATTTTGGTTTTAGCATCTAGATCTAGATCTAGGTTTGGCATCAAAAATCCGAAATTCACCCCTTTAGGCTCGGATTTAGGCTTAAGTCCTTCACAAAAGTTCGTTTATTGCATGATTCTAGCCTAGATTCGTGTTTTATTTGAGCTTTGCATACAAATTCGAGATTGACCTAGAAATTTTGATTAAATTTTGATTAAATTTATTCTAGGTAGTGGGGGAAGAGAGTGATTGAGGGATTTAGTTGCTTAATTCTATATATACTGTTGTGGTTGTCCTTGCCGGGACAACGGAATTGCGTTTGTTTGGGTTGTTTGTGGTGTTTGTGCAGGTTAATTTGAAGTTCTGAAATCGTGGGTAAAAAGAGAGGTAGAACTGATGGAGCTTCATCATCCCGGGCTGCTAGTCAGGGTATTCACCTGGTTCCTCCTACTGTGGAGGGAGAGACCACTCCAGAGCACTTTGGGATTAGTTTTACAAAGCCTAACCACATAGTCCGATTTGATTTGCTGAAAGACAGGGAGTGGACAACAACCAGGTTTATAGATTGGAATCTGATGGATGAGCTCGGTCTAGCACATCTTTTGAGGGAGATAGGGACATATCTTGAGATGAGGGAGTTCTTAAAGCTGTGTGAATCCACTTTCAATGGGTTAACACTTGAGTTTTTGAGCACTTTGTCCACTGACTTCAGAGGAGAAGGAGAGTTCAAATTTTGGCTAGGAGGTATTAGGAGGAAGATGACCTTGAAAGAGGTCAACCGTGTGTTCGGATTCTATAATTTTTTAGGCAATGATGTTGTACTAAATGAGTCTAGTGCTACATGGGTTGATAAGCAATTTTGGAAGTCCATCACCGGGAGATCCACATATAATCCTACCCGAGAAAAAGCCTCTCCCATTACTCACCGTGCTATTAGAGTCTTCCAGAGGTTTATTGCTTTTACACTGAATGGGCGGGGTGAGGGTGGAAACAATTGCCCTAAGAAAGATGTTGTTGTGTTGGGCGCTTGTTTAAAGAGGAAGAAGCTGAACTTGGGTGCTATGCTAATGCACCATCTGGCTCATGTTGGGAACAAAGGAGGAGGAGCTATCTACATTGGTGGGATTGTAACCCATCTGGCCAAGCACTTTGGAGTTGATCTTGACAGGTTACAGGTTGGCATTCCGCCCTTGGCTATAGATTTCACCATGCTTAAGAAGATGGGTGCTCTACAAGTATAGGAACTCTTATTTCTGGGTAATTGGGGATTCCAAGAGAGTAATGAAGCCAGAGTAAGGATTGGGGACAGCCAGAGCAATTGGTTCATTAAAGTCCAGGCTAGAGATTTGGTTCTGGATGATGTCAAAGGCCCGATTAGGGGTAAAAAGAAGGCTCCAGTTGTTATTGAAGAGGAGTCAGATGAAGAGGAGATGGATGAGGATTTTGTTATGGATGATGAAGAAGAAGAAGAGTCTGTTGAGGATGAAGAAACTGATGAGGAGGATGAGTTTGAGGAAGAAGATCAGCAAAGACAATTTGATCCGTCTTTGCCTGCTGAGGGTGGTCCTCGCTATTCTGATGATCAGTTCAGCCAAATGATGGGGAGGATGAGATAGATGCAGCTGGACAACACGCAACGATACAATGATATGTCATCTCACATTGATCAGAGCTTTAAGAGTATGAGGGGTTATGTGGATCGGAGGTTCACTGCTTACCAGACTCATCAGGATCAGCAGCTTGCTGCTTTTCAGGCCCGCCAGGATGAGCAGTTCAGACTGCTCAACACTTGACTTGATGGATGGAGTTCAGCGGGCTATCCACCTCACATGTCTTATCCTCAGTATGCTTTCCCCGACCCGCCATATCCTCAGTATCCGCAGTACCAACCACCTCCTACAAAGTATCCACCACCATCGGATTTTCCGCCCCACTACCGTCAGGCAACTAGGTTTTTGTGAGTTTTTCTCTTCTCTTTACTTTTTACTATACTTTGGGGACAAAGTATGTTTTAAGCATGGGGGAAGAAAATTACTTGTTGCATTGCATGTAGTTGCATTAGTTTAGGTCATATTTAAAATTTTTGCATGCATTGATTAAAATTCCAGAAAAATGAAAAAAATCAGAAAAAGTTGAAAAATTACAAAAATATTGCATTTAGGTTCTTATCCCCATTGTTTGATTCCTCTTGTGTTTCTAAGTTAAATATAAATTCTAACCCATGATTTGCATGATATGCTGAAGTTGATATGATATGAGCATGATCATTGATTGATTACCTTGATTATAGGATGGAGCATGTATTTAGCTTGAGTATTTGATTCATTCTGAAGTTCTAGATACAAATTAGCCTTGTGAGATTTTTGGCCTTTCATTGATATATTGTTCTCTACATTCTTGAGTGTATCACCATGATTATCTAGCTCTAGAACTTGCGTTAATACTCTATTTCAAGGCTACTTATATGATTGAATGCATGACATTAAGATGATTGAGGCAATGTTTCTTATTAGCCTATTATTTTCCTTCTTATCTTACAGGATCCATGTTCTTGACACCCCTATTTCTTTGAGCTTTAAACCTGTTTTTATTAGCTCCACAAAATAATCCCTAGCCTAATAAGCTTGACCCATAATCCGGGATGTAGGACTTTAGGTTGTGTTTTTGTTTTGTGTGAGTTATGTATAAGTATGGGGGAATTGGAAGAAAAGGAGGAAGAGAGGAATACAACTCTTGGTTTCAAAGTGAAGAAAAATGAAGATGAAAATGTTTGTTGCAAAGCAAAAGAAAGAAAAGTTGAGTACAAATGTTACTAGTCTTCATTAGTATGAAAGAAAAGAGTTGAAGAAGAGGCAAAGAAAAAAAAAGAAACAAAGTGTATAAAAGTGTGTTTTTGGAGTTGGTGAAGGAAGTTTGGGAGAAGTAAGAGAAGAAAAAGTGTGAAAGTTTGGGTTAGGATTAGTTCTTTATCCCGGATTTAGCACCACAAGCCAAATATGTTCCCTTCCAAATTTCTCTTTAACTTGGCCCCATTACAACCTTTAAAAAGACCTCATGATTTTTGTTATGTGTTTGATCCCCAACGGTGGAGATTTAGAACTCTGATGCAAGCATACGGTAGTCTAGTTTTCATGGTTGATTTTGAGTGAAACACATTCCCCTAAACACTTGAGAGTTTGAGTGCAAACACAATTATCTGGGTGAGGTCTAGAATGAATGGATGGTCTTTACTTTTTGCTTACCATAATGCATGTTGAGAAGTCTTGGTCGGGTTTTTAATTATATGTGAAATGCTTGTTTGATTTGAGATGTATGTATGATTGCATTTCAATGGTGTGATATGGATTTATGTCTTGCTTGAGGACAAGCAAGGGTTAAGCATGGGGGAATTTGATAGCTTGCATATAGGAGTAGTTTAGATGCATGTTTTATATATGTTTTAGCTAGTTTTAGGTTGCTTTTTATGTAGTTTTTAGGCTAGTTTGCTCGGTTTTGCAGGTTTTAGGTTCAGGAGCAACAACGGGACGAGGTTTGGATTGACCATGATGGTGGTGGACAAGCTAAAGGAAGATAGGAGGTGGTACAAATGAAGATTGAAGAAGGAGAAAAGCCAAGACAAGAAGAGACAAGAGCTCGATGTGCTAACCCGAGTATTCAGCCCGCGCATTCTGAACTGAAGGCCATTGCGCGGGGAGGTATAATGCGCGGTCGCAATCCTGGATTTCACGCGGGCGATGTTTTGGGCCGAAGGAGTTGGGCCAATCTCGTGATTTTTGGGTTTTTATTATATATTGGCCGAGTTTGTGGTTAAAGATAGGGTTATTGAGGGTTTATTTTTAGAGACATATATATATACCTTATGTTAGTTAATTTTCTTAGAACTTTGATCAAACTTTGGAGGCTAGGGTTTTTCTCTCAAGAGAGCAACTTTGAAACTCTTGTAAGTTTGTTCTTCAATTTAATTATGCATTGCTAAATTCATTGAGTTTGACTAGTTATTGAAATCATATATTGCATAATATTGTGAGGTTTGATTGAGTCTCAACAACTTGAATAGGTTTTATTCCCTGTGCTTAATTGAATCAGAATTATTCTAGGGTTTTGTTAGATTAGCTACCTAATAGAATTTCTAGGTTAATTTACAACTAATCTAATCAAGTCCGGTTCGGGATTGGTTAGATAAAGTAGGAACTATAATTGTTTAGACCCGTTCGGGCTATTCAGTTCTAGAGGGAATAAACCATAGATAACTTGATTAGCTGTTTGCGTTGAGTGTTTGTTTCTATCGATACTTAGAACTTAAAGTTGTTGTTTAATTAAATCTAGACGTTGTTCTAGGTTGTTAGATGATTAGGGTTGTTCAGACTGTTAGTTCTTTCAACTAAATATAAAGTTTTGGATAATAATCCACGGTAGATTATTCAAGGGAATTGAGAATCGAAAGAATCAATGATCAATAAGCATATCTATGATGGATTTAACTAGTTGAACACGCTTGTTTCTTATTTGATTTAAACCATCTCTTGCAATCATATTTACTTCTATATTTGCATAGTAGTTTAGAATGTACAATTACAAACCCCCCTTTAGGTTACTTAGCGTACAAGTAATAACACATTTACATGAGTCTCTGTGGGTTCGACCCTTACTTACCGCTCTACTGAGTTGGTTAAGTTAGGATTCCTTAATAGGTATAACGACCATCGAAAATACCTCATCACCAACAGGAGCAATCACTGTGTCTTCAATAAGTTCATCTTGAATGGACAACTCTTCATGCTTCTCTTGATGCAAAGACTCCTCAGACATGTTTAAAGACTCATACTTCCGATTAGGGCAGATATTATCAAGATGTCCTCTTCCATGACACAAGAAACAATGAAGATCTCGTTCTCTTATCACATGTTCTCGTGGAGATACTCTCTTTTTCTCATTTGCACATGGAAAAAAGTGTATCCTCATAAGAAACCTTAGTTCTGGCCAAGATTCGATCGATCGAAAGCCACGATATTGTCTCTCCTTTATTGTGTCAATCCACCATGATCTAGGATATCCCATTAAGTATCTTGTGGCCATCTAAAGTTGAGCATGCTTAGGGTATTGATAATAAGAAAGATAATAATCAATATCATGCTCCCACTCCAAGTAATTATCCGGTCCATGCTCACCAAAAAAAGGATCAATCATTGGAAGTCGTAGTACCCTTGGAATCGGATAAACATCATCACAAGGATCACCCCAATATTGTGAGAAAACCATCTTAATCCGCTCGATATCCCTTGATCTCGTTGAAGAGAACGGAACTTGATACACAAGAAACAAAGAATGAATCAGAAATTGAAGAGTAAGAGAAGAGATATTTGAATGAATAGAACTTCTCAAGATGATAGTTCAATTGAAAGGCTCAAACGCTATTTCAACTGACAATCTAGTTGAGATCTTTAACAATCCAACTAGAGCAATCAAGTTGATGATTCTATAAACTCAAATTTGAAATTTGGAATGAAAACAAGGTGGATCGATCTATGCAATTAATCACACAAGAAATCTGAATATTTGTGGCCCATGAACTAGATAAACCAACAGGGGTTTATCTAATTCAGGCTGCCAGGTATTTAAAGGGAATACAAAAGAGTCTCCCTCGAGAGCAAGCAACAAGGTGGCCAGCGCTAGAGGGGTATAATGGACATTTTGCTTGCCTCACAAGATAACCTAATATATTCTTAAAACTCCTATCTAAGTCCTCTTACCATAAATAAATCAAATAAATAATTATCTGACTTATTTAGATAAGAGAACTAAAAAGTTAATCCTAAAACTCAAAAAGATATAAATAATCATAAAGCAATATATATTTCAGCCCTAACAAACTCCTATGGCCGAAATTATCATAAATATAATATCTAGAAATAGATAGAATTAAAAATAAAGATAAGATTCCCATAAGACTTGAACAACTCTCAGTAAATCGCAATTTTTGCCTCTTTTCTGTTGGATTCTGGATTCAAATAAAACTACAAAGTTGTATATCTTTTAATTATTTATCCAACGCACTTTGAACGGACTGGAGATCGATTTTCTATCCCAAGTTATGACCATTTTACTAAGGACTGTTTTTAATTTAACGAGCTTCTTAACTTTACGAATTTTCATGACTTCATCCTCTTCCTTGGTGGCCTTGGACGCCATTGATGAACATAATCAAAGGAAAATATGGAATCCATGAAAACTTTCTTGAACTTGAATGCTCGGGACCTTAGTAAAGGTCTTGGTGTTTGGCCTCTATTCATCTTTGACGAATCATTGACTTGGATCCTCCTTTAATCTGTATCAATGGCCTCACCCGACCTGGTCACCCGACTCGATCACTCGATTTTTTATCCCACATCGAAAAATTGGTAGAAGGAGAGGAGAGAGGAGCTTACAATAAAGGAAGGAGAGGAGATGAGGGTTAAGTGTTTGAACCCTAACCATAGAGATGAGCTTTGAAGCTTTATAATTAAATCTATTTTTTTGGCTAATCTAATAGGTAGGCCCTTTATAAATAGGTTTAAATTTTAGCTTAGAATTTAAAGTTTTGTTAGATGGATTAAACGGGTTGACTCGTAATCCGACGGGTCGGGTCACGGATTAAGTTTATTTAATTTGTTTACGGGTCATCGGGTTGACCCATTGAACAAATAAACTTAATGTTAATTTATGATTGAAAATTTCAACTTCTTATAACACCCGAAAAAAATTGACTCGACTCGAAAACCGACGAATTTTGTGTGGGTCGGTTTCAGGTGAAAATACCAGGTTGGGTGGGCGGTTTACAACCGTGGGTCGGGTGGTGGAAGTAGTCCACCCACACCCGACCCGACCCATTGCCATGCCTAATTTTAAGGAGAAACGGGGGAATTTATGTGGGGCATCATATTAAGGAAAATGAATTGCTATAAAAAAAGGTGTAAATTAAGCAATATGAGAGAGGGGGATAAGCCAAGATTTAAAAAAAATAAGGGGGAGATAATTTAGGACAGTGTGGAATAAAAAATTATCATATCTTATCAAGAATTACCGTATCTCAAAATCTGAATAATATGTAAATTGAACATTGAAAAAACTCTCTTATCATAAAAAAAATTCTTGGTAGAATCTTACCATTGAAGCACAAATCTGTCCATCCTCTTTCGTTGTTTTTTTCTTCTAACTTGCATTGAAATAATTGTATTACAATGGAGAGAGGTTTGTGAATTCAATATGATTTTAAAAAAAAAATTACGTTTTTTTTTGCTTTGTTTATACATTTGTTCTTGTTTTTTTTTGTTAACCCTCAATGTTGGATCGAATCGAATAATGAATGAAAATATACACATTTGTTGTGTTCGTATATTAAAAATGTTGAATGTCAATTGAATATCATGCTATTGATTATTGAATATTTGTTTATTAAAAAGGAGATATATTTTTATTCAAAAAGGTATGCTAAGCTATTCTAATATGCGTGTATTGATTTTCATAAATGAGCTTTTTATTTTTCGTATTCATACATGAATAGATAAATGTTCCTCTAAATTATTGGAGATATTTAGATTATATTTTATGTAATCCTATCTACTATGTTAGGCAAGATACTATCATAATATTTTCTATCCTTTAGGTTAAGATATTGCTTTGGAGTCAAAGGATGATATCTTATATAACTCTATATATTGGAGGTTTCTCCATCAATAATATTAAACATCCCATTATAATCTCTATATGATATCATGAGCTTGATCCATTCTCTTCCATGTTAAATTTTTTTCCGGCCCTTCCATGGCCTCCAACAATCACACAATCCCGAATGGTGGACTTAGATTTGATTAATTCAATACGAAAGGGTACAAATATTTGAAAAAATATCTCAAAAAGTCGGGGTCACCATCAAGAAAAAAAGCTAATTTTGAGACATTAAACTCAAGGTTACCAACTAAACTTTCCCTATTGCCTTCGGGCATTTGTTTCGGCGGAAAAGACTTTGAAGAGTACACCAAAGTTACCATTTCGAATTCCATGAGCGGCGTTTATCACAGTTAGTAACTTCAAACTAGTTTACACTTCATAGGAACAATTGCAAAAGGCAAGTGGGCTGAGTTGGGCTCCTTTACCGTGCATCCCAGCAATTGGCCCACCAACCTTCGGCCAAACAAACATACCTATACACAGTCCGTCAGTCCACCAAACTAACCTACAATTTATAAATATGATCACATTTTACAAGACTGGGCCCAATTCAAGCACTCTACATTGGTGGCTATTTCCAGTTTATAAATATTCAATTAAAGGCTCATATTATGCAACATTCTTAAAATTAGTTTGCAACTTTTTTAAAAAAAATTACAAAACTAGTCCAAATTTAATTTTCCTCCTTATTTTTTCATTCTCTATAGTCTGCAACCCTAATTCAAATCTAAATATTTTCATACTCTTATTGCTTAAAGAATGTCGAGTGACAATGAAAGAAACTCTGAAGACGAGCTACGTAGTTGAGATTACATGGTACGTTCACCATTCGTATAAGGGTTTTTTCGATTTTCACCATTATAAATGCACGTGCGCGGATTGCGTGCAAAACAATTGTGCACACAATTTACAAGTGTGCATAATAGTAGTGCACACAAGAAGATTGTGTGCATAAAAGCAGTGCACACAGGAAGTTTGTGTGCAAAGAAGCAGTGCACGCAGAAAGATTGTGTGCAGATAAGAAATACACATCAAATTATTGCGTTCAAAATTTGTATGTCCGCGGAAGATTTTTGTGCTCCGTCCAAACGTTGCTAGATGAACCGCGTAATTGCCCACAAAGTTCTAAATCAACGAGCGAGTATGTGAGGAGGAGTTTGAACGTTAAAAGAAAATTTTAAATGGAGATTGAAAGGATTTTGAGTGAAGAGAGGATGAATCGTGAAAGCCTAGGCTTCCTTGAAACGAGACTTAAGTTGGATTTATTTTATAATAAATAGAAAATAGAATATTGCAATATAAAAAAGTGGGGTGGTGCATATCTCATATGTAATTAAGTGGTCTCTTCACCACTCGTTGAAAAATAAAAAGTACCAATTAAACAACTACTACAACAAAATATGAACGTTGTTGATGATTTTGGTATTCATAGAAATTGGAAGGTAGAGGAGAAGATTTGAAAACGACTTCTTTTTTATACTCTCAGAATTAGAAGGTCGAAATTCTTATCACCGAGATGTTGATCCATCTAATTTTTTGATGCCCAACTAATTTGCTTGTCCGATTTTTGGCTCAAAAAGTTTTGCAATTTCACCCAATCCACACCCGATGTTTAGCAACCCATTTGCACAGATGTTCCGGCATTCAACAACTTTCATCAGTTCAAGGAATCATGATCAAAACCAATGCTATTCAAGACTGCTACTTGATGAAACAATTTCTGAGCCCCTGTTCTTCATTCAACAACATGGATCGTGCCGTTTGTGTGTTTGCTGAAATGGACTCTTCCAATGCTTTCGTCTACAATACGCTGATTTGAGGCCTCGTTCATCGTTTGATGCGACCCTAGGGTCACAAGGGGCGGATCTAGGCTCGAAACGTTCGAATCTTCTCCGACAAATAGTAACCGGATAGATTTGAGGCCGAAGCCTAGACTTTGAGATGAGAGGTGAAGTGAAAGGATTGAGAAGGGAGCCTAGTTTGACATAGGCCAGGAGAATTTGGGGTCGGGAAAAGAATAGGGTGACGCCCGGGACAAAGGGGAGGAGAAACTCGACTCAATGCTCTGGCTTAATTCATTTTGGACGTGCCTTGAAAGGAGTCTCGAGTGCCTCTTTTATAGAGAGCAAGCTCGAAACCCTAGGTACAAAGAAGGGGATCGGATTGGGCCTAGCATGCAATCAAGGCTCACATCCGAAAAGCCCATAAATCTAATATAGTAGCTAATATAAATAGAAAGGTGCAACAAACCCTAATGGGCCTTATTCTACCATAATGGGCCGGTCTCTTAAGCATAGGAGTACACACGCCTAAAATAGTAAAGACGGAAATAGAAATAATATAATAAATACATAAATGAGACTAAATCCTAAGTCAAGGGGGTCTCCAAGGTCTAGGCCGTCTCGGAATGGTAGGAGCTGGGTCCGAGCCTAGGCAGGGTCACATCATCCTCCCTCCCTTAGATTCGAAGCGTCATCGCTTCGACGTGGTGGAGACGAGAGAAGAAGGATGCGACCTAATCAAAACCATGCCATCGACGTGGGTCTTCTCGAAGAGTAAAATATACGGTGTCGACACAGGGGCAGATTCGATTATGGGCGGGGTCGGCGTCTGGCATCAAAGACAAAGGCATGTCGATCAGGGTGTCCGACGACATAGGCTCATCTAAAGTGGGCGCTGACGTAGCTGAGGGCCCGGTGCCAAACACGGGTGGGCCCTCAACCTCGGGTGTTGACGCTGCTAGTGTGGAGTCCTCGGTGTGGACTAGCTCGCTCGGTATGGGTGCCGGTTGCGGCTGTGGTGCCGGCACAGTCTCGATGATGAGCACGCTTGGCACCGATGCCAATGGCGGCTGGGGTGTCGGAACGAGTGTGGGATGGAAACGCGCCATGTATTCAACCAATTGGCGCTCTAAGGTCGCGAGCCTGTCCTCGGGGCTAGGACTCTTGGCCACGGGAGAGGGCGAGTGATGCGTTTCGCCTCGCTACAAGGACCGACGTCTCGTATATAGAATCCCGTCATGATCTCTAACAAATGATGGAGTGGAGGCAACAGAAAAATTAGCACGCAGGGTGAGCGGATCGAGGCAGGGGTACGTCGCTAGGGTTCTAGCGGCGTCTCGAGGTGGCGTCTCGAGGGATAAAAGGGGGTGACGCCTGATGCATGGGGAAGAGAAACTCGATTCAACCAAAGCAAATTCAAATTCAATTCAAGCGTAACTGAAAATATGAGAGTCTGACAACATTAATAGAAAGTAGATCTAAACCTAGAAACCCTAGGGAGAATGGGCCCAAGCATGCAAGTCCATCCCATCTCGCTAATTAAAGTAAATAGCGGAAATATAAATAATACCAAATTAAGTAATCGTTCTATTAAAATCCCGACATAATTATAAAGATAGAAACCCAAAGACCCGAGGCCTCAAAAGGACTCGCGAAGATCCGAGTCATTGCCAATCGGGGAGCGGTTTGGCCCGGGAGAGCGCGGGCGTGCTCTCGGGGTCTTGACCGCGCCCAAGGGCGTCGGCACACTGCGGGCGGGGCGCGGGCACGCCCGGCCAGAGCGCGGTCGCGCTCTCGGCGTGTCGCCCGCGCTCCGAGGTGGCTGTTTTCTGCGGCGTCGACGCGGCTGGAGCGCGGGGGCGCCCGGCTTGTGCTTGTCCGCGCCGTCGGTGATCCTCTCGAACAGACTTGGATCGACTCCCGACTCCTCCAGTTGATCCGAAAATGCGTCTTAAACCTAAGATGTCGTCAATATAGTCGAAGGCGGGTCTTGAACCGAACTCACGGATTGGTTAGCTCTTCTTATGATGGAAGCCGTAGCCCGACCTATGGCCTTGGCGCGGGCACGCGTCAAGGGTCCGTTGGATCGAACCGACATGGCCTCATCTTCCTCAGCGGCGGTCATAGTGGCAAACGCATCATCCTCCCCCCTTGAGTGGGAAGCGTCCCCGCTTCCTCAAAATCAAACTCCGGCTCAACAAAGGGAGAAAGATCCGACACATTGACCGTTGCATGTACATTGCCATATGAATCCGGAAGGTCCAACCTATAAGCGTTTGGACCAATTCGCTCAAGAATACGAAATGGCCCATCACCACGTTGATGGAGTTTGGTCTTCCGGGCTGCCGGGAACCGTTCCTTGCGCAAATGGAGCCACACAAGATCGCCAAGCTCAAAAATCATAGACACACGACCCCGGTTGTGTTGCGTTGAGTACTGAATAGCGCGCCGCTCAAGGTGCGCCTTGGTTCTAGCGTGGAGTTGCTGAATTTGATTAGCTCGGTTTGCTGCATCGACATGTTCTCCTTGCTTCAACGGTTTGGGGACCAAATCCAAAGGCGTAATGGGATTGCGCTCATAAACGACCTCAAACGGAGTCAAAGAATGTGCCGAATGTTTAGACCTGTTATAGCAAAACTCAAGGGTAGAAAGTAAGTCCTCCCACCGGCGTGGGTTTGATTTGAGCATCACTCGTAAGAGTGAGCCCAAGGTACGGTTGGTGACCTCCGTTTGGCCATCCGTTTGGGGGTGATAACTAGTAGAAAACAATAATTTGGTGTCGAGTTTCCCCCAAAGTGTTCTCCAAAAATGGCCCGCAAACTTGGTGTCCCGATCACTAATAATAGTTCTCGGCACACCATGGTATTTTACCACATTGTCAAAGAACAAAGAAGCCACTTCTGTAGCGTTATTCGTACTTTTACAAGCGATAAAATGAGCCATCTTAGAGAATCGACACACAACAACAAAAAATGGAATCTTTGCCTCGCTTTGACATAGGCAAGCCCGTAATGAAGTCCATCGAAATGTCCTCCCACGAAATGTTAGGCACAGGCAAAGGCGAGTAAAGTCCATAAGGTAAAATAGTTGACTTGGCCTTTCGACATGGAACACAACTCCTACAGAATTTGGTGACATTAGAGACCAAGTTAGGCCAAAAGAAATGATCACGCAAAGCTGCAACAATTTTGTTCACCCCGAAATGGCCCCGTCCATCATGAGACTCTTTAATTAAAAGGTGCCTTATAGACGAGGCTGGAATACACAGTTTTTCCAGCCTTGTATAAGTAACCGTAATCTAAAAAATAAGAGTCCCACTCACAATGAACCGAGCACTTCTCAAAGATTGGTCCAAAGAAAGGATCTGGAGCATAAAGCTCCTTAATCAAAGAGAAGCCAAGTAAACGAGTTTGCAACTGAGTAAGAAGCACATACCTGCGAGAAAGGGCCTCGACGACCACATTCTCATTTCCCTTCTTGTGTTGGACGACATACGGAAATGTCTCCAAGAATTCCACCCACCGAGCATGTTGTCTATTCAAATGTGCTTGTCTCTTGAGGTAAGAAAGCGTCGCATG
Organism: Fallopia convolvulus; assembly: GCA_964016875.1. Classification (NCBI taxonomy): domain Eukaryota; kingdom Viridiplantae; phylum Streptophyta; class Magnoliopsida; order Caryophyllales; family Polygonaceae; genus Fallopia; species Fallopia convolvulus. The sequence continues at coordinate 9,262,473 of OZ024725.1, forward strand.
GTCACTGTGGATCAGAAATTCTCGCGGCCACAAGTAATGCTTCCAAGTTTGGACCACTCGGATTAAGGCATATAGCTCCTTGTCTTATGTCGGATAATTGAGCTGCGCCCCAGTGAGCTTTTCGCTAAAATAAGCGATCAGCTTCTTCTCTTGGTGGAGGACGCCCCCAATGCCAGTGTTAGAAGCATCGCATTCCACCTCAAACGGCCTAGAGAAATCCGGCAATTGTAGCAAGGGCGCATGGCTCAAAGCATCCTTCAAATCTTGGAACGCCCTTTCGTGGTGCTGTTTCCATTCTATAACGGTTCCCTTTTTAGTCAAGGCATGTAGGGGCGCCGCTATAGAAGAGAAATTGCGCACAAACCGACGATAAAATCCGGTCATCCCCAAGAAAGAACGAACCATGGTAGCGGTGGTAGGCGTAGGCCACTCCGTGATGGCCTTAATTTTAGCATCATCCACCTGTAAACCACGAGAAGACACCACAAAGCCAAGAAAAATAGTGGAAGGGCTACAAAAAGTACACTTGGCCAAATTGGCAAAAAGTGTCTCTCGGCGCAAGCGCTCCAGAACCAGCCTCAAATGGTCCACGTGGTCTGTCAAAGTCTTAGAAGAAATTAAAATATCATCAAAATAGACCACGAGGAACATACCAATAAAATCACGGAGGACATGATTCATCAATCGCATGAATGTGCTCGGTGCATTGGTGAGGACAAAGGGCATCACTAACCACTCGTAAAGACCGAATTTGGTCTTGAAAGCGGTTTTCCACTCGTCTCCTTCTTTCATCCGGATATGATGATAGCCGGACTTCAAGTCAATCTTAGAAAATATAGAGGCACCATGGAGCTCATCCAACATGTCATCGAGGCGAGGAATCGGATGCCGGTATTTGACAGTAATTTGATTGATAGCTCGGCAATCCATGCACATGCGCCAAGAACCGTCCTTTTTGGGAACAAGGATGACTGGCACACCACAAGGACTCATCGACTCCCTAACATAGCCTCTCTCAAGTACCTCCTGAACCTGTTTTTGAAGTTCCCGGGTCTCATCCGGGCTGGCCTTGTAAGGAGCTCTATTGGGCAATGAAGCACCGGGCACCAAATCGATTTGGTGCTCAATACCTCGTATAGGTGGCAAACCAGCAAGCAACTCGTTAGGAAAAACATCTTTGAATTCAATAACTAAGGAAGTTACCTCATCTGGCAATGCCGGGGTGTCGGTGCTAGGAGATGTCAAGGACATCGGCACCAAAAGAAAGCACGGGGCGCGACCTTGCAACGACGCGGTGATGGACGACGGCCGGGCCAATTGGAGGCGGCGCTCGACTGAGCCTTGTAGGGGCGGCCCAGGCGGTGCCGGTTGGCGAGGCCGTTGTTGTGGCTGTTGTGGCAGCGCCTTGTTCGAACCAGACGGATGTGTATCGTTGCCTTGCTCATCAAAGAGGTTTGGTTTGGGTACACTCTTGGCTTTTCTAGCTTTTTCCTCTGCCTCAATCGCTCTTTGGCGATCCCGTTGAACCTGATCCTGCAAAATCTCACTCGGCGACATAGGTAAGAGCTTGACGCGCTTCCCGTGGTACGTAAACACATACGTGTTCAAGTAAACATCGTGAAGGACACGTCTATCGAATTTCCATGGGCGTCCCAACAATAAATGTGTGACGTCCATTGCAACTACATCACATAGAATAGTATCTGTATAAGGACCAATAGCAAAGGAAATGGTATATTGTTTAGTAACTTGCGTACCTGAGCTAGACGAAAGCCATTGAAGACCATAAGTAGCCGGGTGTGGAGTGGTAGGCAGACCAAGATGTTCGACCACCTTTTCATTAACCAAGTTAGTGCAGCACCCGGAATCAATGATGACACTTAAGCTCGCTGAACCAACCAGAGCTCTAGTGTGAAAAAGATTTTCCCGTTGGTCATTGAGATTGTTTTCACAAAGGATCAAAGCCTTTCGAGAAACCAACCCCAACGGAGTCCCCATATTAGCCGACGATGGAGCACAATCCAATTCCTCGGCTCGAGGAACCGAATACGCCTCCTCCAATGGTGCCGGTGCTGAAATCTCCTCTTTGTCATCCATGGACTCGTAACCAACTGAAGCTTGGACAAACATCACCTTCTTGCGGTTGGGGCAATCTTTTTGGTAGTGACCGCGGCCACCGCAAGTGTAGCATTCCAAATCACGGGCTCTCTCACGGCCTGGTTGTGCCGACTTTTGGGTAGCCGTGCGTGACGGCGTGGCCGTGGTTTTGCCCAAAGAAGTAGAAGAACCATGTCCTACACCAACACTAGATTTTTCATTAGTATTAAAACCGTATGTACGAGGGTTAGAAGAAACATACCTGCCCGGCGATGTGCGGGAACCATAACTCTTATTGCGTACATGTTGTTGATGAATTTTCATGGTCGTATGCACTAGTGTGTTGATATCCTTAATAGGCAGGATCTCAAGCTGATCTTTAATAGGCAAATTCAGACCACTAATAAATTTAGTACGCAATGTGGATGGAGCAACACTAATATTCGCCTTGAAAAACATGTCCTCTAATTTTTCGAAATACTCAATAGGGGACAAAGATCCTTGGCGAAATTCAGCGATTTCCAAGCGCATTTGATTACGGTAATCAGTTGGAATGTATTTTTGAGTCATAACATATACCAACTGATCCCATGTAGTTACTGCGGTAAGACCCTGACGCAAACGATCATCCACAAAACGTTGCCACCAAACCCGGGCTGAACCACGGAAATGTAAGGTAGCCGCTTGTACATGCTCATAAGTGGGAATATTACAATAGCGCAAAGTATGCACTGTCGTAGTAACCCATTCGAGAAAGACCGCAGGGTCATGATGCCCTTCAAACGGTTCAATCTTGACCTTGACTTCGTCTCGTTGGTACCGGGGAGCGTCCCAATCGCCATTAGCAACACGAACTTCATGGCCACGATCAATAGGGGACCTAGGCCGGGCCGGCACCTGCCCGTAATAATGGTCTTGCCCTTGATGATGTTGCCGGAGTGGGGCTTGGGGGCGCCGCTCGGTAACATGATCATAGGCGCGTCGATTTCGATGCGTTTGGGCATTGCCATAATTAGGGGTGGGAGCTGGCGAAATCCAATCCGATGGGCGCTCATTCAATTCAGGAGGATCGCCCAACGCTGGAAAATTATGAGGGTTAACCATGCCGGAATCTTCAATTTGTTCATCATCGAACTCCTTGAAGTCGTCACGGATAACCGGTGTAGCTAAATTTTACTCCAAGGAACCATGTCGACGATTGTGACTTGGTTCCCTCTCATATAGGCTATTGGTCATTGCAAAAGAATTATGGTCCAAGGCCAGTGTCGGAAAGCGTTGGTCACGCATTCCATAAAGTCGGCGTGCTCTAGCGTCGTCCACAAATTGTGGTCGATTTGGAGCACCAAACGAGGTGGTGGCATAGTAGCCATCATCCTCGGGACCATAAGAATCAAAAATAGGTGGTTGAGAATACATACCGTGGTCTTCGGCGTAGGCACTCGAAGACGGAGCATTGGCAATTGGATCGCTATGCAAAACGTGGCCTACGTGACCTTGGCTTGATTCGGGTACAACCTCCACCGGTGGCGGATTTGGCTCAACGATTCCCTTGTCCTTGCGGCGGGGGTCCTGTGTCGCCAGTGGTGCAGGCTGAGTATGTGCAATTGGAACCACCGATGTTGTCGGCTCGCCAATTGTGATCCCGGTGGCCTTGGCGCGGGCACGCGTCAACGGCCCGGGAGGGAGTTGTTGTGGCGTCGGGGGACCAGCCAAGACAGAGTCTTGCGGTGGACCTGACGTATGGACGCCCGGTTGCGGCATTGTAGCCAATGTTGGTTGTGGAGTAAGGGCGGCCAGCTGAAGGACAAATTCAGTTTTCAGATCGGCCATTTGTTGCTTTAAAAGAGCAATTTCTTGCTCCATAGGTATGGCCTCAATCAAGGCAGTCGGATTGAGTGTGGGATCGTCCTCTTTATCGTGCAAAGCACCTGAACCAGAAGTGGAAGACATGGCAAGTAACAAAGAACAAAACGAACAATAGCAAGCAAACACACAAAGTCTTAGCTCTTGATCCGATCAGTCCACTCACACAAGGTCACGGGTGGCTCTTTGTGCGAGAGGCGGCTTAGACTCACGAGTAAAACAATGGTGTTATTGAACAAAGCAAAGTAAAGCAAGTAGTACTAATCACACAAGTGATGAAACAAGCACTAACAATTGTTGAAATCACTAACAAGTTGTGGTTATGGCTTAACTTTTTTTGGCTTTTCCACCCACAATTTTCTCCTCTTTTGTTTTTTTTTTGAACAAATGTGGTTAATGGCTTACCTTATTTTGGCTATGCCACCACAACTGAATTTTTTTTTGAATAAGGAGGGCCGAATTTTTTTTTTTTTGTATGGTTATGCTGACTTTTGGTACCCTCAAACAAGCAACGATAGATATGTAGTGAGAATTATAGTTCAATGCAATCACAACAAGCAAGATAGCCTATCAAGTAATTGACAATTACTAACGATGGGCAATCAATCAAGCAATAGCAACGCAATGAACAAGTCACACCACTATTAAACCCGAAGGGACAAGAACAGCTAATTAGGGTTTGGCTTAAAAAAAAATTGGGATTTTTTTGATGATTTAATGGCGGAAATATGGTGGTGAAAGTGCAAAGATCGAATCAGGAGACTTACAAGACGATAGCTCTGATGCAAGTTGATGCGTTTCGCCTCGCTACAAGGACCGACGTCTCGTATTCTAAATCCCGTCACGATCTCTAACTAATGATGGAGCGGAAGCAACATAAAAATTAATACGCAGGGTGCGCGGATCGAGGCAGGGGTACATCGCTAGGGTTCTAGCAGCGTCTCGAGATGGAATTGATTCCGACAAGCGAAACCTCAGAATAGTTGTAGGGCGATTAGAAGAGGGATAGAAGGGGGTGACGCCTGATGCCTGGGGAAGAGAAACTCGATTCAACCAAGGCAAATTCAAATTCAATTCAAGCGTAACTGAAAATATGAGAGTCTGACAACTTTAATATAAAGTAGATCTAAACCCAGAAACCCTAGGGAAAATGGGCCCAATCATACAAGCCCAACCCATCTCGCTAATTAAAGTAAATAGCGGAAATATAAATAATACCAAATTAAGTAATCGTTCTATTAAAATCCCGACATAATTATAAAGATAGAAACCCAAAGACCCAAGGCCTCGGAAGGACTCACGAAGATCCAAGTCACCGCCAGTCGGGGCGCGGTTTGGCCCGGGAGAGCGCGGGCGCGCTCTCGGGGTCTTGACTGTGCCCAAGGGCGTCGGCACACTGCGGCCGGGGCGCGGGCACGCCCGGTCAGAGCGCGGTCGCGCTCTCGGCGTGTTCCCCGTGCTCCGAGGTGGCCGTTTTCTGCGGCGTCGACGCGGCCTCCAACGGCTGGAGCGCAGGGGCGCCCGGCTTGTGCTTGTCCGCGCCGTCAGTGATCCTCCCGAACAGACTTGGCTCGACTCCCGACTCCTCTAGTTGATCCGAAAATGCGTCTTGAACCAAAGATGTCGTCAATATAGTCTAAGGCGCGTCTTGAACCGAACTCACGGATTGGTTAGCTCTTCTTATGATGGAAGCCGTAGCCCGACCTATGGCCTTGGCACGGGCACGCATCAAGGGTCCGTTGGATCGAACCGACATGGCATCCTCTTCCTCAGCGGCGGTCATAGTGGCAAACGCATCAGCGAGGGTTCAGCTGAAGGAGCCGGTCTTGGCACATGTTGTGCAGAGGCAGGCCGTGGCCTAGGTTGGAGCCGCAGGTCCGGTTCGCAAACTCGGGTAGGTGGGCGCCTAGGAGGCGGACTCCAATTCCGCTCGTCATAGGAACGATGTCGGGATCTAGGAGTTTCTCCGTAGTGTAGCGGGCCCGATTCTCGGGAAGTCGGTATGGTGGGATCCAATTCGGGCAGTCACTTGGAAGCGGTTTATATGGACGAGATTTGACTCGTCGATGTGGCCGATCCCAAGAATCCGAATCGTCCCATATTTCCGAGCAGGTCCAAGACATGGCTCGGCCCCTCGTTTTTTTTTACTACTAGAGATCTTCCACAATCCGAAAGATTCTCTTACAATAGGAAAAATATTTAAACTAACCTAGAAAGAAATAACAAGAGATCTTTTATAAGATAAGATCTCTACAAAAGGAAATAAGATCAAAACAAACAAATAAAAAGATATAGGATCTTTTATAATTAATAAAAATCGGAAATAAAAGATATGCTCCAAAATTAACACACTCAATCTCGGAAAGAATCCCCGAAATCTAGGGTTTCCGAAAAAGGAGTGGATTGGCACGGAGGTCGCGCGAGGCTGGATCCTTCAGCGTGGTGTGGCGCGCTGTCGTGCTCCAACTGCAGCGCTGGACTATGCCAGGATCCGAGTCCTGGCACGCTGGCGGCGAAGTCCCGTCACGCTGGTGCGTCCCGGCGTGCTGGCTGGTTGGTATTTCTCCCTTTTGGAGGGGCAAACGACGTCCGTTTTGGGCGAATTTTATATGCCCGGACTCGTATCGAAAAGATCTACAATATTCTGAAAAAAAATTGCATAAAAAATAATTTTTTTTGTCGAAATCTGGACAGAAGTCGAACCTGTTTTTATTTTTAAAAATGGAGAAGGAACCGTTCGAACCGGCTAAGCTTTGATACCAACTGATGCGACCCTAGGGTCGGAAGGGGCGAATCTAGGCTCGAAACGTTCGGATCTTCTCCGACAAATAGTAACCGGATAGATTTGAGGCCGAAGCCTAGACTTTGAGATGAGAGGTGAAGTGAAAGGATTGAGAAGGGAGCCTAGTTTGACGTAGGCCAAGAGAATATGGGGTCGGGAAAAGAATAGGGTGACACCCGGGCCAAAGGGGAGGAGAAACTCGACTTAATGCTCTGGCTTAATTCATTTTGGACGTGCCTTGAAAGGAGTCCCGAGTGCCTCTTATATAGAGAGTAAGCTCGAAACCCTAGGTACAAAGAAGGGGATCGGATTGGGCCTAGCATGCAATCAAGGCCCATATCCAAAAAGCCCATAAATCTAATATAGTAGCTAATATAAATAGAAAGGTGCAACAAACCCTAATGGGCCTTATTCTACCATAATGGACCGGTCTCTTAATCATAAGAGAACACACGCCTAAAATAGTAAAGACGGAATATAAATGACGGAAATAGAAATAATATAATAAATACATAAATGAGACTAAATCCTAAGCCAAGGGGGTCTCCAAGGTCTAGGCCGTCTCGGAATGGTAGGAGCTGGGTCTGAGCCTAGGCAGGGTCGCATCATCGTTCCTCGCACGTGAGGGCCCTAGATTATTACTTGGAAATGTCAAATGTTGATCGATAGTTATGCAAGCTTGGGGGATGTCGAGTCAATAACAATTTTGCACTATCAGATGCCTGTCAAAGACGTTATGTCATGGACGATGATGATCACTTGTCATTCTAGGAATAAGCAATATAAAGAAGCATTATCTACGTTCAATGATATGATAAGAAATGGAGTTTACTATGATGTGGTAAGTCGGTAGCATTAGCAACAGTTATCTCATCTTGCGATGAATTGTACAGGACTAATTTGTTAGAAATCCTAGTTGATACACAAGAACACACACAGAAGATAAGTATATGCATATTCCCATACATGTTCCTCGGAAATTCAAAAACAATCCATAGCAAGTAACTAGCAAACTGCCACGCATTAAAGAAAAGACATTGTAAAAAATAAATTACAGTGCATTAAATACATTAAAAGTATGCACTAGATAAAGACCAGGAAAACAACTCACCTCAAGGTTCCAGTGGGAGTCTTTTTTGGGGTTTCGAATTGAAGAGAAATCAGGGAGAGATTTTATCCAACTCTCACAACTTTCATCCTTGTTGATACATTCTACTATAATACGCTCTGTTTGTGAGTCGGGTAAGATCTTTCGGTCATGCATTTTCTGAAGAATCTCTATAACTCAAGCACTTTCTTTCCGATGAGCAAAGCCATCGAGCAATGAATTAAAAGTAATCACGTCTGGGGAGAAACCCTTGGCATCCATCTCAAAAAGCAAATTGTATGCCTCCTATACCATCTCTCCTCTACAATACCCATCTATCAATGTATTATACGAGACAACATCAGGAGAACAATCCTTCGATTCCATTTCAAGAAGCAAATTGCTTGCCTCCTTAAACATCCCTGCTTTGCAGTATCCATTCAACAACGTGGTATATGTCACAACATTTATCTCGTAGCCAAAACTTCCCATTAAAGTACACACTTTTCTTGCATCATCAATCCTTCCTTCTAAACAGAGACCGTTCATCAAACTGCTATAAGTAATTGAGTCAGGGAGCATGCCTCTTTGGTTCATCAACTCTAGCAATTTCTTTGCTTGTTCCATGTCTCTTTGTTTGCAAAGTTTATCAATTATCACAGTAAACGTCACCACATTCGGGGAAATACCATCAACAATCATTTTCTCCAAAAGTCTTTTAGCCTCTTCGTCATTTCCTTGATGATACAAGTACAACCCATCAATTAAACAATTATAGACAATGACGTTGGGAGAAACAATGTTGCTTTCCATTTTGGAGAACAGCTTTTGTGCCTTATCCACATATCCTTTTTTACAGAGCCCGTCAATTAAAGAACTATAAACAACAATATCAGGGTCAATACCGCTATTTTGCACTTCGAAGAAAAGCTCTTCAGCCCTTTCTAGATGCCCTTCTTTACATAGTCCGTCTATCATAGTGCCATAAGTAATCTGATCTGGTCCACAATCTCCAAGTTTACCATCCTTAAAATCCATCTTTTTCAGATCACTAAATAAACTTCGAGCATCTTCGACTTTCCTCAAATGAAAAAGGCCTTTCAGCAATGTATTTATAGTCACAATATTAGGATAAATTTCCTTACAACACATATCCTTATATAGTCCCATTGCTTCTTCTATCTTCCCAGGTTTGCAATAACCATCCACTATTGTGCTATATGTAATTACATTAGGGGGCTCACCTCTCTCGATCATCATCTTTAAAAACTCCATTCCTTGCTCCACTTTTCCTTTCTTGCGAAGAAAATTTATGAGGATACTAAAAGTCACAAAATTGGGACGAATACCACAATTTAACATTTCCATAAAGAGCAACTTAGCATCTTCTTCCATCCCTGAACGACACAGCCCATCAATCAAGCAATTATAAGAAACAACATTAGGAGATATTTTAGCAACTTTTCCTTTCGGACCAGTTGTAGGCCATTCTATAGGACGGCCATCAGTGAGAGCATATGGAATTTTGTTTGGGTTATAAATCTCTTCAGTAGTACCCGTTTTACCATGCACCATTTCCCGATGCAACCGAAGAGCTATGGCAGCGTTCCTGGTCTTACACAAACCCTGCATCATAGTGCTGTAACTAAAGACATCAGGAGCACATCCCAATCGAATCATCTTTAAAACCAGACCAACAACTTCAAAAGTTTTCTTCTCCAAAAACAACCCTTTCAGCAACGGATTAATAGTAATGACATTGGGACGATGACCATACTTCAAAATCAGACCCAGAGATGAAAATGCAGCATTCCCTAACTTCATGCAACTATAGCAGTTCAGCAAAACATTCAATATGATAAGATCTGATCTCAACCCAAGAACACCTGAAATGTCCAATCTCTTGTAGAAAGTGATGGTGAGAGAGAAATGCTTACACTTAACAAGAGCACCCAATAGTGTAGTGAAGCATGAGATTAGAAGGGGAGGTCTCATGGAAAGCATGTGGTCGAAGAAGTAATGGGCGTCACTAATGTCAAGTTTGCCCGATTTGCAGTCATTTTGCAAGAATTTTTCAAGTGCACTCCTTTTGTCATTGCGGGATATAAATGAGGAAGAGTGTTTTTTGATGCTACCTCGTGAGGACATTCTTGCCTGATGTGCACTGAAAATGGATACTCACAAGTGAAGAAGGGCAAAGAAGCCTCGGCTTCCAACTGGTGTCAGATAAAGAGAATAAAGAGAGCACACTGCAAAGGTAAAGGTTGCTTATACGTATTAGATAATTCATTAGCAGCACTAAACATTGTTCGAATCAATTACAGAGAAAAAAATAGCTCAAACATTTGAACCTACCATTTCTCCTCTAAAACCGACCACACATAGTAAAAAATCCCATGTTTAAAAACACCCACAATTCCAGATTCAACTCTAAAGTACGCCTAGTAGCGCCAAAATCCAAACAAATAAGTTAGATCAGGCAATCATCAGGAATTTCATCATTTAATTGGAATTCACAACACCACATCCAAGATTCCTCAATCTCACCAAGGATGGGATAAAGGGGTGTAAGATTGAAATCCATTGTAACACCAAAACAAAGTAGGCTATTGTGTTAATTTACCCATATAAGAAAGAAATGCAACTACTCATGTATATTCCATCAATGCCAAGAAGGTGATTGATTATTTAGGATAGGAGTATAATTCTTCATCTTAGATGAACAGAATTAAGATGGATCAAACAGTGGGTCACATTTTGATTCCGATGATATGAGAACTTTCTCATTAAGGTAGTAAATGGCGTGTTTCAAGCATCAAACAGACCATCTATAGGACATTGGCCCCGGACGAAAAATCAAATTCAAAAAATTGGTGAGAAAATGGACTGAATTATAGTCTATTTTGTTGTGTCTTCTGAATTGGATTTTTATTTAGTTCATATAGACGGTGAGCTTTTAATTAAGGTAGTAAATCGGTGAAGAATGAGCACAATAGAACAATGTACATTTTATACAGTTCAGCCCGGATTCGTTTCAATCCTGGAACAAATTGACTGAATCAATCTCTAGCTAAAGTTATTGAACACAAAGAACTCATGTAAACAGCAAATGTCAGATTTCTTATGCAAATATTCTTCAGAATATTCGTTCTTGACAAACTTGGTCATAAGAAATAAGTAGAAATAGGGGATGAGGGTTAGAATTGACACAAATTACCTTCAAATAAAAAATCAGATTACATCCACATAGTCGGCACACCTCGAATTCGAAGATCTGAGAGCAACAGAGCAATCAGCGAACGCCGCGAAACTGAAATTGATGAGCAGCGCAGCCAGTTAAGCTGGAGAGGTGGAGCCTGGGCAGCGGCGTGAAACTAGAGAGAAGTGGTCTGCGCGCTTCGCCGGTGTCAGAGCTCTGATTCGAAGTCGGGGGAGGGCTTAAGCGGGCGGCACACTGAGATATCACTTTGACGGCGTCGGCGGACGGGGGTGCGCAAGGAGAGGCCAAGGGCTGGAATCTGGATTGTGGAATAGTATATTCGAGGGACTAGTTAAAAAGTGTATTCTAAATCATTAATGAACCCGTCGAAGTTAGTAAGGGTTGTTCGGCGGGCCTTATTTTGACCTTATATAGCCTAATTTAAGCTTATGCTAAAAAAAATAAAGTCGTTATATTATTATTGTAGTTTGTGGGAGTTGATGGTAGTTTATATTTCACCCAAAATTTAATCTACCCCTCCAGCTTTATCCAGCCTTATGAAATTTATTTAGTTCAATTGCCCTTCACTAATTTAATTTTGGAAAATTTAAAAAATTAACTTCTCTTTATAAATTTATAAATATATCCTTTTTAGTAATTTTGCATCCATCTTTTATAAAATCAGTCTCGATCAATTTAGTCTACCGAACACCTACATAATTTTTCACAAAAATAAGCTAATAATTTCAACTCCTAAAATTAACTTGTAAAATCAGCATCAACCATTAATTCAGCATCAACATCAACATCAACTCGTATCAGGTTTGAAGCACCGAACAAACCCTAAAACCATCTCCTTCTAGCACGGCAATAAACCATCTCCTTCGTTATGTCATGCTCGTTTGTTTGATATTAACCCAACGGCCAACACTGATCTCATAACAGTTTCTTCTCCACTTTATATAGTCCCAATTCTGTTTAACAACTTCGGAAAAATAAATCAATACGAATGTGTACAGTAGAAAAAATAGGGAAATTTCGAGTGGTACCCCTCAGTTTTGTGCTTTTCCGAGTGGTGTCCAAAAAAAACGTTATTCTGCATGGTACCCCCGAGGTTTAAGAAAATTCCGCCCCGTGCCCTATTTCACACTTTCCTTCCAATTTTTAAAATTTCCGTCTGATGTTTAATGAAAAAGGATTATAAGTAAAAGTAGAAAAAATACAAAAAAACATCGTGTATCAGATTTAGGGCACTCCCGACGATTCAAAAAAACATCCTGACGATTCCAGGCGACAAAAAACATCTCTGGCTACGAGCAAAGCGAACCAGGCGCCGCGAGGGAACTCCCGACGATTCTAGCAGACGGAGGAGGGGCTGAAGGCCGGCAGACGAGTGATTAAAGGTCGACGCTCTACGAATCAGTATGTGCTACCGGAAGTAGGTTTTTTTTTACAAATTAAGGGTTTAAGATTGATTTTAGAGCAATTGATAGTGTGCTTATCTATTGATTTCTCCATTCCAAATTTGAAATTAAGGGAATTTAGGGTTTAGGTGTGTTATGTGATGCCAATGGTTAGACACTGAACTTTTGCTACAGCCTAACCATAACCAGCAATAAGGAATGCTCACTAAGAAGAAAAATAAAGACAAAAAGAAATATTTAGTTACAGATTGGAGTAATTTGGTTGTTAATAACACTGGCTATTATGAATGCACTTCACTAGTGAGAGATTGTCTTAAGGTGTAGTTTGAATTGCTTGTTTTGCTGCAATATTATTTTTTGGATGCTTTGTTTTGTTCAGTTGCTAAAGGGTATCTTGGAAGTTGCATTCCTATGTAATTTTTCTTTTGGTAGCCAAAAGCCTGATAGTGTGGTTGTCTTTTTTTTTTGTGAACATTTATAGTGAAAATGCATGGTGCGTGTTTGTTTAGTATATTTTGAGATAACTTTGACTCTCATGCCTTGTTATGAAATGCCTTTGTTACTATGTGCTTGTCATGAAATGCAATATGGGAGACAAAAAAGTATTGAGAATGCGTCACAACGTTGCCGATTACTTTGATATTGTGGTGGATGATCTTGATAAGTCTAGTATGTTGGATATCTTTATTGAACTGTTAGAAGGGGCTGGAAGACAAGGAATGCATCTTCTAGAAAATCCAAGCTTGTGGTACATACATGAATCTAAAAGTCATAAGTTAGAGAGGGATAATCATTTGCTAGAGATGTTTATATTACTCCATCAAAAGAATGTGATTAACATTGCCATTGGTTCTTCGGAGTCTCCATATGAAAATCTACTTTTAGCAAAGGGCTTGATTGAATCAAGGATAGCATCAACCGGTACAAGCCTTCCATCCTCTCACCATACTATCCCATCTACGGGATATATGGATGAAACACAACCCCCACCAGCTCCTGCACTAGTGTCCTATGAACCATGTCAACCACCACAACCAAGATGTAACAGTGAGCAACAAGGAAAACAATATCCTTTGATATCCCATTACATGACCTACCTAGCCATCGTACAAACTCCCTTGAACATGATAATGTCATACCTTTGAGTTTGCAAGAAAAGAAGATTCCCGCCACCTCTGCAAGACGAAAAGGAATATATGTTCCAAATAGAAAGATTGCTTCGTCTGGCAATGAAACTACTTCCGGTAGCCTTAGTAGAACACGAGAGAGGCCATGCATTAATGACAACTTAGAAGGGGAAACTGGTGTTGTTGCTCTTCTTGGTGATATTGATGGTGAGGATGATAATTATGAGCCTTCAGATAATTCAGAATAGGAAGATCCACTTGAAAACTTAAACAATGAGGATGAATTTATTGATGAGGATGATACTTGGCCTATTGATGTAGATGATTGATATGATCCTGAGAGTTCCAATTAATGGAAATTTGATAGAGAATCATACTATGACAGATTGTATGAGAATGGTGAATTCTATGCAGATAATCAGTTTGGGAACATTTCATTGAGGATGTGGATGATTTTCTTCAACAAGGAGCACTTCTCTAGTGTTTTGAGGGAGTATTGTATTCAAGAGGGATTTTCTACCATCACTCTAAAATCTGATGCAAAGAGGTTGACAGTTATATGTGCAGCTAACGGTTGTGATTGGAGGATTCATGCTTCAAAGTTGCCAGATGGATACACTTGGGCCATAAAATCCTTGTTAGGGCCTCATACATGCACAAGGTTGACTTTGTATAATCCTATGGCAACTGTAAATTGGGCAACAGAGAAGCTAGTGGAGGACATTAGATCATGTAGAGATATCACAGGGAAAGACATTAATGACAAGCTATTGGAGAGATTTGGCATTAATTTGAGGAAGTCATCAATTTATGACACAAAGAAGCTAGCATTGAAGAAAATTAATGGAGATCATGATAAGTTGCCAGCTTATTGTGAGGTCTTGAAAAGTACTCTCCATGGCACCAAACAAACAACTCTCCATGGCACCAAACAAACAACTCACAAAAGCATTTATTGAGTACCCAAAAAAATATGTAAAAAGCAGGCATTGAAAAGGAGTTTTGCATTGATAGAAAAAAAACTTATGTATTCACAAAAGCATTTGACTAATCTTTTTCTCCGCCATAAACGTAACATCATTACAAAGCACATAATATAATAATATATTTAATCTCAGAACATCAACTCTAGTTTCCCCATTAAAAGGATATATAAGCTAATACATTAATACCAAAGTTTAGGACATTGGAAACGATTTAAAAACTAATACATCAAGACCGATCAAACTATTCATTTATTTAACAAGATGACCAATAAAACTAGGTACATAACAACCGCTACTTTAATGAGACCTTGCACATATAAGAAGAACTCCTTAAGATCTTTCTTCAATTCCTCGATGTCATTTCGAGAGGTGGCCGGCGTCTCAACAACATCATTAAGAGAGTTGCGTTCAATCCGATGATCACCAAGAGCATTTGACTCGTCAACCCATCGAAAGAAATTACACGCATTACATTTATAGTACAATCTGTTTGGATTTAGAGATGACTCGAAAATCCTAATGGAAGCTCGTTGTGGTGGTCGACATCTACAATTTTGATTTCTCACTCTAACATGGGTTGATGAACTTGGTGAGAAACCACGAGAATCCATATATTGCTTCAACCAAAACCATACAAAAAAACATCATTATGAGGAGGTAAAAAAACATCAAGAAAAGCACATAAACCAAAATCATTCAAGAAAGAAGGGATCATAATGCTTAATACCTATTTATATGGTACAATTGCTAATATTGTTCTCTTTAGGAGGTTATAGTTATAAAAAGGGTAATCGGGTGTTAATTGGCCATATTCCTTAACAACCAGCTTCCTACTTGCAACCATTTATGAGATTAATTATGGTCACCCATGGGAAAGAGTAATTTCCAAGCCTTCCTCACTTGAACCGGGTAATGTAATTTGAAAGAAAATAGCTCAAAATTCCTCAACACTAATCCACAACCCAAAATAGCTAAATCACTTCAAATTACACAGCCAAATGTGAAAAGCACAACATTTTTTGGCTGCAAATGTGAAAAGCACTAATCCACAACCCTGAGTAAAGCTTCAACTCTCTCTACATATTAGATATTGGGGCATTTTTGGTTACAGTTTCATTAACCTTTGTGAATTCAGCAATCAGTAGTCATTAATTCCCATATATCGCCCAGTGGAAAAATCAAAAAACTCTAACTATAATTTCAAACCCTAAATCCTAATTTCAAATCAAAATCAAATAGCGTCCTATAGATTGATGGAGAAATCAATAGATTCGGCCTGCAATAATTCTTGAGGAGTTTGGTCCAACTCCAGTTGGAGGGGCCTTACGAGCGTAGCCAAGCCTTTGAGTTTGAGACCAAGTCAAGCTTCCCGGCAGTCAACCAAGAAAGGCCCCCTGGATGGCTTGCTGATTTCGGGTGCTCTGCTCTGAAATCAATCTTAAACCCTTAATTTGTAAAAAAAAAACCTACTTCCGGTAGCACATACGTGATTCGCTGAGCGTCGGCCTTCAGTCCCTCGTCCGCCGGCCTTCAGCCCCTCGTCCGACACCCTTCAGCCCCTCATCCGTCCGCTGGAATCGTCGGGAGTTCCCTCGCGTCGCCTGGTTCGCTTTGCTCGTCGCTTGAGAAAAAACACGATGTTCTTTTGTGTTTTTTTTACATTTACTTATCCTTGTCAATTACTATTTTGCAATCCTTTTTCTTTAAATATTAGACGGCAATTTTAAAAATTGGATGGAAAGTATGAATAGGGCACGGGGCGGAATTTTGTTACTGTTGAAGGTTTTCTTGAACAAATAAATTTATATCAAGACCACGTTGAGTACAGGGAGTCAGGTTTGTCCACGGGAATGAGAATAGTGGTGAGAGATTAGTTGATAAACTATGAAAAGCAAAGAAACACGAACAAAACACGCTCGAACCGAACCGATTTGGGTCGTGCACGACCCTATGAGGGTCGGTTCTGAGCAGGTTAACACACACACGATCGCACAAAAACTAGCTAGGCTCGAGCACGACCTTGGTGGGGTCGAGATCGAATCAATTTAACGGGTTTTATTCAAATATAAAAGGCAATCCTAGGGTTAGGGCTACCACAACAACAATCATACATGCTTCCAACAAGAATTCACAACTATCATGCAATTACGATCATAGAAAAGTCAACTTTCGCAAACAATTCAAGTTATTCAATCAACTTTCGCAAATTAAACAACTGTCTATCTATCCATCAACCTAGGAATATCAACTTTCGCAAATAATCCTATTTAGAACTAATCAAGCAATCAACTTTACACTTTCTCTTTTAGGTTAATCACAAGATATGCCTCAACTGTCGCAAAGGATTTTAGCACAAGATAGATAGATATGATCTTCAAGCATTCAAGTCATGATTTGACGTTTTAGACATGCATGATCGTGTTGGGTTTTCACCCAACCCTAGAATCTAAGAAAACTACTCACTCATGGTAAGGAAAGAAAAAGACATAATTAATCCAAACGAAATTCAAATTAAAAACAAAGAAGAAGTCTTACAAAAAATCTCCAACTTGTTCACTAAGTCTTTCTCCAATCTCCAATACTAATAAAAACCGAGAGAGAGAAAACTAAAGAGTTTTGCCTCCTTTTATAGAGAAAAAGGAGCCCTAATTAACCTAGGAAATAAGATAAAACAACCTTCCTAAAATAAAACGATAGAATATATCATAAGATCACGGAATAAAGTAAAGTCGGCGCCACGCACGATCCAAATGGGTCATGCACGACCCTCTAAGGGTCGGTCCTGGGTGCTTGATTTCTTCTTGGGTCGAGCAAGACTTGACTTGGCTCGTGCAGACCTATAGTGGCTCGATCTTAGGTCGTCTTTGCTCATCTTGGCTCTTGCACGACCTCCTTTCTTCATGTTCCCACTCCTCTTCGGCCTTCTCCTTAGCTTATCACCTCATAGCTTCCTCCTAGCTTGTCCACCTCCTCTAGCAATGCTCCAAATTCTTCTTTTGAGTTCCAAAATGCCTACAAAAAGATATAAAAGATGTGTAGTTTCTGAATCTCAAGGAAATACGAAAACTAAAGCAAAAAGACTCAAAAACATAAAACTCTAGCACGAAAACCAACTAAATCTAATCTACATAAACACTAAAAACCTACCTAAAAAGCGGACATCAAAATACCCCACACTTAGACTTGCTTGTCCTCAAGCAATAATCATGCAAGTCAAGACCGATAACACAATTTTCAAGCATAGCCTTTGTCAAAACATTTTAAACACAATTGAAAATGTAGACAAGTAATTTTAACTTCATCACGTATATATGAGTCTCAAGCATAGGCAATCACAATCCAAGATCACAAGGGATTTAATGTGTTTCACTCATCTCTCATGTATTTAGGCTTATTAAATCAACTCTCATCTCAATCTTTATTCAACATCAACTTTATCATTGAGACTTATATCACCAATCTCTCTACCTAGAAAAGTCAAAACACAACAATCATCATAAGAACTTAGGCTCAATGAAATCTTCATAGAAGACTCCATTCGGCCGGGTTGTAATGAGGCTTGGTAATGAAAAATAGGCGTGGAAAATATTTGGCCATGTGGTGCTTATAATATCCGGGAATCAAAGACTCTTAAAAACTCACACATCCAAAACACTCATATAAAAAAAACCAAACTCTCTCTTCTTTATGCACTTTTTCTTTCACTCACCCGTTTATCTCAACTTAATCTTGCTTCTAAATTTTTAAGGAAATTTGGCTCATGCACATTATTCACTATCCAACTCTTTCTTTCTTTTCTTTTTTTTCTTACTCCCTTATGATCTTCATTTTTTTTCTGTGGTAGGTTGGTACCAATCTTGTTTTTTCTTTCTTTGCAAGTGCATTCAGGGAACCAAACTCCTTTTACATGATAAACTGCAAGATTTTTTAACTTTTCCCAACCCATAATTACCCCATACTTGAACCAAACAATCTCACTCAACAAAATTATCACAACCAATACTAAGTCCTAATCCCCGGATAGGGTCAAGCTTATTTTGTCTAGGGAATAATTTTGTGGAGCTAAAAATAAAAGGCTTAAGGCTTAACTTGGCTTCAAAAAGAGGATAATGTAAAGGTAGGTAAAAGAGAGGATAAAAAGTGGCTTATGAAACATAAGTTCTTAATCATAATTAACATGCATGAACAAACTCATAGTGGCTTCAAGAAATAAATAACCATATCAATGACAAGAGATATATATGCATAAAGAGAGAAAATCACACAAGAAAAAGAAGAGGGATTTTTGATGTTCTCCCTATAAAGCCAAAATTCCTCACTAGGTAAAAATTTTGTTGGATTGCAATTACTTCTACTCAAGACACATATGCTCAATTTCATCACAAGTCAATTTTCACAATTAAAAGCAATTTCTCAAAACTTGGGCTATACTATCCAAATATGTCAAAGGAATTATATGATAAGCATGAAAATTAGTTCTCATCATAGGACATTTAAGATGGAGCATTCCTCTATCCTAAAACAAACAAAGAAGTATTTTTTTTTATTTTTCGACATTTTTCAATTTTTTTCATTGCTTTTTTTTTCTTAAAACAAACTATCAAATCAAAAAGACTAACTAAACACAACATGTGAAGTTTCTTCTTCCCCTACCCCATACTTAAATCATGCCATGTCCTCATGCATAAAAATCATATGAAAAAGTAAGGAGATAGGAAGAAGATACTCACAAAGAATTCATTGAAGCTTGGAAAGGTGGTGGAGCTCATCACTGTGAAGGTGGAGATCGGCGACGAGGACGGAATGTTGGAGACATCGGGGGAACCCATGCTTCTCGATCCGTGTAGTTCCCTTGATTCCAATGCATGTAACCCTCCATATGAGCCCAACGGTAATCATCCACTTCTTGCTGGGCCTCATAGTACGTCTGGAACTGTTGGAACTCTTGATAATGCTGGTCCACCAAAGACCGGGTTTGTCTTTGTTGCTCCAAGATGGACGCTTGCCCACGCATCACGGCCTCGTGTTGTTGTCGTTGATCAACCCTCATAGCCGCCATCTCCCTAGCCAAGTAGGCCATGTCATACACCAGAGCCTCATCTTGCTGCATTGGCTCTTCATTTCTGGGACCGGTATAAGCATTCGAGGAAGTCCCGAACTCATAGGTGGCCCCTAAAGTAGGTTGAAAGGGTGGCATAGGAGCATGAAATGGTCCTGTTGGGTCGTGCGCGACCCTGGCGGGGTCGTGCACGAACTATTGGGCTGGCTGGAACGACCTTGTTGGGTCGTGCATGGGGGTCTGGTACGACCCTGTTGGATCGTGCTCGACCCTTGTGGGGTCGTGCCTGAGGGGAGGAGGGGCGGGCAAGGTTAGAATTTCATACCCATGCTCGGGACTCGGGTAGTGGCGGGGGCGTCTTCTCAAAGACTCGTCATGCTCAGGGCGTTTCTTCAAATGATATCTGTCGTTGGACCACACAGCATACCAATTTGGCAAGTGGAGCAATTCAACCCGCTCTCGAGTAATGACAACTTTGTTTCCATGAAAAGTGGAGCAATACATGTTGGGAGCGTCGGGGTGCTTCTCTATCAGCTTTGCATTAATAAGGAACAGGATGTCTACAAATATCGGCTTCTCCCCTGAATAAGCTTGTGGGCAAGCCGAGCGATCATCCCTTCAAGGTAAACCGGGTCCGATTTGGCCTTGTAGTCCTCCACACTTCGCATCCACTCAAAGCCAATGTTGATGGGCTCGGGGGAAGAAAACAACATAGTCCGCAACATGTTCATCTCCCTCTTGTAGGGCCAAGACAACTCGGTCCTCGGGAAGACCGTGCTCCCGAGGATGCGCAAGATGATCCGAAAGAGCGGGTTGGCGAGGTCCTTGCTAGCCAAGTTGTGGAATACGGACTACTGAACCCCGGATAGATAGCTCCATGTCTCTAGGGGGTCGTGCTCAACCTTGGCATCATAAATCGAGTTAGGGAACCCGAATGAATCATTGAGCTCCTTCAAGGTGAGCTTGAACCACTTGTTCCCAAGTTGGAATTCCATCTTGCCACCGGTGTGAGGACTCTTGATCTTAGTAGAGAAGGTGGCCAAGAACTCGGAAGTGATTATCGGGTAATGGTGATTGTTCCACATAAGCAATTTCTCGCCCCCAATGTAAGTGAATGCCTCCATCAAATCGTCATGGATGTGAAGGCGTTGCCCATCCTCCTTGCAATACCATCAGGTCTTATGCTTGAGACCAAGGCAAACGTTAAATGTTTTTCTGAATTCGGAGGCTAGCTGGCACTGGTTAAGCTCGGGCCTATCGCCTTTCTTTGACTTCTTAGCGGGTCTAGAGGTTGAGGCCATGGTACCTACATCAATCAAACACAAACTCCACATAATCCACCCCATACTCAATCAAACACAAGTATTGCAAGCATATCGATTAAGCAATTCACAACGAGGGCGAGACATGATTTATATAGACATGAAAGCATGGATCAAATCTCTACCTAGCAAGCAATTCTTAGCAAAACACCACAAAAATACACTTAAAAGAGCTCTAGCACGACCCAAATAAGGGGTCGGTCCTGAGAGCTCAATATTTGGTTGGGTCGTGCACGACCCAAAGGGGGTCGTGCACGACCACCTAGTACTGTTCATCGTCTTCAACCTTCTCCCAAAATTCGGATCTAGCCCCAATTGGCACCAAACATCAGAATTCAACCATAATAACCCCTAAAATTCGAATCTAAACTCACCCAAGCATGCACAAATCAAACACAACACCCATTATGCAAGCAATTTCCAAATCTCCACCCTAAATAAAAAATTCCAAATAATGCATATCCAACCCAAAAAAAATTCAATTTCAGCCAAGAATAATCAAAATTAAGGTAGAGGGTTAGAAATCCATACCGAAATTCCGAGCTACAAGTAAGAGAAGTGGAAAAAAGGGTCGATCTCGACCTATATCTAGGTTTGGGGAGGGGAGGCCGGGTCGATCACGAACAGATCTGGGTTCGTGCGTGGCCTGGTGGTGCAGCAGTGGCGTGGTGGTGGCGAGGCGGTAGAGATTTGAGGGTGTTGGTGAGGTGGTTGTGTAGTTTGGTGAGGATGAGAATGAGAGAGCAAGAGAAAGGCAATGGAGGCTAGGGGATGGAGTTTGAGTCGTGTTCGAACAGAATAGAGGGGGATAGGGTCGATTTGGGTTTTTTTAAAAATAAGGGATAGAAATAACTTACCTCATAGGAGAAGGGCAATTTCGGAATTGCACACTAGGGTCGTGCACGACCCATATAGGGTCGTGCTCGACCCCCCTGCAAGTGGTCGAAAATTACCTTAATTTGCACCTTTTGTAAAAGTCATCTTGTCCCGTCTTTTTGAACCCTTATTTGAAGCTTAGGACCCTGTAAAAATCCCACAAAATTCTATTCCAAACAAAAATATTCTATCCTAGTCTAAGGAAGGTTAGAAAAAGAACCTAATCTTAAAAATAAAATAAAATAAAAACATAAATAATAATGAAACTAATATAAAATCCGGGTTGCCTCCCGTAAGCGCTTGTTTAACGTCATTAGCTTGACGACTTACCTTAGCTCAGTCCGAGGTGGTGAGAGCCCATGTGGCTCAAATTTCTTCATCGGATTCCATCTTTGCATAGTATTTCTTCAAGCGGTGCCCATTGACTTTGAAAATTGCTTCGTTCTCGTCTATAAGGCCGACCGCCCCGTGTGGATAAATGTGTTGAACCGTGAATGGTCCACTCCATCTAGTTTTTAGCTTTCCGAGGAAAAGTCGGAGCCTAGAGTTGAAAAGGAGTACTTGGTCGCTGACTTTGAAGTGTTTTGGAACAAGCTTCTTGTCATGCCACTTTTTGGTTCTCTCCTTGTATATCTTGGCATTCTCATACGCCTTGAGCCTCAATTCTTCTAATTCATGCAAGTCCATGAAACGTTTTGCTCCAGCGGCGTCGAGATCCATGTTGAGCTCCTTTAGAGCCCATAAAGCTTTGTGTTCAAGCTCGACGGGCAAGTGACAGGACTTGCCATACACCAAATTGTAAGGAGTGGTGCGGAGTGGCGTCTTGTAGGCAGTGCGGTACGCCCAAAGTGCATCATCAAGCTTTGAGGACCAATCTTTCCTTGACCGGGATACCGTCTTCTCCAAGATTCTCTTTATTTGACGGTTTGAAACCTCCACTTGACCACTTGTTTGAGGATGATATGGTGTTGCCACCCAGTGAGAGACCCCATACTTGGTCAAAAGAGGTTTAAAGCTCCTCTCAATGAAGTGTGAGCCACCATCACTTATCAGAACTCGGGGGGACTCCAAAGCGAGGGAAAATGTGTGATTTCATGAACTTAACAACCACCCGAGCATCATTTGTTTTTGTGGCAATGGCCTCCACCCACTTGGAAACATAATCAACCACCACAAGGATGTACTTATAAGGACCCGATGAAGGGAAGGGTCCCATATGGTCTATCCCCCACACATCAAAAAGTTTGACTTCCAAGATACCAATGAGCGGGTTCTCATTTCTCCAACTGATGTTTCCGGAACACTAGCACTCGTCATAAACTCATTTACATCCTTGAAAAGTGTTGGCCAATACAAGCCACTTTGAAGAATCTTCGTTGTGGTCTTGAATCCCTTAGCACGGCCTCCCATTGGTAGAGTGTGGCAATGGCGAATGACGCTCTTAATCTCATCATGCGGAATACAACGTTGAAAGATGTGATCGCTTCCTTGTTTGAACAAGTAAGGATCATCCCAATAGTATTGCTTGACGTCGTGGAGGAATTTCTTCTTGGCTTGAGGGGTTAAACCCGCCGGGATCTCGCCTCCTACAATATAGTTAGCAAAATCTGCAAACCAAGGGGTCTTTGACCCACGTAAAGCAAGAATAGAAGTAGGGAGAGAAGATAAAGATGGTAGATCATTAGAACTTGAAAGAACCGAAGAAAATGGAGAAAACTTACCTGCTCGACCCAGGGAGAGGGTCGTGCTCGAGGGCTGACTCGAGGGTAGGGGTCGTGATCGACCCTACTATGGTCGTGGTTGACCCTAATGGGGTATTGGCAGGGTCGGTTCTGAGGGGTCCAATCTCTGTTAGGGTCGTGCTCGACCCTGACTGGGTCGGTCCTAAGGCCTTGGTTTCTTCACTACCCTTGTCTCCTTGGGGCTCGTTGCTGCCATGCAAAAGAGTCTCATCGGGGCGTGTATCATTGATGGGGATTGATCCGCCGGACTCCATGATATGCTCAAGGGGCAGTCTAGATAGGTGATCCGCCACTAAGATCTCCGCTCCCTTCTTGTCTCGGATTTCGTGATAAGAGCATCCAACGAAGCAACCTAGGCTTGGAATCTTTTTCCGCCATTAGAAATCTAACAGCAGCATGGTCAGTATAAACAATCACCTTAGAACCTACTAAGTAAGAGCGAAATTTCTCAAAGGCAAACACCACGACGAGAAACTCTTTCTCGGTTGTGGTGTACTTACTCTGGGCTTCATCAAGTGTCTTACTTGCATAGTAGATGGCATGAAGCTTCTTGTCCTTCCGCTGCCCAAGAACCGCTCCTATGGCATAGTCACTAGCATCACACATGATTTCGAAGGGAAGTGTCCAATCCGGTGATTGCATAATGGGGGCCGTCACGAGGGTTTTCCTCAACCTGTAAAACGCTTCAAGACAATCTGGAGACATGTTAAACACTACATCTTTAATTAGTAGGTTAGTCAATGTCTTAGCAATTTTAGAAAAGTCTTGGATAAAGCGTCTATAAAAACCCGCATGCCCTAAGAAACTCCTAACGTCTTTAACGGAGGAGGGAGGGGGCAATTTCTCAATAAGCTCAATTTTCGCCTTGTCCACCTCAATCCTGCGTTTAGACACTAGATGTCCTAAGACAATTCCCTCTCTAACCATTAAATGACACTTATCCCAATGAAGCACAAGGTTGGTCTCCTCACATCTTTTAAGGACTCTAGAGAGATTGAGCCAGACATGAATCAAAAGTGGAACCATAAACTGAGGAGTCATCCATAAATACCTCCACTATTTCTTCAATCATGTCGGAGAAGATGGCATCATGCATCGTTGAAAGGTGGTCGGGGTGTTGCAAAGCCCAAATGGCATTCTCCTATAAGCAAACGTCCCATATGGACAAGTAAATATCGTCTTCTCCTGATCATCGGGGTGAATGGGAATCTGCCAAAAACCATTATAGCCATCCAAATAGCAAAAAGAATCGTGTTGGGCTAAGCGTTCTAGGACTTGGTCAAAGAAGGGGAGTGAAAAGTGATCCTTCCTAGTGGCACTATTAAGTTTCCTATAGTCTATGCACATTCTCCACTTAGTGGTGGTCCTAGTTGGAATCAACTCCCCTTTTTCATTTTCAAAACCCGTCATCCCCCCTTTTTTAGGAACTACATGTACGGGGCTAACACATTTACTATCGGAGATAGGAAATATGATACCGGCATCTATCATCCTAAGAATTTCTTTCTTCACTACCTCTTTCATGTTAGGGTTTAGCCTACGTTGATGCTCAATAGTGGCTTTATGATCATCCTCCATATAAATCCTATGCATGCACAATGAGGGTGAAATACCACTAAGTTCCTCTAAAGAATACCCTATGGCTGTCCTATGAGTCCTAAGCACATCAAGCAATTTATTCTCTTCTTCCATACTCAAGTTAGCATTAATAATGACGGGAAGAGTAGAATTAGGACCAAGAAAAGCGTACCTCAGGGAGTCGGGGAGCTCCTTAAGCTCGGGAGTAGGCTCGGGCAAGCTAACTTCCTCCTCATGCTCCGCTTTAAGTGCATCTAAGACAAGGCATTGCTCCTCGCTTACGTCCAGGAGGGTCGTGCACGACCCTTGGAGGGTTGGTCTTGAGACCCTTAAAACGTGCGGTAGAGGATCCCAAATCAAAAATTTCTCAGTTGGGTTGTTGCACTCAATGTAGTCGGAGCGTGTGTATAGCATCTTGACCTCCTCATGATTGGACTCCTTCATGGTTGGGTTGAATCGGAACTCAACCACTTCTTCTCCAATGTTAAAGGTGAGAACACCGTTCTTGACATCAATGATGGCTCCCGCTTTGGCTAAGAATGGCCGTCCGAGAATAATGGGCACCACCGGATCCTCGGGCATCTCCATCACTATGAAATCGTTGGGCACAAAGAACTTCCCCACTTGAACCAAGAAATCATCAACCACTCCCGTTGGCTTGACGCACGACCCATCTGCCATGTATAGCCTCATGCTCACCGGTACTAATGGCCCCATGTTGGTTTTTGACCAAATCGAAAGTGGAAGCAAGCTTGTACTAGCACCTAGATCACACAAAGCTTTGAAACGGTAAGCGCCAATACCAATTGTAATAGCAAACTTACCTAGGTCACCTAGCTTCTCGGGAAGCTCCAACGATCTCACCTCATCTGTTAGTTCCGACATTATCGCTTCCTAGATAAGATCTCCTTCAAAAATTTAGTATAAGCAGGCATTTCATTCAAAGCCTCAACGAAAGGAATGGAAAGATTTAAGCCTTGAAGCAACTTAACAAAGCGCTTAAACTTACCTTCCGTCGAGTCCTTTGGTTTCTTAGAAAAGAAAGGAAGTACCTTAGATGGAGATTGAATGGAAAGAGAAGGGTTAGAAGACTTACCTGGCGAAGGGTGGTCGAGCTCGACCCTTGGAGGGTCGATCGCCTCTTCTTCCTCATTAGCAGGATCTTCAGGAACGACCCCTGAGGGGGTCGTGATCGACCCTAAGTGGGTCGTGCGCGACCCTAAATGGGTCGGTCCTGAGGCTTTTTCCTTCTCCTTATGCTCGGTTGGCTCGGGCAACGCCTTGCCATTTCTTAGATGCATGGCTCGGATTTCACCATCGCCTGTTCGGCCTCTTGGATTCTCGTCGGGGCGGCCCGAGAGTTGTCCATGAGGTCTCGGGATTTGAGTAGCTAGCTGGCCAAGTTGGGAATCGACATTTTTTCTCCATGAGTCAAATTCTCCAAACCTAGCATGAACACCTTTCATTTGTGTGGTAAGCTCGGCTCGTACTCCATTAATGTCGGTTCGGACTCCGTTGAGTCCTTCTTGCAGCCCTTGCACCCATGATGGTGGCTCTTGATAGCCCGGAGGATGGTAGGGAGGGGGACGTTGCTCTTGTTGAGGGGGTTGCTTGTATTGGTCATAATTAGGATTACCCCAAGATGATTGAGCATTGTTCCTCCCAGCATAATTGTTTTGGTTTCTATAGGAACCTCTTATGTAGTTTGCCTCCTCATAAGCCTCAGCGGCTCGCACTTGCTGCAAGTTAGTGCAATTGGAAGTAGTATGGGCAGAAGACCCGCATTCTTGACCAGATTGAGAAGATTTAAAGTAACTTACTTGCTTTTTCAATCGGTTGATCTCATCTCGCATGAATTGGAACTTCACATCCCGGTCAACCACATCGGATTGTGGTTCATAGAGCTTCCTCTCCATCGGCCTAGCATGTTGGGTACCGCACATAGAATCATAGTTCGTTAGTTTGTCCAACAAAGCCCAAGCTTGATTGAGATCCATCTCAATGAATCCGAAATCGGTGTGAAGGTTGATTTTGTCCTTTGTGGCGGCATTAATCCCCTGAAAGAAAATCTCCTGAAGCACATAGGGTGGTTGTCCATGAGTAGGACATTGTCGAAGAAGTTTCTTAAACCGCTCTCAAGTTTCCACAAAAGTTTCACTAGGAAGTTGATGATAAGAAGTGATGCGCTTTCTTAGCTCTGTAGTCTTGGCCGGTGGAAAGAACTTTGTCAGAAATAGGTCGTGCAAAGCCTTCCATGTGCAAACCGACCTAGGAGGTAAGTTTTCGATCCAAGTAAGTGCCTTTCTAGACAAAGACCATTTGAATGCCTTCAAGAGCACATATTCAAGTGACACGTCATCGGCAGCAATGGTATCACATAAATCAGTGAAGTTCTTGATATGCTCCATGGGACACTCAGTGTGCTTGCCCTCAAATTGAGATCACTTGATAAGAGTGATGAAATTAGACTTGATCTCAAAGGCGCGCTCAATTTCAGGGAGGACAATAACGGATTCGGGGACCTTAAATTCCGGATGCATGTATTGCTTTGCGTTTTGAGGAATAGTGTACAGTCGCTCCTGTAGCCACTGCGCATTTGCAGCCTGAGTGTCTCAGTCCGCTTGCATGCGCTTCATCTGAGTGCGGAGTTGATCCACTTGTCGAGCAAGCGTCTCAGCGTCGGCCATTGCTCATTTTTCTCTCAGACGTCGATGGAAGGATCTCTCGGGTTCGCTGTCGTAGTCAATCCCAAAGGTTCTCCGGGAAAAACGAGATGGCATACACTGCGACCAAAGACAAAGAAAACAAAATTAGAAAACAACAAAAGGGTAAGGGCTAGTCCCAAACCCAAAAAATCAACTAAACTAAGCACTATTGCACACTCCCCGGCAACGACGCCAATTTGTTGAAGGGTTTCTTGAACAAATAAATTTATATCAAGACCCCGCTGAGTACAGGGAGTCAGGTTCGTCCATGGCAATGAGAATAGTGCTGAGAGATTAGTTGATAAACTATGAAAAGCAAAGAAACACGAACAAAACACGCTCGGACCGAACCGATTTGGGTCGTGCACGACCCTATGAGGGTCGGTTCTGAGCAGGTTAACACACACACGATCGCACAAAAACTAGCTAGGCTCGAGCACGACCTTGGTGGGGTCGAGATCGAATCAATTTAACGGGTTTTAATCAAATATAAAAGGCAATCCTAGGGTTAGGGCTACCACAACAACAATCATACATGCTTCCAACAAGAATTCACAACTATCATGCAATTACGATCATAGAAAAGTCAACTTTCGCAAACAATCCAAGTCTTCCTCCAATCTCCAATACTAATAAAAACCGAGAGAGAGAAAACTAAAGAGTTTTGCCTCCTTTTATAGAGAAAAAGGAGCCCTAATTAACCTAGGAAATAAGATAAAACAACCTTCCTAAAATAAAAAGATAGAATATATCACAAGATCACGGAATAAAGCAAAGTCGGCGCCATGCACGACCCAAATGGGTCGTGCACGACCCTCTAAGGGTCGGTCCTGGGTGCTTGATTTCTTCTTGGGTCGAGCAAGACTTGACTTGGCTCGTGCAGACCTATAGTGGCTCGATCTTAGGTCGTCTTTGCTCATCTTGGCTCGTGCACGACCTCCTTTCTTCATGTTCCCACTCCTCTTCGGCCTTCTCCTTAGCTTATCACCTCATAGCTTCCTCCTAGCTTTTCCACCTCCTATAGCAATGCTCCAAATTCTTCTTTTGACCTCCAAAATGCCTACAAAAAGATATAAAAAATGTGTAGTTTCCGAATCTCAAGGAAATACGAAAACTAAAGCAAAAAAGACTCAAAAACATAAAACTCTAGCACGAAAACCAACTAAATCTAATCTATCTGGACACTAAAAACCTACCTAAAAAGCGGACATCAGTTAAACCTTGGGGGTACCATGCAGAATAACGTTTTTTGGGCTTCACTCGAAAAAGCACAAAACTGAGGGGTACCACTCGGAATTTCCCAAAAAAATATTTCACATCATTTTTTTTACTTTGTTTATGCAATAAAATGAACATTAAAAAAACATAATTAAACTTGGAAGTTGTCATGACTCAACTAGTCAATTGTCGAGTCATCCGCGGGTATTCGTACTATTCTTAAATTAGCATGGAAAATATATATGAGTGTCTGAGTATAATGTATATGAGTAAGGATAACCTTCATCATTGTAAATTAAGGATCCCTCATTAACACTTGGTGGAATCTATAGTTCTCTAGAAACAAGAGTTTTTGATAATAACAACGGAACAAACTTGATCAATGCATATCACATTATCGAATTCATCCGAAACCAGGTTAAAGATTGGAAACTTGCAGAAACTTCTACCTCCCCCGGCCCCCGTACTGAAAGAGCGCGCGGTGGGGAAGGAAAAAAGTGTTAAATGCATCAGGAAAAGAACAAAATGGCCATTATGACGTGTCCAAGGGCACCTGAATTATGGGCCGCTTGCTCCTTTTATTTTAGGCGAAATGATTGGCAATGATTACCCTAGCTTGTCCTAGTATAAATAGCCTCCATGTATTAACTTTATACCATAATGGGAAATGTGTCGTTTTTATTTGAAAAGATGTAAGAGAATGACATCAAAAAAGGCTTTAACTTTTCCTGTGCATTGAATGAGAAAAATCCATCTGGTTCTTATCAGTTCGTGAGTCACTGTTCTATTGGTGAATATTTTCGATCTCAATGTTGATTGTAACATGGTATCAGAGCTAGAATTTTTTTGATCCATGCCTACTGAGGAAGAAAGAGCTATGCAAGCTGCAACCAGAGCAGCAATGGAGGCTGAACTTCGAAACATGATTGAAGCTGAGATACGCACTCATATGCAAATTGAGGCCAGAGCCAGAGAAGAACTGGAAGAAACCAGGAGGATGGAACAAGGCGTAAGTGATTTTGGGAGCTCAAGCTCGAATGAACTCTATCTACACCATTCCGAACACCCAAGCTACATGTTGGCAACCAGTCTTTTGAATGAAAACAACTATGGTCATTGGAAAAGGTCAGTAGAAGTTTCTCTTATGGCAAAAAATAAACTTGGTCTAGTGAATGGTAGTTGTGCTAGGCCACTCCCAAACTCACCACTCCTCCCACAATGGGAAAGATGTAATTCCATGGTAATCTCTTGGTTATTACATTCGGTTGAAAAGGAAATTACATAGTCAGTTTTATATTGTAAAACTGCACATCAGATATGGAATGAGTTGGGAGCCCGTTTTGGGAAATCCAACAGAACCAGAATATATCAGGTTCAAAGAGAGCTAAGCTCCATCTCACAAGGGTCAGACTCTGTTTCATCATACTTTACAAGGCTGAAAAAATTATGGGATGAATACATGCTACTGTTAGATGAATGTGTTTGCAATTGTGGCTCGACTGTGGTGCTCAACAAGGTACTTCAAGACCAACAAGTGATACAATTCTTGATGGGACTAAATGAGGCATACAACACTTTTAGAGGAAATATACTTATGATGACGCCTTCCCCATCCTTAAACGAAGTCTATCAAGTGTTGTTGCAAGAAGAACATCACATGCATATTAGTGTTGGGCACAAGTCTGACACAGAAGCAATGGCGCTAGCATCTCAAAGGTCGGGCCAAAGGAGCTACCAAGGTTCACATAACTCAAAAGAAGGAGCCAGGCGCTACTGTGATCACTACAAAATAGGAGGCCACTCTACTGAAAAATGTTGGAAACTGATTGGCTATCCCACTCCCACAACAACAACCTCACCAAAAACTGAAAAGTTCTATGATCTCTGTAAGGTCAAGAGCCACAACACAGAAGAATGTTGCAAGAAGATAGGATATCCCCCAGGAAAGGATCCAAGCAAATTCTATTGCGACCATTACAAAATCACAAGGCACTCTCTTGAAAGATGCAGGAAAGTACACGGTTATCCTCCAGGAAAGGATCCAAGCAAACTAGTTGCACAAGCAAGCAACTCCAACAACTCTTCCACATAATTGACGAAGGCTCAGTATGATCAACTCGTCAATCTTCTCAGCAAGCACAACAGTGAAAGCATGAACCATGGTGCTTTTTTAGCAGGTAAGAAGTTCTGTTTCTTTTCTCCAAGTCATAATTCAAATTGGATACTTGATAGTGGAGCTACGTACCACATCTCACCACATATTTCCCTTTTCCAAACCTCCACACCAACTACCAAACCCACATTCATCACCTTTCCCAATGGGAAAAATGCTCCCATTCTTCACACAGGATCAGTAAAATTGACAGAACATATCACCTTACAGGATGTCCTTCATGTTCTTGATTTTCACTTCAACCTTCTTTCCATTAGTAAGCTCACCAACAATCTTGCTTCTAACATCATTTTTACACATAAGCTTTGTCTTCTTCAGGACCCTTCGATGAGCAAGCCATTTGTGATTGGCCATGAAGCTAACGGGCTATATCTACTCCATAAACTCCAGAAGATCCATACAGCTGTCAATGATCCTAGTGTTTCTACTTCTTCTATGTCTACTTATCCTAGTTGTAATATAACTTTTCCTAAAGCAAGTCTTGAATTATGGCATAGCCGCATGGGACACTTGTCTTTTGATCAATTAAGATACATCTTTGATTCTAAATCTGTCCAGAAATCCAATTTTTTTGTCAAGTATGCCCAAAGGCAAAATAACATAAAAAATCCTTCAATCATACTTCAACACCAGCTGCAAACGCCTTTGATCTCATCCATCTTGACACTTGGGGTCCCTAAAAACATGTTACCTACGATGGATATAGATACTTATTGACCCTCGTAGATGATCACACAAAAGCAACATGGACCTTTCTCATGACCCACAAGAGCAATGCCCTCTCCATTCTCAAAAATTTCATCTTCATGATACACACTCAATTTCATACCAAAGTTAAAAGCATCAGGTATGACAATGCTGCTGAATTCCTTGACAACTCCACACAAAATTTCTTTCGCCAAGAAGGGATCATACACCAAACTACTTGTGTAGACACCCCCCAGCAAAATGGGGTGGCTGAACGCAAACACAAACATTTGTTGAAGTAGCTAGATCCCTTCTCTTCCAACCCAAACTACCCTACTCCTTCTAGGGTGACTGCATACTTACCGCCACATATTTAATTAATAGAAGCCCCCTCCCTTCTCTACACAACAAAAGTCCCTATAACTTACTCTTCAACAAAAATCTAGACTACACCTTTCTCAAGTCCGTTGGGTGTTTGTGCTTCACCAACACCCTCAAAAGAAACAGAGACAAATTCCAATCTCGAGCCAAGAAGTGGATTTTTCTGGGGTACCCCTTAGGCAAAAAGGGTTACAAAATCATGGATCTCTCAACCAAACAAATCTCTTACTCTAGGGATATCACTTTTCATGAGAATCACTTCCCTTTTCATACCACTTCATTTAATGACTCCGTCCCCACTCTACCACAACCACAACCAGATTTCTCCCCACATATTTTCATACCATCCTCCACTGATCAACCCTTTTTCCATGATAATACCAGTATCTCATCTGATCAACCACCACATCCTCAACCACAACCCCTTGATCCACCACTTCAAAACCCACCTCTAGAACCTATTCCTCCACTCAGAAGGTGCACTCGCATACACAAACCACCAGCACATCTTAGTGAATATGTTTTCTCTATGAGTCACAATGACACACCTTCCACTGGCCTGGTTTCCTCCTTTCAACTACCCAACCGTTTTCATGCTTTTGTAGCCAATACAATTTCTCACACTGAACCAACATCATACACTCAAACTATCAAGAACCCAAATTGGATTATTGTTATGGAAAAGAACTAAATGCCTTGCAGGTCAATGGCACATGGGACATGGTCTCACTACCCCATGGCAAGAAACCAGTTGGATGCAAATGGGTCTATAAAGTAAACCTCAAATCAGATGGTACACTTGAGAGGTACAAAGCTCGATTAGTGGTCAAAGGTTTCACTCAAGAAGCTGGAATAGACTACCATGAAACCTTTTCACCAATGGTCAAAATGACAACCATCAGAACCATCATTGCAATTGCCTCAGCCAAGAATTGGCCAATCTATCAACTAGATGTCAACAATGCATTTCTCCATAGAGAATTGCATGAAGAAGTATACATGACAGTCCCTGAGGGAATTCCAAACCCACAAAATCTTGTCTGTCGACTCAAAAAATCCATAAATGGGCTCAAACAGGTTGGACGATAGTGGTTCCACAAGTTGACAGATTCCCTTCTCTCTCTGGGATTTGCACAATCAAATAATGACTACTCTCTGTTCACTCTCAAGAAAAACAATGACATCACAATAGTTGCAGTATATGTAGATGATCTCCTTGTCACTGGCAGCTGTTCTTCCACCACTAATCCTCTCAAACAATTTCTTGACAAGCAATTCAGCGTCAAAGATCTTGGAGTTCTACATTACTTCTTGGGAATAGAAATAAGCTACCTTCCACAAGGAATAGCACTCACTCAAAAGAAGTTCACCACTGAACTCTTGAAAGACATCCAACTTCCCTCCTCCACTCCAGTGTGCACACCTCTCCCCATCAACCTCAAACTACAACTAGATGAAGGTGAACTCTTGAGCAACTCAACTCTGTACAAACAATTAATTGGCAAACTCAACTTTCTCACCAATACAAGACTAGACATCAGCTTTGTTGTACAGACTTTGAGCCAATTCATGCAAAGTCCAAGATCATCACATCTCTCTGCCCTCCACCACACCCTCAGATATATTTCCAGCACCATTGGCCAAGGGATAATACTGAAAGGCTTCGACCAACCTACCCTTGCAGGATACACAAACTCAAACTAGGCCGCTTGTCCTTATACAAGAAGGTCAGTTAGTGGTTTTATCATATTGCTTGGATCTTCCCCAATTTCCTGGAAATCCAAGAAACAATCAACAGTAAGTCGTAGCTCATCAGAAGCAGAATACAGAGCCATGGCACAGGCTGCTTCAGAACTCACTTGGCTAGTCAGATTGTTACAAGAACTGAATGTCGCCTCCATTAAACCAGTAAGCCTACATTGTGACAACAAGTCAGCCATGCAGATTGCACAAAACCCAGTATTCCATGAGATGACCAAACATGTGGAAATCGATTTCCACTTCACTCGTGAAAAAGTTCTTGAAGGCCTTATACAACTCTGTTTCACTCCTTCAAATGAACAACTTGCAGACATACTCACAAAGACACTCCCTTCTACACAACAGAACCTCCTACTCTCCAAGCTTGGAGTCTTCCACCCTCCAGCTTGCGCGGGGGGGGGGGGGGGGGGGGGGGGGGGGGGGGGGGTTAAATGCATCAGGAAAAGAACAAAATGGCCATTATGACGTGTCCAAGGGCACCTGAATTATGGGCCGCTTGCTCCTTTTATTTTGGGCCAAATGATTGGCAATGATTACCCTAGCTTGTCCTAGTATAAATAGCCTCCGTGTATTAACTTTATACCCTAATGGGAAATGTGTCGTTTTTATCTGAAAAGATGTAAGAATATGACATCAAAAAGGCTTTAACTTTTCCTGTGCATTGAATGAGAAAAATCCATCTGGTTCTTATCAATTCGTGAGTCACTATTCTATTGGTGAATATTTTCGATCTTAATGTCGATTGTAACAGAAAGCATACGAGGTAGGAAAAACCCAAAAGAGACTATATATATTAAATTGAATTTTGATGGTGCAGTGAGTGCAGATGACGTGGCTTTGTTCGGGTTCATCCTTTGGGACTCTGATGGCTCCCCCATCCATTTTGACGGAGGACTGATTGGTCGACAGTCTGTTTTGATATCCAATACCATCGCCTTGCGCCAGGGACTTCTCGAGGCCACCAGACGTGGTATTCCCTGGATCCAGATTGAATGCGATAATTTGCAGCTAGTCAAGGCCGTGCTCGGTGACTGGCACTGCCCGTGGGAGATTGATTTGTTGCGTTTGGATATCCATTGCTTGCTTTCCCGGTTCCAGGATTGGAATATCTCTCACGTCGTTCGGGAGTGTAATTTTGTGGCGGACTTCATCGTTGGATCATTCAGACGTGTCTCCTCCGTCCCACTTGCAGTTGATTCGGATTTTCTTAACTTCATTCGTCGGGATACTCTAGGGCGACCACTAGTTTGTTAGTAGCCACCCTAATTTCTAATCTTATAAAAAAAATAGTAAATTAAGGATGAGTTCAAACTTCACTAAATATAATTTACTCAAATGTTACACCAAAGTATTAGAATTATTACCCTTGTGAAATGAAAATTCCAAACATAGAATATGGAGGTGTACATGCTTCGGTTTATAAGTTATAACATGCTAGATGAATTAAACTTATAATATCGATCTACTTATGAAGTATTAGTCGTTTCATGTTATAAAGTTTTGATAGATTAAAGTTTAATTGTAGAAGTCAAAAAAGTCATGACAGTGCTGCTTTGAAAAGAAAAAGTTATAATAAAGTAGGTCACCTTTGCTTTTTATAAAACAACTAAACAATTGCAATATTTACCCTAGTGATCGAAATGAAATGAAACTCTTTTCCTTACTGATGGCATCTCTTTTCAAACTCTAAGTAGGTCTACTAGCAAGTTCTATGAACCTTGACATTATATATATATATGCTTATGCAAATAAAAAGTGGTAAAAAGTGGGACCCATAAAAAGAGCCAATGGGTACTAGCAACATCATCATCAATGCCCCTACCAAAGAAAATGACAAACTTAGTTTAGGATTAATATAATATAAAAGCATATTTTAAGTTTTTTGGTCCAAATAGTGGAATTTACCTTAACCATATATGAATAACAAAATTGATAGTATAAAGTGATCCACGACCTACCTAAAAGATTACATTGGAAGGGGAATTGGGAGAAGAAAAAATGGTATCCTTGCCATAAAAGCAATGTTGTTTATATAACTCGTTTATGCTTTAAATTATGCCTTTGATATGTGTGTCACTGAGCGCAAGCAACCTAGTGCTGATCGAAATGTTGTTTATATAACTAGTGCTGATCTACATTTGATGCCATAATGACATATAAGGGTCATTATCTTGAAATATTCAAATCAATAAAGAGATTGAGTGTACAAAATATTCATGGATTTGGTCCACGTTCTTGATTGTAACACTCGACAATATCTTCACTTGCTTTGATACAAACTTTGCTAGTTGTAGGATGCTGCTCAAATTAAGCACAAATGCACAATCGATCAGTAGCTAGCTTCTTTTATCATGCAATGTAGAATTTTAAGACTGCATCCCATAAATGAACTATGTAGTGAAGGAGATTCATTAATATCCTTCTTATGCCCCGGCCATCTGGTTCAACAAATAAGGCCTGAGCCTCAGGGTAGTACCTTAAGTTCTTCGTTTCCTCTTACTCAATCCGAATATATGAAAGAGTATATATAGGAATGCAACTACACAATACAGTACAAATTAACTAAGTTTTTTATAGTCTAACAGCATTCAATCCCTATCCGTATACCCCATATCCAATGCTGCAAAATTAATATACACATTCCTCCCCAAATCTTATACCCTAACAAAACCTTACCCCCTACACAAAACCTCAAATACTTAGTTCTATTCAAAGTATACATAGAACTAACCTATCCACATAGCTAGTCAGCCATGAAAAAGAGACACAAGTGTGGTTTTCCCCACCAAACCCTAGAAATCTCCGTCGCCTGAGTCGATCAGGCGACGAAGTCGTGCAATAACTGAGCTGCATAAGCACTTCCTGAATGCGAAGGATTAGGATTCAACTGGCCCATTTCTAGCCTTCCTCTGTACTGATCAATCTCTGAATTGTTATGCAAAAAGGCTTGATTGTTTCCTTGTAGAGAGAGGCTCTCACAATGAGGAAGGCCAAGGGTGAGTGAAACCCCATTCCCTGAAAAATTGGCGGGAAACTGCCCGGCTTCGCCGAATCTACCAATTTCCCCAATTGGGTACGACACTAATCCACCAATAAATCCGGAACCCGAGCCGCCTGGCATCATCGAGCAATCGTCGTCTCGCTTGGTCTGATGATGAACAACTTCCTCTTTGCACCCATTATTGAACAACTCGGAATCAGGGAAAGTGAAGTCATTGTTGTTTCTTTGCTTCTTGAGGCAGCTGCCTCCTTGGGCCTCACTCTCTACAAGGGCAAATGGGTCATTTCCCTTGACATTTGAAGAGCTATGATTCTCCTCCCCAGCCTTTGTTGCTTCATCATGATCTCCAAGATTGTGATGATGATCATCTTCTTCATTTTCGTGTTGATCTTTGTTATCTGTACCGTTTTGTTGCTGATGCTCCTTGACCTCCTCTGCATACATTTCTTCAATCATCGGCTTCCATAGACGCACTCGAGCGTTTATGAACCAATTCGACACCTGCATTCGTATCATCACACAGGACCATCAACATAAATTTGTTTGAATTACACTCGATAATGCATTATCTTGCATCATAATCCAGGATTACCTGGCTTCTCGAGAGCCCTGTTTGTTTGGCCAGCATGATCTTATCAGAGTCCTTGGGATACCTAGAATCAGACACCGACTATGAAATCAGTCTCTTATAAGAAAGATTTAAGACTAAAAAAAACGTAGTTAAGTGAGATTAATTAATTAAGCTTAATAATTACGGGTGCAAGAAGTGCTCAAAGAGCCAAGCACGAAGAACAGAAACAGCCTTCTCAGGCAAGCCTCTTTGGGGCCTCCAGGCATTGTTTTGGATCATCCCGAGCTGCTGAAGCGCCCTCTGCTGCCTCATATGATGATCCAACATCTTCAATCTCGACGACGACGACGATCCGCCTTCGCCTTCTCCTTCTCCCAAGGCCTTGTTGGTGGCCCGAATCTGGCCCGAAATCGCCCCTCTAAGGCACCGGAACTGGCTCGAGATGGTCTTGAGAGCTAGAGAAGTGTAGGTTCTTGCTGAGTTGGCTCCTGCTACTTGCTCAAATGAGGCCACCACTGATTGCATCTGCTGCTGGTATTGCCTCTGCCTCTGCTCCACCTTAATTAACCATTAACAAAACTAATTAAGCCTAATTAGTTGAAATTATCCTCAAGAAAATCAATTAAGCTAGATTAGTTATTAGCTGGTGTCTATTGGAAAGCAAAAAAAAAAACTGCAAAATTAATCTTGAGTAAAATATATGTTGAGTTGTTATTATTTATAATTTTATATGAATGTTTCTTTTTCTTTGAAAAGGAAAGCGTTTCAATCCCCAAAACCAAAACCCCAAATAAAGTGATTGATTGAGAGACTACTGACAAAGCCGGTATTTCGGAAGATTCGGAGATCGAGAAGGTATAAACGGTAAACAAAGACGTAGCAGATTGAGACAAGCAAAGGAAGGCAATATATATCATTATTGAGTAACATGAAATATTAAGATTCTCATGAACCATTTATTTTATCATCTATAGATTAGAGATTAGAGATAGGAGGGTTATCGAATTCTAGAGGAGTGAAATTGGAAGACGAGTTTGTATGTGTACTAAAATTAATTAAGTTAATTACCTCGTCAAGGAGGTTAATAAGTTTGGCTTTCTTCATTTGAAGTTCCTGCCTGTCGGCGGGGGAGAGCTCAGCGGCTTCCTTTGGTCCATCTCCGGCCGCCGAGTCATCTGGTGGTGACTCGCCGCTAGTCTTAATCTTCTTAACGACTGACTCGGACTTGCCTCGGTCAACACTGACGTTGACCACCTCTTCCAGGAGCTCCTGGGCGGCCTTCAGGTACTTGGAAGGAGTCATCAGGGCAGCCACGTCGCCACCGGCCGAGGCCACGGTGGCCGCCGGAGAGTCCGAGCCGCCGCTGGGGGAAGGCTGGAGATGGTCGTGCTCGGGGTGGGCGGCGCGTGAGAAGGAGTGGTTTTGATGATTGGAGGAGAGGGTGAGGGAGAGCCCCTGCTGGGCGCGTGGGCTCTCACGCTGGGCCCATGCGGCGTAGTGTTGCTGCGCGTGGGGGGGCGGAGGATGCGCGTAGGATTCGGAGGGGGAGTGGAGCGGGACGCCGACGAGCTGAGGGAGAAGGGGAGGGGGCGCGTGGTAGAGCGTGGGCGCGTGAGGCGTCTCGGAGTAGCCGACGAAGTTGGGGTGATTCATCAGAATCAGCGTCTGGAGGCCGCCGTCTGCCGCTTGGGGAGTGATGATGTCGGAGGGGTTCCCGTGGTGGCTGTGGTGGTGGTTGTGGCGGTGGTGCTGGTGGAAGTAGGTGGCCATTTTTGTTAATTTCTCTTCTACTTTTTTTTAATAGTTTTTTTTTGAGAGCGAGATTTGGGGGAGGTTTATTGTTCTGAAGTATCTGAAGAATGGTCACATAATCTTGGATTTTTGTCACATGGGTCGGAGGAGGTGAGGAGAGGATGAAGAGAGAAGAGAGCAGATGGAGTTCGAATGATTGGAAGTTAAAGGAGAAGAAGGTTGTGTAGATATGAAGGCCAGTGAATTATCATATGGTGGGTATTTTTTGTAGAGCAGGGAATTTTCCAAACTGCTGACCCGTCAAAAATGAGTGTTAAATTTTACTAGGATTCCCTCTAAATTTTGTGGGTGGGGAGGGTAAAAATATAGAGAGTTTGTGTAGAAGGAAGAAAAATTGATTTTTATTATAGCCATTGAGGCTCTATTTATACAAGTACAAGACAATCAATTACATACCAATCGGCGACTTCGGATTTGTGTGAGTCGCCCGGAGGCGATCTCAAATTTGTGTGAGTCGCCAGGAGGCAATCTCGGCTTTGTGTGAGTCGCCCGGAGGCGATCTCAGATTTGTGTGAGTCGCCCGGAAGCGATCTCGAATTTGCGTGAGTCGCCCGTAGGCGATCTCGAATTTGCGTGAGTCACCCGTAGGCGATCTCAAATTTGTGTGAGTCGCCCGAAGGCGATCTCGGCTTTTTGTGAGTCGCCCGAAGGCGATCTCGGCTTTTTGTGAGTCGCCCGGAGGCGATCTTGGTTTTGTCGGATACGACGGGAGGCGATCCTGATTTCGTTGGAGATGTCAGGAGGCGATCTCGGCGGGTTAATTTGTTGATGTTTTGTGAATGAGTCGCTTGGTAATGATACGAAATTAATGGTGATTTGTCTAGGGGGAAAACGAAGTGGATTGGATTTATTTTGAATGAAAGAGTTTTGCGGGAGCGAATTTTTCGATTTGGTGGTATTTAATGGAAACTGATATATACATTAGAAGCCATTGGGGGAAAAAAAATGGAGGATCAAAAGCCGTTAGGCAAATTGCTCCGATACCATATAGAGAGTTTGTGTAGAAGGAAGAAAGATTGATTTTTATTATAGACATTGAGGCTCTATTTATACAAGTACAAGACAATCAATTTCATATCAATCACTTACCAATCACACATAATTATGTTCTAGAATTAAGCTAATCAAGAGACCATAATAATGCTAGAATAATACATGATTGACTAATACATGATTGTTTCCTAATAAAAAAGTGTACAACTATTTGTCAATTTAGGATACACAATTTAATGTCACTCCTATATATTTTTTTTAATATGGTGATTTGATTATATTCATTTATGAAGATACTTTAGGATGTGATCATACTAAGAGTATTTTTTTTCTTGAGAGGATCATACTAGGGTGCGTTCGATAAATTTTGTTGATAAGTTACTAATAAGTAAATTTTGTTGATAAGTTACTTAAAGTGGATTGTACTGATAATTAAAAACTTATTTCTAATGCTGATAAGTAAAAACTTATTTCTATTGTAAGCAAGTGGTAATCGGTTGGAGAGTTTGCTGATTTTAAAAAGTAATAAATGAAAGGTCAAAATTGCTCTTAAAAAATTAAAAAATTACACACCCTTATAAACTCTTTAATGAAACCCTAGCCCCTCTTTTCTCATTATTCCCCATCAGCTCTCTCCCTCTTGTTTGCTCCCAACCACATCCACGACACATTCACAAGAACCGGTGGTGCTTCGGCGTCTCTTCACCGGCGGTCTGGCGACTCCACTCCGGCGGTCCGACCTGTGCTGTGCGGTGGTTCGGCAGTGTGTTGTGCGGTGGTGGTGCGTGTTGTGCGAACACTAGTGGTCGGCCTTCGTCTTCGTCTTCCATCCGCTCCTGAATCTGTCGTGGGTCTCGGCGCCGTTGTCGTCGTCGTCTCCAGTCGTACCCTTCGTCTGAGTGTGCGTCGTCCTTCCAATTGAGTATCGCAAGTCGGAAGCAACAATGGTGTTCGACAATATCGGGATAGAGATGTGAAGGGTAAAGAGAGAGAAAAGGGGGTATTTATATGGGGTATTAGGGTGGGGCCTACGTGCTTATACTTTTGGAGATAAGCATGCTTAAATCCGATAAGTATGGGGGTGTTGATTATTTTTTGCTAATAAGTATCGGAAATAATTTTGCTTAAAATCGATAAGCATAGTGCGTTCGGATAAACTTTTTTGCTTATATCTGCAAATAAGCATTTTTGTGCTGATAAGCACACACTATAAGCATTCCCAAACGCACCCTAAGAGTATCTACATTATTGCAAGTTTCTTAAATAAATTTTTTTAAAAAAATATATTTATTTTTGTGTGATTAAAAATATTGATTTTTCCAACCTATACCCTTATTACCATCGGTGGAGGGAGAGGGGACAAGTGAGGGCTACAGCCCCCACACAATTGTTAAATTTTTTTTTGAAAAATATAAAAAAAAAACACTAGGTTATTTGATAAAAACTGATCTACTTGGCCAAAAGAACAAGGTTAATTTTGTATGTTTATAAACAATACAAAATAAGGGTTCTCAAATACAATATTTTTTTATACAAAAAAATACAAAATTTTCTACACTGTTCTAAAAATTCCCGCTTAGTTCCGACTAGGTCTTGCCTAGGCACTGAAAGGTCGTATCGCGCTTAGTCTTCCAGCCCATTTAGAAGATCTCCTAGTTCGTCTAGGCACCTGTTTAAGCCGCCTAGGCGGTCCATCTTTGCCTAGGGACCGCGTAGTACTTTTTAGAGCAATATCTATGTAAAAATTATACAAAAAAATTTGTATTTTTCAATTATTTTGATGTAGTCAAGAATTTGAGTCGAATTTCTGATGTTGAGTCGAATTTCTGGCTACGCCCCTGCTTGGGACATAAGATAAAAATTCTTATTTTACAAAATAAAACCTTATATGGAAATAAAAACCCTATTAAAATAAATAAAATTACACTATATACTACAAACTAATAAAAAAAATTCCATTTCAAGGGGCTTAACCTTAGAAAAAATTGTAAAAATAATAATTAGGGAGAACTATCTTAAATAAGAATCTCAATCTAGCTTTGGCGACATTTAACCTGACTGCCTTCGGTTGCGAGCATCGGTAGGGTTGATCTCGTCGCTCGCGCCGATGCTCGGTGGTGGCCTTTTTCTCTACTCGTTCCCACACGCTTGTCTGTTTTCTCAATTTCAGATCCTCTTCGAGTCAAACTTAGGCTAAGGCTTTGGTCTGGACATCCTCGAAGCTATGACAAGGGTGCCTCGTGAGTTCCTTGTATAAATCTTCCTCTTGGCCAACTCCTTGTCGGAAAGCTTCGATGTCGGATGGCACATCGCAGTTTGAGATGGAAACCTTCTCTCGGTTAAACCTATCAAGGTATTCCCGGGTGGATTCCTGATGGGACCTTATACTATACAGTAAAGATCACTGGATTACTTCTCTAATTTCCGACTATTGGCGAACTGTACTCGGAAGTAATCCATTAACTAGGCGAAGGACCTTATACTTCCTCTGAGGAGATTTACGAACCACTTCAGGGTGGGTCCCGCGAGAGCCGCTCCGAACCGCTTACACATTAACGCCTCTCGTGAATGGTATGAGACTGTACTAGTCATCATATTTTGTTTGAAGATAGCCACATGCTTATCAAGGTCCCCATTTCCGTTGTAAGCGGCCATACTGGGACTGAAAACTTCTTCGGTATCTTAACTCGTGCGATTGAAGGACCGAGCAGGGATTCGTCATACCCATCAATAGCTTCTCTCTCAATTGGTCGAGGTACACCAGGGATTCTGGTTATCTGCTCCATACACATCTTGACATTATCGCTGACGATCTATTCCTAGTCTCACGGACGATGTCTGTCTTGATCTTCATCGTCGTCCATGAAGGTATACTCGGGGTAGCCCGGGTTAACCTCCTTTGTCAATCGAAGATGAATAGGGGGTTTCGTGCTCCCCCCGATATTAAGTTCTTGCATGGGAAAAGCGGACAAGTATTCTTGGGACGTTGACAACTGATGTGACGAAATTGGTATTGTTGGTTCGAGCGTCGTGACCGACCGAGTTTCTTGACGTCAATTCTCCATTGCCGAGTTGCAGTCGAGTGGATACCCCTCCAATAACCCTCATAGTTCTAGCATGTGGGCCAAGAGGAAACTAACCACAACTGCAATTGTTAACCTCATTGCCGGAGGTGAGGTGTGCGTTGCTTGTTTTATGATTTTTGTTGCAAGCACATTGATCAGACAACTCTTTTTCAAAGCCCTTGGGTGAACTCCACCAATTCATCTTGTTAGTCAATTGTCGTCGACTCCTCGCAGTGTTTCGACTCTTCGATGCCATCATGTTGTTCGTGAGTCACTTCCTCGTGATTATCCATGCTAACAGTTGTTTTGATGAATCTGGTGTTAAAGCCCTTCCGATTGTGCCCCACGTAGGCACCAAATTGTTTTGGGCGAAAAATAATAAGTATCTTAATGCCCTATATTTGGATCACAATCGAAATAATCGGATGAAGATGGATCGAATTTTTAAAAAGGAAGATGGATCTTGTGTTTTTTGACTAAAATGTTCTTCAGTTTAGATTACAATTTTTCAAGCTCTATCCTCTAGTGTTCTCAAATGTCCCTCGCGTACAACTGATTATCTCCCCTTTTCTGTACCTAATTTCCCTTTTTCGTCCACGTCCGAAGCCGCATTCATGTCCTCGTTGGTGTCTTTATAACTGTCGCCCACTACCCACGTTGCAAGAGGTGGAAAGTAGTTGTTGCAACCACGTGGATCCCGCCTTCTTCGGAGATGATGACAATCGTTCTTCATCCAGTCTAACGACCGTGGTCTTCCTTGGGTCTTCAAATGTTAGTTATGATCTAGGCCGAAATCTTTGGATGCTTGGGCGCTTGCATTATTTGGCCGAGTGGAAATTATGCATCTTTAGGGCCAAAAAAAGGCAAACCCAACACACCCCAGTGCATAAGTGTGAGCCTGTGAGGGTTTGATGCTTGGGGATTTCCGTCGTGGTGGACGCGCTTCAAATAGAGCTAGACAAGATTAGAAATGAAATGATTAGGATTAAGGTCGGAGTGACTACTATAGGACAGACGCAATGGAAATCGAGATTGCGCTTATTTTGGCACATATAGGGGAGGCCACCAGAGACACCGGTACAAAGATGTGAGGGCATCATTTTCAATGATTTTCGCAAGGGCAAATGTAGACCGAAAAACAGATGGATAGAAATTATAAAATAACCT
This sequence comes from Fallopia convolvulus, assembly GCA_964016875.1. Classification (NCBI taxonomy): domain Eukaryota; kingdom Viridiplantae; phylum Streptophyta; class Magnoliopsida; order Caryophyllales; family Polygonaceae; genus Fallopia; species Fallopia convolvulus. The sequence continues at coordinate 9,307,149 of OZ024725.1, forward strand.
TTTTAGATATTTCAACAGACTTGGCAGACAACATGGACCTTTGGAGAGAGAGGATTATAGTGGAGGAGTGATAACTAGCAGCTAGTAAGTGAGGGATGGCCCCCATCCTTTTTATTTCTTGTTTTTTCTCATGTTTTTTCGTTTCGACTTTCCCTACGCTTTTCCTTGTTTTCAAGGCGTGGTTTTTTTAGCCTTGTTGTTTTTCCTTTGTGTTGGGTCTACTTATTAGATATCCTACCATAATTATTTTTAAATATTAGTATTGTATTATATTTATTTTATTTTTCTATGTTATCTTCTCTACCAATTTTATATTTATGTTTTTCATATTTATAAATGTCATCTTATTCATTACGAAGTAAAAGATTACAAAAAAAAACCCTAATACATAACCTCAATAAATTAACAAACAAATTTATGCATATCAATATCTCAAAAAAATATTTTAAAATATTCAATTTAAGAGAATTTAATATTTTAATAATCTCAATCTAAATATGGAGGTAGGATCTAAACAAATAATAAAAAATATTTTAATAAACTCAATCTAAATATGAGACAAGATCTCAACGGATAATGGAAAAATATTTAAATATATTTAACTAAAATATGAATTACGATCTAAAAAGAATTATATTTTTACGAAATACATGATTTTATTTACGATATATACGTGTGTTTTATATTTTATATTTTATAATTTTTAACAAAATTATCTCGTGAGTATCAGGGGCCTTAACTAATTGTGTCCTAGAATGGTATTGCACATACCAGCGTGTAGAAGGTTGATAATTTTTTTAAAAAAAACTTATCATTTTTTAAATTTCAATATATTTCACATTTTTTTATTAGGTAATAATTAGGAGGCACTCCCTTCAGGGAGGGCGCCCTAGAGCATCCTGACGGATGAGAACAGAATGTTCTGGGTGGATTTTAATTGCATCAATAGGGAGGTTGTGGCTCAATTTAGCAATTTTATCAGCCACAGTATTACAAACACGATTGACATGTAGAATCCTAACCGAGGAGAAACCTTGTAAAGAAACCAAGATATCAAAAATGATCATTTTAATTTCCCAAGGGCAATTAGGGAGTCCTTGAGCTGCTTTTATTACTTGTAGGTTATCACTTTCAAGTTCAATATTTGAGAAATTATTTTGTTGTGCTTCTATAATGCAATCTCTTCAGGCTAAAGCCTCAGCTTTAATGGCGGTAATTTTACCATAGCTTTGTGCTTTTATTCCTAGTACTAATCCACGATGGTCTCTAATGACTATGTCTCCTGAGGCTTGTCCATTCAATAACCGGGATCCATCAAAGTTAATTTTTATTATATTTCTGTTCGGTTTTTTCCACTTGGTGTTCTTTTGTCGTTGTTTATTTTTCGTCGAGCCCATGCACTTGGTTTTCTCTTCATCTTCTTCCCAATTTTAGTTCTATTCCAGTTGTCTATTTGTGTTTGAATATACATGGGAAAATCCGAAATGAAATCATTTGGTTGTTGTTGGAAGACTAGTTTATTTAGTTGGTGCCATATACACCACCACAAAATTGCTAAGGTAGCAAATTCCTTATGTCCTAGTTGTTGATGTAGTTCTTGCACTATCATTTTATAGTTGTTTTCTTGGTCGGATTATATTGTCGTAGTGTTTGGTGTATTACTAGATTTATGGTCCCTGCTATGTTAATGGTGTGTGGGCATTTAATGAATAAATGTTCGGTATCTTCATAAGTACAATTACACATAATACATCCAGGCGGTGTCATGACATATTTTTCTCTTAATCTTGCTTTACTTGGTATCCCATTAGTCTCCATTTTCCATAGGAAAATTTTCACCTTTGGAAAAGTATCAAGTTTCCATATTCAATTATTATGATTTGGGTTTTCATTCATAGTCTTTGTAATTAGTTCTATCGTTGATGAAGTTGAGAACCATCCATTTTTACTTTGTGCCCAGTAAAGTCGGTCTCTAATAGGATTACTTGGGATAGGAGTTGCTATAATTTGTTCTAAGATATTGTTTGGAACTAGTTGTTTTAGTTGTTCTAAATTTTAGGTTCTATCTACTGAGATCAACTCTTTTACTTTCATTTCCATATCAATTGTTTTTTGTTGTAATGCATGGTTTCGAAGTGGTTCATTCATTACCCAGTTATCTGTCCAAAAATTGATAGTTTCCTCATCTCCAACTTGCCATACTAGTCCTTGTAGAAATTCTGGTCTTAGACTTATTAGTCGTTTCCATTACCATGATACATTTGGTTTGACTTTATAAGAGAACATTGTTTCATTTTTAATATATTTTTCCATGACACTCTTAACCCAAATATTGTCAGGTTCAGCTAGAAGTTTCCATAGTAGTTTCATCTGTAATGCTTTGTTTATATGTTCCGTTTTTCGTATGCCCAGTCCTCTATGGTCTTTCGGTCTACAAATTCTATCCCATCCCACCAGGGGTTTATGATGGTGATCTTTGTTCCAGAAAAAACATATGTTGATTATGTCCATTTCATCATGGACGTTTGTTGGCAGTATAAAACTCTGCATTATGTAGTTTGGTTTAGTTGCTAGGTTTGATCGTATTAATATCATATACCCTTCTTGAGAAAGGGAGTTGGCTTTCCATTTAGAGAGCTGATTTTTAGTCTTTTTAATTGTTTCCTTAAAGTTTTCTTTATTCACTCTTCCATTAATAATTGGGCATCCTAGGTATTGTTTGGGCAGATTTACCATGCGAACGTGTTACTTGCTACAATGAGGGAACCTTAACCAAAAAGTGGTCGTAACGCGTTATAGCTAGTTTAACAAAATGAAAATTTAGATAAAAAGAAGTAGAGAGCAAACAAAAGTAGATAACGTGATTGATTTGTAATCGTTCCGGTACAAATTCCTTCAAGGTTATAAGTAACAATCAGATAAAACTTCTGAACAAAAGGGTGAATCTATTTGAGAGCTTTTCGGATTGCAATAGTGAGTGATCTGATGAACGAATGAGTGTCCTCCTCTCCTTTCCCCCCTTCGGTTTTTATATATCATCCTTTTTTCGACCGTTGATGTAGTTATGGAGCATCGATAGATCCCGGAGATTTCTTCGCCTTTATACCGTTGTTATGACGCATCTTGCACGATCTGGATAATGGGCCTTGCTAACTCGTGCTTATCGGATTCTCGACTTTGGGCTAATTTCTGGGAGGCCCAACAGGTATTTTTCCAAATCTGTCATTGAGTTAATTCCTAGCACTTTTTGTATTTGTTACGTTTGGTGGTTGCTTGTGTTTTTACTTGCCTGAAAAGCTGATTTGTGATAGTTCATTTTTTGGCCTGAGACCGCACTATATTGTTCGATTATCCTTTTTACTTTTGTTCAAGCATGATGAGGAGCTTTACTAAAGATTATGATGTCGTCAGCATATGTTAGGAAAGGGATTCTTACGCCACCTCATGTAATCGGACAACCAATCGATTTTCTATTTTTCATACTCCTTCTGAAGCTTTCTTAATAGTAATTCCGTGGTGAATATAAAAAGAAATGGAGATAGCAGATCACCTTTATCAGTTGTTACTTGTTACCTAGGTGATTTATTATTAGACGGAGGATAATATGAAGAAGTCGAATAATATAAGGATAAATATGAGAAAATTCCAAGTCTCCATCAAATTCACGTGATGGAGAGTGGCCCCGATTTCCCATTAAATTTGCAAATTCCGGATGGTGCCAAAATAAAGAGGGCCCCTCTTTGCTAAGCATCCAACACGCTGCAGTGGGCCACTCACCCAGCTGGGCCCCAACGTCACCTCTTTCACGGCTTCATCTTCTTCTGTCTACATTCCACACCTTCAACTTCAACCTAACATTTAATTATGCTAATCCAAATATATTACCGTTGCCCTTAATAACCCATGCAGTTCAAATCTCACATATTGAAGTTTTGACTAACCACTAATTAAATCCAAATTCGCTGAAGAAAAATTGTTCATTTGTTTATCATTCAAGATTCATTTTAGATGTTAAATGTTAGTTGCGAACCAATATTTAAACAACTTTTTTCTATAACATACATACCTTAAGGACGATAAAAATATTTTATCAGAAATTTTTTAATTAGGTGATTTTCTTAAAATTAAAGATTTTATTTATATATATATATTTTATTTTTAAGATTTAGTCTCTAAACTAGCATTCTTATAATATGCCATTAGGGTATATTATATTATAGAATATTTGATGTATAAATATGTTATTTCTACATGGATTTTTGTATAGAGATGATAAATCCTTATTTCACTTGCTCAATGAACCACAAAAACACTATCACGTCAAACAAATTTTATGTGTTCTAACCTTCTAATCAATTCTCATTACTTTTTTTCCTTGTTCCAAAAAGGAAAAAAAATCTCATTACTTTAAACCCTTAAAACTGACTGCATACCACTTCATTTGATAGCTTTTTCTGCATCAATCAATTTGTTCATAAAAATTTATACTTTTTTTTGTAGGAGGCTATAGATCTATGTGCATACTAATCCTTCTAAGGATGATAATTTATTAGTTTGAAAGTTGTACCATCTTTTTCTATTATATTTGAATTTTGATCATCATATATAATTCATAAATAACTTTTGAAAAAGAACAGATTGAAAAAATTGAAAGGAATGAGATTTATGACGTCATTTCGTTACCTAAACTCCTTACATATTTGAGCGTCACGGATCGAAGGAGACGTGATTAAGGTATGTCAGACTGTTTCTTTCTTTTTCTAATTCAAAAAACAAAATGTCGGCATGTGATAATGCCCGGTAAGAAAATTCATACAAAAAACATACCCAAAATCCTCAAACATGCTCTATTCTGAATTAACAATTTTTCCCCTAGTGTAACGGCCAATGAAAAATTCAAATTTATGATCTAACTACGGATCGGATCCTGTTAGACTCGCGATACTTAACATCTGACACTAACATAATTGAAAATCACACGATCGATCAGAATGTAATTGTTAAAACCCATATAACTCAAATCTAATAAAAAAAACGTAGTTGAAAATTTAATTAGGGTGAAAATAAAGCACCGATTATCCGTAATCCAAAACTGGCAACAAATCACATAACCCTCATGCGTGAATTATATTATGCACCAGCACAAGTGTGTATATATATATATATATATATACCCGGCCATGCCTTACCAGCTTTTGATGTTAAACTAAGATTTGGGTGCCCTTGGAAAGGTATAGATTGTGATGTATTATTATTTTATATCTTATGTAAACAAGTACTACTACTACATGCACTACGCATCCATTCATTTTTGAAAAGGATGTCTTGTGAATAAGATCCTTATCCGATCCAATTCTTCTTCATCAACATCATATGATAGGATGATGATGATGATATATTGCATCTTATATTAAATGTCACTATCTAGTAATCTTAGGAAGGATGGAGATTTCTCTCTCTTTTTTGACTCTACTGTATTATTTGTTTTTTCATTTCTGTTTTGTTTCTTTTAAGACAATAATAATTTGTGGTTTGAATTCCTAAGAGGGGGTTTGGTTCATATTGACAATTGATGCTAAGTGGGGCCAATGGGTTGGCGACACGTGTGACACCTAATTAAGGCGATTAGGGAGGTGGTTAGTGTGCACATCTGATACAAATGACTGATTAATAATCAATTACAACAATTGCAAAGGAGGTGCGTGGTGGGTGGGGCCCCAACCCAAAGCTGTTGGGCCTTAAGAGTCAAATTCGCGATAAGGTTTAGGATAGTGATGGAGGAAATGGATGGTAAGTGGGGTCAAATTCCCGATTATCTTTTATTTGCTTTCAATTATTACCTTTATTTCGTTGTAATATCACTTACTATTATAAAATCAAGCTTGTATCTAAATTCTAAAATATAAGTGTAGGTAGGATCTATAAAATCTTAAAATGTTGGTTTTGTGAAGATCACTTCAATTATAAATCTACACTCGTGTAGATATTTTATTTTATTTTATATAAATAATTTGTCTCTCATAATAATGTATAAAGTACTCTCGTATATATATTAATTGTACGTACAATTCGAATCCAAGACAACTGATTCAATACTTTTTTTCTCCATCAATTTATCTCACCTCATGTGGGTTTTATTAATGAATGAATTCGTGAACCATGATTAATGGCTTGTACTAGGGTTTTATGTTGATGCGTGTGTTGTTTTGTTTTGGAGTAATAATTCATTACAGAAAGTCACGCTTGCTTGAATAGTTTGGATTCTCCTCCCCGCTAAGCTTCTTTGTAATCTTCTCTACTTTTCCCAATAGTGTGTGATGTGTAGGGGCCTCACTTCACGAGATATATATCACTCTTTTTACGAACCTTCTTTATCTTTGTTTTCATTTTTATAAAAAAAGGTTTAGTAATATGAGTTTTTTTATAAGAAATATTTAGGTCATTACAATGAAGGAGGGAGATTCAAAGTTACGAATTAATGAAAAAAGGACGTCATCACCTACTAACTAGATGGTTGAGGCTTGACATATTATGAGTTTTCTGGGTAATGATGAACATACAAACCCAACTCATCTTACTAGAAAAATTTGTTATTTTTAATATGCCAATATATTCTCTTACCATTGAGGTTTCACTAATTCAAATGTATAAAGTTAATAAATTAAATTAAACCTTTTTCATGGCTAAAAAGTGTATGTTTAGTTCATCACAACTCTTGGTTTCTCCAAACATACAAATATAATATCAACTAATGTGGTATTATACTATTATTTAGTAAATCACAATTTAATCTTAGCCTTCGTTTGATCCCCAATCAATTTTTCATGAAGTACACAAGAAGTACCTTCAATGTATGTGTTTTGTTCATAAAATAAATACACTGATTTAGTTTTTAGAAATTTGTACTTCCTCCAAACTATAGGAAGTGCACCTAGATGTGTCAATCGGGTGGGCAGGTCGGGTTCGAGTTAGGTCATTTCAGTTTCGGGTAAGTTCGGATCCGGGTCAAATTCGGATATTTTGACAGTCGGGTCAAATTAGGTTAGAACATTTCGGGTCGGTGCTTAATTAATCAAACAAAGTAAGGATTTCAGGTCAATTTCGGCCGGGTTATTCGATTTTCGGTCCAAATAGATTTCGGATAAGTCGGTTTCGGGTTTAGTCGAATTTCGGATGAACCGAGTTCCAGGTCTATCAGATTTTGGGTAAGTTGGATTTTAGGTTAATCGGATTTCGGGTTTCGAATTTCGATTGAGATCATATATTGAAGGATGTTTTTTGTAGTTTAATTACTTTATGATCTAAATATTTAATGTAGAATTTAAATTCAATAACATAATTATAATAAATATTCACTATAATTAATATTTTAAAAACATGATGTAACTTTCGGATATTTTGGGTCGGGTAACTTCTAATTTTCGGATGATTTCAAGTCGAGTAACTTCAAATTTTTCAGATGATTTCAGGTCTGATACCTTCGGATTATCGATCAAATGCTTTTGAATCGGGTAGCATTAGGTATCGGCTTAAATCGGGCTAGTCCATTTGGATATAATCGATTTTGGATAATTCTCGGGTCTGAACTTTTTACTAGTTCGGGTCAGATTCAAAGTCGGGTGTGTCGGTTTCTCATGCCGGGTCAACTTTTGACAACAACTTCCTGTGAATTTTAAATGGTAATTTGTTAATCCCTTCGTTTTTATAATTTTAATTTATACCTAACAAAAATTTCCACTTTCCATGTATTTTAATTTCCCTAAAATTAATACTTCCTATATAAAGTCAAGTTTCTAGAAATTGAATGTCTATGCTAAACCAAACGAGGGCTTAGAAAGTAATTTGGTTTGATTGAACTCCTAATGTAAAAGGGTGGAGATTCACATACATAGACGATTAACATCTTATTACACTCGAAAAACTGACAACAGTATCATTATAGTGACTTGTTTGGAGAGTAGTGAATGTGAACTCTAACAAAAGAAAAGTAGGGACCGAAAAAAAGGAGGGGAAGAAAAGTATTTGATGCAAGGTGTGCAAGCAAAAAGGATTCAATGCTTTATTGATGATCAATTGGATCACTAGTAGAAATGTAAAGCCAGAAAATGACTAGTGTACGTCTAGCTTTCAAGAGAAATCCAAAATACCAAGGACAAGTACTCCTAAATTCCAAGGCCCCTACGTTTGGCCTCTATACATGATAATTAAGGACTTGCAAGATTAGATGGGAAAAAAAATAACATATATGTATCAGTGTCAAAATACCACGTATGAATAATTTTCTTAGTTTTTAAGTTATAGAATGCATTTGTACGTCAACCCTTTATTAAACAAGTCAGTTTGTATAAAAGGATACTATATAGATTTTGTTTTTCAATACATTGCATAGCAAACACTAGAAAACGTAGTAGAATGTCAGCCAAGTGTGTCTTTGGAAAGTGGGAGGATCGACTAGTGTTTTAGTACTTGCAAGGTAAGTGTGTGCATATAGGGTGCACGATCGACTAGTGTTTTGATGCCTCTAAAGATCCTTCATTTTAGTGGAGGAAACGTCATTCGTCTAGTTTACATTTCTTTTGTTCGGGTTGACCCTTTTTGCCATAGCACTATGCCCTTTAATGCTTTACTCACCATACTCCTTTACTCATCCTTATTTCATTTTCTCGTTTGCTTGTACTTTCTTGCTCGAGTTAGGCTTTGTTTCTCTGTTTGACCTTCCTAACCGGTTACGGTTGTCATTTTTTGATGGCCTCTCAATTTTTCTAGACTTGTCATAACGAATTCAATTCGAAAGGGAAACAACATTTTAAATAATTGTTCTAATTCTCCATGGTATTTTTTAATACACATAAATTTATTAACAATTATATATTAAATTAAGTCATATTTGGTTTGAGCCTACTCGATAGAGTTTTAAAAGAGCATTTGGCGAAACATATACTAATACTATGCAGTAAGTAAAACAAAGATAAAAAGTATGAAACATATACTGTGTTTGCTTGGTGTTTTGTGATTTTTGTTTTTATCCTAAAACATATTCTTCTATATGATTTCTATATCATATAGGAATCCAATCTGATTGAGAATGGCATTCATCCCCCAAATCATAAAAACCTCGTCCTTCCATCAAACTACATATAGTTTGCATTATAAGCCTTTCGCATTATGAAAACTAGTTTTACCCGTCGTACCATGTACGATTACGATTCGATATTTTATAAACATTATAAATAGAATATTAATAAATAAATAAAAATATTATATAAACTTTAATATAAGTAATTTATTGTTCGTAAAATGTTTATATATTTTTTAATCAAATATTATATTCTTTCTATTTTATTACTTTTCATGTACGTAAATTTAGAGTTTATCAAATATTTTAAATATTTTATTATCCATTTTTATTAATTTAAAAATTTTTAACTATTTATTCATTAATTTTTTATAAAATAAAATCACTATATTTCTATAAATAAATTCATCAAAAGATATATGATAAAATATTTATATTTATTTTTATATATTTAAATATTTTATCTTTAATTTTAAATACTTGTATAAGGAAGCTTTCGGTAAATATTGTTATACTAAATAGATATTTTTTTGATGTTAGAGACAAATTTAAATAGTTAAAAAGAATTTAATAGAAAGAAATTATAATCATAGAAATAAAAAATAATTTTTTAAATATAAGGTGGGGCTAGAATCGTTCTGGTGACTCGAAAAGGTACAACTTTAATATATAGTTATAAATATTACCTATTTTTTATTTTTAAACATTATAAGTATTTATCATTAATTTTTTATTATAAAAGAAAAAAAATATATCTATAAATAATTCGTGAAAAGACATCATGCTAAAAGGTAAAAGATATTGATACTTATTTAAAAATATTTTAAATTTATTATCTTTAATTTAAATATTTGTATAAGAAAGCTTTCAAAAGATATTGGTATACTAAATAGATATTTGTTTGAAGTTAAAGATAGATTCAAATAGTTAAAGAAGAATATAATAGGGTAAAGTTAAAATATTAAAAATAAAAATTAATTTTGTAAATATGAGGTGGGGCCAGAATCGTTCTGGTGACTCTAAAAGGCATAGCTTTAATATATAACTAGTTGTCCCCGTCGTGCCCTGCACGACTATGAATCGATTTTTTTTAGTTATACTATAAAAAAATATTAATAGAAAAATATAATATAAATAATAATTGTGAATTGGTGATTTATTTTATATAAATTGTAAAAAAAGCATAATTCTAAATTAAGGATTTTGATAACAAAAATGAAAATAATGGGACATTTGATATGGATTAGTAAATAAAATTGACTTGACATATTATAGGATAAGATCTCGGTATATATCATACGATAAGATCTCGGTATATATTTATATTATAAGATAAGATCTCGGTATATATTTATATGAGTTTTTTTGGTAGATTATATTGGAGAGTTGTTAGGATCATAAAGATATGGTAAAAAATATTTGTATATGTAAATAAATTTTCAAAAAAAACATTATTGTAATCCAATATAAAAAAAAAATTAAAAAAATTGATTGATATTTATAGATTATGTGGCAATATGATGTGTACATAATATATGAGTGATATGGAAATTTTTTGACATGTGGACTATGACATGGAATATTTATAAAGACGTCTAAATTTTAAGAAAATGACACGTATAAAAATATGAGGTGGCTTAATATAGGATCGACATGTGGCGAAATCCTAAGTGGCGTAATAAGAAGACTCCAAACCTTATTGCTTTTATATATATAGTAGATTATAAATATCACATTATCAATTATAGTATCGAGTGTTATCATACCTTATCACAATCGTTTTTACTAAAAGATATTTACTGAATTGTACCCTTAGATTACAAATCATGTGAAAATAAATATGACGTTCCTAAATAAATACGAGTCATTGCCAAGAGTAGTACGTAGATGGGCTAAGCCCGGCCCATAATTTACTAAAGCCCATTATGCATGTATCTTTCTTAACACGAGACTGGAAGACTGAAGCAACTTTATTCGGATCAGCAGGTCCATGAAATTCCTAATGAGCACAACAAAGTATTCAACGGCCGAGTTTGGTTCAAATGAAACAAACTTTTATACTAAAACAAACTCTTATCCTAAAATGAATGCACTTTTCATAGTTAGTATTCCCTCCGTCCCATAATGTTTGTCCATCTTTCCATTTCGGTTGTCCCAATAAGTTTGTCCATCTTTCAAACTTTCCATTTATATCATACTTTTCTTACCATATTACCCTTATTCAATCTTATATATTACCCCTATTACCCACCTTTTCCATCAACTTTATTACTTTTTTCTATAAAATTACAAAATTACCCTCATCCAATCTTATATATTACCCCCAATTATCCACCTTTCCCATCAACTTTATTACTTTTTCTATAAAATTACAAAATTACCCTCATCCAATCTTATATATTACCCTCAATTATCCACCTTTTCCATCAACTTTATTACTTTTTTAAACTTTTTATACCCTAATTATTCAACTTTTCAACTTTGTATTAATTACCGTGCCAATTGTACTTTATGGACAAACAATTTGGGACGGAGGGAGTAATGCACTTTTCATATAAAAGTGCATTGAAAAATACAAAAAGTGCATTACGAAAAACTGCACTAAATTTTTTTGAAAAGTGCACTAAAAAGTACGAAAAGTACAAATGCGAAAAAGTGCACTCCGAAGTATGAAAAGTGCACTACTAAATACAAAAAGTGCATTCGTTTTAGAATAAGAGTTCGTTTTAGGATAAGAGTTTGTTTCATTTGAACCAAACTCCTCAACGACCCATAGAATTTGTAAGAAATAGACTAACCTTTTAAAGCGGTGACATATTGTAATAACTGTGGTTTTTAAGGATATTTTTGAATTTTTCTCGGATATCCTTTTTAAGCTCTTTGTCCGTTTTAACGCTTAATCCAATATTTTTGTTGGAATTTAAATCCTAGAAAATTCTTGGTGATATTCTAAAATCACAAAGAAATGATTTTATGGATCGGTGTGAATTCTAGGATTTTTCGGTGGAAAAAGAATATTTATTGAGTAAGCCGTCTTTTTAATTATGTACTGTAAAGGATTTAAAATACGAAACGGAAGCCTTAAAAATTGAAGGTAGCGTGATAAAATCATGGAAAATTGGTTTTATCGGTCTACATAATTTACGGGACATTTTGTATTTATTAAGTTTTTCCACCCGAGGTACATAATTTTACCGCTTTAACGCGAGTCCCGTTCCGAGACGGGAAATCCCGTTTTAGCCGACCTTCTTTACTTAAGGGGGAAGGAGAGCTATGTTAAGGAGCATGGCAAGAATAGTTATAGTGCTTATTTTAGAAGGGGTATTTGTGACTTTTTGTAAGAGGCCGTTAGAGAAGGTCATACAGCCTGCGTGCTACCTAATATCTTAGTAGTATAAATAGTAGAGCTTAGCTGCAGGAGGTTTTATCCAGAAAATGAGATAGAGAGGATCGGGCTAGTGCCTTGGGCTCATTGGAGTTTCTCCTTTGAGATTGGCTCTTTGGGAACTAGTTTTCCATTGAGATTTATCTTGTGTTTTCAATATAATCAGTTCTTGTGTGTGTTTTGAGTATTTCCCAATTTCTACTCTATCAATTGGTGCTCTTGTTGAGAGATTCAACAATGGGGATAGAGGAAAATTGGGAAGAGGCTTTGGCTTACCTCAGAAACTAGGTTGAAGAAGTGAGGGAGTCAGTTTTGTATTGGATTGCTGAGGGGAAAGGGAGATCAATTTTTATAGGGAAGTATATGGAGAATGATTTAGGATGGTTGGGGATCTATTTAGAAGAGTTGAGAGAAGAGATTTTGGAAGATAAGGGGAGTAATCAGCGCACACCGTTTTTGGGTCAAGTGATTCATCTCAAGCAACGAGTGGAGCTGATGAGCTCGGTTGTGAGAGATTATTTGAAGGAGATGGAGGGCAATGACGATGCAGAACTCCAATTTTCTGCCGCCATGGAAGATCCCATAGAAGCTTGGCCAGGAGATCTCAGGGAATAAGAAAAAGGTGACGAATCCAAGAAAGAGTCTCCGATCGACTACTCCCACACGAAGGAGAATGGTGAGCATGATTCTTCTGTAGCCATGGGAAATCCGGTCGAAATCGCATCAAGAGAAGCCGAGATTGAGGTTGAAACCAATCTCGTCGTAAAACCTGAAGAAGAAAAGGGGATGACTGCTTCTCAGAGGGAGAGAACGAAGAACGATCACGAATTTCTTGCGAGCCCAGAGAAGGAAAATTTAGCGAGAGCAATTGAGAGAATGGCGATGAAAGCGGCGCGTGAAGTACCGTCGACTGGTGCTGTTTGGATTTTAGGGCTAAGAGTTGATAGGAAGTTTGAGCCAGTTTTTCTTCTGGTAAGGGAAACGAGTGAAGTTGGAATCGAACCAGAAACGGAGCATCTCGGGCCACCGCCTTGGGTGAGACAAAGGAAGGATGAGATCGATGCAAAACAATGGAATCGAGCTTTGCACGTAACAGCCATGACGGACGAGATAGTGTCAGGGAATAATCTGAAATTGCGGCAAGAGGTTGACGAAAGGGTTGTTCGGGTCTTTTTGCAGAAAACGGGTTTAGGTTTGGAGAATCAAACCGGATTGCTTTAATTTGGGAAAGAATGGATTTCGGCGTATAACTTTGGGCCGAATCTTGAAATATTAGACTCACCCCTTTGACCCAAGACTTCATTAAAGAGCATAGGATCTGATGGGTTCCAAATTAGTAACGGGCCTAAAGGAAAATATGAAGGACAAGCCATTTATCATCTTCTTCGTCCAGAGTACATTGCTTCCCAAATTTCATGCCAGAAATTCGAACCACCACCGCTGTCGCCGGATAAACCGTCACCACCACCGCCGGATAAACCCTCAGATTTCTCAATTATATTCCTCCCCACCGCTTATGTGATTCTTTCCGCCTCCCATCTTGTCCTCCTTTTAAGTGGTAAAGTAGATGTTGCAGGCGACGACCCCGACGACCCTCGTTTTCACCCAATCTCGATATCAACTACTGTTTTGGATTCACACAACCTCGAGGACAAGGCTGGTTTTAAGGGGCCGGCATGGACAAATATACCCACCAGAGAAGGCAACTTTATGGAAGGGGAGAGTTTCAAGCTACCTCCACCGGCAAAGCCTCCACCACACCCACCACCTAATCGTAATCGAGTATGGATTCTTTTTATTACCCTTCAACTGAGTGGTAGGAAAGAATCTTCCAGCATTGACCCGGGCAACATCCTATTTCTTCAATCTCCAAGGTCCATTGCATCGGGCTTTGCTTTCAATTTCAGTCTTGGGGATAAGGCATATTCGATAAGGGCAGTTTATGGAGACTTCAAATTGATCAGGGAGGATATAGTGCAAACTGATGGGAAGTTTACAATTTGTGGACAACTTGTTTGTGAGGTTGATTGTCTTGCCGAACAAGAAGATAATCAACAAGTGGAAAGGAATCATGGGATTAATCAGATGGTTGATCTATTCTATCATTCCCCTCGTCCTCCAGAGTATGAAAATAATGAGGTTGTTCTAAATGACAGAAAAGGTGGAAATTTGGCTGATAAGGATGATTACCATCAAGCTCAAGTGGAAATAGATTTTTAGCTCTCTACTGAATTGTGGCACTTGATTTCAAGCGACCGGCAACAGAAATGTGACCTCAAGTTGAACGTGGCGAAGGCTCAGGTAGAATTCAAGATATATGATCAACCAATATAACATGGAACTTGCACATTCCTGAGTTTGAGCAAGATAAATCCTGGAGTTGGAAGAATTTAAGAAGACTCTGTAAAAGGGTGTCAGCAATCACTGGACAGACTCAGATAACAAGAATATGCACTATTAGTTCAAGATCTTTTTCCTTACTCCAACCTTGAGGACAAGGTCGTTCAAAGGAGGGTGGCATTGTTAAGGAACATGGCAAGAATAGTTATAATACTTATTTTAGAAGGGGTATTTGTGACTTTTTGTAAGAGGCCGTTAGAGAAGGTCATACAGCCTGCGTGCTGCCTAATATCTTAGTAGTATAAATAGTAGAGCTTAGCTGCAGGAGGTTTTATCCAGAAAATGAGATAGAGAGGATCGGGCTAGTGCCTTGGGCTCATTGGAGTTTCTTCTTTGAGGTTGGCTCTTTGGGAACTAGTTTTCCATTGAGATTTATCTTGTATTTTCAATATAATCAGTTCTTGTGTGTGTTTTGAGTATTTCCCAATTTCTACTCTAGCAAGCTATTTGGATAGAATGAAATTCTATCTCGTTGGACTTTTAGAAAAGAATCAGAGGGAGTGCGAGAAAGGGATTGGAACGACGGACTCGATGAGCTTCTTCACCACCGGGAATCTTCTCTGCCCGTCCACCTCTGCCACCTCTAATCTTCTTCATCTCTGAATTTTCTTGGGCTTGGGTTGCTGCAAAAGAGGAACCAGAACCAGTAGAAGAATCAGGCGGAGCGACGTACTCGGGAGAAGAAGTTCATCACGCCGGCTATCTTCTTGCCTCGCCGTGCGACGTCGCTGGCGATCGCTAGCTCCTCCGACCACCACCCACCGCAAGGGCCGCCACCGGGCATCACCCAGCCACCCTTGGGCTTGGGGATCGAGCCACTATCGAGCCAAACGAGCCATGGGCTCAAGTGAAGGTAATTACGATCGCAATTAATTAGCGGGTTTGTTGCGGAGCCACCGTAAGGACCTTTCGGTTCCGCTTTGCTAATTAAATTTATGGTTTTTATAATCTTGAAGTTGATACGGTCCCACAGGTTCAAACCGCTCGGGAATCGGAAGTCCGGATCTTCAGTTATAGCGAATACAAGTTTTGACACCGATTGGCAGGTAAAGGACTTCGGATAATTACTCGGGAATCGTTGTTAATCCGTATGATCCGAGATTTGGTCACCTTTGAGAACTGTTGCTAATGAACAATTTTTATATAGAAAATTATTTCAAAAGTGAAGCGGATAATTAGTTATAAATTCGCCAAGATGGCTCCTTAAAGCATGATAACTAAGGATTTTTTATGAATCGATATTCGGAAATCAGATCGTTTATCGATTAGGAAGTTGTAGGAGTTGAGAATACAACTAAGAAGTATATCCATGAGCTCGTTGTTGAGAAATCTTTTGTTATATTTGACAAAAGGGTGATAAAGATTAATGTTGAATTGCTAAGGACGTTGAGCACGCCTTCTAAGGCAAGTGGACGGTTCTCTCTTGCATTATTGTTATTAAATGAGGAATTGAATCCCATTTAATATTTGTGTTGGGAACAACTTTTGTGCTTAATAAAATATAATAGGTTGTTGTATTTGTTAGAAATAATGACCATGTTGTTTATTCAGTTTCGCGCTAGAACTAGATTTAGGTCCGTTATGTGTGACCTTGTATGTTGTCTCATGATGAGACATTGTTGTGAAGTAAGTTAATTTCAGGGGTAGGAGCCGAGTCTCCGATAACCTCTTTATAACACAGTCTATATTGGGAGGTTTAGTTCGCTATCATATCCCAATATTCGGGTCATGACTCATACCTCACTAAACGCTGGAGGAGGTATTTATGCACTCTAGCTAAGTGTAAATTGGTACTAGGTGTTCGTCAATGATCATGGATTTCATCCCTCTCATCTTGACGTCTCCATGTACATGTGGATTCTCGGCAGTTTTAGCCGATTAAAAGTTACCAACATATTTGTGAAAAGTTTTGAAAGTATATAAAATAAGTGTGCTAGGCACATTGATGTACCCGGATAGTTAGTCTATTCGATAACCATTCTTGCTTCCGGTTATGAATGATTCTTAATCAAACTTTGATTAAGTCAATCTGATTAGTCGATGGAGGCTTTTCAAAATGTTATGTGATTATTATGAGTTCCCAACAATTGTTCATGTTTCGTAAAGGAACCACAAGTTGTGGTGTCCTATCTCTTGATTATGCATGCTTCATTCTTATCCTCTATGGGATTGCTAATTGTTGGATCATCGACCGGTTGTTATTCGGATTTCGATGCCAATATGTTTAGTCACTACCATAAGAACCAATCAATATCTCCACTTGCTTAGTCTTTCATTAGGCTAATCCGACCACTTTATTCAATTGCATGGTTGGCTGGTGTCCACCGTTGTATACGACACATCAGGTATTTCTTGGAAGTTGATTTGAGAAGTGGATCAAGAAGTTGAAGAAAAGTTTCCAGAAGTTGTGTTTGAATGAAGTTTATGGATGGGCCACTATAAAGTTATGTTAGGAAAGAAGAAGCTAAGAGTTTACATACTAAAGGTTTTGTTGAGACAGAAGATTGTTCTATCATCTTGTCATAAAAGCTAATGCTGTAGACCATTTGTATTTATTCCGCTGTAATGTCTTCTTAAACTTTGTAAAGTTGAAGTAATAAAGATTAGGTTCTTTTGCAACATTTTATTGTTTTTCGGTTATGATTTAAATAAAATCCAACTTTTGGATTTTTAGTTTGGTCGGCCGGTTTAAAGCCTTGGGTAGCTTCGGTTTAGTCTTAATCGGGGTTACTGGCAGTAATACCTCCAGGGTAGGAAGGGGTGTTACACATAAGAATTAACCTGTTCGGTCTTGGGTCCCTAGTTGTTTGGGTCGGGCCGGGATGCTCCTCACCCGTTATATATTAGGCTAGCCAGTCATGATGGCACGATTTGGGCTAGTTGCTTGGGCGCACTCATTGACGATCCGTTGGCTCTAAGGCCATTATGTTTTCAAGTGCCAGCTGGGCCAGACCAGTTGCCACTTGAGGGGGGTTATGAAAATATCTTTCTCACATCGGGAAATTGAATAATAATGAATTGTCCAGTATATATATTCCTTGAGTTACTCATCTTATTATCAATTGGTTTTAGAATTGAACCCCATAAATTTATGTGTTGGGCTTGTTGTGCATGTACGTTGTGACGGTCTCCCCCTCCATTCGTTTTGTGGCCCACCGAACTTTGACAATAAGTTTCAAGATACACATAATTTTTCTCTTGACAATTCCTACCCATGCTTTTGTACATTATGGAGGAAACATACAAACAAAGAACAACTTGAATGTTAACAGTGCCTTGTCCAACTGGCTAGCAACAAGATGAAAGATAGAAATTGAAATCAAGTACAAAAGTTTGGTACACTCTCATTATGTGCTCTATTTTTATCTTCTTTTTTCAAATGTGGAGCTTTTATACCATTTTAGGGTCATAGGTTTGCAGCCATTGCTATAAATATAAGTTCATGGTTTATGCTATTGCTCTTTGCTTTGCTGTTTCCCTCCCTCTCCACTATTGCAATTTACCCATTACATGTGCAAGTAGTCCATGATCGAAAAGTTAGCTGATCTAGCCAAGAATAAAAGACGGTACGTATGTTACATGTCCGTGTCGAAAATATATGGTGAATGTCAGAAAATGTGAGGATCAAATACATTAAGAAAACTTTTCCCAAGTCAAACCGGGTGAAAATTTTGAAAAGTATGTTGGAAATGACTAGGACACACATAGGATTACATTGTATATGTGTTTCTCATTCTTGTTCTTGTTACTAACTGAAAATGTGTACTGATTTCCATGTAAGAGGTTTTTATGTCTTTTTTGGAATATGATCAATATTCATGATTTTATTATAAAAATTGGAAACAAATCTCGATGTTGAATGATATAATCGAGTATGTTGAGACAATAAAACTTGGACATGTAATATTAATATATGAATATATGTAACTTTTACATGAACCTCAAAATTTTGAACATGAACTACTAAAATATGAATATTGTATACTATATATAAACATAGGTATATTATAAGTGAACCTAAGATAAACTACATACCTATAACTGTACTTTTTGGAATTGATATATGTGAGCATCACCTTATTATATTATGAACATGTGTATAAAATATGTGGACATCTTGTAAAATATAATAGTTTTTCAAGTTTAGTGGCAAAAACGAAAAATAAAATCAATTTAAAAAAAATAAAAAAAAATCAAAATTACGATTATATTAAAGGTCTTTTTAACCTATGCCCTAAGAACATACAATAAGCTTCCCGATTTTAGAAATTAAAATTCTAAAAAGAAAACGAATAAATTCGTCGTAAAAAAAATTTAAATCTCTAAATAAATAAAAATATTAAATCTTTTTAAAACAAAATGCTTATCCTATTCCCTAAGGCATAGGATAACATATGATAGTGTTTCATCCTTCTAATTCAAAGATCCTCATATACTTATAGGTTTCATATTATATAGTATTTTCACTTGAAGCACTCTCATTTACTCATTTATATACAGTTGACTTAACATATCATATCGTTTTCCCATGCCAAATTGACTTTGTATTAATCTTTAATCTCTTTCGCAACCAAAATTGACTCATTATCATTTTATTAATTTATACTTTAATTACATTGATGAACAGAGACTTTCTTGTTAAAAGTATAGATGCTGCTGGAAGAGGATAGATCATTAAATTTGTTAGTTTTCACCATTTGTAGATTTTGTTGAGCAAAGGCTTTGATAATTTGTTTTTAAAACAAAAAATAATTGATTTCCCCATCAGATCTGAGTCATCACTCATCAGTGAGTATGCAATTTGACTGACCTAATTAATTTATACTCGTACATGCATATAAATTTTTTATGGATATTGCTATTTAAGATTCATTATTTTTCAGATAAGATTTTTATAAAAAAAAGTTTAATTTTGCAAAGATAAGCAGCACATGATTTTGAAGCCCACTCAATCCAGTTTTAGGTATTGCACCAACAAAAACATGTATTAATTCAGAAATCTGAGTTTTTTTTTTTTTTGTGGGTGGAAGTGGGATTTAGAGAATAAAGCCCTTTTGGTTGCTTTTTATCTTTAGATTATACAAGTTAAATTTAAGCAATTAATAGCATGAAACCTCTGATGAATTGGAATTAATTCAGATGAGCTCTAGTCTTTTTGTTTTTCTTAAGTTGTCAATTGTACTTAATTTTCAGTTTTTCCTTTTTTTTTTGTTTTTGTTTTTCAAATTGTCTTCTTGTGGTCAGAATTGCTGTTCTTTGTTGCATGCTGTTATCACCCATGAATGATTGTTGGTAGGTCATCTCAGAATCTCAGCACTACTCTTAGCCACTATCCCTTTTGAAATTTGTACTGTCACTGAATTAATGAAATAAGAAACAAATACAAGTGTAAAACTATGATATCTATACATTTTTCATGTTCGTGTCATTTCTATATAATATTTTCCAATTCTTGTGTAATATAGCCTGAAACCAAGTTAGTTCGAGCAAGACATCAAATATGTGCTCTGAGGTGATGGTGATCAAATGTTGGAGATTTAACATGATTTGCCAAACATGTTTGATTATTGGATACTGTCTGTTAAATTCAGCTAGGAATCTTAACACTGTTTCAGTGAATTTCTTGTAACATTTAAAGTAACTTCCCTCGCACACTGATTGATCAATCGATGAAATGATATCTAACGAAATAAAAAAGGGTTATAGCTACATGATTGACATTAAACTGATTTCACCTGACCAATGCAAAATGGTGCTTAATGCGTCATTTGGTAGGATATAAAGAGAGCGCATAGCCCTCCCCCAGATTACACAGTAATTACAAGACCATTTCTACATGATTGATGATATTAAGGGTGTGTTTGGATTATATATTATAATGCATTACATTTGTACAACACTTTATGGCTAGTTAGTAGAAGGTATATTATTAAAGCTACCAATAGCGCTGGTCATGGGTCACCTTATAGGTGGGTGGTGGAGCACTTCCACCACCCGACTCGCGAAATAAATTATATCATCCGGCCCACCCATCACCCACCCGTGGAACCTTTCATCCACATCCGATCCACCCGTCACCCGCGGGTGAGTCGGGTGACCTGTCACCTGCGAATTCTAAAATTACAAAAAAAATTTATAAACTTTTAGAATTAATATAAAAAAAATTAATGCAACAATTTGCTTACTGAAGTGATATCCAAGATATTCTCTAATATTTTATCCGTAAAAATTCACATATGTTGACCCACAAATTTCTAAATCTTTCATTTGCTTAAGTTCCAACAATAATTCTCAACCTTCTCTCATTAAAACAAGTTACTAGGTTATTCAAACCCATTAGCAAAAACGTTTGCATCATCGTAATGGCATTCCATTAAGAATTTAGCCTTTAGGGTCCATATAGTTTTAATATTTTAAAAAATCCCAAATTTTTTTTTTAAAAAGTCCCCAAGTCCCATACTTTCTTTTAGAAAAAAAACTAAACTTAATTTTAATTTAGAAAAAAATTTTACGGGTGGTAGACGGGTAGTGGGTGATGAGTCGGGTGATGAGTCGAGTTAAACGGGTGTAAAATTTCACCCATATCCGACTCATCACCCATTTCACCCGTCACCTGACTCACTCATAATTACGGTTTTTCACCCGTATAATTGGGTCGGGTGAAGCGGGTGGGCCGGTCACCTACGGATAATGTCCAACCCTAGTTACCAAAACTCGACTGAGTACGAACCTCTCAAAATTTTAGGGTTAAACCCGACTCAAAAATTAATGGGTCGAAGAGTGACTAGACCCACATAAAACATACAGTGGGTAGATTCGATTGACCCATAAAATTATCGGTCAGAACCAAAAGAACTCGAATTCGACCGTGCAATTAGGGGTGTTCATCCAGTTCAAATCGGATTGAAACATACGGTCCCTGTCCTGACCGATAGACCATAAAATTTGTAACATGTGGATCATAAATCGGACCGAATTAATACGATTCTGTAAGGTTTTGGAGAGTTTACATATTTTACTATAAAATTTAATATTTTTATGTTAAAAAATGGTTAAATAACGGTTCGGTTCGATTTTTGAATATAAATGGGCCGTCAAAATTGAAATTTTATGCAAATATGAATATTTTTTTTTATAATATTTAAAAATATATATTACAGTCCAAACCGATTCGGGCTATAAATTTACGATTCTAGATCAAATTAGACTGTAAGCCGTAATTTTAAAATATAGTAGACCGTGAACCGGACCGTAATATTCTGATCCATATTTACACGACCCTAAGCCCAACCCATTTAACGGGTTTATATAATGTTTTATAATAAACATTTTTCGAAAAGAGATTTCTAGACAAAATAGTATATCTTTTGAATTTAATAAAAGTGTGCCACGTACTACTTGTTTAATCTAATTTTATTATAATATACTACAATTTATAATTTGATTGTCAAACTAGCCCTATATAGTATTATAATGTCTAATTATTAGAAAATTCGACACCTAAAATAAGGGTGGGATTCAAACAAACTCATAAGAAAAAATTGAATGAAATAAGAAGAGAAAAACACAAGAATTTGTTAACTCAAATCGTCATATTAAGTTTGGAGGCACTACTAAGTTAGGAACTTTCCACTAGATCTGAGGATTACAAGAAATCAAGGATTACAAGATCTTATCTTCCTGATCTACACTAATCTGACCTATATAACCTAACCTCTCTAGTTCTCTGAATTTTTTCCCTCAGCTCTCTGCTTTACAGGTTTTTCTAGCACACCAATTACGATAATGCTAGTTGAATTTAAATAGAGAACACAAGGCCTTAAAGATAGATATAAAATATTATCCCCTCATAAACAAGAAGACACAATCTATCCTAAAAAGATACCCCAAACTTGAGTTTCACGAAATCAGCTTCGCATCGACACGGGACAGGACGCGGGCTCATCCCCGGGAAGGCGCGGTCGCGCCTCACCCTTCCTGACCGTGTCTTGCCTCAGTTCTCGAGACGCGGGCTTGTATGCCCGAGATGCAACCGCGTCTCCTTGCCCCCAGTCCGCGCTCACGGTGCAGCTTCCGTAGGCGCGGCCCCCTTCGCTATGGCACGGTCGCGCCTCTCCTGCTCGGGTCCATATCTAATCTCGAATCAGGCTCCCTAATCCAACACGGTGCAGCTTGTTCCACCTTTATCTCCTATTCTACCTAATCTCGAATCAGGCTCCATAACCCAATACTTATAATGCATTATAAAGTTTTACTCAAATGCACGCTAAAAGGGCTCTAGTATCCAGCCTCGTAAAAAGGATTATCTGTGGCCTTATAACCAAGTAGGCCTTGCTCACTAGTATTCACAATATAGAGATGTACGCTTGTATGCTTTTGAACAATCCTTCTCTACTTGACTGAAAATAGCTCCTTATGAAGAAATACAACACTCAGTTTATGAAAAATAAACTTGGTTTTCTGTAGATTCTTTACCATTCACAAACACATTTATTAGTGGAATACAGGCAACACTTTGATCTTTACAGTATATTACTGTCAGTTTGCAAAGAAAAATAAAGGAAAGGGGAAATGCTCAATTTGCTATGAACCTGGTGGAATTTTTTGTGTTTGTGCATTAAAAAGTTAAAAAATTTCCACCTGGGAAATCCATGCTTCCTGTAATTCCTTCCTCTGGTGGGTTCCTGTCCACACACATACATGGCCTAATAAATTAAGTAAATAAATGTATATTATTACTACTCTAGATCCAAGCTAATATGTCATCCACCTTGTCAAGAAAAAAGCTTTGTCAGTTATCAGTATTCATCAGCACTTTTTATACACTTTGTTATAACAAAATCCGTGTTTGTCATTTGTCTTTCCTCCTATATAAAAGGAACACACACACACCATATACACATAATGTCATAACATTAAAGTACTATTCTATTGCATTTGTTTTCTTTCAACACCAAAATTAAACATCAGCAACAACTTCAACCAAGAAAGATCTTGAAATGGATTCATCTTTAGAAAACAAAGGCGGGTTCTTAAGTCGTGTTTGGAAGAAATTTGTTGGAGTGGCCAAAGCTTTGAAGAAGAATGGAGAAGATGATCCTAGGAGGATCATACACTCTCTCAAAATGGCGCTCACCCTCACATTGGTCTCTTCGGTTTATTGTATTAGGCCGCTCTATGATGGAATCGGCGTCACAGGCATGTGGGCCGTTATAACTGTTGTTGTTGTCTTTGAGTTCACTGTTGGTAAGTAAATCTAATCATGTATAAAAGAACTCTTATTTCTCTACAAGTTATCGTTTTATGTTGGCGTAACATTTTTGTTCTTTGTTTTCTACATGTATAGGTGCAACTATAAGCAGATGTATCAATAGAGGATTAGCTACATTGTTGGCCGGTTCGCTTGGAATGGGAGTTCAGCATTTTGCAAGCCTATTTGGGGACAAAGGAGAGCCAATTGTTCTAGGAATATCCGTGTTCTTACTAGGTAAGTAAAATGGCTCGAAAGAAACTATAGTTTGCTTTCTTGCTTAATGGGTTTGTGTAAAAGTCATAGAACCCCGGTATATAAGTCCAGTTGGATTCCATCCTAAAACCAATGAACGCTAAGGGCCTAAGAGTAGTAGCTTGAACATAAGAGATTGGTGGGAAAAAACACACATTACACTATATTTCATTCACTATTTAGTATCTATATAAGACATCCAATGTTTCCTAACAATGTTTCGGTTTGAATTTGCAGCGACGGCAGCCACATTTACGCGTTTCATACCAAGAATCAAGGCGAGATATGATTATGGGATGCTCATATTCATATTGACATTCAGTATGGTGGTGGTTTCGGGTTATAGGGTCGAAGAGATAGTGCAAATGGCGAGTCAAAGAATAATGACAATCCTAATGGGAGGAACAATGTGTCTAATAGTTTGCACTTGTGTATGCCCAATTTGGGCAGGTCAAGATCTTCATAATATCATGGCTAACAATATTGAGAAGCTCTCCACTTTCTTAGAAGGTAATTAAAGATCACAATCTTTATCAACTACTATGATCAATGTACATTCATGCTTCTAAAGTTGAACCAATAATTTGTGAACAGGGTTTGAGAAGGAATATTTTCATACTCTTGACAATGAGATGGAGAATATTAATTCAAAGGATGACAAGAGGTCCTTTTCGACAAGTCATAAGAGCATCCTCACTTCTAAAGCTACCGAAGATAGTTTGGTATGTCGAAATATTGAAATTCAGCTTTCTTATTGTAGATGTATGTTATCTATTTTACCTAAGTATGTGACCTTGGTAAAAAAAAATCTCAGGCTAACTTGATGAGATGGGAACCATATTGCAATGGTCGGTTCAGTCTTCGCAAACCATGGAAGCAATATCGTAAGATTGGTGCTCTTGCAAGGGAATGTGCTTACCAATTTGAAGCTCTTAGTGTTTACATCAACTCTGATATGAAGGTATACATACCGATAATATTCATAATATAAAGTAGGTCGATTTTTCTAGGATGCGTCATTCTTATATGAAATCGTAAATCTTTTACAGATAGCATTGGAATTTAGACGAAAGATTCGAGATTCATGCACAAAGATGAGTAAAGAATCAAGCAAAGCTCTGAGGGAGCTTTCGGCGTCACTCAAGGCAAGGACACACCCGAAAACAGAAGCCGGACTCCATGTTGAGAACTCAAAGCAAGCCGTGAAAGAAGTTGAAAACATACTGAAATCGGCTTCTCTATCACTACTGATCCAAGATGAACAAGACCAACTCCTAGCAGTGGTTTCTGATGCAACGGTTGTATCTATACTAATTTCGGTGGTTGATTGTGTTGTTAAGTTGGAAGAAGCGGTCCATGAGCTCGCCAAGATGTCATGCTTCAAGACCGTTGAGCCAACTGTTTCGCCAGAGATGACAAAGGCGTGTCCAGCTCAGCTGCTTCATCTTCATAGAGGGATTGTGAATCCTGTTTTTGAGGATGTAATAATTGAAATCAAGTAGGAGAGTATGAATCCAAGTGCAAATAATACTAGGCAGGAACAACTTGTAATTAATGTAGCTTGTTAGGTTGATTGTTGGTTTGTGTGTTGGTTTTCACAGCTTTAATTTTTTTTTTTGGTTGAATCAATGAAAAGGGTGAACAATCATGTAATGAACCCAAGGTTATAGTTAGGTGAGGGGGTAAATTTACTTATTTACCGGTGTTAAATCCATGATTTAATTGATGTTATTTAAATGACTTTCCATCCTTCCACCCCTTCAGTAACATGATGGTAGTAACATAACCTTCGGCAACAATAGCAAACGGCAAATTATGGGCATAGGAACGGTAAGTATTTCTAAAAACTTTAGTGTTGATAACGTTAATTTTGTGAATGGACTTGGATATAATCTTTAAAGTGTTTCTCAATTGTGTGTTAACCATCAAAGTCAAGTTATCTTTGAATCAATAGGATGTCAAGTAATTGAAAATAGCTCAAGTAGTATTCTTCTGAAGGGAATATGTGAGAACAATCTTTACAAAGTCGATCCCTATTTCATACCTCATGAAAAACTATGTCTCCAAGTGATCGAAGATGTGGCAAACCTATGGCACAACATATTTGGACATGCGAGTCTGCAAATTATTGACAAGCTTCACCTACAGGATTTGGTAAGAGGGTTACCTAAGATTGATCCAAACAAGTATGAAATTTGTGAAGCATGTGTTAAGGGGAAACAAGTTAGATCTTCATTCAAATCCAAGAAGGGGGTAATTTCTTCTAAACCTATAGTGTGGATTTATGCGGGTGAGAAGTCGAGGGGGTAAGAGGTATATATTGTTATTGTAGATGACTTTTCATGATATTATTGGACTATTTTCTTATCTTCAAAAGATCGGTTATTTCAAGAATTCAATGCATGGGTAAAGCTTACTGAAAAGGTGCTTGGAGTACCTTTAGTTTCAATCAAATTGGACCATGGCTATGATAGATTGTCACAGTTTCTGCTTCAACATGGATATGTCCGAGGAAAGGTGGACAAGACTTTGTTTCTTATCAAGGAAGGAAAGTACAACTTGGTTATTAAGTCTATGTCAACAACATCATCTTTGGTTCGACAAATGACGGCTTAGTGAAGAAGTTCGTCAACCTCATAACCAATGAGTTTGAAATGAGTAAGGTTAGGGAACTTAACTTCCTTTTAGGACTTCAGGTTGTTTCGGGGAGATGATGGTACAAGAGTACATCAACAAAAATATCTTATAGAGTGTGTTAAGAAATTCGAAATGGATAGCTCAAAATTCTTTGACACACCAATCTCCCCGACTACTTCTCTAGGAAAAGATAAAAACGAGAAGCAAGTTGATCAAATCTTGTATCGAGGCATCATAGATTCGCTACTCTATCTCACTGCAAGTAGACCAGACATAATACTTAGTGTGTGTGTGTGTGTGTGTGTGTGTGTGTGTGTGTGTGCGCGCTCGATTCCAAGCTGACCCAAGAGATTCTCATCTCAAGGATGTGAAAAGAATTCCAAGATATCTCAAGGGTTTTGATAATTTGTGCTTATGGTACCCAACATCATGTGATTTTGGTCTAGTCGGCTACTGATGAGGTATTTTCGGTGGTCGTTATACCTATCAAAGAAACCCAACTTAACCAAACTTAGTAGAATGGTAAGCAAAGGTCGATCCCACAGAGACTCGTGTAAATGTGTTATTGCTTAAGTGCCAAGTAACGAATATGGGTGTTTGTAATTGTAAATTCTAAACTACTATGCAAAATAGAAAACTATCTAAGAATGCAAAATATGGTTTTAATCAAATAAGAGACAAGCGTGTTCAACTAGTTAAATCCATCATAGATATGCTTATTGATCATTGATTCTTTCGATTCTCAATTCCCTCGAATAATCTACCGTGGATTATCATCCAAAACTTTATATTTAGTTGAAAGAGCTAACAGTCTGAACAACCCTAATCATTTAACAACCTAGAACAACGTCTAGATTCAATTAAACGACAACTTTAAGTCCAAAGTATCGATAGAAACAAATACTCAACGCAAACAGCTAATCAAGTTATTTGTGGTCTATTCTCTCTACAACTGAATAGCCCGAACGGGTCTAAACAATTATAGTTTCTACTTTATCCAATCAATCCCGAACGGGACTTGATCAGATTAGTTGTAAATTAACCTAGAAATTCTATTAGGTGGCCAATATAACAAAACCCTAGAATAATTTTGATTCAATTAAGCACAGGGAATAAAACCTATTCAAGTTGACGAGAATCAATCAAACCTCACAATATTATGCAATCTATGATTTCAATAACTAGTCAAACACAATAAATTTAGCAATGCATAATTGAATTAAAAGCAAACTTACAAAGGTTCAAAGGTTCTTCCTTGAGAGAAAACCCTAGCCTCAAAAGTTGATCAAAAGTTCCCCTAAAAATAAACTAACATAAGGTTTATATATGTCTTCCAAATAATTCTCAAAAGATCTATCTTTAATATATGATATAACCCTAGGCCCAAAAGTCAAGCTCAAAAGTCGATCTAAGATGTCCGCGTAAAAACACCGATTGCTCGGTTTGCATGAGGATTGCGCGGCCGAGCAATTGTCATCCCGCGCAATCATCCCTCAGTTGGTATTGCTCAAGATAGGGTGATGAATTGCGCGGCCGCGCTTTTAGCAGTCATCCCGCGCAATTGCCTCGGTTCAGCATTCAGGCGTCACTTCAGAGGATATTTTGACCCACTTAAAGTTGGAATTTGGACTCGGAGTAAAAATATGAATTGTATCTCTTTGAATTAGATTTCCATTGATACCAAATTTAGCCTCATCCGAGCACTATAGCTCCCAAACCAAGCATTGCAAGATAGAGGTGTCGAAACAAGAACTCCAATGCATAGCCCAGGTTTAAGCGTTCTTTTCACACAAGCTCTTGGGCGTTAACTCTTCTAATCTTCACTTGTATCACTCTAAGTTTCATCAAACTCTACCACAATCATCTAGATCCATCCCATCCATTCTTGTTTACCTAAAGATCCGCAAAACCGAACAAAACAAGCGCAACTACCCGAAAACACAAGATCCTAGAAACTAAACTAAAACCAACTAAAACTAACTAAAACTTATGCAAAATAAACATAAATATGCATCCTAAACACTACCTAAATACAAGCTATCAAATTCCCCCATGCTTAACCCTTGCTTGTCCTGAAGCAAGACATAAATCCAAATCACACCATAGAAATGCACTCATACATCCATCTCAAATCAAACAAGCATTTCACATATAATTAAAAACTCAACCAAGACTTCTCAACATGCATTTTAATAAGCAAAAAGTAAAGATCATTCATTCATTCTAGACCTCACCAAGGAAATTGTGTTTGCACTCAACTCTCAAGTGTATAAAGGACGTGTTTCACTCGAAAATCACCCATGAAAACTAGACTACCATATGCTTGCATCAGAGTTCTAAATCTCCA
This sequence comes from Fallopia convolvulus, assembly GCA_964016875.1. NCBI lineage: Eukaryota > Viridiplantae > Streptophyta > Magnoliopsida > Caryophyllales > Polygonaceae > Fallopia > Fallopia convolvulus. The sequence continues at coordinate 9,336,499 of OZ024725.1, forward strand.
CCGCTAGGGATCAAATACATAACAAAAATCATGAGGTCTTTTTCCGGCCTGTAATGGGGCCAAGGTAAAGAGAAATTTGGAAGGGATAATATTTGGCCTGTGGTGCTAAATCTGGGATAAAGAACTAATCCTAAACCCAAATTTTACACTTTCTTCTTACTTCTCCCAACTTCTTTTACCAACTCCATAACACGCATTTATAAACTTTGTTTCTTTTTTTTCTTTTCTTTCTTTTGCCTCTTTTCAACTCTTTCTTTACTAATAATGAAGACTAACAACAATTAAGCTCAATTTTTGTTTCTTTGCTTTGCAACATATTTTTCATCTTCATTTTTTTTTCACTTTGCAACCAAGAGTTGTATTTCCTCTTTTCCACCTCTTTCTCCAACTCCCCCATACTTACATCAAACTCACACAAAATACAATCACAACCTAAAGTCCTAAATCCCGGATTATGAGTCAAGCTAATTCGGCTATGGATCATTTTGTGGAGCTAATAAAAATAGGCTTCAAGCTCAAAAGAAAGGGGTGTCAAAAACATGGATCTTGTAGGGTAGGAAGGGAAATAATAGGCTTATGAGAAACATTGCCTCAATCACTTTAATGTCATGCATTCAATCATATAAAGCAACCTCAAAATAGAGTATTAACACAAGTTCTAGAGCTAGATAATCATGGTGATACACTCAAGAATGTAAAGAATAAATATATCATGAAAGGCCAAAAATCAAATCTCACAAGGTTAATTGTTGTCTAGAACTTCATAATGAATCAAATACTCAAGCTAAATACATGATCCATCCTATAATCAAGTCATTTAATCAATGATCATACTTATATCATATAAACTTCAGTAAATCATGCAAATCATGGGTTAGAACTTATATTCAACTTAGAGAAACAAGAGGAATCAAACAATGGGGAAATAAGAACCTAAATGCAATATTTTTTTGTATTTGTTTTTCAAATTTTCTAATTTTTTTTTTCATTTTTTCAGAATTTTAATCAATGCATGCAAAAATTTTAAACATGACCTAAACTAATGCAAACTATATGCAATGCAAACAAGTAATTCCCTTTCCCCATGCTTAAAACATACTTTGTCCCCAAGTATAGTAAAAAGAAAAGGAAAGAGAAAAACTCACAAAGAAACTAGCTATCCGGGTAATGCGGCGGGAAATCCGACGGTGGTGGTGAAGGCTTCTTCGGGTTATCAATCTTCAGACCTAGGATATCTAATACACACACAAAGCTACCTAAAAAGCAAAAGATTATAACTGAAAAATAAAACTACTCTAAACCTTGAGTTGCCTTCCAAGAAGCGCTTGTTTAATGTCATTAGCTTGACCCTTAACATAAATTGACAAGATTAGACATTGCCAATGCCCTTAGCAACTTGTCAAATCCATGTGCACACATCTCAGAAAAACATAAGTAACACCATGATAAATTAAAGATGAATAATATAACTTGCAAAGATCGTTTTAATTTATCAAACCCGTGTGCCCAATTTTCATAAGATGGCATTTGTTCAAATAAATTCAACAAAAGTGGTGGCTTTAGAAAATACTTACAGTATGAATCAAAGCACTTGTCAGCAATACCACTTCTATCCAGGATGAACTCCATATATTCTCCATCTTCCACCTTGTGTTGTAGTCTTGGCTCCTCATCTTGGAACTCCATCAGCTCTAGATGTGAGAAGGTTGGGAAACTGAAGCATGGGATGTCAAGGCCTAACATCGGGTGCACCATGACAACGGGAACCTTAACAGGCATATCATGTTGATTTTCTCCCTCATGGCTATCTACTTCATCAGCAAAGAAGTCATCTTGGTCAACAAAAGAGTCTTCTTACAAAACTTTAAAACCCTCAAGCAATTTACTCCACTTGAGTGAAGATGACTCAGGCTCCCTAGGCTCTGTAAGAATCTCTATGCCAACACAAACTTCCTTTGGCTCTGTGATGATCTGCTCAACTTTCCTTATAGGTGTGACTTCATATTGGACATCAAATTCATCCTCATAACCCACATCAAGTGTCTTAGATTGCTCCTCAACTTGAATTTGGGTGTTTGACTCATGATCATTTAACTCCAATGTGATTCCACCACCATTTCCACACAACTCAAAAGGACATGAGATTGTGGAATGAAAACTTGAAGAACATGACTCACAGTGCTCCATGATTATAGCATCCTCCCCTTTTGAGATATCCCTGATTATATCCTCAAGAGACTTATCAACCGGTTGGGGTGGTTGGGAAGATGACTCAACCAGAAAGCTTTGATGGCTCATGAAACATAAGAAATCCCAGCATTCCTCAGGTCCCATATAAAAAAGTCTCCCATTGCTCATGTAATCTGTCAATCCCCTTGTCTCAAAATTCAAACCATTGATAACTCCCATGTTTACCTCTCTATCACTATATCGTAATCCCCAAGCACCAAGTTCAAACACATGGTCTTGAAATCTTGAAAAATAGTAATGGAAGTGTTCATCCTGTAGCTGTCTACAATCAAACAAAGCCATAGATTAGTAGCACGAGTGTTATGAACCGTAAGATAGGTTCACAACACCAAGAATAGCACAAAAGTAAAAACACAAATAGTGACGAGTCCCCGGCAACGACGCCAAATTTGATGAGGTATTTTCGGTGGTCGTTATACCTATCAAAGCAACCTAACTTAACCAAACTTAGTAGAATGGTAAGCAAGGTCGATCCCACAAAGACTCATGTAAATGTGTTATTGCTTAAGTGCCAAGTAACGAATATGGGTGTTTGTAATTGTAAATATTAAACTACTATGCAAAATAGAAAACTATCTAAGAATGCAAAATATGGTTTTAATCAAATAAGAGACAAGCGTGTTCAACTAGTTAAATCCATCATAGATATGCTTATTGATCATTGATTCTTTCGATTCTCAATTCCCTCGAATAATTTATCGTGGATTATCATCCAAAACTTTATATTTAGTTGAAAGAGCTAACAGTCTGAACAACCCTAATCATTTAACAACCTAGAACAACGTCTAGATTCAATTAAACGACAACTTTAAGTCCAAAGTATCGATAGAAACAAATACTCAACGCAAACAGCTAATCAAGTTATCTGTGGTCTATTCCCTCTACAACTGAATAGCTCGAACGGGTCTAAACAATTATAGTTGCTACTTTATCCAATCAATCCCGAACGGGACTTGATCAGATTAGTTGTAAATTAACCTAGAAATTCTATTAGGTGGCCAATCTAACAAAACCCTAGAATAATTCTGATTTAATTAAGCACATGGAATAAAACCTATTCAAGTTGATGAGAATCAATCAAACCTCACAATATTATGCAATCTATGATTTCAATAACTAGTCAAACACAATAAATTTAGCAATGCATAATTGAATTAAAAGCAAACTTACAAAGGTTCAAAGGTTCTTCCTTGAGAGAAAACCTTAACCTCCAAAGTTGATCAAAAGTTCCCCTAAAAATAAACTAACATAAGGTTTATATATGTCTTCCAAATAATTCTCAAAAGATCTATCTTTAAGCTGTACTCGGATATGATATAACCCTAGGTCCAAAAGTCAAGCCCAAAAGTCGATCTAAGATGTCCGCGTAAAAACACCGATTGCTCGGTTTGCATGAGGATTGCGCGGCCGAGCAATTGTCATCCCGCGCAATCATCCCTCAGTTGGTATTGCTCAAGATAGGGTGATGAATTGCGCGGCCGCGCTTTTAGCAGTCATCCCGCGCAATTGCCTCGGTTCAGCATTCAGGTGTCATATCAGAGGCTGTTTTGACCCACTTAGAGTTGGAATTTGGACTCGGAGTAAAAATATGAATTGTAGCTATTTGAATTATCTTTCCATTGATACCAAATTGAGCCTCATCCGAGTATGATAGCTCCCAAACCAAGCATTGCAAGATATAGGTGTCGAAACAAGAACTCCAATGCATAGCCCAGGTTTAAGCGTTCTTTTCACACAAGCTCTTGGGCGTTAACTCTTCTAATATTCACTTGTATCACTCTAAGTTTCATCAAACTCTACCACAATCATCTAGATCCATCCCATCCATGCTTGTTTACCTAAAGATCTGCAAAACCGAACAAAACAAGCCCAACTACCCGAAAACACAAGATCCTAGAAACTGAACTAAAACCAACTAAAACCAACTAAAACTTATGCAAAATAAACATAAATATGCATCCTAAACACTACCTAAATACAAGCTATCAGCTACTTAGATGCTACTTTACTAGTAATAAGGTTGATCGTACAAGTACATTAGGGATGGTTCAATTCCTTGGACCATGTCTCATCTAGGGGTGTTCACAAAAATCCGATCCGACCGATCCGATCCGAAAATCCGATGATCCGATCCGCAAAATTCCGAAACCGACGGATAATTATTCAAATCCGATCCGATCCGATAAAATTAGCCGGATTACCGGATCGGATACGGATCGAGTCGTAAACCCCCCGGATATCCGGGGGTATGATACTATTATTATATATATTTTATTTAAACTAAATTAATATCCAAGTTTAATTTTTTTCCCATATGCAATTCTGCATGTATGCTCGTCTTCAAAACTAAAAGGCTAGTTCCATAAAAAAAACACTAAAAGGCTAGTACTAATTAACTAGTAAGTAGTAACTACTAAGTAATAGGCCATGGCCCAATATATATAACAACACAACAACACCGTTTTTTTTGGCATATATATATATAATATGAATGAGAGATTGAGAGTAGCTAACCCTAGATTTCTTCTTTTCAAGTCTGCCGCTTCTCATGCTCTCTCCTTAGTGCTCACCCATTTCTTCTCTGAGAGGCTGTCCATTCGGACTCCTCTTCTAAGATCACCAGTGTTGCCAAGTTCCTGACTGCCTTTTCCATCATCTTCGAGACTCCGACCTTCAACTACTCTCGTCGGATCGTCGACCTCTCTGTCTTCTGAGTTCACTGACCTTCTCCTTCGTCTTCAGCGTATGAATATTAATCGTGTGTTGTTTTGTTATAATTTGCAGGTATGCAGGATCTACATATTGTGCAGCCAAGCTTCATCATTGATGAAAGTGTTGTTGATGCTTCTGCTTAGTATATATATTTAACTAAAAACGTTGACAGTGACTGTCATTTTGGTGTTATGAGCCTGTTTTTGTATATTCCAAGTCCTTGCATACTCTTGGTTTGGGGCTCACTTGATTTGAGCCTGTTTTTGTATATTCCAGTTCTTATAAACTATTGGATAGGGCTCACTTTTGTACATCACTGATGTGTTGTGATAATATACTATTAACTTATTAAGTTTAATAACTATTTAGTTTTATAATGGCTAGTTGTTTTGGTGACTTGAAATCATTTTTGGTGATTATTATATGTTACAACAGGTTGATTGAGAGTTTTTTGGAAACTCAGAAATAAAAAAACACGCAGCTGTGAAAAATCGGATATCCGACATGGATATCCGATCCGATCCGACATATACGGATCGGATATCCGAGTATTTTCGGATCGGATTCGGATCTCAATTTCATGAAATATTTTTTTCGGATATCCGATCCGATTAAGCTAATCGGATCGGATATCCGGTAATGAACACCCCTACTCTCATCTCATGGGTGTCTAAGAAATAGAATTTAGTTGCTCTTTCTATTAGTAGCTGAGTACATAGCCGCAACTATATGTTGTACCCAACTTCTTTGGTTCAAGCAACATCTTCATGTACGGGTTGAAGTATAATGCAATTCCCATACTTTGTGATAACACCGTGCCATTAACATCTCCAAGAATCTAGTTCAACACTCACGGACCAAACACATAGAGATCCGTCATCATTTTCTCCGTGATTGTGTTGAGAAAGGCAAGGTGACTATGAAATTTTGCATGGAGCTAGGTATGATTTCCCTTAGCTAAATCTATTTTCCTATCCATGTTTCCTTGATGATTGGCTAGATTAAATACTCTTTTTATGATTTAATAGTTTCATGATTTTAAGGTATTAAGTCTTGAATGATTCAATGTTACTAACTTAAGAACCATGCATATCTTTATGTCTCTAATTCTTGTTTCTTGAATATTGTTCTTTATGCATCATGAAACCTCTTTTGATCCCAAAAGAATCAAATTCGATGTTCCTAACCCTCATTACAAGCACAAATGACGGTTGATACTACAACCAACCCAAGCTTGTCATGTTAGAGAGTCCGTATGAGCTTATTTTTGTGTTTCTTGATTAAATGGAGACTTATCTACTTGATTGACAAATCCAAAATAAATGTATTTTCCATTGGTTCTCTTTGGCACCTCTGGTGTAACACCCCCAAAGAATCAGGCGTATTCTCTTTCTATGGATGTTTGCAACTTGGCAAAAGTCAAGAGCAAGTGACTCATGTGGGGAACATCGTCTATGTTGAGAACCCGTTAAAAGTGGGGAATTTTGATTTCGAAGAATGACAAAAACCAACTTTCTCAATGGCATCCTTTTAAATTTGGAAATCTTTAAGAAGATGTACAACATTTTCGGTTCTATCGAGACTATCTTTAAGATTATTTAATTGCCATTAAATCAACCAGACTCGAGTTAAATAGAAAGATTGTCCAAAAGGTACATACTCTCTCTCTCTCTCTCTCTCTCTCTCTCGCATTATTCAAGATAATCTTTTTCTCTCGCTCTCCTCTGAATTTTTTGAAACCTCTCTAAACCCTCACCCATGGATTCCTCAAACTCATCTAAACTTAATCCTTCATCCCCTTTTCGTGGCAATGAATCGCCACGTACACTTGCTCTTAAGTTTGGCAAGGTTGTTGATCCACAAACAGTGACCATTCTCTTAGCCGCCATGAACGTCGATGCCTAGAACTCCTAGAACTCCACATCGACTACCCAAAACCCAAATCTCCAACAACACCCCTTCTACTTCTTGAAGACCTAAAATCCCAAGAAACTTCTCTAGAATCTTTAGAAAAAAAGAACCAATCCCCATCAAAATCACCCAAGCTCCTCTAGAAAACCCTCTACCTACTCCAATTCCTAATTCTCCACAAAAAAACCCCGAACCAGCGGAGAAATCTGAGGAAGGACAAAACTTGACCAAACAATTGGTTTGCAAAATCCAAACACAAAAACTGAGGCCTTTCAGGTCGAATTTGATTCAGTTTAGAGTGTGGTTCAATCAATTGTTGAGATGAAAACTCAAGAAATGGAGGAGAAAACAAACACGGTGGAGAAGAAGGCCACCGTAGACTTGGCGGGAACCTCTACATAGGTTGGCGACGTCGTCATGCATGTCAACCATTCTAACAAGGTGGTTAACGTTGCTGATGTTCCCAACTCACCCTTACAGTCGCCGAACTTTTAGCATCAAACACACTCTAAGCAAGGTACTCTTAGTGATCCTAATCTGGCTAGTTTTAAGGATTCTTCTTTTGTGTCTAGGGCTAGGGCAAAACTAGAGCTTGAGAGGAATCTTTTTAGGTCCTTTAAGAAGACCTTGGAGGAGGATGTGGAGGTCACAAAGGAGGTCAAAAGACCTAAGACAAAGGGGGTTGTAGCTAAGTTGTTAAGAAAAGGGGAAGGGATGCTTCTCCCGGACTTGAAGGTTCTGAGGGTGGAGACTCAGTAGTCTCTAAGAAAACTGTGCATAAGAGGGCTAAGAAAACTCCTACTATGGTGAGTGGGAGAATTGCGGGGAGTGTGAAACCTAAGAAAGATAGTGTGGAACCTTAGCCTAGTATCAATGTTGGAAATGGAGAGTTTGTCAAATATCTCATAACTAGTGATGTGTTTAGTGAGTCCACTAGACTAAAGGTTGTTTCTGAGTGCTGAAATCTTAAAGCTGGGAACATCTCTTTGTAGATAAAGAAGATTTAACTCGGTACAAGTTAAGAAGTTTTATAGGTCTCTTGATGTGGGGGTATAGACAAAACCACTATGAGAACATACGAGATAAATGATGAAAATTTTACTATTTCTAGCATGGAGATTGCTAATTTACTTAAGGTACCCCATAATGGCTTTGTTGGATATTATAAGGGTGATTGGCCAGAAGATGTTGATTCTACTGAGATGTTAAGTCTGTAACTGAGGTGGAGGAAGTAGAGAGTGGTGCCTTTGTCACCAACTCAATGTAGAAAGAAAGGTCTTATTTGCGTGGGTAATTAGCAACTTGATTCCTCATGAACAAAAGGGGAACATTCCTATGATTCGGGATGTCTTGGTGATGGAAAAGATAATCAAGAAGGAAATTGTGAACTTTGCTAGGTTGATCTTGTTATACATGCACTTTGTGAGGGAAAGTCCACGACAGGCTTTGTCTTTTTTCTCTATTGTCAAGAAAATATTGGAATATCATGAGGTGTATGAAGTTGGGGGGTGGGGGGTTAAGTATGTCAAGAATCTCAACCATGACATGGTGCGCAAAATGGGTTATGAGTTGGTTGGTAACATTGGGTGTCTAAGGGTGTTGGAAAAGAGGTCGTCTCTGATGATGATATTGAAAATACTGATGTGGGCAATTCTACAATAGAAGATGGTTCGCACTCTAGTTCAACTTCTAAGATTTTTTGTGAGTTCCAACAGAACCGGTTGTTGCTAGAAAAGGTTGGGCAATTCCTGCAAGATCAAGTTGCACTCAAAGCTGAAGTCTGCGACATTAGTGATGCACTTGTTGATCTGTCGAAGTCTTTGACTTAGCTCGAGTCGCCAACATCCATCTCTCTTCTACTTACCTAGCACATCTCACCTCTCACAAAACTTTATCTTTTCGGATTTATGTGTGTGTTTGACTTTCTCTTACTTGTTTGGTTAAGACAATATCGTACTTTGTTGTGGTTTAATCTTTGTAACTTTTGTTGACTTCTATGGTTTACCCTTTTATAATTATTCTACTGCTTGAGTATTTTGAGTTTTCTTTTTAATGATGCCAAAAGGGGGAATAGGTTGGGGATATATAGATAAAAAGGGAAAGTTAATATTGAATGTCATGCATGTTATCCAACACATGGGGGGAGTTTTTAGAAAATTTGAGTTTATTATCTATAATGTCGTTGTTTGGTGTTGGATGTTTTTGAACAGGAGAAGTTTGTCACCATCAAAAGGGGGGAATTTGTTAGAAAGCGAAGCTTTGATTTTGATGGTTCTAACTTCTAAATGCAGTGAAATGGCCAACATCAAACTCCTATGAAATATTCGTGACGTTGCCAACATGAGATATGTCCCAGACATGGAATAAAGGCGAGGTTGCAAGACCTTGAATAAGCGTGAAAGATTGTGCACGGGATTGTGATATTTGTTTATTCCTATGATGATTTTGTAAGGATTAGAATTATATTATCTTCTATAACCGAATTGGATGATAATATATTTCCTCATACCTAATTTCGTTCTATTTAAACCTAGAGATTAGGTTAGAATAGACACGAACTCCATACTTGTGAAAGAAAATTCGGATTGTTCGAGTGTTCGAAGAGAAAGATGAAAGACGCATGCGAGGTTTTGTAATTGAGAGTAGGGTCTTGCTCGGTTCAAACGAGTGTTATCATACTGAGAGAGTATGGTTACCTCCGGGTTATTCTTGTAAGCATACTAGAGAGATTAATAAAGTAAGCTATGGTTTTTACTCCGACCAAGCGAGAACTTGAAAGGGAGTGGTTTTTTACTTAGTCAACATAGTTAGCTGACTGAGTGTTTCCACTATAAAAAGATTTGTGTCAATTATGTCTTTCATGTTAAGATTAATTTCAGTTGCATATGCACTTAGGTCGGTGACTTTGACTAAGTCAACGACATCTAGTTAAGTGACTTTCAAAATAAATAAAACTTCAATTAATAAAGCTTTCAAACATCTAATTAAGTGGTTGAGTCTCCAAAAATAATTTATAGAGATTTTTAGTTCAACTCTCCTAAGTAGTGATTATCCAAATAAATAAATAAAATTACTCCAGTAAATTTCAATTTGCAAGTTGCAAAGAGAAGATTCGGACACATTCCTAAAGATCGAGTTGTGAACTTGTGATTAATTAATCATCCATGTTAACTTACTAAGTTGTGATTAGTGAAAGGCCTGTTAAATTTTAATTAATAACCACGGATTAGCAAAATGCCGAAAGCAGAGCATAACAGTAGAAAGCTGAACAAACCTGCTTGCTATATATATACTATTTTTTGTGTTGATGAAAACGTGAGAATGTGGAACCATTTTCAGAGGCTGCCAAGAATCTCACGTATATTCCCCTCTCTTCATTTTACAGCTCTTGACATTATGACGTGGACTCCACAATTTTTATACCACCACAACCCACATAATTTTTGAACTTGATTTTGTTATTACACTTTGGCAACTAATATGAAATTATAAAGTTGGATACTATGAAGGACTAACCACACATTTTATTGAATAGAAAAATTAGAAGATAACTAGCTTTTTAAGCTCCACAGGCCACGGGTGCATATATAATAATTAATAACCATATCAATCATATTGTATATATAAATAAAAAATTAATATTGATTGAAAAGGAAAAAAATAATCCCTACGAAATTTTTTGATACATTATAAGTAGCGATAATTTTTTTAAATATAGAATATGACATAGCCTAAGGACGTGGAATTTTATTAATCTAAATGCCAAAAAATAAAAATAAAAATAAAAAAAGAGATCAAACGTGGGACTTGAATACTTCTGCAAAGCTACTTGATAATGATAAATGATAAATGATCAAGATTATACAAACCATGTTTAATTGTTTGACAAATATAGAAGCTTGGCCATGAGTTCAGTCAGATTGAGATCAATTTGATTGTTTAAGCCGACCCATGTAGAGAGATTAGAGAAGACTCTTCTGGTCTTCAAAGAGCCATCCAGATTCAAACCCAACTACAATGACATGGAGGCCACATGCCTTGTAAAAATGGCCTCTTTTCTGGGTCATAGAATCTAAACCTATTTTACGTCAAAATTTTGAACATTCCTCGTCAAATTCCAAGGCCTCCTATCAAGCATGTGAATCCCACAATTCACTAATTTATCGTGTTATTTTAACGGTCAACTTTGCACCTCACATCCCATATTTACTCTTTCTTTATTATTTTCCTGCTCTAAAAGAACCATTCGTTTCTAGTGTCCTAAAGCTGAATACCCAGAGAATGTTCATCTTCAATGTGAAGCCACGTTGTTTCTTACTATTCCTGTTTGGTACAAATTGCAAATTAATGCAGAACAAACACAATGACTACCAAACCTCTATTTACAACCTTTTACTTTGTAAACAAGTCTTCATACCACAGAGCATTATCATTTAATTACCATGAAACTCCCTATATACATTACCATTTTAAACTGCTACTAACGAGGACAAAGCTAATTTCTATAACACATTACTACAAAAAAATAGAAATTTACAGAAATTTTCTACCAGCCATAGACTGGAAATTCTACTTCTGGAGGCAATAGATTTAAATCTTTGCTGAGTTGCTTATCATAGCAACGAGTTCCAGGTATTGCTCCAGTTGCTAGTCTAAGAATCTCATTGCCAGTAAAGCAATAGTGAGCAAATGCCAATGACCCATCAACCATATCTGATAAATTAGGCAATGAAGCTGATTTTGTCACCAATTTGCCTTTCCTATTTGTGGATTTCGCATTATTTTCTTCAATTTTCAGTAGTTTATCAAGATCAGAGTATTCCATAAATCTCTGAGTGGCAGCCTCCCATGAGAGCTTGTACCTCTCCTCGGATGTAAGGGGTCTAGGTTCATTGGCCAGGGCTTCTTTCACCTTTGCAACAAAATCTTCTGAATCTTTGTATATCAAACAATTTGTGAACGACTTGAAGAACTCGTTTGATGGGTGATCTGCACAAACGACAAATTTTCCCATGGCAAGCGCTTCAGCCGTTGCTGTGCAGAGCACATCACTAACACTGGGATTTACAAAAACTTTGTACCTAAGAGAAGAAAAAAAGAGTAAATGTCAATTCAATAAAATTCCTGCATTCTATAAGTCTAAACCGATATTTTTGTTACTACTACCTTCATTCAGAATAGATTGTCATATTAGTCATCTTATCTAAGACAATGTATTCATTGATGGGTGGTTGCACATATTGACTCTTTCTATGCAAATTATCTTTATTCATTGGCTATAAATGAGGTGGGTAGTTAATAAATTGTGAAATTTAGGAATTTTTTTAGTTTAATTAATGATTTCCTTTATAATTATGTTAAAGTTAAAATGACAATCTTTAGTGAACAAAGGGAGTGGCTGTTAAAACAAAGAGTATCACCGGTACCTGTGAAGAGAATCATCAGCATGGTCTCTTCCTTTCTGGAAGTCAAGATTGACACTCAAACTTCTGGCTAGGCTCTGGACTGCTTGAGCATCCTCTCCACTACCAAAAACATCCAATTTGAAGTCATCCAACTCGTTTTTGTGCTTTGATAACAAATCTATTAATTCCTTATATCCTTTGGCCCAAACCATTTTCCCTAAGAAATATGCTCCTTTAGAGAAGGCTTGCTGCCCAGATGCCCTTTCAGAAGCTAGCTTCTCTCCAATCTCTAAAAACTTTGGGTTCACTCCATGAACATTACATATAACAGATTTTGGAAGATCTTGAGTGGCAGCAGAAAGGCGAAGTACCTTGGTCAAATGTAAATTTTGTAGTTTCAGCAAAGTCAAAATAGTAAAAGCACTCATCAATGTAAGTGCTCACAGAAATAGAACTATGGAAATAATCATACCTTGTGACAATGTGCACGGGCAACCAAATTGTTTATATGTTTAACAAGGAATGCTTGTATGGCGCCATATTTCTCCCTCTTGATGTATTCTAAGTAATTTGTGTGAACAATACCAACAACATGGTTGAATTTGTCAGTCCATCGCTTCCCATGATGATACCAGTTCAAATGCTCAGGTTCTTCTAGGATACAAATATCAGCATCCTTGGAAGAGATGAACTGAGAAGTATCTCCAGTAGGAAGGATGCTCCGTCTTTCCTTTGAGAACTGAAATAATTGAGCCAGTCAGCAAGTCTTTAAAAGAAAAGCATATTTAACTATATAGAAATTGAAATGCAAAACGTAGGTTTATAAATTATAAATCCTACCTTTCCAGGATAGAAAGAAATCTTGAAATCGGATTTAAATCCAATCCTTTCCTCCAGCCAATTGCGTATATAGACCTCTTGTTCCTCTGGTGAACTGAAAGTCAGATTATTTGGATAAACCAGTTCTTGGTCAGATTTTGACAGCCAGGGAACCAACAGAGTGACATTCTGCTTAGCAGATTTAGCTAAATATGCTGCCCGAAACAATGGATTCACTGCTGTGCCTGTCATCCAAGGCAAGCTAGCAGTAGTCACAATGGCAACATGTCTTTTCAAGTTGGGCATCAAATTCTTCGTGGAGTCTGACCAAAAGCCACCCTCATAGCAATGCCCGGTGCTTTGGAGCACACTGGCTATCCTCAAATCCAGTTCATCACTAACTCCATTGCTTTCAATAATTGAAGAGTCGCCTGGAGATATGGACTGGGGTAAAAGCTGAACCTTTCTTTTGCTACATAAACTGTCTACTATCTTGTCACATGTTTCTGCATACACAAAAGAACATGATTTAACCTCCACAGATATATTGTCACTCAACCTTACACTTGATAAAAATAAGGGTGATTTTTTATATACAACCTTCAAAAAGTTTCCTAGTTAGCTAAATATCCTAGGTTCAAATTTGTCTACGTGCATGACTTGTTATTTTAAGTGAATGACATAGTGTAACATATTGATAATGTTTTTCAAGTGCATAGTTGCATCTCAATTTAGTTAAAGCAGCGCCCTTGGCTGCAGCTTTGGCTCCAAGGAACAAACAATATCAGCAAGAATTTCACTAGCTCTTCTAATATTAATGATATGAAACTACAAACCAATTGTAGATATCAACCAAAAACAGCTATAGTTAGGAGCACCCTCAAATTTTCTCAATCCAAAATAAATGTATCATCAAAAGCCACAGCAAAATAGGGATAATTGTGGTTGTGTCCTGATGAACTTGCATAGTTAACTTAACTATAAAAATAATTAGCATCATTTACCTCTCCTAACACCAAGTTGATCCAGAAAAGGCTCAGATTGCCTAACCCAATATGCTAGAAGCTCTGGTACATCCAATGGCGGTACTTCCTATATTAAGGATGAAAAAGGATAGAAGTAATAGTCAAACCACCATTTCTTGAAACCTTAGTAACAAACTCAAAGCGGTGGATTACTTGAGAATGGAAATCTTGAATCTACTAATGAGTTGAAACATAAATCCAATTAACTTGACAAAATGAGACGAACCTTAGAGTCATGAGAGTCCCTTTGGAATGTTTTCTACAGAGATGGAAATAAATTCAAGTAAGTGACTAATCGTAACAATATTGCAATATATTGTAACAAAAAATCATTTGAAATCATACTAACTATCTTGAGAAACGAAAAGCAGAAGACAACAATCAGCAGATAAAGAAAATTCAACATCCAACATGAAGATGAACAGCCTTAATAAGGCTGGCCACACAGAATGAATCAAGTAGTTGGCAAGCTTTAAATACTCCAACATAAGATATATCTTCAGACGTTCCGCATATAATCATTTTTTTATGACTCGGTATGCTAAAAATCATTTTGTTTGCAATAGGGAAAGTTGGTGTATAACAGTAGATCTTCTTGAATACCTTATACGGCTTGTACAGAGATCCATATCCACCAATATGCTTTTTGAACACGCCACTTCCAACCATTCATAATAGTGCAAATATTTTTCAAAAGAAGTTCTCAGACACAAGAAAAATCAATATGGGACCATATACATTGAAGTGAACTCAAGCAATCAGAAGAGGTGAATCGTTTCACATATAAACATTAAACCAACTGAATGGAAATAATGCAGAAAACAATTGAACCGTAGTACCAGGAATAGCTTTATAATTAGTAAAAATTTAACGGTGTGCATACCAAACTGGACTTCAATTTCTCCAGAAACTCATTGCTCTTCAGCCCTCCCAATATCTCCTCCGACGATTTCTTCACCTCCAAATCCCTAAGCCGCGTCTTCAGAGCACGAATTGGCTCCCAATCTCCAAAACGTTCTTCTCCGTCCCCTTCCGCCTTCCAATCCCATCTAAACTCCTTAAACCTCAAACTATTGTTCTCTTTCCCCTTCCCCCGCTTCCTCCTGCCACCCTCCCCAACCTCCACCTCCTCCACAATCGCATTCTTGATCGCCGACAGATCTATCCTAATCCTCGCCCTAGGGCTCCACTTCTCCACCACCTTCTGTCGAAATTCCGGCGACGAGTACACCCTACGAAACTCCGACAACTTCGGCCGCAGGCGCTTGACGAAGTCAATCTCCTTCGGCGCCGACGACGCCGAATTAAAAAAGTTCTCGAGCTCGCGATCGAAGGAGGAAGCCATGCTTTTAAAGGAGTTCGCCCTGTCCCTCATGAGTTGGAAGTCGGCATCCGCCGAGTCCTTCACCCCCCGCCACCCCTTCGAGATGAACGAAAACGCGTCCGCCGGCGCACCGCCCGTCGCCAACGTCGCTGACGCCGATCGCGCCTGGGACGATGCCGGCTGGGGGACGAAGTTGTTCATGGGTTTCACGCTTGAGAATTGATATGAGACTCCTCTTGGAGTCGATATGGAGTGTTGCAAAGAGAGATGAATACGGCGAGTCTTTTTTTATTATTTAATTTTTTTAAGGGGCTTTTTATTCGTAAGTCGCAACGGCTTCTCTGGAACCTGCTAGGGCCGACGAAGCCTGGGGTGGACACGTGTACGGCCACGTGGAAACATAACTTGTGTGGCGCGGAGATATGGCTGACGTGGAGAGGGAGCACATGCTATGCTGATGTGTATGGCTTCTATTGGGTGATGGTGATATGGGGGACCCGGAGCGAGGAAGGAGAATTCTAACCTTCGAGGAGGGGACAACAGAACACGGATGCCGGGGAGCCCATCGAAATTGTTTGTATGACACACTGTGTCATAACATAATGAATATAATAATAATAAAAGAAAAAAGAAAAAAGATAAAGTAGAAAAAGTAGAAGAGAGAGAAGAGAAAAAGTAGAAAAAATAGAAAAGGTAGGTAGTAATGACGTTTTTTAATTTGTTTTTTTTTCAGTTAAGGGTACACCAAACCTATAAGGTCGGATTTAGGTTTATATCACATATGGGCTATTTTGTATGGGCTTTAGGTTATTGGGCTTAGGTAAAATCAAATGGGCTCAGATTATGAATAAATAATGGTCCTAATCAATAATAGTATATGGGCTTATATTTTACTATCAGAAATAGTATATGGGCTAATATAACATATAATCCAAACTCGAGTACAATATCAAAACTCGATGAAGAAAATCCAGATATGAGAAATGGTGGAGCACTCGGGTAAGCGGTTGTCGTCGCCGGCTACGATGGACGAGGGGTCGATTCATGCTCTTATCTCAAGCTGGTCGTCATCTTCGATCTCGTCGCTCACTCTACTGTGTAGATATTAGGAAGAGGTGTTGGGAGAAAGGACACAAATCTGGGTTATTCATAATCGATGAAATCCCGGTATCATCCCCTCCATTCTTATGTGATAAATTTTGTAGTGAATTTTTTTTTATATGAATTGAACAATAAGTTGTATTTGAATTCAATTTGATGATGTATGCTAGCATATTTTTTCGAATTTGAATTTATAATTGCCAAATGGTTTTTTCTCGATAGATTGTGCTTGGGGATACATAAATTACAATTTTCCTGGTTTTTCTAGTACTTAAAGAAGATAAAATACAAAAAGAAAGGAAACGAGAGAGAAAATCAGATGGATTAGGGTCAATTGATGAATCATGATTTGGAATTGGATGTTTAAGCTGCTGGTCTTTATGAATTGAGGGAATACAGTTTGCAGTGTTGATGTCTTGTGCTTGATCACATCCTTTTTTGCCTTGTTGAAACATGATGAGAAAACAAATGCAATAAGAGAGTTATTAGTCGTAGTGATGATTTTGTGTGCCATTAGGAGTAGTTTTTGTACCTCAAGTTTTAAGAAATATGCAATCAAATTTCATAGTTCTATTTGGTGTAGATCTCATGCAATGGTATTAGTGATATGGCATCGGTATGTATATGTTTACCATTGGCAAAAAACAAGTTTGACACTAACACATAATTGTCAACAAGAGTAAATTTCCTTGTAGTTTTTCCTTACTTGAGAATCATCTCAAGCACCAGAAATCAAAAGGTGTTGTTTGTGTTTGTCAAACACATAAAATCAAAAGAAAATGCATCATAACATAGCAAATTAGAATCACAAGCAATATGCATAGCCAAAAAAAACAGCATAAATTATAACCATAAAAGGGTTGTTACTGCCCATATAGTAGATTAGTAGTATCACAGAAAAGCTTGAAATTGTCTTCTTCCCAACCACCATTGTTTCAGAAACTTCCTCCCAGCAAAACCAGCAAAAAAAAAAAAGTCTTCCATCCATCCAAACAACCATCAAAGTATTCAAAACAACCTTTAGAGATATAAGAAAAAGAACTTAAAACCGACAACACCAACACCTTACCTTTTCCTCTTCAACATCTTCTTCTCCTTTGTGGCCTCCTCAAGCTTCAGCACCTCGTCCCTCATGTAGGCTCTCAAATACTTCTTCACTGCACGGTGCATGGCCTTCCTTTTCTCAGTTATCTTATGTCCCGTGCCATTGGAGATTTGGGAAGCGTGTTGGAGGAGCTCTCTGACATTGTATGATTGCTTCTTCCTACCCAGACAGTAGGGGCATTGAAGCTCCCCATTTTTCTTCCTCAATTTATCCTGTCCTTGAACAAGTCTGTTGTAAGGTCCGTCGGGCTTGTCAACATATTCATCAATATCTGATTCATCTATGTCAGTTGATTCAGATTGAACGTCGTCGAGGTCCTCCCCTGCCTTGGACATCTCCTCTTGAGCCTGGGCTAGCTTTTCCTGGGCCTGGGCCAACTTCTCTTGTGCCCTGAGCATCTCAGCGTTTGCCTGGGCCAGCTTCTCTTGTGCCCTGAGCATCTCATCGTTTGCCTGGGCCAACTCTGCCTTTGCTTGGGCCTGGATGGGTTGTGCCTTCGACATCTAAACATTTTTGTGTACATACATCAAATTAGTAAAGCAGGGACTAAAGAATGAAAGGTTTATAAAAACAATTGCTTTCTAAATCAAAAATTGACCCAAATATTTTCTTATTTAGAAAAAAAACACCTTTCTAAGAATTTATAAAAACAATTGCCCCATACTTTCCTTATTTACAAAAAAGGACCTTTCTACGAATTTATAGCAACAAGGGAACCACACTTTCCTTATTTAGATGACAATCCACCCATGTTTTTCACATTTGAATTACGAACTGATTTTAACCGCTCATGGTTCAGTTGATTTCAGATTTAGAAAACAAACATAGAGGATGGAACCAACCTAAACAAAATCAAGAAATCATATCCACATCCACAAGCCATTAACGACAATTAGTATAGCCCTAGATCAGAGAAACAACATGCAAAGGGAGGACGTTCTCATAAACCCTAGATTTGAACCTTGTATCGTCTCAATCGACTACAAAGACCCTAAACCCTAAACACAATCAATAAAGGACTTTCTCAAACGAATGATGAAGTTAATCCTTTGGAACTCAATGGACTACAAGACCCAAACCCTAAACACAATCAATAAAGGACTTTCTCAAACGAATGATGAAGTTAATCCTTTGGAACTCAATCGACTACAAGACCCAAACCCTAAACACAATCAATAAACAAAATCAACATCCAACAGCCTCAAAGGACAACACTTTTAAACTAGATTTAAAACAAAACCGAATGCAACACATGAACATGCCAATTGATGTAATAAAGACTCAAACCCTTACCTGATTCATGCGTGTAAAAAAACACAAACGATTCACATCACATGGAAGAGGAAGAAGAAATTGACCATGCCAAGAAGGGTTGAAGAGTACCTTAATTTCTAAAAACTCTAGCTTGGGAGGGTTGAAGTCTTGAAGAGTTTTTCTCCTTGGCCTTCTATCGCTCTCCGAAGCTTCAAGATCTCAACAGAGGAAGGAAGAAGCAGATGAAGTGACAGAGAAGTTGAAGTGACCGAATTCTGACAAGTACTCTCCCACTTTTGTTTTTGGTAGAAACTCTCCCACTTTATTAAGGCGGTTAATTTTACGAAGTTACTAATTAAATGGATATTAACAGACGATTCATATTACAATTGCAATTATCCATTCCATTGGGTTGGGCCCCCGTTTATACTAAAGCCCAATTATGCGGGCGGGTTTTGGAAAACCGGGTTCGACTTAGGGTTTCTATAATGGAGCAAATTAATATGTTGTTATGGTAACACAATATTTGGGTAAATTAATTTTAATAAATAATATTAATTTATTAGGAAACATATAAAACCTATTGATTTTTTTGTCAATGCTAATGAAAGCCTTGTTTAATTAAATGCTTATTTTACCTACCACCTTGGTTAAAATAAATACAAACCCTAATCTTTATTAGTTTAGTATTTGAAATTTGGTACTTGCCATTATGATTTTTTTTGGTAGAAAGTACTTTACGATTTTTTTTTCATGACTATTGAGGATCTATCTACCAATAAACAAACCTTAGTTTAGTATTCCAAATAGGTTAATTTATGCAATTTTAGGGTGATTTTAAGCATTTTAAGAAAGTTGTCACTATCATCCTATACCATATCTATAATTTGAAACAAAGGAACCAAAGTAAATATACGAGTATTTAACCAAATTAAAAGATAGGATTTAAGGGGCTAACTTTCATTACGATTAAAAAAAACAACAATATGCAGTTCAGGAGTGCATTTAGGGAATGAAAAAAAAAACACAACAACAACTACACACATGTTGCCCCTAGCCAATGCAAGAATCCTAGTCGAGATCGATCTTCGGTATTCCATCGTCATCAGTTGGGAGGGTTTTCTTCCTTCCAGACCTACGAGCCGATTTGGACCCGCTCAGAGGTGTAGATGCATCTGGTGGCATCAGTCGTTTTGGTGTCACCTGGCCTCCGAGTGCGGTAAATACTTGATGCTCTTGTTCGAAGAGCATCAGTAGATCCACCAAAGGTGGATCCTCCGCTAGGACCTTCCTCGTGTCAGCCGCAAGCCCCTTGCGTAGAAGTCGAACATAGAACATCCTGGTTTGGATGGTGAGGTTGTTGGCTGTTGATTGCGCCTTGTCGAACATGGACAAGAGGCCAGTTTCAGAGATTGGAGTGGCGGGCACTTCTTCAAGAACCTGGGTGGCGACAAGGGGGGTTCTAGGGCTCTTTTCCGCCATTTTCGTGTTGTGGTAGTGATAGTGGAGGATCCTAAATGAGGTATTTATAATAGAGCGTTTAGTAATAATGATTGTGGAAAATTTAAATCAACCAATACAAAATTAATCTTGTGGTTCCCCGAGGCATTGATTGCACCGATTAATAAAAAAAACAGGATATTTAATTAAAAAAAAAGCATGCTACAAAGGTGGATTCGAAAGGTTTTTTTTTTCGTTTGATAATCAAAGCCATAATTTAATAGGGGTTTTATCAATTCAAAATCAATACTCCTATATGTTATTTAGGATATATATGTAACATTCGAAACCCATGCATCGTTCAAATTTACATATAGTTATATTTTCGTCATAGAAGACTTTGTATGCATTCAAAATATATGATATAAAATATATGAACATTCAAAATATTGTCGTTCAAATTTATAGTCTTTTTTTTTGAGTAAAATATATGCATTAAAAATAATGTTACACTTTTGTTTTTTCGATTAAATGATATAAAAATTATTATTATTGAACATTCAAATAAGTAAAATATACGCATTCAAAACAATACGGAGTATGACACTACTAGTAAGTATATATAAAAAAACATGTATAGCGCTTTCTTATAAGAAGGATCGAATCTAAATGAATGTAACACTTTGTTATAAGGATGATTGATTCTAAATGAATGTAACACTTAGTTATAAGGATGATTGATTCTAAATGAATGTAACACTTTGTGATAAGGATGATTGATTCTAAATGAATGTAACACTTTGTGATAAGGATGATCGATTCTAAATGAATGTAACACTTTGTGATAAGGATGATCGATTCTAAATGAATGTAACACTTTGTAATAAGGATGATCGATTATAAATGAATGTAACACTTTGTTAGAAGAATGATCGATATTGATTCTAAATGAATGTAAACCCTAAACCCTAGACCCTAAACCCTAAACCCTAGACCCTAAACTTTGTTATAAGGATGATCGATTCTAAATGAATGTAACACTTTGTTAGAAGAATGATCGATATCGATTCTAAATGAATGTAAACCCTAGACCCTAGACCCTAGACCCTAAACCCTAAACCCTAAACCCTAAACAACATGATGTAGAGTGCAACGATCCATATTAATGTAAAACTTTGTTATAAGAATGATCGATTCTAAATGAATGTAACACTTTTGTTATAAGGATGATCGATTCTAAATGAATGTAACACTTTGTTATAAGAATGATCGATATCGATTCTAAATGAATGTAACACTTTGTTATAAGGATGATCGATTCTAAATGAATGTAACACTTTGTTAGAAGAATGATCGATATCGATTCTAAATGAATGTAAACCCTAAACCAGAGACCCTAAACCCTAGACACTAGACCCTAAACCCTAGACCCTAAACCCTAGACCCTAAACCCTAAACCCTAAACCCTAAACATATAAATTAATATTGATATATTTATTCAACTAAATCAAAAGCTTAGAATGATCGAAACGAGAGGAATGGTTCTAGAGTGTAACGATTTCAAATAAGAATATACGATCGATTATAGAGTGTAACGATTTCACATAAGATCATAGAATCCCCCCTAATTCATCAATTGTTGTTATAATGAATTGTTTGGAACATTTAAATTAATATTGATGTATTTTTTTATTAAATCAAACGCTTCGATTTCATTATAAAACAAAAAAAGGTTCGTATAAAGATCAATTGCCAATGCGGCACAATTGGTCCAGGTACGCGCATATGCTAGTGAGGTTAATGGTTCGAAACGGGGGGCGATTGAAAGCCAACCTTTTTTTGTTTTTTTTCTCTCGCTAGAGAACTTATACGGAGTACTCAGTACTTCTCAATCAACAATGAGATCGACCAAATTCAAAAGCGTAAATTGCAAATGTGACTACACGGATCTGGGAAATTTAAATAGCAATTAATTACAATTGGGCATTCAATTAACGAGGCAATTATTGCACTGTTTTAATGCAGTTGAGGTTGATGACGTTTAACGAGGCAATTAACGAGCCAAAATTTTAATTTTTTTGTTTGGTAAAAAAAGAGTGCTATTTTTGCCC
This sequence comes from Fallopia convolvulus, assembly GCA_964016875.1. Lineage (NCBI taxonomy): Eukaryota > Viridiplantae > Streptophyta > Magnoliopsida > Caryophyllales > Polygonaceae > Fallopia > Fallopia convolvulus. The sequence goes on from OZ024725.1 coordinate 9,358,956, forward strand.
AGAGACAAAACTTTAATTAATCTTTTAGTAAACAAAATGTAACACTTGTTCACTGGAGTACTACTAACTTTAATCAATTTTTGAGAGAGTGATTGTAAACTTTAGAGATATATATCAATCATCATTTATTAGGTAAATAGAATACTAAGATAATAAAAAAAAAATAGTATTTTATTAGAGGTAATATTATTTATATGACACTTTCTTAAAAAAAATAATCGCTTTCTAAATGAATGTAAAACTTTGTTATAAGAATGATATATTCAAAATGAATATATCGCTTTCTTATAAGAAAGACCGACTCTAAATGAATGAAACACTTTGTTATAAGAATGATCGATTCTAAATGAACGTAACACTTTGTTATGAGAATGATCAAATTAAAAGGAATAAATCGCTTTCTCATAGAGTGTAACACCCTAAACCCTAAACCCTAGACCCTAAACTCTAAACCCTAAACCCTAAATGAATATATCGCTTTCATATAAGAATTATCGATTCTAAATGAATGTAAAACTTTGTTATAAGAATGACCGATTCAAAATGAATATATCGCTTTCTTATAAGAAAGAACGACTCTAAATGAATGAAACACTTTGTTATGAGAATGATCGATTCTAAATGAACGTAACACTTTGTTATGAGAATGATCAAATTAAAAGGAATAAATCGCTTTACCCTAAACCCTAAACCCTAAACCCTAAACCCTAAATAAATATATCGCTTTCATATAAGAATGAACGACTCTAAATGAATGCAACACTATGTTATAAGAATGATTGATTCTACAAGAATATATCGCTTTCATATAAGAATGAATGACTCTAAATGAATGTAATACTTTGTTAGAAGAATGATCGATTCTAGAGTGTAACGATTTCACATAAGATTATAGGATGCCCCCCTAATTCATCAATTGTTATTATGAAGAACATATAAATTAATATTGATATATTTATTCAATTAAATCAAAAGCTTAGAATGATCGAAACGAGAGGAATGTATCGTCTCTAGAGTGTAACGATTTCATATAAGAATATATGATCGATTATAGAGTGTAACGATTTCACATAAGATCATAGAATCCCCCCTAATTCATCAATTGTTGTTGTAATGAATTATTTGGAACATTTAAATTAATATTGATGTATTTTTTTAATTAAATCAAACGCTTCGATTTCATTATGGGGGGCATCCTATAATCAAACGCTTCGATTTCTAAATGAATGTAACACTTTTGTTATAAGGATGATCGATTCTAAATGAATGTAACACTTTGTTATAAGAATGATCGATATCGATTCTAAATGAATGTAACACTTTGTTATAAGGATGATCGATTCTAAATGAATGTAACACTTTGTTAGAAGAATGATCGATATCGATTCTAAATGAATGTAAACCCTAAACCAGAGACCCTAAACCCTAGACACTAGACCCTAAACCCTAGACCCTAAACCCTAGACCCTAAACCCTAAACCCTAAACCCTAAACATATAAATTAATATTGATATATTTATTCAACTAAATCAAAAGCTTAGAATGATCGAAACGAGAGGAATGGTTCTAGAGTGTAACGATTTCAAATAAGAATATACGATCGATTATAGAGTGTAACGATTTCACATAAGATCATAGAATCCCCCCTAATTCATCAATTGTTGTTATAATGAATTGTTTGGAACATTTAAATTAATATTGATGTATTTTTTTATTAAATCAAACGCTTCGATTTCATTATAAAACAAAAAAAGGTTCGTATAAAGATCAATTGCCAATGCGGCACAATTGGTCCAGGTACGCGCATATGCTAGTGAGGTTAATGGTTCGAAACGGGGGGCGATTGAAAGCCAACCTTTTTTTGTTTTTTTTCTCTCGCTAGAGAACTTATACGGAGTACTCAGTACTTCTCAATCAACAATGAGATCGACCAAATTCAAAAGCGTAAATTGCAAATGTGACTACACGGATCTGGGAAATTTAAATAGCAATTAATTACAATTGGGCATTCAATTAACGAGGCAATTATTGCACTGTTTTAATGCAGTTGAGGTTGATGACGTTTAACGAGGCAATTAACGAGCCAAAATTTTAATTTTTTTGTTTGGTAAAAAAAGAGTGCTATTTTTGCCCAGAGACAAAACTTTAATTAATCTTTTAGTAAACAAAATGTAACACTTGTTCACTGGAGTACTACTAACTTTAATCAATTTTTGAGAGAGTGATTGTAAACTTTAGAGATATATATCAATCATCATTTATTAGGTAAATAGAATACTAAGATAATAAAAAAAAAATAGTATTTTATTAGAGGTAATATTATTTATATGACACTTTCTTAAAAAAAATAATCGCTTTCTAAATGAATGTAAAACTTTGTTATAAGAATGATATATTCAAAATGAATATATCGCTTTCTTATAAGAAAGACCGACTCTAAATGAATGAAACACTTTGTTATAAGAATGATCGATTCTAAATGAACGTAACACTTTGTTATGAGAATGATCAAATTAAAAGGAATAAATCGCTTTCTCATAGAGTGTAACACCCTAAACCCTAAACCCTAGACCCTAAACTCTAAACCCTAAACCCTAAATGAATATATCGCTTTCATATAAGAATTATCGATTCTAAATGAATGTAAAACTTTGTTATAAGAATGACCGATTCAAAATGAATATATCGCTTTCTTATAAGAAAGAACGACTCTAAATGAATGAAACACTTTGTTATGAGAATGATCGATTCTAAATGAACGTAACACTTTGTTATGAGAATGATCAAATTAAAAGGAATAAATCGCTTTACCCTAAACCCTAAACCCTAAACCCTAAACCCTAAACCCTAAATAAATATATCGCTTTCATATAAGAATGAACGACTCTAAATGAATGCAACACTATGTTATAAGAATGATTGATTCTACAAGAATATATCGCTTTCATATAAGAATGAATGACTCTAAATGAATGTAATACTTTGTTAGAAGAATGATCGATTCTAGAGTGTAACGATTTCACATAAGATTATAGGATGCCCCCCTAATTCATCAATTGTTATTATGAAGAACATATAAATTAATATTGATATATTTATTCAATTAAATCAAAAGCTTAGAATGATCGAAACGAGAGGAATGTATCGTCTCTAGAGTGTAACGATTTCATATAAGAATATATGATCGATTATAGAGTGTAACGATTTCACATAAGATCATAGAATCCCCCCTAATTCATCAATTGTTGTTGTAATGAATTATTTGGAACATTTAAATTAATATTGATGTATTTTTTTAATTAAATCAAACGCTTCGATTTCATTATAAAAAAAAAGGTTCGTATAAAAATCGATTGCCAATGCGGCACAATTGGTCCAGGTACGCGCATATGTTAGTGAGGTCTAGCGTTCGAAACGGGGCGAGGGATAGCTAACCTTTTTTTTCCCTCTCTTGAAGCCTTATTGTATACAATGAGAAGAAATTAGCTTGACCAAATCGAAAGAGCATTAGTTCTTTTTTTCTCTCTCTTGAAGCTTTATTTAACGAGAAAATGATTGCACTGTAATAAATTTAAAAAAGCAGAATACAAGGATCGATGTTGATTTTTTATACTCCATTTACCAATTTTTTTTCAAAATATGAAGAAATCTCGTTATTTAGGTTAAAGGCAAGGAGTGCCCTTTTTGACATTTTTCCCATATAAGGTCCTACTTCTTAACAAATCAATACAATTCATATAAGATGATGGAAAAAATGTATATAAATGACATGATAAATTCTTATCCATGTTTTTATAATATTTTTTAAAAAAAATTGTTTTTATAATATAGGATAGAAAATTTAATTCTTAAACAATCTTGTATTTTCTCACAAAACCCTATAGTATTTATTTACATTTAAAATAAACGATTTGTATGATTATAGTTTTTTTTTCAATTACAAATAGATATCCTCAAGTGATGAACCATAATCGTCTCTTGCAATTCTCCTACAAACTGCAATGATGGGTCTAGGGTTCCGTCTGCAAAAAGCAAACGGTGGAACGACGCCATTTGATTGGGTTTGGTTTTCTCAAGGCGTTCTAAAAAAGAGAGCATTGATGTGGTTGGTGGATTCAAGACGCGTGCTGACCCTGTGTAATTATGGGAGTTTTCTTTTGAAAATTGGGGTGGATGGGGTTTATGTTTTCGTGGATGCAGTAACAATAGATTGTTTCTCCTCCGACTAACCCTCTCCGACTAACCTTCTCCGACTACCCTTCTCCGACTGCAGGTAAGTTATCAAAGCAACCCTAAAACTTGTTTGTACTCGCAATATTTCATGTTTGTACTCTTCCTATCAAAACCCTAAACCCTAACCCTAAAAACTGTTGTGTGTTCTTGCTTGGAATGTTGATTGCATGTGGTTTTTTCATGTTTGTAGTTGCTCTATTTTGTTGCATGAACTTAGATTAAGTCCTTTTGAGCCTCCCATCAGATCTATAATTTTTTTGTATCTTTTGAGCTTTTTGTATCTTGTGGTGCAATAATATTGTTTTTTTTGTTGCTTGGTTGATTTTGATTTCAGTAAAAGACATGGATCCTCATGGTTCCTCATCAAGTACTGTAACACCCCTATTTTACAACATTGGGTATTACCGCCAGTGACCTCAGACTTTACCGTCCAAAGTCACCCAAGGCTTTTAGAATGATATAGAACAAATAAAATGCGGAATAAAACATAATACATAAATCGGAAAACATGCTCCCGAAGGAGACTTAGTTCATTACAAATTATCTTACATTGTCTTTAGCTTAACGACTAATTGAAAACAAACACCAAATCCATCATGTTTCGGGGATAGAGAAATATTAAAACCAAAACGGAAATAAAAGCACATCTTGAGTGGTCTCGACTTCCTTCACCTTCCTTCACTTCGCCTTACTAGGGTTTCCTGAATCTGACATAATTCGCGAGGGGCGATAGAATGCCAGGCAAACATGCGGAAAGAAGAATTAGTCTAGGAGACTAAGCGAGCGGGATTAGAACTTCCCGAGGGTACTTTGGTAATTTCAACTTATCAGTATAAATGAGAGGATAAAGGGTTGTGTTTACGATGGTTTGACTTTGTGGAGCTAAGATACGAGAATCAATGGTAACATATCCCGAAAGGGATAGCTTGAAGAGCAAGAGAAGTACTACTAGATTGTAGTCTTCTTTAGAATAGAAGGTATGTTGGGAACTTTCATTTATTCAATCAAATCAATTACCACTCGCGCCCATAATGGACCGAGGGCCGGATCGGTCATTAGAGACCGGTCCGATCTAGTCCGTTTAATTGTGCTTTGGCACTTATCTTACTTAGTGATAAGAGACATTCGCTTTCCATTTATGATTTAATGAGTATGTGGTGGGACACGGATAAACCGAGCCACCCGAGGGAAAAACTCCGTTTCCCGGCACTTAGCTAGAGTGCGCTCATCCCTCCTTGCAATCGGAGCGGATGGATCATGATCCCGAAAGTCGTACTTCAAACGCGTAGGCACTTACGACTTAGTGGGGTTATGTAGAGGCGTTGGCTATCCCACGCCCCTCACTAGTTCGACATCGATCTCGAAACGAGATCGTAACAATCAAGACAATCACCATACTAGCATAAATACTCCTATCAGGGAATATATAAAGCAATCTATGCTAACAATAGTCGTTATTTCTAACAATCGATATTTCCTAGATTCATTCTTATTTAAGCATACAAGTTGTTCCCAACATCGAGTAATAGTATAAAGACGGATAAAAAGGGCACAAGGGGAAATTCCACTTGCCTTAGCGTAACCGAGTTTAGCAACGAGCTTTTGACGAAAGTTAGGCGAGTTCCTACTATGAGCGAGGATTCCGACCTAATGATATGGAATTTACGAAAGGTTCAAAACACGATTCCTCTACTAACGTTCGGATCACCTCTTATAATGTTTTATAAGAGGATTTGAATTTCTAAATTATTACAATAATAATTTAGAAAGTTATTTTCTTTAAAATAATAATATTCCTTTATTATTATTTTGATTTTTGTAATATCCTTACTTCCGAAAATCTTCTATTAAAATAATTATTTTAAATAATCCTTTTTATTAGAAAGTTTCCTTAAATAGAAATCTCTACTTTTCCTTATAAGGTAACTTGCGTAAAATAACTTTTACTCTTATTTGTTCTATTTCCATAACCCTTTTATACTATAAGACTCATAAAACATCTTTGATCATATTTATATAGTATGATATTATAGTTCATAACATAGAATTTTTTCTATTTTGATTTCTTTTCAAGCAAGTCTACTTTATGTTATAAAACATACTAGTTTCATTATAATGTCATACTTGAAATATTTAATTTTAAACTTAGGTCTTTCCATAAATCTCTACACTAGAAGCTCATTAACATTCCTATGTTCTTATATAAGATTCTCATAATATTTTATTTAATATTAGCATATTTTCATGAAATCATTGTCTAAGTTAATCTATAGTCTCTAGATCTCCATCATATTCTATACTTTAAACTCATATGCTAATGACAATATTTTATTATATCCTTCATAATAGCTAATACCTTTTAATATGTTCCTCATATAAGAGATATGCTAAGTTTGTATTGAATGAATACTTTATACTAAATTCCTTATATTTACTCAACTTTATAATTTCTATATCTTTTATAGATTAGGCCATGCATGACTTTTCTCTACTAGAAACTTTATTAAAAACCTTTATAAAGATGATATTAGTTTTATTTCATAATCTTTTGATTTCTAAGGTCATAATATGATATCAACCTTTGTATAGAACATGCATAATATTTCTAGACTTCTTATTTTGATCTAAGGTAGGATAATACTAATTATGGACTTTTCATACTATATTAATTTTATTATATCTATTTATATCTTGTAATAGAATGCATGTAATAAAATCATGAATATATCCACTTAATTTTATTTAGCCTAAGTTACCATAGTAAAAACAATGTGTTTCTAGTTTCTTCTAACCAACAAGATCTCACTCATTATTTTTATTCCCTTAAATCCTAAATATGGTCTAACAATTTATAAAAGACTTTTAATTAAATAACTACATAATTGGATAATATAATTTTAGGATAGAAAAATATACTTTTGGTATTCTGTAATTACAGAACACTTGGAGAAAGACAGAGGAGGGGGGACCGGCGGCTCACGGTGGCGCGGGACAGGGACGGCGGCGAGGGCTCGGTGGCACCGGCGGGTCTCGGCAGCGGGCTGGTGGTCCGATCGGGGCTCCAAGGTGGTCCGGCGGTGGCTCCAAGGGGAAGAAGAGGAATTTTTATTGTGTTTTTGTGGTGGAACAAGCTTTGTTTGGGGCTGATTTTTGAACACAAATAGAACAATTGGAACTAGAAGGAGAGGATGGTTGAATGTGTGAGTGAAAAGTTGTGATTGAGAGGTGAAGGCCCTTTAAATAGGCAATTTGGAGGAGTTTGGCAATCCATGCCAAGGTGGTTGCACCAATGGAGGAGGAGGAGGTGTTCTTCCATTGGTCAAAGTTGTGTTTGTTGGTGGTGATGAGAGGATGATGCAAGGAGGTGTGTCTTGCAAGCCAAGGGTGGAAGAAGGTGAGCATGCAATGGAAGAGTATCACATCAATCACATGTCTTTGACTTGTTTGAAGAAGAAGAAGGCTACTATTGTTATAAAATCAAAGGAGTGGGGTAAATTGCAAGAAAGTCACATTGGCCTAGCGGAAATGGAGAGGGGCGTGTGTAGGGATTTGCAAGAGGTCTCGGGTTCAAATCCCGGCTCTTGCATTCTTTTTACAGAGCTTCTAAATTGGATACTTTTAGGCCTTTGTGTAATCTATGTTAGGAAATAAATTCAATGTCTAAAGGACCTTATTTTTATCTGATGCTCTTTTTATTAATTTACCTCACTTTATTAATCTATGCCCCTCAAGTGATTTTATTGAATTTTTAATCTTCTTGATAAACTCTTTCAAAAGAAAAAAAAAATAGTAGATGTTAATTTGATACTAAGAAATTCTCTTTTTTTTTAATTAGAGAAAATAAATATTATATTATAAAAAGCTTGGAATATCGCGGATATTACAAGTACGAGATCTCCCCTAAGAGAAACCCATGTGTATTGTAGATGTCATCCACCATCAATTGCTTCGCTTAGGGTTTTAGGGTCACCAAAAAACCCTAACAGATTGTTCTACAAATGTGACCACTGCAATTTTTTCCGATGGTATGACGAGTCAAATGGGGTATTCGACGGTCAGGTTTCACGTACCTTTCAAACCCAAAGTGCTTCCAGAGATGATATAGAGGAATTGAAGAATGACGTTAAAGAGATCATCTTAATTTTAAATTGTCTCGCCAAATGTGCGGTTGTAATGTACTTCATACTAGTGGTCATTGTGTTGCACTAATACACTTTGTTATAAGAATGATCAATTTCTCTAAACGTTTGTTGTTAGTCCCGTTCATTACGATATCGTTTCTCTTGACGTAAACGTTTTTTCCTTGGTCATTTTTTTCTATTAAGTCGATCATATGAAAGTATATTGGGCTATAAATGAACTGGTATCTTGTTGGGCTATAAAATAACCACACCATCCGATAATCAACAACTGCCTCATATCAAACAAAACAGATATACTATAGTTGTTGATGGCTTGATGCCAAATACAACCTGCCAATGTTAATCCAAACTGTGATAATCCAAATGAAACACATGGCTGACTTAGTGTTTGCAGCAATAACATATACCCCCAAGAGCTAGACCCTAAACCAAAATATCAAATCCACTAAGATAAAACTTGGAACACAAAACTAGAAAACCATCTCTATTGATGTTGGCCAAATGTATAATAAAATGCACCAGGAGCAACATTGGAGCCTTGATGGATGATTTGAAATGGTGGCAAGTGTTGTGTTGGAACCTACCATGAGAATAAGACAACTATTAGAAGTGAATTATAAGTAAGATATGTTGGCAGTTGTAAGTAGACAAATATGGAGCAAATTATAAGTAAATCAGCCCTTACTAATATTGGGTGGATGGGTTGGACTTGTTGTTGTTGAGTTCCTTTGCCACGATTCCAATAATGAGGTGTGTCATTTCCAAACCCCTTTCGCCTAGATGGCAATCGACCCTTTCCCCTTCTACCAATAGGATCACGCACAACCTCCTCCACATTGGCCGAGCTGCTAGCCTCAATCACAGTATGATCATCGGTAGCACGGCGTTTACGGTACTTTCCCCCAATGTTGCCAATGGGCTCATAAGGCAGTCCTAAACGGTTACAAGCACGATGAACTTTGCCTTTCATTTCCGCTAGAGCTCCCGTTACAATAGAACACAGCTCATCATTCGTCATTGAGAGAGTGGCAATGGCCTCGAAATCAGACTTCATGGACTCCTACCTTTCCATCTCTTCCGGCTTCATCGAGTCCAAAGAATAGTAGGGAACCGGTATCTTCAAGTGATGTCTTGGCAAGTCCTTCCTCCACCGATCGAGTACATACTTTTCAGGAACAAACCTTACTTCCTCCACTATGTAGACGACAAGCGTGTGGGAGCACATAATTCCCGTGAACTCAAACTTCTTGCAATCACACTTGACGTCACGTGTGTCGGGATCATAAGACACCTTAAATATCCTACGTTTGGCAACATTACCCGCCCACCATCGGACCATAATGTCATACACTTTGATTTTGCCAACCTTTTCCAAGCCCTCCTTCGTTGCATGTGTTATCTTTCTCACTTCGTCTTGAAATTCTTGTAACTTCGTCGTGGTATACACCTTTTGGAACACACTCTCAAACTCATGATCAGTAGAACAATGGAGTGGCTTGTGTATGGAATCAAAGGATGCCTTCTCCTCATCCATGGCACGCTTGCCCATTGCCATTCCATATTGCTTCACAAACTCTTGTAGGGATGTGTTACCATTAACAAACCCTTTGAAAAAATAATTCATGCCCTCACTCCTTTGGGTAGTCGACATTCCAGCCCAAAAATCATTTTTGAAGTAAATTGGAGCCCACTTTTTCCTATTATCGAACATGATCTTGCACCAATTACTCCTTTTGAGTCTAAATTCAGAAATCCATTCTGCCCATTTTGCCTCAAATTCGGCCACACTGTATGAGAAATGCAATACCTTATGCAATCCACTTGAAATGTGAGTCCATCCACTAGCATCTTTTATTTTCTCCAAGTGCTTCTTAGCATTCCTCATGACATGCCACAAGCACCATCTATGTCTTGTATTGGGAAACACCTCAACAATGGCATTTTCTACAAGAAAAACAAAAGGAAAAAGTCTCATCACCATTATGGAAAAAACCAAACTGTCAAAGGTAATTATAGGATACTTACCCATAGCTTTGCATTGATCGGTTATTATGCCCTTTGGTGGTTTGTTATTCATGCTTTTGAGCCAAGTTTTAAACAACCATGTGTAATTCTCGGCATCTTCACTCCCCAACAATGCAGCCCCTAGCACAATGGATTGGCCATGGTGATTAACTCCTATGAACGGAGCAAACGGCTTTTTGTATCTATTTTTGACATATGTGGCGTCGAAGGATATGACGTTCCCAAATTCTTTACAAGCTGCCCTAGCACGTCCATCAACCCAAAAAACATTCTTCAATACACCATTATCCGTGGTATCAAAACTGTAGAAGAAGTTTGAGGAGTTTGCCATCATGGTTTCAAAGTAATCTCTCATTGTAGCAAAATCGCCCTTCCCAAGTTTCAATCTTCGTTCCGAACTGATTGCATTCCTACAATCTCTCTCAAAAAAGGGGACTTTGTTGTGACCCCCATATCTGGCCACAAAGGAGTTGTAGTTCTTCGCCACCGGAACACCAACCCTATCATTATCCAGCAATATAATCCTATTCCCTCCACTTATGTGCCTATACCTAGGCATGAAAATTGAGTTTTCTGGGCTACATTCATGGTTGTGCTCTAGGCTTAGGGAGTTAATTCTCCACGAGGTTCTATCACTACAAACACCTGCATTAACCGTAAATGTGCAACCGCATCGAGTGCTACCTAAAGCCTTTGCAGGATTTTTAGATTGCGTTTGACACTCACCTTCTTTAGAACATACCATCCTCAACCGTTTATATTTAGCATACTGATCTGTGATACTCTCTGCCTCGGGTGCATCTTTAATAAAAGAAGAATTCCTAATCCGTATTTGGAATCCCTTCGACTTGCCATAGTCATGCATAAATCGCATTAGCATTTCACAAGAGTCGAAAGTCATATCAAGACAAGGCTCAGTGACATTCTCGGCTTCAACATCTTTATCTCCAACCACGTTTTCAAGATCTTGTTCTCCAACCACAGCAGCATCACCATTCTCAAGAGTTAGGTCCACAACACCATCATTGATTCTTTCATCTAGATCTTCCACATCCTCTTGACTTGAATCATCACTGTCGTCTAATTCCATCAATGGAAAATCATCTTCATTGTAACTCTCCACAAAATCGGTATTTAAATCAAATAACCTTCTCTTTGCATCCATTAAATCCTGCATATTGTGGGGTGCAATAAAAAAGTAAAGCCAAATTATACCGGCACATTAAATCAGCAAAACACAATGTTCTCAAGCATTAAAAATCACAAGACACTTCTAGTTCTATCAAAAAAATTTTAAAAGAATGAATCGCTCCTCAATGAGATCGACGTTAAAGATCGATGTTATCAAGCATTAAATTAGAAACACACCTTAATTCGAATTACCAACCTCAAAGCTTCTTCAAGTTATTGAACTGAATCGTCAATGGGAGATGAACAGTCACGTACGTTTATGTTGAGAATAAACCCTTCAAAATCATTCTAATGTATAATGAGATCGGATTAAAATTTGACAACTTGTAGTTATAATAAATTGGGCTTTATTTTAAATAGTGGTTTAATCTTGATTCATGTGAATTGGGCTAATAATGTGGTTTGATTTTTTGTCCCACTTTAGCAGCCCATTTAACTATAACTCTAAACTTGAAATGTGGGTCCATCCAAGCCTAGGTTCGGATACAAATCAGATTTAAAAAAAAAATTAAACTTCATTAGTGGCATTAAATGCGGACCCACTTATGTCTAACTTTATTATTATTTTAATAGTGTGTCATGACACAGTGTGTCACAGAATCACGGTCCGGGAGCCCATCCTAGCCTGCAGATTTATTTTGCGGCTAAATTACGAATATTGTCCCCCAACTATTTCATTAGTTGCGGGGAAAAAATTCAAGTGTAAAATTTGAGAAAATAGTCTAAATTTAGCTATGGGTTAATAGTGAATAGAGTTTATCAACATATAAATATATATATATATATATATATATATAAATATTTATATCATACGGAGTATATATTATAGAAAAAGTGCAAAAAGTAAATCCAAATTTAGAAATAATTGCAAAAAATAGTCTAAATTTTTTAAGTTGCGATAAATAGCCTTAACTTTGTGGTGGGATGTGATCACTAGCCAAATCATCATTGGAAATGAGTCTTTTGTCAAACAATACTGTATTTGACATTGATTATTGGCCTAAACATTTTTTTATTGTACATGAAATACCCGTACCAACCAAGTCCCATGCCCATTAACAATAAACAAAAATATCTTATTTAAAAATGTTTAGGCTAATAATCACAACTCGCCCATATGTAGGGCTATTTTTCACAACTTTACGATTGGATTAGTTTCCATAGACAGCCACCACCAAAGTTGAGGCTATTTTCTGCCATAGTTCGCCACTTTGTTCTCAACTGTTCTCACCTCCTGGGCGAGACAAGCTAGAAAACCTGTATTCTACGTTCAAACAGGAATACTACGATTCGGATTTTATGAAAAAAAGTAAAAAGCCCCTTATCGGATTTGAACCGATGACTTACGCCCGCTGGTTAAAAAACAATCCTTTTTTTTTGTATTTCTTATACTCTCCCCATTTTACAATATAAGGCATTTTATCTCCAAATTTCATTCACAATATAAATCTATATAATAATTATTTCATGTTAAGTTTTCGAAAAATAATACATCAATTTAATTTTTACTTTATTTCTTGTTTTAATGAGCTCAAGACCAATGAAAAAGGAAAAACGCGTTGAAATAAAAAACATTGAAAAAGAAACAGTATTAATAGTAATTAAAATGCCATCCTTGTAATTTAAAATTTGCGTAAAATAAAAAAAAAGGCCTTATATTATGAAAAGAAGGTAATGTTCAATTAATTAACGGCTTGTTTGGCTCGAACTATTTTGTGATTTTTGATAGGCTAAAGTTTTTTTTCACACAAAATTTTAATAGGCTGCCTTTTATTAGCCATTCCCCGTATGAAAATTGGTGGGAACTCGGAACGTAGTTTAAAAGAAAGTACATGGAGGCATGGAGCACATGACGAATAATAATGCTTGATGGGGTAGTCGGGTAGACCGTGGTATAGGCATATAAGCACAACGCCATGGCATATGGTACGAATATTTCATATTTTGCTGACCCTTTTTGACTCTTCTTCTTGTTCTCCACCATCGGACGGTCCAAATTTTTCAACAATGGAATTCAAAATATCTATTCTGTTGTCAAGTACTATATGTTGTATATGCATAAATATCAAATGCTAATTAATGTGTCAAATCTTCTTCTAGGACGAAGATTGTTGGATTTATAAATGAACCTGACAAATGCTAATTAATGTGTCAAACCAGAATATTAATTGTTAATTATGAATTTTTATCATATGCGGATAAGCCTAATTTATGCCAATGAACATGAAAAATGCTAATTATGAATTTTTATCATATGTTGGGACGAGGACTATTGGATTGATAAATGAACATGAAACATGTTAAAAGTGATTTGTCAAGCTATGATATTCCTTTATAATTATAGATCCTTATTCGTCTTTATTCTCTGTCTGAGTTACTACCGATCGAACACTTGGAAACATATGTTATCTCACCATACCGACGTGTCAAATCAAATATACAAAAAATCATAACCCAACAATTCTGGAACGAAGACTATTATGGATGGGCATTAGCTCCTTTCACTAAAATACCCTTTCCCAAAAAGATACTGCCACACACTTTGAAATCGATGTTATGTCCATATGTTACCGACATGAAACCTGATTAATTTGGTCTATTTGAATTGGGCCTACATAGGTTTGGGCCAACCCTTATTGGGCCGCTCTTAATTTGGGCCGCTAACATCACGTTATCCGGGCCGGATTTTTCGGATTCATTTACAGCAAGCACCAGATGATCTGTAGTTTGTACCAGCGACGCCGACGCGTCAGTTACGCGTCTCTTCCTTCCGAGTTCCGTCGGAAACAGCAAAGCCTGCAAAAGACCTTAACTGCGAAGGAACTCTTTATATCACGCGAAGACGAAATTGCCCCTCCATTCTACTCAAATTTACGCATTCTTGCCCCTTTTAACCCATCCTCTTCTTCCCCAATTCCCTCACCAAAACCCTCATTTTTCATTTTTGGCTTCCACAAAAACTTCATTTTAAGAGCTGAAACGCGGTTGGAGAATTCGAAGGACCGGATCGGATGGGCTTGATCTCTAACAGGTATCTGATTCTTTACTCTTCGATTTTATTTCAAATGTTTTTTTGAATTGCTCGAATTGGTGAAGTTCGGTTGAGAGTCTTCTGATTGCTGTTTATCTTATCTGATCACAAAATTTCTCAATTTGATCGGGAGATTAGGGTGGATAGGGATACTCTGAAGCCTGGGGATCACATCTACTCTTGGAGGGCTGCATATATCTATGCTCACCACGGTCCCCTTTCTTCTCTTTATTTCTTCAATTTTAATTTGTTTCGTCTGATTCATTTTCATACAGTTGAAGTTCATTCGGAATTGCGTTTGTGACTGGATATGATGAATATTGTTTTCATTGAATGCCTAAATTTGTATTTTTATTGTTAGTATGTACGAAACGCATTAGTTGGCATCTGTTGTAGAAATTGTGTAATAATAATTCCCCACGAGCAAGGGCTTCTTACAAATTCTTCATCTTTTTTCCTTCGTTTGCTTGCAAGTTAGGAGATTAACCAAGCTTCTTCATATGTTTGATCTTTCCACTTCATCCCATGCTTCTTCTCTCCTTTCAAGATGTGTTATTGGGGCTTCGGTTTTTTAGTCTGTATCTTATCTTAGGAGGTCATTTTGTAGTTTACTAACAAGGGTTTCCAAGTTTCCATTAATTTGGGATCCAGCAAAAGGAGTGACAAAATCTATGAAAATGAATATGTAAGAAGATGGTTAGATGTTGATTCTATTGTTCTAGTCAGAAACTAAGGACTGTAATCATTCTTTAACTTCAACCTTGACCCTATAAGCTTAGTCAAAGGGATTGCTTTACAAGCATAAGAGGATTCAATTACTTTCAAGATATATTTTTTTGTTTATGCACTTGTGTCCAATGTCAATTTTCTCAATCCAAAGGTTCGCTTGAAAGTCAGTATTGATGTCCTTTTTTTCTGTGTCACCAATATCTTACAAGTTTAGATTGTGTGTCTCTTCATGTTTCTTTTCACTTGTTTCTATGGTTATGAACTTTAGTATATCCCAAGTATAATGGCACACACAATAAAGTATAGTCATGTTAACTGGGTAAGAAATTTAGATAGATTCTCATTTTATACTCTTTCGTCATGCTACATGACTCAACATTATACTGTATCACACACACCCTTGTTCCCATGTATAATGTGGAAAGTTATGTAAATATTTCACTCATGTTGGCCTTGGAAAGACGAATGTTTGTTTGCTAAATTGCTACGAACTCTTGCCAAATAGGCTTCTTATGTTTTTTATTCATAATAGTTAATTGAACAATCTTCCTCATTTTTCTTTCTTGGCCAATGATCATTTAGGCATATATGTCGGGGACAACAAAGTCATCCACTTCACAAGGCACGGTCGAGAAGTAGGAACGGGAACGGTACTAGACGTCCTTCTAGTCAGCTCGGGACCATCCCGCACACATGTGCCCTGTCCTACTTGCGTCCCCCCAGATGAAGGCCACGGGGTCGTCTCCTCCTGCCTCGACTGCTTCCTCGCAGGCGGCATTCTCTACCGCTTTGAATACTCCGTGAATCCTGCCATCTTCGTCGCCAAAGTCCGAGGCGGGACCTGCACTCTAGCAGAGTCCGACTCGGGAGAAAACGTCGTCCACCGGGCCAAGTTTCTGCTCGAGAGCGGGTTTGGGTTCTACAACGTGTTCAAGAACAACTGTGAGGATTTCGCCATCTACTGCAAGACGGGTTTGATCGTAGTGGAGCAAGGGACAATGGGGCAAAGCGGGCAGACGGTTTCGTATGTAGGTGGGCCCCTTGCAGCGGTTCTGTCCACGCCGTTAAGACTTGTTACGACGAATATATATGGGATGGTGGTGGTCGGGGTTGGGGTTTATTGTGTAAGCCGAGTGGCGGCGGATATTGGGATGAGGAAGGATGTGGTGAAGTTGGAAGTGGAGGAGCTGACTAGGAGACTTACCCTCGGGATGCTTCAGGTTGTTGAACAACCACCGCAGCCGTCACAGCCATGTCTGCCACCGGGTGAACTGCCTCAGCCTAGTGTGTCTTAAGTGCGGAACTTGAAGGTTTTATATTTTCTACTTGAAACTTTGTGTGTTTATTATGTTTGAGGATTTGGCAGACTTGAATGCCAGCAACACGCCTTTACAGGATATATGGGCTTGTAAGCTATAAGGTGTAAGCTGTACTGACGGTTTTCATGGTATGCTTGGTTTGGGAGTCTTGAGTTAATGCTCCATAGTTTCATACTGTATTAAAGATTCTCATTTTAATTATGGCACGGAATTGTTACACTACAATTTTTTTTTTATGAATTTACACATTATTCAATGAATATTTTCTCATAAAATATAAATTTTTAACAACCTATCATTTCTATTCAATTATTAAAGACTATTTGCATCAAACGAGTCATTTTTTACATTTATCAGTATAACAAACCTTAACTTGCCAATAAATTATTATTATAAAGAAAATTTTATTTTACAAGCATGCATATGTTTCTTGGGCCTTCTGTATAGAGGCATCATTTTTATAGTGTATGATGTTACGACTTGAGAGTTTAAAAGGATGAACTCTGAAAGAAAAGAAAATGAAACAAAACTTAAATACGAGAGAAAAACCCACGAACTCATTTTATAAAATAAGAAATACAAGAGTGTAGACGAATAAATTTAACATAACGATCTTGATAAGCTAAGAACACGGAGAATCCAGAGCTGCATGTTCACTTTCTGACCTACTCAGACCAGTTGAGATGAAACAGGCGAAGTCTTCAAAACTGGAAATATCTCCTAAAGCTCAGTTAACAAAGAAGCTGAAGATGATCTCTACCATTTATAAGGTACATAGCCAGTGCAGCAAGTGATGAAGCACAAACACCAAGAGCCACAACTAGAAATAGAACTAATCTTCATCATTAAACAAGCAAAACTGCATTTATACAGCCATCGTTTTCCGGGTTATTTGTCACTTGTGCATATTTACCTGCATAAACCATTACCAGTTACCACTAGTGAGAAATGCCTGTAGAGCTCAAGAAATAGGAAGTCCCAGATTTGTAAGCTTAGTCATCAAACTTACCCCATACTACTTTTCCAGCTGGTGTGACCAATCCAAGTTCGCTAACATTGACCTCAATTATGGAACCCTTGGTTATGACTCCAAGGGATGTGTACATGGGGCCATTGGGATTTTTCTTGACACCAATTATCTCAAGGTTGAAAGTACACTTGAGCTCGGGATGGGTCACGTGAGCTTTAGTGAATCGCAGACCTGTTGGGCGGATGAAACGTTCATACTTTGGAGGTTTTCTTGTAAAGCCCGGCCCCACAAACGTTGCCTTTGTGACCATCCGCTTCCACTGCTTGGCTGGAGTAAGTATGATAATTAGTTAAGATGAATTAGGAGTATTATACTGTATATGATAACAAATCTAAAAATTTGGCTGCATAAATATCTATCATATTCGTATCTGCAAAGGCCTTCTAAAGCTGATTCATGAATGATTGGTAATCAGGACAATGGCAATTATCTGAAATCAGAGACTACATTGTAATCTGAGACTCAAACTTTCAGAAAATTGCAAGACAAAATTAGAGCAATCAACTAACGCCAATCATCCACTTGACAAAAATATAAATAACTGTGCTTCGAAGAATTCATAAAGGTATCTGGATTCGACCCTTCACTCTCTTAAACAAATAATAATCTGATCATTGAATGACTAAGCATAAAAAGCTCATAAACAGCAAAGTAAATATCTAGCAAGAACTTACTTTTTCTTTTTCCAGATCTGATCACCCTAAACATCTCATCTTCAGCCACAGGCCTAACCTGAAAAGAGAAATAGAGTTCAATTTTTCAGGGACTGCAGAATGGTGCAAACCTACATTACAAAGTAGCTTTGAGAAAAGAAAAAATCTACCTTAGGAAGTGGAACATCCCATTTCCCAGCCTTCTCTTTCCTCTTCTGCTTTATTGTGTTGCTCAAAACCTGATGAAGAGATATCATCAGCATTAAATTTCTGTAACATATACATTGCCATTCCGATTTCAATGTTAATGCAAAGGACAGAATTGAATGGAAAAATTAGAGGAAGAAGATCAGAATATATCAAAGATAGAGGCTCCAAATAAAAAAGCACCTTTGCCCTGGTTGTCTGTTCACGATCAAGCAGATATGCTGGAACAGCTCCTTCTTGCACATCATCATCCACCTTACGCCTACTTGTTGACTCTTCATGCATTTTCAATCTGATTTAAAAGATACATGAGGTTATACATAAAACATCAAGCCAAATAGAGTGCTGTGGAAAAATAACTGGTATAGAATAAATATAACATCAAATTCAATGAGCAAAGTATACTTCAGCCATGATGTTAATCAACTATGCAAATGTGTATTCAACCAACTAAAACGTGTATAGTACATTTAAATATGATCATTTTACTAAAATGCAGAACCTCAAAATGCCAAAAATGAAAACAGAATAGCCCTCATATTAGGGCTGATATTATTAATAGCAAAAAATCCCTTCTCAGATAATTTGTGTTCAGAAAAATGTCTTCAATTTTGGATTGGATCACATAATATGAACGGCGATGGCAAAAAATCTATGGGGAATTATATCAAAACATCAACCATAGGTAGTACAATATAGAAGAGAGACTAAAACCCAAACAAAACTAAAGAAGAGTATACAGTTCACAGGAAGAGGACTCACGTTTTCTTCATTAGAGCTTTCTCGGCATATCTCTTCTTTGCAAACATCTTACCCTTGATACCCAGCGCCTGCACACACGCACATCACATACCACAAATTCAAATTTAGTAATTCAACAAAATATGGTATTCCGAGGACAATTCAATTGAAGAAAGATTTACACCAAGGAGAAAGAGAAACCTTTTGAGCATATTGAGAGCGCTTGTGAACCTCACGAGCCTCCTTCTTGCGCTTCCGCTCGAAATGATCGAGACGATATCCATGTCTCTTCCTATGTTCGTCAATATAATCTCCCTGCGGCTGTTAAATTACAAATTGCGAAACGAACAAAACAAGCGATACAAATATCAGTTAATCGTCGCCGAGAAATAGGTTACTGAGCGAAGAAGACCAAGAGAGTTCAAAAATGAAAGAGAGAAGCGAACCATGGTTGCTGAACTTGCTCGCTAAACCCTAATTCCGCAACAGCGA
Organism: Fallopia convolvulus; assembly: GCA_964016875.1. NCBI lineage: Eukaryota > Viridiplantae > Streptophyta > Magnoliopsida > Caryophyllales > Polygonaceae > Fallopia > Fallopia convolvulus. The sequence goes on from OZ024725.1 coordinate 9,378,749, forward strand.
GAGAGTAGACGGTTTCACCTTTCAAGTGGGGGGAATTTGAAAGAGGCAGAAAACTGCGATTGGACTTGTATGTGTTACTCGGTGATTCGGATAAAATCAGGCCCAGTTTAATGGGCAGCTGATGTAACTTTTTGGCCCGGCATTAAAATGGACTAAAAAGCCTGTTAAGACAGAAAACTGTGGTTCGGGCTGAAATTGGTCCATGATAAAGTAGGCCCAAAGGGGTCTGAACATTTGGAATTTCTTTTTTTTTTGGTAGAAACATTTGGAATTTCTAGGTTACTCTACAATCGACTTCAGTTCCAGGTAAGTAACCTTTTAAGTTATCACAAAGTCCTCTCTATCATATCATATGGTAATGGCTTTGTTGTTGTTGTTGTTTTTGGAAAATGAGCTAGGGAACCCCAAGCCTGATTTTGTGTTGCAATTTGTTATTAAAACTAAACACATTTGAGTCATCAGAGTGGCAGTGTTCATTTTCCTTCACTTCCTTGTAACACTTCTGATGTTTCTGGATGGAAAAAAAAAATTTGGAAATGTTGATTATAGTAAATATTTATGTTGATCAACAGCAAGCAACTAGAGGACTTTGCTAGCAATTCTCTTTTCCTACCATTTACAAATGATGTCTTCATAATGCATATAATACTGTCCATAGTTAGCTGTAGTGTGAGCAGTTGCTATGGCATTCCATGCTTTTCGGAGGGAGAAACGTAGTATTGATACATTAGCTCCTACCGTCCTGGATACTGTAAAGCATATATCAGAACCAACTTGATAAAGACTCTACAAATATACATCTAGTCGGTTTCATACGTACTGAGCAAATCTTTTACGAGTCTTAAGTCCAGGGAGTTCTTCGAGTCTTGTTTGTATAAGTCGCTACTCTTGTCTATATAGTTTTCTGATGGCATGTCGGGGCCTCTTTTGAGACCATTCTCTTTGTTCTTACCGCTTTACTTTGCTAAAACTGACCTAATCTCGAACCTCGAGCTAAAAATGCTAAATTCGGAATCAGGGTTTGCAATTGCATTGCTGGTGTTGTAGGAAGAATAGAGCTTGGATTTTAGGTCTTGCAAGGCCTTTTTCTCTAAAGGTTTGAGTTTGGTGATTTAGTAGGAAGGAGATGTGAGTGGATTGACCTCCATTTGAGTATTCTGATAAGGAAATTGTTTGCGGGTTTTAATTTACTAGTGGTGGGAGACTGGGAGATGAGGGAATGTTTCCTGTTCACATGATCTTCAACTTACACAGCGTTATAACTTGCTTGATCCCCAAATCCAATTACAGGCAAAACTACAAATACATTTGATATGCCAATCCTTGGATCAATTACAAATACATTTTAGTATTTCTTCATAAAGCTTGTCTTATTCATTTGATATGCCAATCCTTGGATCAATTACAAGCTGAATAAAACTACAAATACATCAAACAAAAATGAAAATGCCATTTCCTTATTCAAATTTCGAAAAGAAACCCTCCAACATGAAAACGCCATTATTAATTTAACAAGCTCTAGAGACAGCATCCATGAACTCCTCGTCAGATTCAAGCGCACACATCGAATCCGGCGACAAACACATCTCAAGATCAACACTTCCTCCTCCTTGGCGACCCGGAAAAGAACTTACTTTCCCATCAAATTTGTTCGCATATCCACTCAGAACAGCTAACGCCTTCCCCATCCCAAATTCATTTCCATACATATCAAACCTCGGTGAGCTCCCCATATGCACACTCCGAGGATCAAAATGGGCTCCTGTTTGAGCAATAAAAGGAGATTTCATCCAACCCTTGAAGAAATTCCGCACTTTCTCATCAATGTGTTCTTCAACAGCTTGCTGCAATTTCAACGCCGCAAACCCTAGATTTTGGGTCAACAACTCGCCGACTTTAATCTCCCTTGAACTATCAGTATTGAATTTCCAAAGCAATTGCTGGATAATGGCGGGTTTAATCTTCCCCTGTTGTTGATTGCTAATCTGCATTTCGTTTGTAATTCATCAGGTAAACAACGCGCTCTTGTGATGCACCTCCATACAAGTGCAGATAAAGCTTGGAAAGAGGAAACTTTCTTTTGAACTCCACTTTCTTCATTGGCTTTTGCTTTGAGTTTTGAGATTGAATCAGCTGAGAAATGGAATATTCTCTCTCTCAGATCTGGTGCTTCGTATCTTTCTATGAATTCATCTGGGTTTATGAATGGGAGCTTGATTATGGGCCCGATGCCATCAAGAAACCATCTTTTGTGAATTGGTGGCCTTGAGATCACAATGCTAGAATTTTCTCCACCATTTGCCATGAAAATCTCAGACAAAGTATTGAAAAAATTCCAGTAAGAAGTTCCATCACCACATACATGATTCATGGAGATGCCTATGAAAACACCATCAATAAGCTCAGTCACCTGGATTGACAACAAGGATCTGAGGTGTCCATCGTGATTGACCGCCCTGTCATGATCAAAGAACGAGTGGACGACACGTGGCACGTCTGGAGGTGAGAGGATTTCAGAGATTTCCATGTCTAGAGTAGCATGGATGAATCTGGCTCCTGGACCCTTTTTGCAGTTGATGAAGATCAAGCTAGTGTATTGTTCTTCATCTATTTCGGTTTCGAATTGGCCTGCAAGCGGGTAAAAATGAACAAGGGCGAGGGATAAAGAGAGCTTGAGGTTATTGAGAAGAGTGTTAATGGAGTCTGGCTTGGAAAATAAGAGGCCTTTTTGGATGTAATGGGTTGATAGCAGAACAAGGTCTCCTGGTGCTAAGTAAATTGGATTTTTTGCATCTTCTACTTCATTTTGGTCTGATGAAGCATTCTGAGATGTGTTTTACAATGGGTGTGTTGGCCATTTGAGGTCTTTGGCTTTGATTTCTCTCTATATGGAAAATGCTATGGAGGAGGGATTATAAGGTTATACAATAAAGCTTTTGTGAGCACAGTGAGTCAGACAAGAGGAAAATTCAAAAATACTTGATTTGATACCTTGACGATAGTCATTCTTATTATTGCAATTTTATTTGATTTAATAAGGTAAAATTTGATACAAGTGGATGCATAAATATGTACAAATCTATATGACTAGCAATTAGGCCGCACTTTGCGCGGCGATTATAAGACGGAAACTTCATTAGTATAAAGATATCAAAATTGCATTTTCGTAAATTTATTTAAAGGGGTACGGTTTTTTTGGAAAAGGAATATGGAAAGGGCATTTCCGTAAATTTATTTAACGGGCCATGGTTTTTTTGGTATTAATTTACTTGACTTCACGCCATCCAATGTCTTAAAACTTGTTTTATTACGTATACGAGCTTTCTTCACAACTAAGAAACAAACTTATCCGAGCTTGCTTACAAGCGAAGTAACTTGGACACGTTTTTCGAGACATGTCAAAACTACCCGTTCACATCCAAATATCACCTAAGTCGATCACGCTTTTTCAAGAATATATATCCCGACATTACTTAAGAGCTAAGTAACACCTTTTGGTATTAATTTATTTGACTTCACGCCATCCAATGTCTTAAAACTTGTTTTATTACGTATACGAGCTTTCTTTACAACTAAGAAACAAACTTATCCGAGCTTGCTTACGAGCGAAGTAACTTGGGCACGTTTTTCGAGACATGTTAAAATTACCCGTTCATATCCAAATATCACCTAAGTCGATCACGTTTTTTCAAGAATATATATCCCGAGATTACTTAAGAGCTAAGTAACACCTTTTGGTATTAATTTATTTGACTTCACGCCATCCAATGTCTTAAAACTTGTTTTATTACGTATACGAGCTTTCTTCACAACTAAGAAACAAACTTATCCGAGCTTGCTTACGAGCGAAGTAACTTGGGCACGTTTTTCGAGACATGTTAAAATTACCCGTTCACATCCAGATATCACCTAAGTCGGGCACACTTTTCCAAGAAAATATTTTTTTTCTCGGTCTCTCCGAGAATACTTAAGAGCTAAGTAACAAATTTCAAGGAATATTAAAATAACAAAATTTATTTGAGGGATGAATTAATAACAGCCGCACGATAGTATTTATGAAATCGGATGGTCGTGATCAAAAGTTACGAATTTTTAACAGCCGCACGATAGTACACGCAATTTTAATTTCAAGGAATATTAAAATAACAAAATTTATTTGAGGGATGAATTAATAACAGCCGCACGATAGTATTTATGAAATCGGATGGTCGTGATCAAAAGTTACGAATTTTTAACAGCCGCACGATAGCAGTTTTAAGTAATTGGACGGCCCCGATCCAAAGCTACGTACGCCTTTATAGTATATAATAGATAATAGATATGCATGCCACATACGTGACAGCACACTGCAGTACTGCACTACACCACCAGCCTTAAACTAATGAGTGACAGCACTACACCAGGAATATTGGCATAAAAGAATTTCCTTTTTTTATTTGATTTTCCATAGGCTTTTGTTTGAATTGGTTACTTCTTGGTGATGAAGCCTTTTGTTAATGGAGTATTTGTTTAGTTGTGTGGTGACTGGTGAGCATTGTGTAAGCTCATGCATTGATTTTTCCAAGTGCTCTAGAACAACAAGAAAAATGGCCGGCTTCCCTATCTCCAAATTCCTTTTTGCTAATTTATACGCATCGACCATTGTCTATCTTAATTATCTAGACATCTTATATATTCAAAGGCACTAGTTAATAAAATTAAGGAGTGCATTCAAAGTTATTAATGATACGTACATTACAAAAGGTTAGCCCGTACCAAAGAAGTTGACTCATGTGATAAACGGTTTGCTCTACGTTAACGAAATTTGCAATTTAATTTCAATGGATGTAAAATATTCTCTTTGAAAGACTCATCCGCCAAAGAAATTGGCTCATAATTTCTGACTTGTTATATCTATCTATTACTAATAAAATAAAACATTTCAACTCTAACATTGAACCTAAACTTGTCAATCGCGGTGTTAAGATTTTAGAATTGTTATATCTATATATTACTAATAAAATAAAATATTTCAACCATTGAACCTAAATTTGTCAATTGGGTCAGTCGGATCGGGTTCGGTTTGAATAATATTTTTATTGGTTAAAATAATCCTCGCATATAAATATAAATAATTATTATGAAATTTATTTAGGGCTTTTATATTGTTCTTCTCCTATTTGATATAATTATTCAATTTCCACTTAGATATTACTAATTAAAAAATAATGGTTAAGCACTTAAGCCCCTTATATATAACTAATTTATAAACCTTATCTTTTTCTTGACTATTTGAAATGTCATATTTCATCTATTAATTTAATTCATAATATCAATAAAAACTCTCATTTTTCTAAATGATATTTTATAGTTTTCTGAATTTAAATATTTATTAAAAAATATAAATTATTTATATGATTATTTGTCATGAATACATAATTTTTTTAAAAACTTTCTATCATTAATATTCTATTTAAGAAAAATATCGTACGAGAATACATACTAGTTAGTAGTTATTACTCTAAGATTGGGAGTAATTACTTACTTAAGTCGTATTTTGATAAAAAAAATTTACATTATATTTTTTAATTGTCTTTTTGTTCATGTAAATAATAGCAATAATATTGTTTCTAAATAAAAATATTTTTAAATAGTCTAATTTTGATTAAAAATGATGATTTTTTAAATTATCTTTTTTTTGTATTTATGTTAAATATTTTGGAAAAAATTGAATTTTGATGATTAAATTGATAAATTTACATTATATTTTATTCATTAATTTTCTTTTTGTTCATGTAAATAATGGAAATAATATTGTTTCTAAATAAAATATTTTTAAAAAATCGAATTTTGATTAAAAATGAGAATTTTCAATTTTTTTGTATTTATGTTAAATGTTTTTGAAAAACATTAATTTTGATGATTAAATTGATAAATTTACATTACATTTTATTCATTTACATTTTTATCTATGAAATTTTAATTAAAAATAATTTAATTATTGTTTTATCAAAATTTGATTTTTAAAAATAATTTGTATAAGTAGATAAAAAAGGCTAAGATAATGTAAACTTTTTATCATTTTCTATTGAACTTTTAAAAAAATATTTCACATTTATGTAAATAGACAAAAATTCCATTACTTTTAAAGAGTTTATTTAATTAAATAAATATATTTATTTGTATATTAAAAATTGACATGTCAATAAAAAATCTTTATTTATTTGATAAAAAGAGTTGTTCAGGTACGAAAATTCTGTTATTTTATAACCCAAAAGACATGTATTATTTAAATAGTTTATATACAAAATAATAAACAATTTTAAACAACACCCGTATATGGTACGAGTAATCTACTAGTTAGGGTTACTAAACATAAAGTGACTCATTTTTTCTTTTAAAAACATACACATTATTGGTTGTTTGGATCGCATAAGATAATAGATCATTTTGCATTATAATTAGAATTTAATATAATTTTACATTGTAATGTATTATTATCTTTATCAATATATATTTTCTAAATCTGAAGTACTTTTGGGCAATTTCGTCATCAAGAATTTATATTCCAATCACCCTATTTTTAATAATGAATTATATATCATGTAATTTACTCATCTTATTTTTAATAATAATTTTTTTTTTATCAATTTGGCATGAAATTGGATAATTTTTATCTCTATCTATTATATATAACAATATTATTTTGGGCAGATTCATCATTAAGAATACATATTCAATTCCAATCACCCTATTTTTAATAATGAATTATATATTATGTAATTCACACACCTTATTTTTAATATTTTTTTTTTAAATTTGGCATGAAATTGGATAAATTTTTATCTCTATCTATTATATGTAGCAATATTTAATTATAAATTTGGTATGAGATTGAATAAAATTTTATCTAAATGAAAGAATTTTTAATTTAATAATATGTAATTCACACATTCACCTTATTTAATAATTTTATATAATCGTACACATTATCTAATAATAAACTTGTTATCAATTTGGTATGAGATTGGATAAATCATCTTCTACCCATATATCAATATGAAATTCATTAAATAATAGTAGTTCTATCTATATGCTCCTACCAGGCCTATATAGGGTTAATGATGTCCTTAATATGCCAAGAAAATCATTCGTATATTTTTTAATCATGGATTTTTTTTATGTTAAATTTCTATCAATGATAATGACAAATATTAAATATAAATTTAATATTCTTGTTACCCTATTTTGTAATTTAATATCTCATAATAAATTAATTAAATATCTCTAAACAAAATAGTAATTTAATATTCATGTTACCAAACTTAATTAATAAATAATATAAATTTTATAAATTATTTTCCATCCCACTTTCGTCATTTCAAGTTTGGATTGAGTACAAATTTAGATTGTTAAAATTTACGGGTCAATTAGGTATGGCCATTGTAAGTTTTTTTTTTTGCATGATCATGTTGATCAAACGGGTCAAATAGTGACGACTTATTTAAGATTATTAAAATATTATATAATACTTAAATTTTTTCTTAAGAAATTTTAAAGTTCATTTTCATTCTTATTTAAAATTGTGTGTTTGTGTATTAAGCCAGTAAAATTAGCTCATATTTTTTTATATATTTCTAATCAAATCCATAAATTACTTTATTCAAAAATCTTATATAACATAAAAAAAGTCATTATAATGAAATTATAATTTTCTTAATTTAATTTATTTTTTAATTTTATATCTAATGTTCTACATGTTTTTTTTAAAATAATAATTCAATTTTTATTTAAAAAAACCCTTGCGAAAGGTGCAAGTTCTAAATGACTAAACTATTAATCTTATATAATTGAAACAGACCCTAAAAATTACAATCCAGAGTGTAGAGTTTGGTTCAAATGAAACATACTCTTATCCTAAAACGTGAAACGAATGCACTTTTTCTAGTTCGTATTGCACTTTTCATACAAAAGTGCATTGCAAAATACAAAAAGTGCAATCTGAAAAAGTGCAGTACAAAAAGAATGAAAAGTGCACTATAAAATACGAAAAGTGCAAATTCGAAAAAGTGCACTACAAACTAGCAATAGTGCATTATGAGCTAGGAAAAGTGCATTCGTTTCAGGATATGAGTTTTTTTTTTGAGAAAGAAGATATGATTATTATTACTTTAATATTTGCTCTGCTAAAGCAAGAGCTACAATAGACTCATGTCTTGTGACATGGTTACAACTATAAACAGAAAAGAATACACTGATTCTATCAAGTAGCCACAATTGGGTGTAAACTTGGTTGTTAGTCAAAATAACATTAAACCCAAAAGAGATCCTATTTGGTACCCCCAAACTTCTTATATATGCATGAAAGAACATAAAATCCCGCCAAGTTGATACGTTAGGACTAAAACAAACTATTGAAATTGCCATATGAAACTTACGACCAGATGCTCGTTCATAAATACTGAGAAAATCAGTTGTTGTTGAGCATTCGTGCAAGATTGCCTTAGTACACAACAAATTATCATCGTCAATCGAAAAAAAGATATGAGTTTTGTTTCATTTGAACCAAACTCTTAGAGCGTTTATATATATATAGTATTAAGTTCTGGTAGAAAGGCTTTTAGGGTAGAAAGTGAGTGTTATTTTAGGCCATTAGATTGGAAGATTTTAAGGGTCCAGATTTAATTAAAATAGGTATACAATATTACTCAATTTGCATTACACTAGATTAACCCACACAAGCGAGATTTATGGACAAGTGGTATACAAGATCTTTTATCTCCATAATTAACTTCTTTGAAAATTAAAAAAAGGAACGAAGAAAGGAGAGGTGCATTTGAGCGTCTCCGACTCCAAACGCTTTAGATAAGGACGAGCTCTGCTGGTTCATCTACGATTAGATCTCTAGATCTGACAAGTGGGAGAAGAGAACATGTTGCCATGGTGAAAGGACGGAGGCGCTCCTTCTTTTCCTCCTCCCGTCCGTTAGAATTCCGATTTGCTCTATTCAGTTGTTAACCTGGTAAGTTTGAGATTTTTATATATTTTCGTATACATTATTGTTTGAGTAATAGTCTGGTGGGGTTGAGATGGTAAATAACAATATGAGATTTTTCTATTAAGATGGTAAATTTGATTTGGCATTTCTTTATTCTTCCTTTGAAACATATTATAATGATCGATATCTCAAATTTTGCTTCAATTACTTACATGCTGCAATTGTTTTTAATCTTAAGAAATTGGGCATACTATATCGACAGGTAGTCATTAATTTATCAAAGACGATCTTTTGGTATTGTATTACAAGAGCTGCAGTCTTTCCTTTACACAGAATAGAAGTATGCAAGTGATAATCATTATCATATTAGAATATCTTATTAATTTGTTACTCTTTGTTATAATTACCATATATGTTTTGTATATTAATTTATCATATTAGAATATTGCTAACATGTAATCATAAATATTTTAATATTTTGTATATTAATTTTCATATTTGGTATTTTGTGGGTAATATTCATTGTAACATGTATTGATATTCACAAAAGTAGGTAGTAATATTCATGTAATTGAATTATGACATTATTGCTATTAACAATAATATTTGAGAGATTTTATGTATTGTTACAAATATTTATCTACTCTATTTTTTATTTGAAGGTACCAATGGTCGGGAAATATCAAAGGAAGTTGAGGAAGATGACGTCTACATAAGGGAAATGAATTATAATTACACGTTTTTTTTTTTTTATTCTCGATTTGAACTTGAGAGATCATATTCACCATATTAGCTAGTGATATTCATGTAACTAGGCATTTATATTCACCATCTTAGCTAGTGATAGTCATTTAACTAGATGGTCATATTCACCACATTATCTAGTGATATTCATGTAAACAAGTGAGCATATTCACCGATAAAGCTGATGATATTCATGTAACTGAATCGTGATATTCTTATCATTAAATGATGATATCTATATTTAAGTGTATGTATTCATTTTCATTTTAATATATATTCATTTATAAAATTATCATGATCAAGAATATACAACTATTTATTTTTATCATATTCATCATACACAAGTACATATTCATTGTTTATCACGTTGATATTCACTCGACAGTCTACAAGAATGTATATTCTTTATTTACCACGTTGGTATTCGATCATCTGGTATGCTACGAGAATAGAGATACAAAATTACGTCAATTTTAAATATGTTTTAAAATAGGATAGAATTAATGTTAAAAATATAATTTGTTTTTATTTTAAAAATAGGAGAGAAAATCAATATTCCTATAAAATTTGAGATTTTATACCTGATTTGATTTGCCTCAAATTAATTCCTTCCTTTTTTTATTTTTTTAAATGGTATGTTTGCTACTTTTAAGGGATGTGAGTTTTTTTTGGCAAATGACATCTAATCTAGTACTATTCACCCTATTTTAATTATTTTACATTCTCAAATCTCACCATCAATTCACTTTAATCCAACGCACTATATTCAATCTCACTTTCTACTCTAAAAACCTTTCTACCAGAACCTCCCCCTATATATATATATATATATACATACGATACGTCCATAGTTTACTGGGGAGTGGAATGTGGGCTTTAAATGGATCCGGACTTAAAAAATGGGCCCATGTCATTGCAAGGTACCAAAAGCCCACTCTAGTAAAGAAAAGCCAAATATTCAAACACACTGTATGAGTGAGAGGGTATGGCATATTGGCATGTGATATTACAAATGAGAAAAAGAACGGCATAATACATCAACAGACACTCGTACTTGTAACTTTTTTTCAACAAGCCCCTTGTACTATGAAATGTTCAAATAAACACCTAAACTCCATTAAATTTGTTCATTTAAACACTTGACGCTGACGTGGTATTGCGCGTGACCACCACTCAACCTTTTAACGCGTTAAGTTATTTGGATTTGATGAGATGGATTTTTTTTTATAAAATTTCTCTTTTTTTCTTGGTTTTTTAATATTGTCCCAACATAAATTTTCTTTCTTCCAATATCTTTATTTTTTCTTTTTTCTTTTATCTTTTCTTGATTCCAATAAAAAAATCGGTATTTTTAATTGTTTTTTCTCCTTCTTGTTTTCTTAGATCTAGATCTTGAATAATGGGGAAGTTGAGATCTAGATCGATCTTGCTTTCTCAAGTCAATCGTTCCTTCCTAATTCTCTACCGGAGGCGATGAATTCTAATTCTTTCCCGAGTTTGTCGTTCCTTCTTGATTCTCTCTGGTATGCCGGCGGTGAAGAATTCGAATTCTTTTTCCGAGTCCACTGTCCAGTCCTGATTCTCTTTGCTTTTGGTCCCTTCCTATGTCCGCAGTGAAGTATTTTGCCCTTTTAGATCTGGGGCGGTGAAGACGCAATTGGCGACGCCTGAGACCTCCGGGTTTGGGGACAAAGGTGAGAAAAAAGAAGGAGACCAGATTCTATTAGATTCCGTCGTTCTGTCCCGATTCTTTCTCCCAATTCCGGCGGCATAGGAAGGAGACCGGATTCTTTCTCCCAATTCCGTCGTTCTGTCCCGATTCTATCTGGTTTTGTTGGATTTTTCCTAGGGTTGTTCAACTGAGAAAAAAGAATAGTTTGATTTTGGGAGGAAAAGATGATTATATAGGATTTATAGGATAGTTTGAGAGATTAGAAAGGAGAAAAGGATATTGAAAGGTGGAGAAGAAGACTGCTCATAATCACCAGAGAAAAAGACGTGAAAGGGGGGCAGATATGAGGAAGAAGAAACCGAAAATAAAGAAAAAAGCAAAAAAAAGTATTTACATTTTTATACTAAAATCTAATAACATTAAAATATTTATCTAGGTGGCGCCTATGTGGCCATTACATGGCATGATTTTATTCCACATAAGCGCGCGTGATATGCACTAAGAGAAGAATAAGATCGAAAGTGTTTATAAGTGCAAAAATAGTTAAGTTGAGGTGTTTCTTTGAACATTTCATAGTACAGGGAGCTTGTTGAAAAAAAGTTACAAGTACGAGTGTCTGTTGATGTATTCTGCCGAAAAAGAACTACTCCTTAGGAAAAATGTAAATAGGAAAAAATAGGCCTGGATTCCTGCAAAGTGCAAAACACCACTGTTTAATCAAAATGCCACTAGGGATGATCAGAACCGTGAAAACTTCTCTGTACATTTCATCTCTATTGGACTATTGGATTTCTGTACACCAACATTACAAACGTGACAATAAAACCCATATTATCAATTTTGAGTGAGAACGACCAACACAGCGCTTTGTCGTGTGGTCGAGTTGATACTCCGCTTCGCGCCTCTCCCGTTTCTTCGGCTTTCCACGGCGAGTCTCTTCTCTTTCTCCCCATTTTCAACCGCTTCTTCAAACCCACTAATTCACAAAGCTAACGATTCTTTGATTTTTCATGTGTTTGCCCTTATTGTTTCTTTATTGTTCGCTCGTTCTTTATCGTTTCAGCAAGTTTGGGTTTTTCTTCTTCCATGTTTTGGGCCTTTCTTTCATTACGGAGGCGTTTCTGAACTTGAAGAAGATTGAAGCGATGATGGTTCTTTCAGCCAAATACATTGCATCAGATTAGGGTCTTGATTGGTTTTAATCTCTCTTATCTGGGTTTTGTGTGTTACTCTTTATATGTACTCAATTTCGTTCCTAATACAGTTCGGGTTGTCCTCTAGTGTCAAAACTGTCAATCTCAGTCTCCCCATTTGCTGTTTTTTCGCTCAGCTTTACTGTGACCTAAATGTTTTTTTTTTTTTAATTTTTAACTTGAATTGTTTATGGGTTTTCACTTTGCACTGTGTAATTGTGATGGTGATCAGGCGTCCAAGTCTGGTTTTCAAGAAGTTTTTGTTAATATTTCTGTTTCGGTTGCTCCTTAGCCTCAGTCATATGGATAATTATTGATGGGATCTGGATGTTTCACTATACCTGTGTGATTTTTCATGATTCAGTACTTTTTGCTTCAAAGCTTTTGTGATTTTAAGCTGACATTGTTCGTCTGGTAGGTTTAGCATGATGGTTTCATCAAAGAAAAGTAAAGGCAACTTTGGTGGAAATATGCCACATTTCTCAAATCAAGTTAATATCCCTGGATATTATAGAAATCTGAATAAGGCTGATCTTGGTGGCGTCATATTTGGTTGCAAGAATGATACTAAGGAAGAATGTCTTGAGAAGCAGCTATTTGGTTAGTCACTTTTGGTCTATTTCCTATTTTGTGAAGCTAAATGTTGGATGTGCTTTTTTGTAATTGAATGTTTGGATTAGACATTCTAATTCTTTTTGCTCCATTCTCCTACTAGAGGAGTTTGCTGGTAATGCCATTTTGATTGTTATATATGTATAATTCTACTATTTTTCATCATTAACTTTGGGTTTTTCCTTCAATGTAGTTACTTTTAAAACTTAAAAATTATGTTCCATTTGACAACAGGCTTACCAGCAGGACATATGGCATATGTGAAGAATATTGGACCAGGTTTACCACTATTTTTGTTCAATTACAGCGACAGAAAACTACTTGGCATTTATGAGGCAGCTAGCTCAGGTCAATTGAATCTTGATCCTTATGCCTGGACAAAAGGAGGTTCAGTAAAAACTCAATTCTCAGCTCAGGTATACACAAGAGTTTGAATCTTTCTAATCCTAGCAATGGCTGTTGTTTGGAGTGTCAATCTGAGAAGTACTGAAAGAACTGAAAAAAGGTCTCACCCATTTTTTTTATTCGGTATTTGTTTATGACAGGTTTTAATCCGAGTGCGTCTATCTTGTCATCCATTATCAGAAGATCAGTTTGGACCTATTATTCAAGGCAATTACTACCGTCATAGTCATTTTTGGTTTGAGCTGGACCATGCTCAGGCATCTAGGTTGATCTCTTCCTTTTTCTCTAGAGTGGCTCCTACTGTACCTCGAGCTCTTCCAAAACCAAGGCAAATGAGCCAAATATACTTGCCTGTGAATGTAACAAGAACCTCAGAAGCAAATAAACCTTCCCAGCTGGAGTTAAAATCTGATCATCTTGATTCAAATGGGAATTCTGGAGGACCAGACTCTTCTGTTTTACAGGATGGAGAGTACCAGTCATCTGAAAGCAGTTTGAGAAGTGAGAATGATGAAAAGGAAATGGTTTACAAGAAATTGTTAAAGCTGGCTATGAAATCCGATTCTTCTCAGGATACTCATGATGGTGAAACAACTAATGAAAACGAGACAATTGTGGTGGATGATGCTAGTAAAATGGAAGAAGAGGTAAAACATGACAATGTTATTGTTACTCCTGTACCTCAGGTTGTTGTTCAATATCCGTCTGTTCTTCATTCTATCTGATTTTTTGGTACAGTTACAATTCTGGTTTATGATAAATTGCCATTCTGGTTATTTTGTAGCTGATTAAAGAACTGGCATCAAAGATGAATCTTATGCAACAGAAGTTGGTATATCTTCTCTCTTGTCTTTTCATTTTGGTTATTTTGGTATTTCTATGCGCTTGGCTGCTCATGTTTGCTCCAAAACATAAACATGATCTAAATATTTTTCTCGGATTTTTTTGTCCTAATTTATTGTATTTTTTTGCTAATACTACACAATGGGAATTGTTGATATGATTTAGTTATGCAAATAATTTTGCCTACCTTGTTGAATTAGGGTATGTCAAATAAACGGCATGGAAGTTCATTTGACTTTCTGTTTTAAGGTTCTTAGAATTGATATGCTCTCTGGTTAATAGAGTCCTTTGTTTGATCTCGATAATGACTTTCACATACAAAGAAATTTTTGTACTAGTAAGAAAAGGGGAGAAAAGGTTGGAGAGTAACATAGTCTACATTTAATCATTTGACCCTTCAGAAGCCATTCATATATTTGATGCCTTGTGGGCAGTTGTTTATCATATATATTGCATTTGACTCCTCAACTCGAGTAGGTTTAGTTAAGCATTTTTTTGGTTGTGAACATTTAATTTGATGTTATGCTGTCCTATATGTGTCTGATGGGCATAAATGTTTGTGCAAGGTGTTGAGATTTTGTTTCATCTGTAATTTTCTTCTTGTTCATTACTTAGACAAAATTATGGTTTATTGAATGTTTTCAGATTAGCTTGGAAGCTGAAAACCAGTATTTAAAGGGACGATGTGAAATGTTTCAGCCTCATTCTGTCAATTCTGATCAATCCGACTTTCATTCTGCTTTTGATGAGATTGAGTTACTGAATGAACAACTTTTGGGCTCGGATGTTTTTCTGTTTGGAGGATATAATGGGACGTACTTATCAACTGCAGAATCGTATTCATTTTCAAGAGATATAGTTAGATCTCTTCGACCAATGCCCTCAGCTCGTGCTTATGCTTCAGTAGCTAAACTAAATGAAAATTTCTATGTAGTTGGTGGGGCACTTGAAAGTTGGTCTAATACAGGTATCAAGAATGTCTGGCTTTATTTTCGATATGCATAAAGAAAATGACATGACTTAAATATGTCTAAACTCTAATAGTCATGCTGGCTTTTGTATGCAGTTGAGGCTTACAACCCATTCAATAATGAATGGACTTCACAGCCTACATTGAAAGAAGGAAATGGAAGTTTAGCGACCGCTACAGTTGATAACAAAGTATTTGCCATGGGTGGTGGTAATGGTATAACTTGCTTCTCAGATATGCAAATGCTTGACCCCGATGTTGGACGATGGATTTGTGTTAGGTCAATGCTACAGAAGGTAACGTTCTTCCATCTACAATTGATACATCTTAGTTTTGTATTTTCTTTATAGACAATGCAGTTAAAGCTATTAGAAATTTAGAACAATCAGATATTAGAGAAGGTTTATATCATATTTTTTTTTTCAGAGAGACTGTCTTATTTTTCTCGTTTGGTTCTTGAATTGATATAATGTGGAGGTTGAAAGTGATGCCTACGGTGGTTTAGTTTTTTTTTTTTTTTTTTTTTTTTTTTTTTTTTTGAATTATTGGCTGAAAAAATAGGCCTTTGCAGTTTAGTAGCACCACATGGTTTTTCTTGGTTTATCTCAGTCTAAGCAATCTGGGAGGACCAGTATTGTTTCAAACAAAAGCATACTGTTGAGGAAACTTTTTCTGTTCCATTTCTGAAATCTAGTTAACTCTACCATAATTGCTATCTTTTTGAGTGTCCTCTGTTGGTTCTTTCCCACCCCTCCTCCTTAATGATTTTTCACCCCAGTTTGGGTGCTAACTGATACCTTCAAAGAAAATTATGCAAGCTAGCTGGGTTTTTTTATGACATTTATTAACACTTTTCCCTTGTTTTTCGACAGAGATTTGCTCTTGGTGCAGTGACATTGAACAATGCGATTTATGCCGTTGGAGGCTATGATGGAGAAAATTATTTGAGGTGAACCATATCTATTATCTTCACTTGTCCTATCCATTATCATATTTACACCATCTTATGAGCGGATATAGATTATGCTAATTTACAACCGGACTTGTTAGCCTGTATGTAACTACAAAAGAGTTTACATTATCTTTCACTTCTTTTGCTGTCTTAATCCCAAAGCGTTTTCATTGAAGTTTCTTCATATGAATTAAGCTGTAAAATTTGTTCATCCTGTTGCTATGAATACTTACAATTATGCATTTGATTGACATGTTGTGCATCTCATTGTATCTCAGGTCTGCTGAAAGATTTGATCCGAGAGAGCATGCATGGAGTAATATACAGAGCATGAACTCAAAGAGGGGATGCCATTCCTTGGTTGTGCTAAATGAAAAGATGTGAGTGCAACTATATAGAGAATTTATCTTCACCCTTGATTTACTAGAAAGAAAACACGCTTTTTTTCTTGACTTTAAAGCAAAATGTTCTTTTTGTAGATATGCTCTAGGTGGCTATGATGGAAGTAATATCGTATCAAGTGTAGAAGTATTTGATCCTAGACTCAACAGATGGATTCTTGAGGGCTCGATGAACCATGCCAGGGGATACGGATCTGCTGTTGCATTAAAGGATGCCATTTATATAATGGGAGGACTGAATGACGACAGCCTTTTGGATTCAGTACGGTTTTCTGTCATGCACTTGCGTCTTTGATATTCATTGTTGCTTGTGAATTTGATTAACCAACTCTGAAATCTTGATGGCAGATTGAGCGTTACGAGGAAGGGAAAGGATGGCAGGTGATAAATCAGAAAGGCATTGGAAAAAGATGCTATGCTTCAGCTATAGTCCTGTAATTACGGGGTATAGGAGAAGATAAAGATTCGATTCGATTCAACCTTGATCCAATTTGAAGAAGGGAAGAACTTTTGGAATGTAGTTAGAAGTGAAAAGGGTATGTTTAATGTTGTTCATGGTTGCATCTTCTAAGTAAATAAAAGAACATATGTGGTCTAGCTATATAGATTTGGCGAGTAAAAAACAAACTCAAATGTCAGGGGCTTCTTTTGATGTGAAAGTGTAAAACTTTTCAGGCATTCGAAACACGTGTTGAGTTTGATGGTGCTTTTCCTGTCATTTGGTTGTTGTGTTCGTTTTGTGTCTGTGAATCTGAATTTTAGAGAATATAAGAGGTGGGTTAGTTTGTTCTTGAAAGGGGATGAGTTTCGTGCATATGATGGTTTGATCCTGATACTCAATTATTCTTCACGTGATATAAGGTTTTATTTGGTCTTCAACATAAATTTATGATCAACCCAATCAAATCCAATTTTTTTTTAATGAAGAAACCAATTTATTAGCCAACTAAATCAGCATCAAAGAGTTCATACAAAGCAACAGGCAAAGCAAAGAAATCAACTGAAAAAAACTCAGAAACAGCATTCCATTGGCTAAGCCAATGTGCTACTCGATTTGCATTTCTCCTAATAAACTGCCACTCAACCCTGCATAAATCATGGCTTAAGTCGATGATAAACGCCAGCAAACTCCCCAAAAGAGTTGCGCGGAAGCTCACCTCCCCTCAGTAGATTAATGATAGAAGAGCAGTCAAACTCCACAACTATAAACTGCAGACCCATCTCCTTTGACACTTGAACACCCCAACGGACCGCTTCGGCCTCGGCAATGGCAATATCCGTCCCAGACTGAATCTTCTTTGAACCAACGAACTTCATCTCACCATAATGTAGCCTCCCTACAATACCAATTCTGACCTCTCCATCCTTAACTGAAGCATCGCAACAGACTGAAATCCAATTCTCACAAGGTTTCTTCCATCGAACAGCCTCTGCTGGTCTCCCTTCAGATTTCCTCTCTCGCAACAATTGATCGCCTGCATAGTTGTTTCCGCCGGGTCACCTCTGATTTGCTCAAATAAACGAGCGTTCCTGGCTTTCCACACAGACCACAGAACAGCCGCCCATAAACTATGCAGCTCTGTAGGGACAATAGCCTTAATTTCACTTGCCCAGTCCATAAAAAGAATTCCACACCAGTCTAGCTTCCACACAATCAACCAACACATGCATAATGGACTCTTATTTGTCGCATACATCACACCAGACGATGTGAACTACTTTTGAAGCTAAATCTTTATTACATGGAATGATCTCTTTTGAGGCTCTCCAAATAAATTCACGAACTCTCGGAATAATTGGAATTGACCACACCCACTTCCAAAATTGCCTCGCTAGACTCCCGTCCGCCTGATTTCCTCTACCCTGAATATTCAACCTCTTAGCTTCAAGCATTTTGTAAGCTGGTCGAACTTTAAACTCTCCATTCTTAGTATAGAACCACATCAATTGATCATCCACCCGTTTATCAACCAAATGAATCTGGAGGATAAGCTCTGCACCACACGACAAAAAACACTCATATACCAACTCTACCTTCCACTCTCCCCTGTCTCAGTCGATAAGATTAGCAACCATTAACTCCTCTGCTGCCCCTTTGAAGTTGCCAATAGGTTTGAAAGAGACAGGCCTAGGAATCCATTTGTCATTCCATGCTTGTAAAGAGGTTCCATTTCCTACTTGCCAGCATAATCCTTCCTCCACTACACTTTTTGTTGACCAAATACTTCTCCAACAATAACTCGGGTTAAAACCCACAGAGGACTCGAGAAAGGAACTCCTCGGATGATACCTTGCCTTTTAAATCTTAGCAAGGAGAGTGTCCGAGTTTTGAATTAATCTCCAAGCCTGTTTGGCTAGAAGTGTACAATTAAAGTCTTCCAAATTTCGGAACCCTAAGCCACCCTTTTCCTTCGGTAAACACATTCGATCCCAACTCATACAGTGTATTCTTCGTTTTTCCGCATTATCTCCCCAAAGAAAGCCTCCCATCAGTTGTTGTATTTCATAACAAAGACTCTTAGTGAGCAAAAAGCAAGACATTTTGTAGGTTGGAATAGCTTGAAAAACCGACTTGATTAGGACTTCTTTCCCAGCTCTAGACAAAGAACCTGATCTCCAGCCTTCAAGTTTTTGCCAAACTCGATCCTTTATGTGTCCAAAAATAGTTTTTTTTTTTATACCGGCCCACCATAGTCGGAAGTCCCGAATAGCGTTCATGTTTATCAACCTCATGAACTCCCAACGTAATTTGCAACACTTCACGTTGAGAATCACTAACATTCTTACTGAAAGATAGCTCAGACTTTGCAAAATTAACCTGTTGACCAAAAACTGCTCCATAATCATGGAGGATTTTCACTATTTCCGACGCCTGTTGACATGTAGCACGAGCAGATAAAATGCTATCATCAGCAAAAAGTAAGTGTGAGATCGATGGTGCATTTCTCGCTATTCTAATTCCTTTTAATCTTCCTTCCGCTTCACTTTTACGGATCAACGCAGAGAAACCCTCATCACAAATAAGAAGAGATAAGGAGAAATCGGGTCACCTTGCCTCAAACCCCTAGACGGTGAAAACATCGCTGACGGTGTTCCATCCATCAAAACAGAGAAGGTCACACTAGTCACACACTTCATAATCAGACTAATCCATCTCTCCTGAAAGCCCAACAATCTCATGCTTTTTTCTAGAAAATCCCACTCCACCCGATCATACGCCTTCGCCATATCAAGCTCCAGCGCCATATATCCCATCTTCCTTGTGCGCTTGTTCTTCATATAATGAAATACTTCGAAAGCCGCAAGCACATTGTCTGTTATGAGTCTTCCCGGGACAAAAGCGCTCTGAGTTAACGACACCACCTTTGGCAAAATCACCTTCAACCTGTTTGCAAGTACCTTCGACACAATCTTATACACAGCATTACATAAGCTTATGGGTCTCAAGTCTTTCATTTTATAAGGATCATTTACTTTTGGAATAAGAGAAATGAAAGTATAATTAAAACCATGTGGAAAATCCGCCCCATTAAGAATTCCGAGAGCAAAAGAAATAATGTCCGGTCCAACGATATGCCAGTACTGTTGAAAGAACAAAGCTGAAATACCATCAGGCCCGGGGGACTTAGTGGGATGCATAGAGAAAAGAGCAGGATATACCTCATCTCCAGAAAAAGGTCGTAAAAGTTGAGAGTTATCCTCATCCGTTAGCATAGCCGTGATCCCTTGAGGAGCCAAATCGGACAGTGTACAATGACCGGTTTCAAACAGCTTTTTGAAATGATCAACATCAACTCTCTCCTTATTCTCTGTTCTTCTCCATTCAAACCCATCATCATCAACTAACCGTCGGATTCTATTCTTCTTTTTACGCCCATTAGCCCTCTTATGGAAAAACGACGAGTTCATATCTCCCCACTTAAGATTATTCTCTTTAGATCTTTGGAACCAAAGTAACTCCTCATTTGCCATAAGATCACATTCCTCCCTCTCCAAACATCTTCTTCTTTTCACCAGCTCACCATTAATGCCATTCTTATTCATTCTCCTCAACTCCTCTCTCACTCCTTGCAATTTCATCATAACATCACCAAACTCTTTTTTATTCCACTCCTGTAACTCTTCCATACAACGCTCTAATCTTTCAATCATTCCTCATTCTAAGAGTCTAAAATTCGGATTACACCACGCATTAGAGACTACTTCTACACATCCTTCATGTTCAATCCACATTGCCTCAAATCTTTTTGGACGTCTCCCTCTTCTCTCTTCCCCTTCCCCTTCTTCACACCGAACCGAGTCAATCATAATATGAAGGTGGCCCGAGCCCTCACGGTCAAGGTGTCTAACTCGGCCCCCAGGAAACATCTCGAACCTACTTTCATTTGCAAACACGTAGTCCAGTCGTTCTTGTATGAACTCAGCTCCCGTTCTTCCATTATCCCATGTGAACTTCTGCCCCAAATAAGAGATTTCACTTAGCTTACACACCTCCATTGCCTTGTGAAAATCCCTCATTTCATTAAAATCCGGTGCTACTCCTCCCTCTTTATTCTCGGCACTCCAAACATGGTTATAATCTCCAGCACAACACCATGCCTCATGTCTTTCCTCACTTAATCGTTTCAACAAAGTCCAAGACTGCCCTTTTTCCGAATTTTGTGGCCAACCATAAAACCCGGTAAAGCGCCATCCATTATTGCTGCCTTTCTCTCTAACTTCTGCATCAACATGATGACGTGTATACGATTTAATTCCAATATCCACCTCCTCATTCCACAAAAGACATAAACCTCCCGACTTACCCAAACAATCAACTGCAAAACAGCCTATAAAACCCATCTTATCCTTTATTTCTTCCATTTTCTTACGGTCACATTTCGTTTCCATAAGAAAAACAACCTTCGGGGCCTCTCTTCTCACTAAACTAGCGAACTTGTTAATTGCCCGAGCCTTCCCCCAATCCCCGACAATTATAACTTAGAATAGTCATTGTTTCCGGCAAGAGAGGCCTTCCGCCTCTCCCGCCGATAACATCTTTTGTCTTTTTCCATCCACTTCTACTGAATCAATCACCATGAGATCCGAACATTTAGTTCCCCCCCTTTCTCTTTACATTAACTTCACCTCCTGTCCCTTCCCCACCACTCACTCTCGCCTTTCTCTTCCACTTCTTTCTATCCCTTGTATTCTTTCCTCCCTCTTTCCCATCAACTCTGTTAATATTATCCCCCTTCTAAATTCTTCTCTTTTTCCACATAACTCTCCCTCCTGCTCACATCCCCTTCCCCTCCCTCTTTTTGTTTTTCTTTTTCATTCAAAGGCCCTTTCTTGCTTCCCACGTCACCCTCGTCCAGTCGAACTTGACTCAACAGCTCACCCGTATTTCTTACTTCTTCTGGTTCACCTTGTTCTTCAACCTCTTTCCTTTCTCCCTCCTCGTTAACTTCACCCTCATGCAAAGCATCTTCTCCTACTTTTCCATCTTTGATGACTTGTTTACCATTAACTGTCTCATTCGAACTCTCTGCTTCCTCCTCTTCTGATTTTTGCGCCAGGATCTATAATAAAGATTTCTTCACCTTGTTAACACTAGCTTTAGCCCCTTCTTTCTTCTCACTATCTTCTTCTACACCCTTCCTAATCCCTTTAATAATATCTCTTTCCTGTTCCCTCTCATACTCACTTCTCGGTTGATGAAGCTTCAAAGGAGAGGCTCACAACCAAGCTCCGTATTCACTATGGACTGCGGTATCTTGCTCCTCCACACAATCCAACTCAACATGCCCTAATCTGCCGCAGCCATAGCAAAAGTTTGGGAGCCTTTCATACTTAATCTCCACCCACATTCTCTTTCCATTGAAGTTCATCAGTATACCCCTCCTTAAAGGTTTCGTCACATCCATTAAAACCCTAATTCTGATAAATTTAGCACTCACAAGCATCTCAGTTTCTTCAATTTCTTCCATCCCTCCAAACACACTGCCAATCTTCTTTGCCATGTCTGAAGTCATCGCCTCCAAAGGAAGGTCGTAAATACGAATCCAGAACGGAACTTTATCAATGGTGATCTTTGATGGTTGTTCCGTTCCCGGTTCTTTTAACGCCAACAATGCCCTATCAAAGGACCAAGGTCCTTCTCGTAATACCTTCTGCTTCTCTTTGACATCACCAAACTGGAATAGAAACAAATTCGGGCGCAACTCTCTGAATATGAATCCCCCTTGATCTTCCATGCACCCTTCATGGTGGTATTCAAAGCAAAAGCATTAAACGGCCTATTGGTAAGCAGAGTCCCAACCAATATCAGACTAGAACGTCCCCCTTTATTACTCGATTCCCCCAGATCACCTTGTACTTCCTGACATTCATCCTCCGTCAACGCCAAATCCTTTGCCCTACCCAAAGCTGCCATGATCGCTGTTGAAACCGTGCACGTACACTGCCACGAACTGGTGAACCACGCACTTGACGGCGGGATACCCTAGCCCCCACGACCCGGAGAGAGGCAAGTTAACCCACGAAATCAAGAATCCCACAATTGTAGAGTCACCTTCAGAGCCCTAGGATTTTCTCTACATATAACTAGTTGTAACTAATAAAGCAATAAAGCTAATCTCTTCAATCAAATTCAATTGGTGACTATACTAACTATGGAATTATTTTTTATTTGGCCTTTTCAAATATAGTTTTGTACATCCATTGTAAATAATAATCCAATTGTACAATTATGATTATTTTTTGTAGACTTAACCAAAAAAATCACTCTAGATTAATAATTCGGTTTTATATGTTCTCTAACATGAACAAACGAGCAATTTTTTTTGGTGGTTTCATCATGAGATAAGTAATGATTTATAGATGTAATATCAATTCTACAAACCCATCAGATTTAGATTATCCAAATTTGAAGAGAAGCTTATCAAGTAATTGACAAACTTAGTATCATATGAAATTGAGAGTCTAAGAGAAAAATAAGAATAAATTTTGGCCAAGTGAGAAATAATAAAATTTTTTGGCAGTTTCCTCTAAAAAATTGACATCCATGATTAGAATTTCATTAAAAGTGATAAAAATGGTATGAGCGAATTTTTCTCGTATTATACGTGTATTTTTTGAAAAATTCATTTATGAGGGACACACAAAGTTTGTGCATCAATGTTGACCTATGCAACAATACTTACCAATTGTGCATCAAAACAAAATGTTTGTGCATCGAGTTTTTGATGCATATTGTTCATTGATTTCAAACTTTTTATTTTATTTTTTTTACTTTTATTTATGTGTATGAATACAATATTTATCTAGTTTTTGATGTAATATAATGAATTTCGATGCACACATAAAATAAGATGCATTTTGTGTTGTTTTGATGCACATGTATAAGTAAGATAAACTTTTGCACATCAATTTCGCTTTTGTATATCCATCAAAACTAGTAACCCGTGGATTGATTTTTTTGATGCACATTGTGCATCGATTTTAAAGTACTTTATTTTTTGTTGCACATTTAGCCGGTTTTAATGCACTCACAAACAAGATGCACTTTTTAGTTGTTTTGATGTACATGTGACACTTTTTAATGCATATAAAATAGTTAGTTTTGATTCACATATTTCTAAGTATGATGCAAAAATATATATATTAATGCCCACAATTTTGATGTATAAACAACCGATTTTGATGCACGAATAATCGATTTTGATGCATAAAATCACAATTTTGATGCACATTCTGGGTGCGTCCCTACATCGTTTTTTTTTCTTGAAAAATACGCAATTGATTCAACCGTGTCATATTTCTCCCATCCAACAATTCTTATTCTTTCTCATCTTCTCTCACAGAAACATCCATTCTTACCAGATTCAAACCCATACTTATTTCTATATTATAAATAAGCCGGAACTTTGTGTGCTCATCCAAAAAATATCACTATTTTTAAATAGTGTTTATGGTGATCCATACCCTAAAAAAAGTTTCTAATAGCAAACATGCCCTTTGCCTTTTTGAATTTGCATTAATGTCCAAAAAAGTAAATATATACCCAATTTTTACATGCATACCCAAATTTTCAAATTATTACTTTAAGAAACGGTGAATTATTTAAATTATTTAAATGTTATTCTATTAAAAATAAGTATAATAATTAAAATAGTGAAAAAAAAATTCATATTAATTTCTCAAATCTATCAAAACCTAAGTTGTGGTCTCTACAATCTACAACCCCTCTTAATTTCAAGCATATGAATCCTTCTCCATCACCATGCCGCCGAAGTTCGACCGTCGCAGTTTGCCGGAGATGAGGTCGGTCAAGTTCATTGGAGCCGAAGACCGGGCCATTCACTATCTCTCCAGAGAAGATAACAACGAAGGATGTGAAGGGTCTCCGTGTCACCGTCAGCAGCGACGTTTGTACTCAAGGAGCTAGAGAAGATGTGCTCAAGGATTGGAAGGGTCTTCTTCATGAAGAAGACTAAGAGCATCAAGAATAACGGAGATCGCCAAGATTACGAGGCCCCGCTCCATGGCCACAGAATTGGCCAGTTACGTCAAGGAGATTCTCGGAACTGTTGGATCCACGGTGGAAGAAAACGAGCCAAGGATTTGCATGACGAGATCTTCAAAGGGGATGTGAAGATCTCAGAAGACTAAAGAGATTCCAGAAAATGCGTCATTAGGGTTAATTTAAACTGCTTTTTAATTCGTAGTTGTTTGTTAGTTTAAGAGACTTGTTAGTTTAAGAGAATGATGTGCTTTAGGAGGATGTTGGAATGATTTTGGATTTGATGATTATGGAGTAGGTTAATTTGAATGGCCGTTTAGATTATAAATTGAATTCAGTTTCACTTTCGACTTTGATCCTTCAATGAATCATCATATTAATTTTGATCTTTGAAATGACCCTTTAAAATATTTTATATTACATTATTAGCATAAAAAAATAATATATTTTCTATTTTTTTATTTTTATAAAAATGAAAAAAAAACCTAATTTTTTTATAACAAAAATGTCAAAAAGGACATTGTCTATTTTATGATCATTCGATTTTGCCTTTACTTATATTCAAGCTAGCTCCATGCCATTTAATCTAAAAAGGATATATTTTACTTTATGAACTTTTTAGGAGCGTTTATGCAAATTTGCCTTTTAAATATTTGAGTCCAATGCTTTATCACAAACAAACAAACAAACAAATGAAATATCAACAGTAAGCTAACGATAATAAAATTTGGAAATATATAAGCAACCCGGTTTTACTGATTTAAAAATAAGGAACCCGGTTTGTTTATGGGTAACGCTCGTCAGTCGTCACCGTCAGCAGGAACACACCGTCGGAAGGGGTAAAAGAGCCCGGTTTTACTTTCACTCTCTCTTTTTCGTTCCCGAGTTCACAGTCCACACACCAAACCAAATACATTTCCTTCTCTCTTTTCTCTCTCCTCTTCAGATCTTCCATCTCTCAAATCTCTCTCTGCTTCCTTCCTCTTCACTTCTCCTCCTCCAATCTGGAGCAGTTGAAGACAATTGGGAGGGAGCTCGCCATGGCGGGCTCCCAGGTAGGGTTTGGCCAGTCCAAGGAGTTCTTGGATCTCATCAAATCCATAGGCGAGGCCCGATCAAAAGCCGAAGAAGATCGAATCGTCCGCTCCGAGATCGAAATCCTCAAGCGCCGGATCATCGAGCCTGACATCCCCAAGCGCAAGATGAAGGAGTTCATCATCCGCCTCGTCTACGTCGAGATGCTCGGCCACGATGCCTCCTTCGGCTACATCCACGCTGTCAAGATGACGCACGACGACAACCTCCTTCTCAAGCGTACTGGTTACTTGGCCGTTACCTTGTTTTTGAACGAGGACCACGATCTCATCATCTTGATTGTGAATACTATCCAGAAGGACTTGAAATCCGACAATTACTTGGTCGTTTGCGCCGCTTTGAATGCGGTTTGTAGGTTGATAAATGAGGAGACTATCCCGGCTGTGCTGCCTCAGGTGGTGGAGCTCCTTGCGCATCCCAAGGAGGCTGTGAGGAAGAAGGCTGTTATGGCGCTTCATAGGTTTCACCAGCGCTCTCCGTCTTCAGTTTCTCATCTTGTGCCTAATTTTCGCAAGGTAAATATTAGTGTACCATTTTCTCATCAAAGTAATTTCGATCATGTGGTGCCAGAGTTTGATGAAATTAAATCAAATTTGCGACAATGTCTGCTTAGAATTTGTAGTTATTATAGGTGCTAGGAGCTCATCTGTAAAGACTTTTTGCCACTGTGTTGAATTCAGCTATACATTAGACTTGTTGTTTGGAGCGTAAACCTTATGTTTATGATCTTGTTTGGTTGTTGCTTTCGTAGAAACTCTCTGATAATGATCCAGGAGTCATGGGTGCTGCACTCTGTCCTCTTTTTGATCTGATATCAGTAGATCCTACTCCCTATAAAGAACTGGTGGTTAGCTTTGTAAGCATTTTAAAACAAGTAACAGAGCGAAGATTGCCCAAAACTTATGACTATCATCAGATGCCTGCTCCATTCATTCAGGTATGCTATGCTTTACTTTAATTAGATGATGAACTTTAAATTGATATTGTAAGTTTCATAATTCATTGGAAGGTTGAAATGTTAATGTATTGAAATGATTTTTCATGTTAATGTTTATTTTATGGGCTTTGAACTTGTTTCGAGATCCGCCCCTTTTTTCTTCATATCTCTCCGTCATATATAGTCCATTGTATCTGTATGAAGCATAGTTCTTACTGTATATTTTATATTTCTCACCGTACATTCCTTGAACTTCTTGATCATTGTTTGTGGATACCAATAATTAAATTATGCCTCTCATTCACTGATTTTGTTAACAATTAGTTGATCACTCTGACTTTTCTTAATTGGATTTAGCCTTCATCATCTCCTTCTTAAAAAACTAAATTCTACTATTTCCCCAAGAATTACTTTCTTAATAGATAAAAACTCTTTTTTACAGATTAAGTTGTTGAAGATACTGGCTTTATTGGGCAGTGGTGACAAACGTGCCAGTGAACAAATGTATACTGTTGTCGGAGACATAATCAGAAAGTGTGATCAATTAAGCAACATTGGAAATGCTGTAATGTATGAATGTGTATGTTGTATCTCAGCAATTTATCCTAGTGCCAAGTTGTTGGAAGCGGCAGCTGGTGCAATATCTAGATTTCTGAAGGTGTACCTGCTCAACTTTTCATATATATTATAATTTTTAGGTTTTCTAGTCTTTGTTCATGAACATTTACAAATTTTATTTCAAAACAGAGTGACAGCCATAATTTGAAATATATGGGCATTGATGCCCTTGGTCGGTTGATAAAGATCAGTCCAGAAGTTGCTGAACAACATCAACTGGCAGTTATTGATTGCCTAGAGGTGAGATATATTTTCTTACATACCTATGTTGGAGCATTGTTTTACAAATAGGTAAATTATGTTTATCAAGTAAATCGAGTTTATGGTAAATCTTTTTTTATTATTTCCAATAAGTGATCTCAAAAAGGAACGATCTATATGGCGATTGAATTGAACCCTATATATATATGGTGATATCATGGTAGCAGTTTCATCATTTGCGATAAAAAATGGAAAGAATCATTCGTGTACAAGTGTATACCCTAGTTTGAACTTTCGAGTTTTAAACCTGTTTGGTGTAGTTAAAGGCTTATCATAGAATTGCTTTCAGTAATGACATTTTGATGAATATAATTTCATAACTCTAGTGCTCAAAATCTATATCAATGAAATGGATAGCAAATTTGTTAGCTGAACAAGAGATTATAAGGTGGAAGTTCATTCTAAATGTACAGTGTCCCATAAGCCCCTAGAGTGAAAGCTATACTATTTGGCATATAGTTCATAAATTTGGATTAATTGTTTTACGTAGGTTTAATCTTGTCATATCAGCTCTAAAATTGAAACTTTGGCGAAGTTTGTAGCTACAAACCTGATTCTCACTCTTCTGAAAGGAAGTATGCTGCTTATCAGTAAAATTAAGAAATTGCTTCATTGTTTTATCGCTTTGCTCAGTCTGTTCAAATATTTGTTGTTGTTGGTCAAAGTATTATATCTCATTTTGGAGTTCTGGAAGGGGTAAGCATCCATATGCAAGATCTGTGCATAACTAGTGTCAGTAGTATGCCTGTATTGTAGTGTTTGTGTGTGATTGGTGATTTGGAGTATGGGGACCAAATTAATTTAATAGTGTTAGAATGATTTTTAATTTTATGTCCCTCACTTTTCATATATGCTTGGTGATAATTGTGACAGGATCCAGATGATACTCTCAAAAGGAAGACGTTTGAACTACTGTATAAAATGACCAAGTCATCTAATGTGGAAGTAATTGTTGATCGCATGATTGACTACATGAAAAGCATCAATGATAATCATTACAAGACTGAGATAGCATCACGATGTGTTGAGCTTGCTGAGCAATTTGCGCCAAGTAATCAGTGGTTTATCAAGGTATGTTAATTACTTAGAATTCTTGCACATTGCAAATTTTACCGTCAACTGCCACTGACATCTCTGTCTGCTTCTCAGACCATGAACAAGGTGTTCGAGTATGCAGGTGATTTGGTGAATGTTAAGGTGGCTCATAATTTGATGCGTCTAATTGCTGAAGGATTTGGGGAGGATGATGACGCTGCAGATAGCCAGTTGAGATTATCTGCTGTATGTTGCTCTCAGACCATAGCTAATTGACCTGATAAAATTCACAGTGAAATAATCTTTTAGTTCATAAATCAAAATTGGCGTGTCTAATGTGTTTTTATATTCTATGTTGCTGTTAAAGAGTGATGAGTTGTGATGCTTCTTACGGATTAATAGGCAATTTAACAAAAACTTGGTGACTTTGTCTTGTGCATTGACATCCATAATGTTTTGTACACACTTTTCCTTTTTGTTTATCTATGAATTCATTTTTAAAGTTCCTCTCTTGAGTTTTCTCATAGAATTGATCTTTTGGGAGAAAATATGGAGCTTCATTGGTTTGTTTTCTCTGATCTACAAACGCAGAACCATTTTTTCATCTGATTATTCTCTAAATGCTAGTAGTCAACGAAATTTTAATAGTCCATGACGAATATATTTTCTGTTAATGCTAGTAAGGCAAAAATACCCCAGTTTGCCCATTGATATATTTGCCTAATCTGTTCACTCTACCTTACACAAACTGCCTCCCTTTGGATCCTTCTTAGCCTCTCCTCTAACCACTCCACCAGCCTCTGCCATCGCCAACACCTTCAAGGACCCTCTACACCTTATTTTCTCTCTTTGATGTCATTAACCCTTTTATTTTTTTTGCTCTTCATAATTGTGCTTGATGTCTGATTTGATTGCTTGTGGATCTTTTTCTGTGTACAGGTGGAGTCATATTTGCGTATTGTTGGAGAGCCGAAACTTCCTTCATTGTTCCTCCAAGTAGGTTCTTATTTCTGCAGGTTTCAACTATGCTTGACATTTTGAATAAATTATTAGTTACCTTTTGTTACATCATGTATTATGGGTCTGATCTTCTATAAGATTGCTTTTCTTGTTTTATTTTGTTTATATTGATTTTGTTAAGAAATACTTATTTATGTGTTCTGTTTACAGGTCATTTGCTGGGTCTTGGGGGAATATGGAACTGCTGATGGAAAGTATTCTGCTTCTTATATTACTGGAAAGCTGTATGATGTGGCAGAAGCCTACTCAAGTGATGATACTGTGAAGGTAATCTACCAGCCTTGTTTCTTTATTATTTCTTGTATTTGACTGGCAAAAGGTTATCACTTTGCGTGTGAATCTTCAATTTGCTTTCTAGTATACTTCTGTAAACAATAAGTTTAGTAAGCTAGAACTGATATGGAAAACAGCATAATGTTGTATAGCCAGTAGCCATGTGCTTGTTTGCATAATTCCGTGGTTATGCATCTGTTAACAATTTTTTTAAAAAAAAAATCTTCTGCTGCTATATCATTTCCATTTCTCATAACTAATTCAAGGGAGCCTTTATCAAACTTTGGTGTTAGGACAACATGCACTAAAAGCAATATTGCTCACTGGAGACATGCTTCTTTGCTGAACCGAATGGGTTATCATTTTTAATTTTGCTTGGAAATACAATGTGCCATAGAGGGCGAGAGCGTGGATGAGGGCGAGAGATATGGATGATTTTGCAACAAAATTGCTACTCTAAATGATTACAAGTTTTAAAGCAAGATGTCAAATGTGGTTTTGTGTGAGCAGCTATGGGCAATTACAGGGCCATTAACCTCTTGTGCGTGTTGCTTTTGAATGTTGGGCAGGAGGTAGGATTTATGTAGGTATACGCCACTGGTGCCACCTCATGAATTGATTGGCAACTAAAGAAATTTAATGCTTGTTTTTAGGATAAAATAGTCATTACCTTGAGGTCTTGCTTGACTCCTCCTAGTGAACTGGTCTATTTTTGATGATGGTTAGTTTCTAATAGTCCTTTCTGTTTTCTGTTCTGAAGGCGTATGCTGTTACAGCAATTATGAAGATATGTGCATATGAATTGGCAGCTGGAGGAAGAGTGGATTTGCTTCCTGAGGTAGCTTCTTTCCAATGTCATTTGCAATATATTCTTGTTGGAATGTGAAATATCCTATCTTTGGCTTGATATAACAAGGATATGGCAAGTTAATCCTAAGATATGTGGATATTACATCCTTGCAAAGGCAATTTTTATAGAATTATGCTTTGCATTTGATTCTAATGTTTATTTGGCCTATAATTTTTGTAAGCTGGGTAATATTGTTATATTCAACAGTCATATTTATTGAACTCGATGGCTAATGAAGTTATACTTCTTCTGTCCTTCCAATATTGTCTAATGAATGGACTATCCTTGGGGTTTGAAGTGTGCTCAATGTGCAGACGTACAAGCAGTGTTTTCAAGCATGATATGCTTCTGTATCTAAGGGCCAAAACTAATTACTATGAATATTGATTACTCCAGCGCCTTTACCAGCATATTACTGCGCCACTTTACCTGATTCCTTCAGCAACACAATATCAACTGGAGTGCCCTCTGAAATAATCTCTGAATCTCATCATTTCCTAACTTAAATTTACCCCCTTTCCCTTGGGCAGGGGTACCCCCATCTTGACCCTCCTGATTCTGCTGTAGCAGAGCCCCACTGGGTCAATGATGATGATATCTTAGATGAAAGCTAGGCCCTGCTCTTAATAATTAAATCTCCAGTCTCCTTCAGCGTTTCCTGATTTCCTCCAGCTATTGATGTACTCCTACAACACTTACAAAAGTCGTCAATTCTTTATATTTAAATGCCTCCACAGAATATGAAAAGTCTGTTAAAGGTGCTTGAGATCTTGTTTGTTGTTTCACCACCTCTGACCTAACACGATGATACTTGAAACTCCTCTATAAACTGATGGTACACAGATGTAAGCTAGGGATAGGAAATAGAGCCATTAAATAATAAGCATTTTGTAAAGCTGGATAAAATGTTGTTCAAGTATATGATCATATGCTACTTATGTACTTATAAAGGAACTTAGGGATTGTACTTCTCTCATACTAATAAAATTTGGTTTAATTTCTCTCAGTGTCAGTCATTGCTTGAAGAAATGTCAGCATCCAACTCAACAGATTTGCAACAACGTGCCTATGAAGTGCAGGCACTCATTAGCTTAGATGCTCAGGCTGTTGCAAGTATAATGCCATTTGATGCTAGCTGTGAAGATATTGAGGTGAGCTCTGCTAGCTCAGTATTTGGCGCTACAAATTTTGCTTGCTCTTTTTCAACCTTTGTTTTTTTCGGAATATGTATAAAATCGTCAGTTAATGACAGATGAATATTCTTGGACATGATTACAGAAAAGTTCTCTTCTTTTACCAGGGTTTTAATCTATTGAACCTGAATAGGATTAGGAGTGAATGACTGGTATTTGATAGGAAACTAAATTCCAACGAAATATTAGGTTTGACTTGTACAAGTTTCTAATGCTCTTCAGAAGATAGCAATCTGTGAGCTTGTTAGGTATAATAACAAGTTTCTCTTAATTATAGGCTTCGTTTGGACAACAAGATGAAACGGGAGTTCTGTTTTTAGAAGCTTTTAGCTATAGTGTTCATAGTGTTTTCATTTTCTTTCTCAAGAAGACAAGTAAGCTCCTAAAGAAGTTGATTTCCATACATAGCCATAATGAATATCTCCTCGAAATTTAAAACTGCACTGTACAACGACAACAGCAGTGCAGTCTTAAAACTGCACTGTCTTAGTGGAAATTCTTGTGACTACCTAAAGGTGTGGTTGAACTTAATTTCAAATAATTTACAATGGGAATAATGTCATAATCAAGTTAAAATAAGTTAATCTATTTGAACCAATGTACTGTGCTACTGTACCATTTTCCACAATTGCAATTCATTTCTTACTTTGCTTATTGCTAATTACTTGCCTGCTTAATGTGGTTATTGTCTGACTTTGTGTTCAGGTTGATAAAGACATTTCCTTCCTTAACACCTATGTTCAAGAAGCTTTGGAGAAAGGGGCTGAACCCTATATTCCTGAAAGTGCACGTTCTGGCATGCCTAGTATGAGCAACATCAAAGCACCAGGGATCCACGAGGCTTCAGCTCACGCCCTTCGGTTCGAGGCCTATGAATCGCCAAAAGCTCCAGTTCTAGCAATTACTTCTTCTCAAGTTTCACACTTGTCTTCTACTGAACTTGTTCCTGTATCTGAACCTTCATATACAAGGGAAACTTTCCAAGCAACTTCTGCAAGACCAGTGACACCAGATGCAGGCTCCAATGATATCAGGCTCAGGCTTGACGGTGTCCAAAAGAAATGGGGTAAGCCAAGCTATTCATCATCTCCCTCACCATCTGCCTCAAACTCTACAACCCAGAAAGCATATGATAGTGGAACATCAAAAACCGAAAAAACACACGATTCTAAAAAGCAACAAGTTGAAATTTCTTCAGAGAAGCAAAAATTGGCAGCTTCATTGTTTGGTGGAACATCAAAAACTGAAAAAAGAGTGTCTTCTAGCAACAAGCACACAAAACCATCTCCCAAGGTAGCTAGTTCAGTTTCCACACCTAATGAAGTAGCTCCAGAGAAGGCGGCCCCAGCTCCACCTCCTCCTGACTTGCTTGACTTGGGTGAATCGGAAAATATTACAACAACTTCGTCTGCTGATCCTTCGATTGACCCCTTTAAGCAATTAGAAGGGCTTCTTGAGGCACCAAACACTACTCAGAGTGGTTCTTCCAAAGGAGCTGATATTTTGGGACTTTATGGAGATGATGGCCTTTTATCGGTTGGACCTTCCAACGGTAACAGCAGTAATAATGTTCACGGAGGAGGAAATGTCCCAGAAACAGTGCAAACGAACAAAGGGCCAAATCTTGTAGATGCACTGCAGAAGGATAAGCTGGTTAGGCAAATGGGTGTAACTCCCACTAGTCAGAACCCTAATTTGTTCAAGGATTTGCTTGGCTAGGTTTTATTTTGAATGATTTGAAGCCTGTGGAATTCACCAAGGTGAAAGAAACTGAGAAATAATATTTCATGCGGGATGCTTGGAGAAACACTGGCGTCCAATTTGTTGCAGAGGATGAGAGGCGCCCACAATGATTTGGATTACGACGAGGTAAATGAAGCAGATTAAATTCTGTTTGATGAATGATATGGGTTATTTTTGGAGTTGTACAAGAAGCGACCCAAGTGGTATATTACATATTTCATTGTTCATACAGGATTTGATTTTGCATTCATTCAGTGAAGAACTTTTGAGCACCTTGAGAGAGAAGGTTTTCTCCTTTGGTCATGTTGGTTTATGCTCTTTTGTGATATAAATTTGCGGACTTGCCTTTCTGTTGTAATAATTGCGGTAGAACTGTATTTTTTACTTTTGTTTCACTCCATTTTTTCTTTACATTCGCACAATCACACCCCTTGGGTTGTTTTTGCTAAACTTTAGTCCACTAGTGCCTACAAAACTGACGCTGCTGATTTTGATGAATTATATGTTTAGTCGCTAATTATTGTATTTTATGCTGAAACATGTAATTCAACCGGGATACAAACCAACTCCATTAAAAATTAGTCCAATTTTTTTTACATAAAAATAAGCAAAGATTGTCATTTTTCACGAGGGTAAAGAGCTCTTGTGGAAAATGATTTGAGTCGCCCTTTACATGAGATAAACTAGTAGAGCTAGACAGATGGTAATAACGTAGATATATCATTTTTTTAACCCGTAAGGTGGATATAAATAGTACTTCCTCATCTCTTTTTGTTTGTCAAAAAAGGACATTATTTTATTCCAAATCATATTTCTATACTGTATTGCCAAATCATAAACAACTCGTCACCCTAAATTAGTGTTTATTGAAATTTCTATACTGTATAAATGTAGTAGGTACAATTACAAAGGAACAACGAAGACTTTGTGGCGCCGATTACCAGCCGGCCGCAGCCGCAAAATTCGTGTTCCGACTAGTCCGACTTAATTTACCAGAATTCCATATATAGTCAACCATCAAAGACGAGAAGAGTTTCACAGACGGCCTTTTCAGATTTCAAAATCTCCCCAATTGAAAATTCAATACCAAAGACTGCCAAAAGAGAATTCCACCAAAAAAAGCCATCATGATTCATGGCCATTTATATATATTAAAAAAGAAAAGAAAATACATTCTTGTTTATTATTATTAATCCTTAATTTTTACTATAAAATTTATTTTAGTGCAGTTTTAATTATAATCAGCCACCAAAATTTCACAAATATTTTTTTTATCATAAATGGCAATATTATTTATTTTGAGAATTACCTTAACTTAAAACTTATGAGGGAAAGAACAATGAAGTATCGACAATTATTGTTCACACGTTTTTCGACCAAAAAAATTTATTATTCACACGTTTTTTACAAAAATATATATTAAAAAAAACATACACCTTTATTGAAAGTATAAATGAACAATGAATTTCATACTAGTCATTTGCCGCCTACATTGCCAAACCCGTGACAATCTTTATTATTATAATATAAAAATGAAATTCGTGACACGTAAGGCGTGGGGAATAATAGGATGCATAAATGAAATAATGGTGGCAAGGGAGGAGATGCCAAACGCAAAGCAAACACAACACCAATTTAAAAACACAGAGCGAGAAGAAAAGATAGAAGAGATGCCAGCAATGTACATTAGCACTAACCTGAGCCTGGAAGGAGTCGATCTGGATCCCATTTTCAAAGACACCACCATTGCCCTCTCCTCCATCATCGGACGCCCTGCTGACGTAATTAAGCTCTCTCTCTCTCACTCTCTCGTTTGTTCAGTTTTAATTAATTGTGTTCTCTGATCCACATTTCATATACATGCTTCCATGAAATATGTTTAGAAGGTGATGGTGTTAGTGAAGGGGTCGGTGGAGTTGTCGTTCGGAGGAAGCAAAGACGCGGCCGCCTTCGCGGAGCTGCTGTCCATGGGCGGCATCGATCGGTCCGTGAAGCGCAAACTCATCTCCACCGTTGGATCCATCCTCCACTCCCATCTCTCCATTCCCCCCTCCAGGTTCTTCTGCAACGTCGTTGACCTCAATCTCACCCGCCCTAAGCTTTAATCTCATTTCATCCTACCTCTACATTATTAAATCCAGGATCCACTTCCATCTCTACATTATTCATCTTTTGTACTAGTCTACATGTACGTAGATCAATCGTTGCATTCTTGATTATTGTGCGTAAGAGGCGACGTACGTACATATGCAAGTACGTGTTTTTTTTCTTTGCTAATTGCACGAGAGGATACGTTGTTTTCTTGTATGATTGCTACCTATTTCCTTATATATTAATTCTATAAATCGTGCAGTCTCTTTGACCAAACAATATAAGAATACTACATGCATCAAAACGAGTTGTGCACACTAATATTAGTGTGTGTTTGGATGTTAAAAGCATGAAGTACTATTGTACTACATGCTTTATGCGGTGTATACTACATATAAGTTGTGTTTGGATGATAAAAATATTTTATTGGATAATGAAAATGCGTTGGGTTTTGTATAGCACACTAATTAAAACTATTTCAAACACTACTTGTGAACATTGTATGAATATAGGGTAGAGTTCGGGTGCGAAAGGAGGGGGCTATAGTGTGAAATAAGAATGAATATGAAGTGTTGAATGAAGAGACAAAAAAGGGCCGGCACAAATTGTTTTACTTAAAAATGGAAAAAGTAGGGTATCGATAAATTTTTAGCTAATTATTTACGTACTTTTTGAAAAAATGAATACATGGAACACGCGAGATATGCATCAAAACTGGCTTTTGGTGCATCAAAATTGTCCGTGTGCGAATTAAAACTAGTCATATGTGCATCAAAACTGTCTGTCCTATATGTATCAAAACGAGTTGTGTGTGCATCAAAACAACTAAAAAATGCATCTTGGTTGCGTGTGAATCAAAAGTGATTGTATATGCATCAAAACTGGCATAATGTTGATCAAAATTATGCACATAATGTATGTTCGTGCATCGAACCTAATGGTACGTGCCTCAAAATAACCCAAAAAAGTGTCTTATTTACGTATGAATATTAAAACTCAACGAATTGAATGTGCATCAAAGTTTCTAATACTTAAAGTGCATATTCATGCACGGGCATCAAAATTAATGGTATGTGAATCAAAATTAACTAAATTATACAAAAAAACCTTATTATGCACATAAATAAGGTTAAAAAACATTTAAAAAAAAGTTCGAAATCAATGCATAATGTTGATAAAAAAGGTGAGTTAGTCTTGATGCACATACAAGGTGAAACCGCAAAAAAAATGTGTCTTATTTATGTATGTGCATTAAAACTAACCGTATGTTCATAAAAATAACTAGAAATTGCATCTTATTTTGCATATGCATTGAAAATAATGGTATCTGCATCAATTATTAGCCAGCTATAGTATTCATACACATAACTAAAGGTTGAAATTTTTTAAAAAAAACTTCAAAATCAATGCACATGTGCATCAACAAATGGATGCACATACCACAAATTTTGGGAGATTAATTTTTGTTCATTATAACTCTTCTTTTGGTTTATGATTTTGTAAGCTTGAGTTCATAATAGTTTATAATATGTATTTTAAGTTATATTAGTTGTTCTTTTGATTCATGACATTTGTTTTTTTGGTTCATGTTTTTATAAGCATAGGTTTATAATATTTTGTGTTACTTTTCATTTCTTTTAGTTTATAAATGTACATTTATTGGTTCATGTCTTTATGGAGTTAAGTTCATAACAATTGTTTATAAGGTTCACGAAAATTAATTCATAATACTTGATGTATCTTATTTCACAGATAGTATTTTGTAGTTCATGTCTTTATACAATTCGGTTCATAACAACTGTCGTAAAGGTTCACGAAAATTAATTCATAATACTTGATGTATCTTATTTCACAGATAGTATTTTGTAGTTCATGTCTTTATACGATTCAATTCATAACAACTGTCGTAAAGGTTCATGAAATTTAATTCACAATATTTGTTATTTTTGTGTCGAAATATAGTTGATAAAAGGTATTTTGTTGGTTCATGTCTTTATATAGTTAGGTTTATGTAATTTTATTCATAATTCTTGTTATTCGTGTCATGTATTCTAGTTCATAAATGGTATTTGTATGGATATATGTCTTCATAGTTAGGTGTATAACAATTGTCAATAAGGTTAATGAATTTAATTCACATTATTTGTTATTTGGGTGATGTATTCTATAATTCATAAATGGTACTGTGTGGGTTCATAATTTGGAATGTTAGGTTCATAATTTTTGTCCTTATGGTTCATAATGAAATTCTGAACACTAAATGAAGAATATACGAGTTTAAAGTTGCGACTTTTTAAAGACAAACATGAAAATAAATCACGTTGAATAAAAGTAAATAGAGTAATAAGATCAATTGAAAAATAAAAAATGCTCTAAACCTCTAAGTTGACCATTTGGACATTTTATCAAACACATGGTGGGCAATTAGATGAGCATTTATCATTAGCCTTTATTTTTAATAAAAAATTCAAATTGTAATGCAAAACATGCACAACCTTCACATGTTTGAGTAAAATCAACAAAACTAAAGCTATTTGTATAATAACTTCTATTGAAACTAGCAATTTATCAATGCCTTGGTGTGCACCTCATAAATTCAACCAAAAAGACCTAAATAAGTAAGAACAATAAGGTGTAACAGGTGTTGCTTTCTTTCATCATATCACAAAACATTAAAGCCTCAAATAAATGAAAACATATATAAAAACACAAAAACATCCATAAATTCACGCATGCAATTCAATGTAACAAAATCCCCCCCAAAAAAACTAAAGTCGTACCTTAATTTCTGATTCATGGAAATAAAAGTGATGATTCATAATAAAATCAAAACTTGACTTGGGTTCTAACAATGGTGAAATCACAAACAAAATTGTAGAATGACAAGATATTCAGTAAAATAATACAATAATATTGTCTAATCCATACAATTCATGGTAAAATAAGTCTCAAATCAAAAAGCTAATTGAAAATCCCAAATTTGAAAAAATTAATCCTAAATTGGACATTCAAACTCTAATAAAACAAAAAAATACATAGAAGAAATTCAAATGAGGTTGAAAACAACTTCTAAATCCAATTAAAAATTGCAAATGGAGGAAGAAGAAGAAATTCTAAATCCAACAATGGGCGGAAGAATTGAAAAAAAGCTCCAAATGAAAAAGAAAGGGAGAATTGGGTATATACCCGATAAAGGGTTTTATTTTGGGACAAATAACAAAATTACCTCTCTGGTTTAAAAATCCTCGTTAATTAAATGTCTCATTTATACCATTGATCCCAAAATCAAACGCTCTACATTTGTTATTTGTCCCAAAATAAAACCCTTTATCGGGTATGTATTTAAATATTCTTTTTTTAACGAGGGACCTGATAGCTTGTATTTTATAGCATCTTAGGACATGCATTTAGTTCTTAGTTTAGTATGTTTTCTTGCATTTGTCTCATGTTTCTAGTACTTTTAGTTTAGTTTGCATTATAGATGTCTACACGCGTATATTTATGCTTTTCAGGTACTTTGGAGAGTTTAGAGCTTTATTGGAACGCGTTTGGATACAAGAAGGAATCAAGAATTCAGTCTATGAGGCATCGGGATCGGAAAGGATCAGCTGAGGAGTCCAAAATAAGAAGAATCACACGATCAAGGCTAAGGTCGTGCACCAAGATGCACGGTCGTGCAGGCGGTGTTGAAGAATGTCGGATCGTGCGCCATTAGCCCGAGTCGGTTGAGGGTCGTACACCATACACGCACAATTGTGCGTTTTACTTCAGAGAAAGGGAAGGCCCGTGCGTTCACAGACGCACGATCATGCGTCTCCATATTCAAGCCCGTGCGTTCCCTTAGAGTTGTGCGATGCCTTGTACGGTCGTGTGCCTCGGCACATGACGCGCGCCGCGGGTCGTGCGTCTCTCCTATGACATGTTTTTAGGCCGCCTCTCTTATCTTATCCCTAGTATAAATACTTTACTTTGTCTTTCAGATTAGGGTTCGAGTTTTTAACCTAATTTCTATTGCTTGAGAGACAAGTTTAGAGAGATTTATTGGAGATTTGAAGACCTTTGTCGAATTGAGTTTGGATTTGCTGAATTTGAATCAAGTTTGTTTGTTTCTTCAATCCGATATGTTGATTCTCATTGTTGCATTGATTTCTTCTCTTTCCATGTCTAGCTAAACCCCAAATTCTAAGATTGGGGGTGAACCCAAAGATGTCTAGGTAGACTAATCTATTAAATTGCACACAATCTATTGTTTGAAGCTTTGTTTGATTCAATCCTAGATGCTCTATGCCTTAGTAACTTTTGTGAATGGGAACTTGACAAGTTTGGGACTGAAAGATGAAAACTTTGATAAGTAGTTCGACAGGGGATTGAGACTGAAAAGTACTTTTTCCTGTTGGAACCCTAGGATTTGAACGTGAGTTTTCTCTATTATGAAAGTATTTTGAATTCTCTTGTGGAATAACAATTGTCATAGAAACCTTAAGGTAGGGTTGAGTTAACAAGTCGCGAAAGATGATGTTGATTCAATTTAATCTTAAATTCTAAATGCTTAAAGGTCTAGATTTTAATTTGCAAGTCACGAAAGTGGATGCTTAATTGATTTAGATACGTCTGTTAACATTTGAAAGAATTTAGCGGATACATTGGACAATTGCCTTCAAACAAAGTCATAATTAAGATTGTACAATCATCTTTTATAGTCTACCGAAGCATTATTGTGGGGATCCTTGATCTTAGAAGCCTTTCTCCCATTGATTTTCTCATATATTTACTTATTTACTTGTCATAAGTTAGTTTCATAGCTAAAATCACAACTCAATCTTTTCTTATTTTTACGACTTAGTTTACTGATTTGAATACAATTAACTACATAGTCCCAAAGTTTAACACCTTGGTATTACAACCGATCATGTACACTTGCGAGGTAGGATTTAGCCTATCAGGACCCACTTTTGGTGGTAAACTCCGGGTCCGTGAATTAGCCGGCGTAGCGCACAAACCAGGTAAACTGGCTTGCACCGACCGACTCGACCTAGTGGTGAAGGAATGATGAGACTTGTTTTTTCACCCAAGTATAGTGACGGAGACAATGATCGAACCTAGGACCTCCCAACACCCCATGCCTCTTACCATAAAATATATTCTCATTTGATATCAACTCACTACATTTCCGGAATTATATATTCACATTAACCTAACAAGGTCTTATACTTATGGTAGAAAGTGGTTAGGTTTCTTTTATTATTTTGTTTATTTATTTCAAGGAAGTGATTAGGTTTGGCGAATTAAAGGTTGAGAGTTGTTATCTAAACCTTAAAAAAAAAAGAGTTGTTAGGAATATAGTCATTATTTTATTAGTTTCATAGACCGAATTTTGGAAAATACTACGTAAAATTATAAAAAAAAATGGCGGAAAAATGAATTTCGACAAAAAAGAAAAGGAAAAAAAAATAGAAAACCATAAATAGAAAGGGTTATTTAGGCATTACACATCGCAGACTAGTGGGCACTGGGCAGTAGCTATATAAAAGGCTACGGGTATAGTGGCATTCACCTTCAGCAGAGCTCAGTTAAAGCAAAGAGGATTGATTCCGAGCAGAGATTGTGTTATATGTGCGAGCTGTGACGTCGAAGAATCTCAAATCGCGGAAGAAGAAAGGATCGAAAATGCCGTGCCTAAGCCTCTCCACCAACGTCAACCTCGAAGGCGTCGACACTGCGTCGATCCTCTCCGAAGCCACCTCCTCCCTCGCCAAAATCCTCACCAAACCGGAGAACGTATTGCTCATCTCTCTCTGATTTACGTGATTACAATTTCAACTTTCTAAATTAGGGGTTTGGTTTCTGGTTTTACCTGAAATTCGATTTCTGATGTTGATTTTCTCGCCTGTTGACTCCAATTGCTTTATTATGATTTGTAAAACCTAGAATTGCTGATTGTCGTGCTCATCTATCTGTTCAGCTATAACCGGTAATACGCAGGAGATTTTGATAGGGCAATTTTGAGATAAGGATCATTTGAGATAAGTTCTGTTTAGAGATTTGCGCTATTAAATGCAGCATCTGGATGCTTGAGTTTTTGCTGATTGTTTGAATCGCTTTGTGATAGTGATCTTGGTGTTCTTCTTCAGTTACTGCCTTAGCTAGAGTACACTTTTGTTAAGTTTCATTCAATTTGTGCAAAATACAGTTTGTGATGGTTCTGCTGAAGGGATCAGTGCCAATGTCTTTTGGTGGGACTCAAGAGCCAGCTGCATTTGGAGAGCTGATTTCAATTGGAAGCCTCAATCCTGATACAAACAAGCAAGTGAGCGCTGCACTTGCCTCAATTCTTGAGACCAAGTTATCTGTTCCTAAAAACCGGTTCTACATCAACATGTTTGAAGCTGAGGTACTAACAACACAGTCACATCTCCATTATTTTTCTGGCTAGTTACTCTTTCATATTCAGTGGGAAAATGAGACTCTAATGATGCTGTTTTATCTAGGAGACATGTTTTGTACCGCCTCCTGCATTGTTTTGCAATTGTACGTTCTAAGTTTCTTCTTCCTTTGCAGAAACCATTTTTCGGGTGGAATGGCACCGTTTTTGGAGCTTAATTGTATGCTGAATTGCTGATGCTGTGTTGTTGAACATTTAATCATGCACCTGCTGGATCTAATACTCATTAGAGGAAGTTCCTCTGTGATGATTATGCCATTGTTGTTAATGCATGTAGGCGCCAACAACTAAATAACTCATTGTTATGAACTGAAATTTACAATTCTCAAAGTAGTTTGCATTTAGAGGAAGTTGATGGCTTATTGTACCCTCCGGTTCTTGTTGAATAAAAATTTGCATTTCCCCATCTGTTTTAAGCATTTATTAAATGAAAGCTGACTTATGATAATTAACCTTTTTGGCACACTATTCATCCATAATCTGCTGAAGTTTGCACACA
Organism: Fallopia convolvulus; assembly: GCA_964016875.1. Classification (NCBI taxonomy): domain Eukaryota; kingdom Viridiplantae; phylum Streptophyta; class Magnoliopsida; order Caryophyllales; family Polygonaceae; genus Fallopia; species Fallopia convolvulus. Next base: position 9,422,078 of record OZ024725.1, read on the forward strand.
ATCTCATAGAATATGGATTTCATTCATTCAATTTTCCCCATTTGTAAATAGCTATGCACAAGAACCCTATGTTTAGTAACCAGCAAAAACCTGGCCTCTTCTTTTCCCACATTTCAGTGATTTCCCCCAAAATTCTCTGCCTCCACATTTCTCAGATCATCAAAGAAAGAGTCCCCCAATTTCCTCCATTCCTCATTCGTAAATGGCTTCCCCCGCCCCTCCCATTCTCCCCGCGTCGACCCCTCTCCTCCCCCCTTCCAACCCCCAACCCCCCGCCCTCCGCTCCTTCCTCACCAGCCTCGCCTCCCGGATCCGCGACAGCGTCTCCCGCAGCCGCCCCTGGTCAGAGGTCGCCAATCGCTCCGCCTTCTCGCGGCCGGGATCCATCTCCGACGCCGCCTCCCGCCTCCGCCGCAATTACGTCTACTTCCGCCTCAATTACCTCCTCCTCGTTTCCATCATCGTCGTCTTCTCCCTGTTCTCCCACCCCGGCTCCCTCATCCTCCTCCTCGCCCTCGTCTCCGCCTGGACCTTCCTCTACCTCCTCCGCCCCCCCGACCGCCCCCTCCTCCTCCTCGGCCGCTCCTACTCCGAACGCGAGACGCTCGGAATCCTCGTCATCGCCAGCGTCTTCGTCGTCTGCCTCACCAGCGTCGGATCGGTCCTGATCTCCGCGGGGCTCGTCGGCATTGCTGTCGTTTGCGCGCACGGATCGCTTAGGGCTACGGATGATCTGTTCCTCGACGAGCCGCAGCAGGTCTCCCCCGGATTCCTCTCCGCCGTCGGTGGCGCCGCCGGTGCCGCCCCCTCCGTCGTGGCTGCCGCTCGCGTATAAAAGTACAGGATTGGATCGGGATGTACACAGACCTGATCGACTAACTAGCTAATTTCTCGATTTATATCCGTAACAATTCCTTTTGTTACGACAATTAGCTTTGGAGCAGTATCTGTATCTTCGTTCATGAGGAAATATGAACAATACGGAGTAGTTTTTCATTCCTATCCTTAGATCTAAATTCAGCATCGTCTTTGCAGTAAGGCAATGCGATTGGTTGTCAGTAGTTTCAGACTGATTTTTTCTTCTTCGATTAACTGTGAAATTTGTAGTTTTTTTTTTTTTTTACAAACAACTTTGTAGCTTGTTAATTGTTTATTTATTCATTTGGTCGAACAAAGAAAACTTAGTTATTGTTTATCATATAAGTGCTGAGTGTTTTTTTTTCAATTGAGACTGGTAATGAGTTACATACTTACATATTGATTACCACCGACACCATATCGAAAGTGTCCTGACTCTTAATATTATTAGAATGCTACCGCGGCACCATATCGAAAGTGTCTTGATTCTTAATATTACTAGAATGCTACCATCGGTACCATATCGAAAGTGTCTTGACTCTTAATATTACTAGTAAAGCATTACTAGGTGTAGGGGAACTGAGTTTGAAGATCTTAGGTGTAATGTCCGAGTTCTTTGTTTTAGTTTAGTTGTTTTGCTTAATACTTAGGTCAAGAAAGTTCATTAGTATTTCAAGAGTTCGGAGATTGCTAGGAACAGAGAAGTTTGAACCTTGTCTGTAGTAGCTAAGAGAGCAATCAAAGGAATTCAAAATCTTCCAATGGAGGTAGATGTTTACCTATTCAACTAGTTGGTTGAATCCGACCAACAAAAAAAAAACCTAATTGGTTGAAGTAGGATTCGTCTATAAAGAAATGTATCCCTTTATTTTGTCTACTTGTGATAGTTTTATATTTCGTTGCCTTTGGAAAAGCTTAATCACTGTTCCCAACTTCTTAGTAACATGTACAATCCAACAAAATGATAAAAGTTGATTTGCAAATCTATTTTTATAATTCACCATTACCCTACATGAGAGGTATTTCTGCAAAAATATGGGGCAAAGTTTGCAATTTTCACGAAATGTATGCAACTTCTACAAAACTAATTAAAGTCCCGTGATATTCACGGGATAATTTTACTAAAAAACTATACAATTCTACGATATTAATTTAAAATACTAAATATATTTATATAATATCATAATAAATTACGCAATAGACAAATTATTTTCTTAGATTGTACTCCATATTTTAATTGAATATATTTTGAAATATTTTTCCATTATTTGCGGAGATCTTCTCCAAATTTTGATTGAAATTATTAAAATATTAATTTTACTTTTTTATTGAATATTTTTAAATAATATTTTCTTATTTTTTTAGACATTAATATGTATAAAATACTTGTTTTTTGTAAAGATAATAATAATTAGGATAGGTTACCTATAAAGCATAATATAATTTATTAAAATATTTTTGTAAAGTTAATTTATTAAAACTATACATTAGGGTTTTTATCTTTTACTCTATAATAATAAAAATGTTTATAAATATGAAAAATACAATATAAAAATTAGTATAGAAAAGAACATTGTCCTTGATTTAAGATATAAAATATAGAGAAAATTATCTATTTATTATTTTAAATTTTGTTAATTTAAATTAAAATTCGATTTTTTTTGACATTTACATATAAACTTAGTCATCAACATAGAATTATATCTTTTTATCAAAATAAAACTATATCAAAACAACAAAAATTATTTTTTAAAATTATATCATTATATAGATATAAATTTTATACTTGAAGTTCAAGCCTTGTTAAAAGATAAAAAAAAATATATTAAGACCCTAAATCTTGTTAAGAGATAAAAATATTAAATTAATATGGAAAATATTATCTCATAGGAATTTATGTATATAAAAATTATATAAATATGTTATCTATTGTAGTAAACTAATACATAATCCATAGATAGAAAATTATATACATAAAAAATTATATAAATATGTTATCTATCTAGTATATATAGCAAGAATATTATAAGTTGTTACAAAATTTATTAAATATAATTTTATATTAATTTATTCAAAAATGCCACGTGGCGCAAATTTTACAACAGACTTGGGTTCCGCTTTATAATGTACTAGTTATACCCGTCGTGCCATGCACGACTACGTAAATTTAATATTTAATTTATTTAATGAATATGATTTTAATTTAATATAAAAAATTATTTATTAGAAATAAAATATATAAAATTTTACAATCGATGTCATGTGAAACGAGAACAAAATTATTAAGGTGAGCCCACTATAATTTTGATGGCTTAATGATAATTTATTTATGCAAAAATATAAATAAAAATTATTTGAAATAGAATCATTTAATTTTAAAAAAAAAATTTACAAAAATATAAAAAGGTAAAAATAACTAAATTCATTCAATTTTTTTATCAAATTCAATTCTTTAAAAAAATTTGAATAAAAATTAAAAATATACTTAATAAGAAACGATGAAAAATGTAAATAAAGAATGAAATTTTAATGATAATAAAATCATTTATATTTATATAAATAATTCAAAAAAAAATTAAGGAAAAGAAAATGTAATTTCTTTTATCAAAAGTCAATTTAGGCAAGTAATTATCTAGATTAAAAGTTCTATTTTTTTATCAAAATTTTATTTAAGATAAATCTTTTACATAAATAGATAAAAAAATAAAGATAATTTTTTTATATTTTAAATAAAATTCGAATTTAATTTTTTCATATAAATAGTTAGAAAATTAATTCGAAAAACTATATTAATAATCTATCTCAATATATAATATATAATTTTCTGTAATTTATTTTAATTTTAGATCAAATTTTTTAGATCTATCCTAATTTATAATATATAATAGATAATATTTTTATTTTAAATAGAATCTTTTATGAATTAATTTATTCAATTTCTTTAATATCAATATATATAAATTTCCAAAATAAAAAATCCTATGTGGCGAAAACTCAAGTGGCATAGATTAGGGTAGATTATTAATTCTGTCCATATCCATCAAAGTGGCCCCCAGAAATTTAGTGCGAGGGATAATAACGCCAAAAATAATGGTTTGTCCCTAATGTCATGTGCGTGGGAAGGAATAATCAAAACATCAGTCATTGTCACTATAATAATGATATAAGAGCCGTTGCAGATCTAACGGGAAGGAAGACAAAACAATTTGTCAATTCCTCCCAACGAATACCATCTTCTCCCCCGATTTCATGTGTTGACAAGAAAACTAGCCGTTGCTTTGACCCGGATACTGCCTCCTCCCAATTTCTACCCTGATGCCTCTTCCCAATTTCTTCAATCCACATAGTTTTGCTTTCACAATCACTTAAATCAATTTTGTTCATCCTTGGAAAAAAGAAGCTGCTGCTGTACTTTCAAGTTTCCTCTTTTTATGGGGAATCACCATGAATCCCACAAAACTCGTACTATTCTCTTTTCCCTATTCTTCATTCATCTTTCTCTCTACACTGCCTCATCAGCCCAGCATACTGGTGGTGACGGCGTAATCGTCTCCTTATCTGATTTCCGAGCCCTCTTGGCGTTCAAGCATGAGTCGGACCCCAGTGGCGTTGTCCTAAGAAGCTGGAATGGCACCCGCAATGAAGCCTGCTCCGGCGACTGGACAGGTGTCAAGTGTGTGAAGGGACACGTGGTTGCCCTTCAGCTTCCTTTCAAAGGGCTGAGTGGAGTGATCACTGCTCAAATTGGGCTCCTCAAAAGCCTAAGAAGAATCAGCTTACATGACAATTACATCACCGGTACAATTCCTTCTTCAATTGGCTTGCTTCCTAATCTTAGAGGCCTTCATTTGTTCAACAATCGCCTTTCGGGTTTGATTCCACTGTCCATTGGAAGGAGTCTTAGTTTGCAAAATGTTGATCTCAGTAGAAATTCCCTAAATGGGTCAATCCCTTCCATTTTTGAGAATTCTACTAGAATTTATAGGCTGAACTTCAGTTTTAATTCTCTTTCGGGTTCGATTCCAGATGGAGTTTATCTCTCCCCTTCTCTCAATTTCCTTTCTCTTGACCACAACAATCTCTCTGGATCAATTCCTGATACATGGGGAAAAAATTCTCAGCTCAGAGCGTTGAATCTTGATTACAATTTTTTCTCTGGGGAAATCCCAAATTCCTTGACCAATCTGAGTAGTCTCAAAGTTTTGTCATTGAGTCATAATCACCTTAAGGGCCAAATTCCAAACTCCATGGGCAATTTAGGGAGTTTAACCCTCCTTGATTTATCACAAAACAACTTCACTGGAGAAATTCCAGCTTCATTTTCAAGAATCTCAAACCTCACTTCTTTTAATGTCTCCCACAATAGCCTCTCAGGTGAAGTTCCCTCTGACCTTTCAAAGAAGTTCAACTCATCCTCTTTTGTAGGAAACATTCAGCTCTGTGGGTACATTATCTCTTCTCCATGCCCTTCAAAAATCTCCCCGTCTCCATTACCTACAGAAACAACAAATCACCAAAAAAAGCCAAAACTGAGCACCAAGGACAAAATCCTCATCATAGTAGGAGCATTCCTTGTACTATTGTTGCTTCTATGCTGTGTTTTGCTTTGTTGCTTGATCAGGAAAAGATCAAGAAGCAAGGAAACCAAGACATTACAAAAGGAGGTCGATACACCAGGGACAGGTGACAGTGGTGGAGGTAAATTGGTGCTTTTTGATGGGCCACTTGTGTTCACAGCCGATGATTTGCTGTGTGCAACCGCTGAAGTCATGGGAAAAAACGCTTATGGCACGGTTTACAAGGCAAATATGGAGGATGGAAACCAAGTTGCTGTGAAGAGGCTGAGGGAGAAGCTGGCTAAGAGTCCTAAGGAGTTTGAGATTGAAGTTGCTGCTCTTGGAAGGATTAGACACCCGAATCTGTTGCCGCTTAGGGCTTATTATATTGGTCCTAAGGCTGAAAAACTCCTGGTCTTTGATTGCACGTTCAAGGGAAGCCTTTCTTCTTTCCTGCATGGTAAGCTGATAAATTGGTCTGTTGTCATCCCCAATTTGCTTGCTGCTGCTGCTGCATGTTCTCAGTTTTCATTGCCAATTCGCTTGTTTCTGCTGAATGCTCTGAAATTTCATTGCCAATTTGCTTATTTCTGCTGCATCTTGTCAGCTTTCATTGCTAATTTGCTTGTTTCTGCAGCACCTTCTCAGTTTTCATTGTCAAATTTCTTGTGTTATAATTTGCAACTTTAAATTAATACAGGACATGGTCCTGAAACCACAATTGATTGGCACACAAGGATGAAGATAGCAATAGGGATTACGCGTGGGCTCCACCACCTCCACGTGGAAGAGAACATGGCCCACGGCAACCTCACTGCAAGCGAGGTCTACCTAGACGAGCAAAACGAGCCCAAAATCTCAGACTACGGCGTCTCAAGGCTAATGACGGATGCAGCCAACACAAACGTGATTGCCACTGCTGGCTCAACAGGCTACCGTGCACCTGAGCTACAGAAGATCAAGAAAGCCACCACAAAGTCAGACATTTACAGCCTAGGAGTGATCATGCTGGAGCTCCTCACAGGAAAACCTCCTGGGGAGCAAATCGACGGTGCAGATTTGCCTCAGTGGGTTGCATCAACGGTCAAGGAGGAGTGGACGAATGAGGTTTTTGATTTGGAGCTCATGAGAGATGCTTCTGCCACTGGAGATGAGATGCTTAACACGCTGAAGCTGGCTCTGCATTTGGTGGACCCGTTGCCTGAGTCGAGGCCTGAGATTCAGCAAGTGATTCAGCAGCTTGAAGAGATCAATCCAATGCTGGCTACTGTGGCTGTTGATGAGAAGAAGAAGATGATGTTGGATTGAATAATTGGTTAACAGAAAAGAAAATATTACCAGTTGGAATTACATTTTGTGTTTTTGGGGCAATGATTTATTCTTTATTCTTTTGATATTTAGAGATTTACATTTTGTATCTTATAGCAATGATGTATTCTTTATTCTTTTGAAACACATAGAGATGGATTTTTTTTGAGCAAACATAGAGAGTATTGAGTAAACTTGTAATTGTAATCATGTATGATATAAAGTTCATCATAAGAAGTTGGGATTTCAGTACTTTTGATCCGTTATACCGTTGACTTTTGAAGGAGTTTTCATGGATGATTTGGACGGGAGCCGTTTACTTGACTGCATCAGCAAAGAAACTTTCTTGAATGATTCTGGAGAGGGATTGATAAGATGTGAGATTTGAGATGTGAGATGTGAGAAGAGGCCCTCTTTCATCTCAGCAGGTAGGATTCCGCCATGGAAGAAGACCTCCCTTTGCAGAGAGTAAAGATCGCAGGCTCCACCCTCGCCTCCCTCCTCCACCGTTGCTCCGCCGATCCCGGCGACTCCGACGGCCTTCTCTTCGGCCGCGTCTTTCTCATCGCTCCGTCCACTCTCTCCGACGACCACTCTTCCTCCTCTCCCACCGCCGTCGTCGCCACCGTTACCGGCTTCCTCTCCGCCGGAACCACCTCTTCATTCTACGATTCAGCCGGAAACATCGACCTAGACAAACTCCGCCGCTTCCTCCACCTTTCCCCCTCCCACCACCTCCTCGGCTGGTTCTCCGCCCGCCGCCGATCTCAACTCCGCCCTTCCCTCCGCGAATTATCCGTTTCGTACTCCCTTTCCTCCAAATCCGAATTCGCCTTCCCCATTGAAAATTCCTCTTCTATCTTCTTCCCTTCCATCTTCCTTCTCATCACCACTCCTTTCCAAAATCAACAAACCCTAATCCACACCCACGACTATTGCGCATACCAGTTCAGAGCCTCCACCGGCGAATTCGAGGCCAAACCGTTTGACATTGTGAACATCGGCCCTGATTTCCGTGGCCATTACAGCAATTTCTCCCCCAATTCGGATTTCCCTCATCTGTCTTGCAACTCTACTACGGGTTCATCCATGAAAGGCTTCGGGAAGGGAAGCGACAGCCTCACCTATATGAAGAAGGTGACTGTGGATCAAAGGCAATTGGAAGTATATACAGAAGACTACAAAGTCTTTGATCTGAATAGATTGGTGGGGTTCGAAGCGGCGAATTATACATCTGAATTGGAGAATTTGTACGAGAACATGCTTGCTAAGCTTGGTAGTTTGGCAAAGCTTGTTGAGAGCTCCTCTGGTAAGTTGATAGAGCAGGTAATTTATGAAATTCCCCTAGCCATATTCTGGTAATTAAAAGGAGTGATTCATGAAAATTAGCACAGCTGATTTTCATTAAAATTTGACAGGAAAACTACAATGCAACGTTACGGGACAAAGTTGCTGGGCTGGAAATCCTGGAATAATCCAAGTTTTTCTTCATACATATATGGTCATTTTAAATTGTGTTTTGCTTGTCTTTTTGCTCTTTGTGAATTTTGTATATTGACTATTATAGTCTCTTATGTATTCTGTGAGAAACTGGACAATAATATGTTGCAACTTGCAAGGAAAATACTCATTTTAAGACCATGAGTTATTATATATCCCATATGGTGACCTTTTTTTCCTGAAATTCAAAAGAGGTGACACTCCCAGTCTCCTAGAGAGGGAGTTTTATGAGAATAAAACGGGCTAAGTAGGCAACAAATAAGGATAGTCCGACTCCTTACATCATCAAGTATTAAAAGATAAATCCCATCAGAAGGGGCATATCGACAATACATGAAAATCAGTGTTAAAAACTAAAAGTTAGAGATGCGAGGGAATCCGCAACTTGGTTCGCCTTACGGTACACATGACGGATCTGGACAAGCCAATCCTGTAAAAAGCCTTGTCAACTAGAGATCGAGTTAAATAAAGGATGATTATTCTTCAACGTCTTATTTAGAAGCTCAATGCCCATTTAGGAGTCTAACTTTATTTCAACCTGTCGGAAGCCTTTGGTCCAAGCCAACTTGAGACTTTTAAAGATGCCCCAGAACTCAGCCGTTGGAACCGAGAAAGACCCCAAGTTTTGAACAAGCCCACCTCTCCAAGTCCCATAGCGATCTCTCAAAATTCTCGTGGTCGTAACCAAGCCACCATCTCTTACAACTCTATTAATATTGATTTTTATCCAACCCTACAAGGGACATTTCTAAGAGACACCACTTAACACTCTAAGCCTAGAATTGACAGTTCTAACTTATCTTTTTACCACATTAAGATACTCCTTCCATGCTAACACAACAAAGGTTTGTCGATCAAGAATAGGTAGTTCATCTCGAACACATTTATAGTTCCTCCATTTCCATGTCCACCAAAGTGTCATGGCAAAGTAAGAACCCTAATCAACATTCCCTCCAATGGATCGCTCGTCCATTAAATTAATCTTGAGCCACGCCGCAAATGACATTTGAAAAAAAGTATCGTGATTAGATATATCTAAGCAATTCCATATGAATTTAGTATGGGCACAATCACGAAATAGGTGCTCCTGGTTTCCTCAACATTACAACAAACAGGGCAGACAAACAAAGTAGCCATGTGACGCCTATTACGCTCCCAATTCGTCACAACACCACCCTTAAGCCCGAGAGAATAATTGAAGGATTCTCTCGGGCACCTCCCATCTCCAAAGACGTAGGAAAACTTTTCAATCAGCGAATTGGACTTGGAAGATGTTATTTCTCTTGACAATGTTATAACCTGAAGCAACTGTATAATCCTCATTCCTCTCATAATCATAGCAAACGGTGTCGGCTATGTTCATACCCCGATTCACTTTCACAACAACAAACTTAAGATAGATCTCGGTGGGAAGTAAATTAGCAAATTCACTCCAATTCACTCCAACACCATCTATCCAATATTCCTTAACACAGTCTTGGAGAGGAGCATGCTTAATTTCAATGACATCAAGCTCCTTGAGAGATTGAAAAGTCATCCATTTATCACCCCAAAAGTGTAACACCCCAAAGATTTATAAGGGATTGAGGTGCTACCCATGTCAACAAGAGCTCTTTTTTTTATTAGTTTGAGTGAGGACAAAGAACTCAGAAGTTATGTGTGCAAGGGCGAGAGTAGTACCAAGATGAGTGACCTCTTGGGAAGTCCTCGGGTTGGCATGAAATAGCGCTTCTATGGCCTCGAGCCTTACAAATGGTATCAGAGCCGACTCTGGGTGACGAGTTGGCTTGGCCCGAAGGGTGGTCACTCGACCCAGAGGATGGTCCTTGGGCCTTGACGAGGTCGTCAAGTGCTTAAGTGGGGGAGATTGTAACACCCAAAGATATATAAGGAATTAAGGTGTTACCCATGTCAACAAGAGCTCTTCCTTTTCTGAGTTTGAGTGAGGACAAAGAACTCAGAAGTTAAGCGTGCAAGGGTGAGAGTAGTATCAGGATGGGTGACCTTTTGGGAAGTCCTCGGGTTGGCACGGGATAGCGCTTCTATGGCCTCAGGCCTTACAAGAAGTTGATCATAATCCCATTTCCAAGGAGCTAGCGAGGGCCTTCTACCACAACAGAATTTAGGTATGAACGAATATTACGCCATATATGTGAAACAACAAATGAGGATTCCATAGCCTCCTCGACATATTTTTGCTTGAGGACGTTAGACAAAGGTTTGTCCTCCTCCATCATAAATCTCCAACCGAATTTCCCGATGAGGGCGAGATTCAAACTCTTCAGATTTAATTCCAAGACCTCCTTGATGTTTGGGTCTAATCACCTCTTGACAAGCCACTTTATGAAGTTTGTGGTGTCCTTCGCAACTACCCCATAAGAATTCCATATTAATCTGATCAATCTTGTTGCACACACTATTCGGAAGAAGAGTGATAGACATAGTATAAACCGGAAGCGAAGAAAGGACCGATTTCGTTGAATGACCCGACCGATGAAACTCAATGTGTTAGATTTCCCTCCCATCAACTTAGATTGAAATTTGTCAATGAATTTAACAAAAGTTTTCTTATTTATTGACTCTTTTATTGAGAATAAGCATTCACATATAATTGCCAAGATTCTTAGTCACCTTAATATCACTTTAGGCTTGAAGAGCATCAATTATATCATCCTTCACATTCCTTGAGACGAACATCTTAGACTTAAGAGAGTTAATTTTTGTCCCAAGGCGATGTAAAAACATTCAATGCAATCCCTAATCTCCCTTAACTAATCAATAGAAGCATCTGTCCTAAGGATAATGTTGTTTGGAAAAAAAATGAGATAGGTTCAGCCTATAACAAGTAAACTTAATAGGCTTCCAATCCCCATGATCCACTACTTGATTAATCAAATGTCTCAATCTCTTGATGCAAATGATTAAGAGATAAGGTGAGATATGATCTCCTTTTCTCACCCCTTAGACACCGTATGTACATTGCTTGGAAATGCTGCCATTCGCAAAGCACTTACATCATGGGTGATAAAATAAAGGGATTTTCCTTTTGGTAACCCCGTGCTTTTGACATTTCCTTTTGGTACCCAAGAAAAAAAGTTATTCCTTTTGATGCCCCTGTACTCTTAAAAAAATTATTTTCGTAGCCTTAATAACACTAAAGTCAAATTTCACTCAAATTTTTAACATCTCCGTTACCAAATAAAAACACTTTTCACTTTTGTTCTTTTTGACTCCATTTCTACCCCTCCAAGAACAGTCTTCACCTCCATTTCTAAACGCCTCTTCAAACTCTCTTCTTTTTCTTCTTTGTTTCAACATCCATCGACAAATCTCGTACAAGTATGATCCATGACGAATTTTGCTGTTCGAATTCTTTTGTGTGCGGCAAAGAACCCTAATTTTATTGCTCCATGGTTTCTTGTAATTCTCCGAATAATTTTGTCGTTTCTCTAATTTGAGGTTTCCCGTTTGTTGAATTATGATTTAGCTTACTAATTAACTTCCCTGATTGAAATTTCCCGAAATTGAATTCTCACGAGGTTGAATTTGGGTTTTTATTGTCGGTGGGTGCATTTAGGGTATCTGGGAAAGTGAAGGTGAGAGGTAATTGCTTGTTTCCATGCTTAATTTAGTCTCTAATTGAAGTCTTTGCATTTTGGTCACTAGAAATCAATCAAATCATCAACTCAATGGTGCTGATCTGATATCTACCCATCTTTATCATGTTTGTGGATTGCAATATATTAAAGAAGACTTGTACTTTTCAATTAGTAATAATTGAGAGTTGTTACTGACTGGTGATTCCACATTGAAGCTTAATCCATTCTCTTCTGTGTCGTTTGAGTATTAAAGATGGGAAATTCAAGTTCAGAGACAGTAGTTCGTATGGCGAATGAGAAGAATTTCATGTTTGCGTTCGACGATTTTGATTTCTCCGACCGTGTCCTCCGTCTTGTCAACGTAGGTTTTTTATTTTTATTTTTACTTGTTAACGGACTAAACGGAGATGTTAAAAATTTGACTTTAAGTGTTATTTAGGCTACTGGAAGAACTTTTTTAAGAGTACAGGGGCACCAAAAGGAATAACTTTTTTTTCTGGGTACCAAAAGGAAATGTCAAAAGTTCAGGGGTATAAAAAGGAAAATCCCTAAATAAAAGCATTAACCCACACAATCCATTGACTTAGAAAGCCCGCAACACTCAAGGTATCTTTCACGAAATTCCATATGAGGCGATCATAGGCCTTTTCAAGATCAAGTTTAAGCAACATCCACCTTGGTTTTCCTTTCTTCTTCCTCATAGAGGTGGTGACTTCCTGCACTATAACGATGTTATCGATGATAATATGACCTGGAAGAACGCTCCTTTGGACAAGTCCGATTAACTTAGAGACAATAGGTCTTAGTTTGTTCGTATTAAGCTTGCCAATAGTCTTATATAGAACATGCATAAACTAATCGGACAAAACTAGCTAATCAAGGTATCCTTCTCAACTTTAGCAATTAGGATAATGAGTATCATTAACCCCTTCTAACAGTTTAGACAAGTGGAAGAAACTCCTCGCAAAATCAATCACTGATCTATCCACAACATTCCAACATTTTTGAAAGAAAACTGATTGAAAACCGTCTATACCCGGAAGCTTATATGCGCCCATATCCTTTACCTCGGCCAAATCTCTTCAATGGAAATATTCGACACAATCAACTCCCAATCATAAGTCTCAAGAAGGGGGAAACCCCACATCCAAAGCACAATGAAGATGGTTCTTGTTGGCCTCGACAACATAGAGGTCTTTAAAGAAGGACATGGCCAACTTTTCCATGTCCTTATTATCATCAATCCATTGTCCATCGATAAATTTGAGGCCTTCGATACGATTCATTTTTCTTCTAATAATGGTGGAGGAATGGAAAAAGGAGGAATTACAGTCCCCAAGAGAAAGCCATTGTTCACGAGGGTTTTGGAACCACAAATCCTCCTCTTGATCCAGAATTGTCTCTAGCTTATGTTGAATCTCGTTTTCCATAATCAGAAGTCTATTAAATGAACTCCTTAGCGGGTTACTTTGAATATCTTCCAATCTCTTCATAATTTTCTGCTTCCTAGTATGAGTGTTCAAAAATACTTTCTTATTCCACACGATCAAGGCAGCTTTAAGGGCAACCGAGGCACAAGGGTTCTCCATGTTATCATGCCAAGAATTCTTAACCTTTACCGAGAAATTAGGATAATACATACAAGCAACTTCGAACCTAAAAGGGTGTATTTTCTTGTCCAAATGGATATCTGAATTAGTAGATATCAACATTGGGCAGTGGTCGGAAGAGAAGCGACCCAATTATTGGACCCTAGCTTCCGTCAAATGAAGGTGACCCTCCACATTCATGAAGACCCGATCAAGTCGTTTTGAGACTACATTATTGCCTACTTTCCCAGAGCTCTAAGTGAAACTCGATCTTGAAAACCCAATGTTGATGAGACCAAGATTATTCACACATTTCTGGAAAGCATCCAAGTTCGGGCGAAGGTTATCAAGTCCACCTCTTTGCTCATGGGAGAATAAGATACAATTGAAATCGCCTCCCATGATAGTCGGACTAGAAGAGTTCATAACAACCCTTTTCAAATTACTCTAAAAAGGAATCCTACGAACAAGAGTTGGGGGCCATAGACAAAAAACATATAAGAAAGAGTGCCTTTATCCAGGAAGAAGGCATGGATAAAAAAATCACAAGTCTTCACAATCTGGAGTTGAAAATTTTCTATGTACCAAAGAATCCAAATGTCGTCCATAAAACCGATCGCTACGACTCTAGTACAATCAGTGAAAGTTATATGACCACAGATGAGATAAGACCTTTCCCTCGAAACTCTAGTTTCAAACAAGGCAATAACGTCAACTTTGTGGTGTCTACACATATATCTAACTCTCTTTGAAAAATTGGTTCCCTGCACCAAAGCAATTCCACATTAGGATATTCATCAAATAAACATAAAGGAGAGGAAAAACGCAAACGAATTAAAGAACGTAGCTCGACCGACCGTCCAAATGTTCATTCATAGTAATATCTCCATGTCTTTCTGTCTCAGCATGTGAATGCTCAGAATTAACACCCTCCACAAAAGAGGATTATCCTTGAAGTTAGACTCAAAGAAGTTGCCAAATGAATTTCTTGCATTGTCTAGGTCTAAATCTGAACACCCCATCGAGGAATTTGGAGGAATAGATGAGTGACAAAACGAGATGATATCGGAGATATTGACATCCTGTCTTCTCCTCTTAGCATCAACCCAAGTAACAATCCAGTCATGGTAGTTGTGAGCCCAAAACTGCTAGCCATGCTAATTGGGTCGGACATCTTCTTTTGTGGACCTCTATCTGATTTCTTAGAGATGAGCGCCTTTGAGTTGGGATTTTCGGGCTCAACACCTGCCTTAAATTGGAGATCTTGAATGTTGTTCATAACATGAATATTAGAGTTGGATGATGTTTTGGGAAGATCTAACATGGAAATGCGAGACTTGCTATAATGCAGGAGACCTTAGTCAATCGTCAATTGTAACATGTTAACACATTATAAAACAGAACAAGGGATGCAAGAGTATATGATTCAAAAGAAGAAGTTTAATATATTTTGATATAAAAGTTACACAGTGTGAGAATTGATCTCAAGCCTTCACGACGAACAATCTTCAAGCTATAAAATATTCTTGAATTTATGCTAGACAATGAGTAATGTTTGATAGTCGAATCGATGGTGACAGAGTTTGTGTCATTCCTTACTCTCCAATCCCCTTCGTATAGCCCTTTTCTTGATGCCATTGGTAGTCTTAGCTCAGAAATCTCGTCAACTAGTTAAGTCTCTCAACAACTATGAACGACATGAATACTCCTCCACCATTTTCGCCCACTTCTGAGTCGTCAACTAGTTAACACTTAACCTCTTCCACTTCGGAGTCGTTAACACTTAACACTTAACCTCTAATTTATCAACCAGATCCAACATGGACATTAACTCGCATATGGACGAATTGATCTCAATAACACTTCAAAATCGAGTTCTCAAAAGCATAATATTAGGTTAAACAACCAACCAAATTTTTTAGGGCTTGTGAAACCTAATTTGGGGATTTATACACAAATCAACCTAAATTCTCGTGAAAGCCAAGGTTAGCCCTGTATGATCTTTGACGGAGATGAGGAGGAGGAGAGATGGTTGACAGAATCAAGATGGGCAATATTCTAGTAAACACAGTATTGATGGGCTACATGGGAGGAAGAAGATGACTTTTAGGTTTCTTTTTACATTTAAAATAATACTCTTTTCATTCAAGTATTTATTTAATTTTTTTTTCCAAAAATACCAAGTCATTCATCCAAGTGGCGCGATGTGGCATAAATTTTTTACAAGTCACCGCGCATGTATTAGACGTAAATAATTATCAATGACGAGGTGTTCAATAGGTCCCAATATATATAGTTCAAGTATTCAATTGAACATTCCCAAAAGTGAGGTGTTAAAATGACCAATTGAGCAAAGGTCAAGTGTTTGTATATGTATTCTGCCAATTGAAATGACCCCTGTAGAACTGGGTTGTTCAATATCCTCACCTTCCTCATTTAATTCTCCTAGCACTTCTGATGTGAGCCCCACATTAACCGCCAGCCAAGAAGAGGAAGACTTGTCCGTGCGCTCCGACAGACCCATTACTCGAGCCAGGACCCGTGCCATAGCTCGAGCCACGACGTCCCTCGTTGCACGCGCTTACGCGAGCCACGACGCATCCACCGGCGCGCCCCTCTTCAAGTGTGTCGCCTTCATCGGAGACGCGACGCTACTCCAGGCCGACGCCACACACCCCGGCACCGAGAACCTTTCCCTCGTTTCCGTGCCAGCCGTTGTTGCTGAGCACCATGCCACGCCAGGCCAACCCGGCGCGGGAACTTGAGGTTCTGGTGCGCTCGGCCTCGACACTTGAGGTTCGGGTGCGCACCAGCCTCGTCACAGCCTAGCCTTGTCGCGCCCCGACGCCGTGTCGCGACATTTCTTGGCGTGCCGATGCCTTGTCACGGCCTTGTCGCGACAAGGCCACCGTGACCATCTATGTTTCTTACTATTTTTAGCATTATTTCTATTGCGAAACATTTCCCTTTTTGTAATTTCCATTTCTGTTTAGTGTTTTGGGCTTGGGCTAGTGTTTGGGCCGCATGCTTGCGCCTCCCTCCACTACCCATGCCGCTAGGGTTTCGTATTAAGGTTTCGTGCCTCCACCTCTATATAAGAGGCTCGCCCCCTCCTTTTTTTCTTACACTTGAATTAATATACTGTTATGCTATCGAGTTTACTCCAGAATTATTATTAAGGTGTCAACCCCAATATCTCCTCTCAATCCCATATTCTCATCGCTTCCGTTAGAGAAATCCCCCTTCTCAATCCTTTCAATTCAATCTCGACCCAGTCTAGACGTTTACGTCTCAAATCTATCGGATCCGACGTGAGAAGACCATTTACGAGTCCAAGCAAAGATCCGCTCGTGAATCCTCAACGGGGTTCACATCAACTGGCATCAGAGGCAAGAATTGCGTAAGTCTTTCTCACACATTTACTCATTTTTTGCACGACATTTTTTCCCTTCCCGTCCAATTTTCATTAAGTTTCCGTCACCTCTACCAACATCCATTAGATCCATCGTTTTTGCTTCGTAAAAATAAAAAAAAACCGGGTCCTTGCCGACTTGCACTTGTTTTTCGGTTCTTCATCTTGAGTTTTCGAGTCTTGCTTGCATTCATCTTGCTTGTTTGAATCGATTGAGTTGTGCACATCATTCATTTCTTGTGTTTGTACGAGATTCGGTCCGTTTTGGCCATTATTTCTTGTTTGTTATTGAGGGCAAGAATCTTGGAGGACAAAATCCACAAGATCTTGTGAGTTGCCTTTTAAAAAAATATCTTTGGAAGAGAAAAGCGAAAATAAGGCAATCTTTATCCAATAATAAAAAAAACATCAATTAAAGATCTCAAAAGAACTTGTGAGATACACAAACCAAAATAAGGCAAGTATCACATATTTTCGGCATTTCCCTCTTTAAATATTGCAATCTTTTCTTGTCTTGATTTGCATATCTTCATTATTTGCAATCTTGGTTGTTTCTTTTATTGTTACAACTAGGGATGCACATGGGGGTGGGGAGGGGCGGGGAATGCATTCCCCGTCCCCATCCCCGAATATTATTATGTACCCCATCTCTGCCCCGTCCCCGTTTAATCCCTGCGGTGATCGGGGCGGGGAATCCCCGTCGGTTATCGGATTGTTAACGGGGGCCCATTTAGTTAATAATTTTTTTATTTTCTTACAAATATCAAATTTAATAACATAAATTTTAAATTTCACTATATAATTTGTAGATGTATATAAGCTTTTAAATTAAAAACTAAAATTATATTTAAAATCTATTTTTATTCCATGTTTTATAAATAAAAAAAATTAAAAAAACATATAGGGTATATATAGCGGGGATTCGGGGCGGATAGTACATTCCCCGTCCCCGCCCCGTTTAAAATCGGGGATACGAAAATGGTCTTCGTACCCGCCCCGTTCTCCATTAAGTCGGGGAATCCCAGCCCCATTAGGGGCGGGTCCCCGCGGATCCTCGTCCCCACGGATTTTTTGTGCATCCCTACTTAGAAGATCTATTCTTCAAAGCCGGCATAAGCGCTCCCCGGGGGCGTTGCGGTCTCGCTTCGTGGCGGGACTCCACCAATGGATCCGAGATCGCTTGGTTGTCTTGCAGATCAAAGACTAGGGACGATTGATACACACGACCATGGAGTTGTACACGCAATTTAAGAGGCCAAAATCGTTCGCTTATCAAAGGTATGGTTCTAACCCTAGTCCTTCCACTTTGGGTACTAAACCGTTTTCTACTCCTTCTTTCTCTAAACCCAAGGTAGGTACCCCTAGGACAGACTTCAAGGGCCCTTCGGTTGGCCAAAACTGTGACAAGGTTGCGCCTCCCCCACTAAGGACTCGAGACATTGAGTGCTACCAATGTAGTGGTCGAGGCCACTTGAAACGGGATTGCCCCAACACGAAGCACGTGTTATTTTTGGCTCAATCGGAAGTGTATGAGAGCATTGACGAGGCTGAGTCGGAAAAGGACAACGTGGCGCCGATTGATGATGGTGCATATTGCGCACCCTCGGATATTTTCCGCCGGCGTTGACAAGCTTTTGCTCGTGACACGCCGAGCGCTTAGCTTACGAGAGGCCGTACCAACCGATCAACAGGAAAACATTTTCCGTACTCGGTGTTTGGTGAAAAACGTCTTCTTGAGCGTTATAATAGATTCGGGTAGCTGCGGGAATTTCATATCAAGGAAAGTCGTCAACCACTACAAGTTGCCTCAATCGGACCATCCGAAGCCTTATAAGCTAGCATGGATTTCGAATGATGGAGATCATTGGATTACGAAACAGGTTAGCCTTTCCTTTTCAATTGGTGTCTACTCCAAATCCGTTCTTTTTGATGTCATTGACATGGATGCCACGCATATTCTTCTTGTCCGTCCATGGCAGTTTGACCGTCACGTGATTTACGATGGCCGATTGAACACTTACATGTTCAATTACCATGGCAAATGCATGACCATCTTACCTATGTCTTCGAGTGAAGCGTTACAGGATGAAGCCAAAAGGCAACAAGCTAACGCTCGGGAGAATGCCACGACCGTGCCCGCACCGAATGCCACCCCAAACGGCGCTTCTGGCCATGGCGCCACTTTTGGCGGCGCTTCTAGTGCATACACCCCCAATTCTGGATTACAGGGGGATTCCCACTAGAACCGCCGAGTAAAAGCGAAGGCAGAACCTCGGACGCCGAGTGCATACCCGGCAGTGCGCCACACTACGCCAGATTCAGCACCGAGCGGTGCTGGCTCGACACCGAGGCAATCCAACGGCGCGCCTGGAACCGATCTTCCCCATTGGAAGGGTTATGTTGGCTAGCCAACTGGCGCACATGGCGCACCTCGGATTAGTAAAGACACCGAGCCACCGCTTCTCGGCACGGTCTAAGATCGCCTCTTCCTTTGCCGTCGACACGTTGTGATCAAACACATCGAGGGGAGTTTTCTTGTTTTTTATTGTGTCCATTGCTTAATATTACCGTTGATTCGACATATGTATTACCCCGTTCTATCACTTCTTTGATACAGGAATTCTCGGATATTATGCCTGCCGAGCTCCCCGACAGGTTACCACCTATTCGAGGGATCAAGCACCGAATAGATCTCATTCCCGGTGCCTCATTGCCGAACCGGTCTGCATATAGGGCGTCGCCTAAGGAAACTCAAGAGCTACAACACCAAGTCCAATCTCTTTTGGACAAGGGTTATGTTCGTGAGTCCCTCAGCCCGTGTGCGGTTCCGATTATCTTGGTGCCGAAGAAGGATGGATCATGGAAGATGTGCGTGGATTGTCGTGCCATCAACCAAATCACCATCAAATACCGCCACCCAATTCCCTGTTTGGATGACATGCTCGACGATTTGCATGGTGCCGTGTTGTTCTCAAGATTGATTTGCGGAGCGGCTACCATCAAATTCGGATGCAAGAAGGGGACGAGTGGAAGACGGCTTTTAAGACCAAGCACGGTCTTTATGAGTGGTTGGTGATGTCATTTGGCCTCACTAACACTATTTCTACTTTCATGCATTTAATGAACATTGTTTTACGCAAGTTTTTGGGATTTTTCGTCGTCGTGTATTTTGACGACATATTAGTTTATAGTCGAACTTTGGACACTTACGCGGGGCACCTTAGGCAGGTGTTAGATTGTCTCCGTGAACATTGTTTGTATGTAAACTTGGACAAATGTGTTTTTTGCTCGGATACGACGAATTTTCTTGGTTTCGTCGTATCCAAGGATGGCCTGCAAGTGGATTATGACAAAATCCGGGCCATCAGTGAGTGGCCAACTCCCACGACCCCCACCATGGTTCGATCTTTTTTGGGGATCGCAGGGTTTTATAGGCGATTCATCAAGGACTTCAATTCTATGGCCGGGCCACTCCATTCTTTCCAAGAAGCCCGCCACAATAAAGTGGATGCCGCATCATGAGGCCGCTTTCGAGGCCTTAAAAGATTCTTTGTGCCGCGCCCCAGTCTTGCAATTGTCTGACTTTTCCAAGCGCTTCGAGATCGAGTGCAACGCTTCCGATTACGGTATTGGCGGCGTACTCCTTCAAGAGCAAAGGCATATCGCTTACTTTAGCGAGAAGCTAGCTGGGTTACTTTGAATTATCCGACCTATGATAAAAAGCTTTACGCTCTTATTCAAGTCCTAAAGACGTGGCAACATTATCTCTGGCCAAGTGAGTTCGTAATTCATACGGATCACACGGCCTTGGCTTATCTCAAGAGTCAAACGACTCTAAATATGCACCACGCACGTTGGGTTGAGTACATGGAGACGTTTCCCTACGTCATTGCGCATAAAAAAGGAAAAGAGAACGTCGTCGCTGACGCTCTCTCTCGAAGGTACATTCTGTTAACCCAACTTCATTCTAAGATGCTCGGGTTCGCTTTGATCGAGGATTTATACGCCTCAGATCTGTATTTTTCCTCAATCATTAAAAACCTAGAGCACTCACGAATCCATGAGTCCTTTTTCTTAGACAATGGGTATCTTTACCGAACTGGGAAGCTTTGCATTCCGGCATCTTTGGTGAGACACTTATTGCTCCAAGAGGCTCATGATGGCCGAGGACACTTTGGCATAGCCAAAATGTTGGAAGAACTTCGTGAACATTTTTTTTGGCCTCACATGGCTCGTGATGTAAACAAGTACTGTCAAAGTTGTGTGTCGTGTCATACTGCCAAGTCTAGGTCACAATCGAATGGCATTTACACGCCCCTACCTATTCCGGACGCCCCGTGGGAAAATCTTTCCATGGATTTTATCATGGGCCTTCCAACATCGAGGCGTGGAAAGGACTCCATTTTCATAGTCGTGGACCGATTCTCCAAAATGGCCGGTGAAAATCGCGAATTTATTATTCGAACATGTTGTGAAATTGCATGGTATTCCTAGAACTATTGTTAGTTATAAGGATACCAAATTTTGCAGCCACTTTTGGAGAATGCTTTGGGGGAAGTTAGGGACACGACTCCTATTTTCTACTGCTTGTCACCCCCAAACCGATGGTCAGACTGAGGTGACCAATTGGACCTTGGGCACTCTTCTTCGGATGATGCTGAAGGAAAACCCACGTCGGTGGGAGGACTTACTTTGCCATGTTGAGTTTGCTTATAACAAGTCCTTCCACTCTGCGACGAAGATGACGCCTTTCGAGGGGGTCTACGGGCGTAATCCGTACACGCCCATGGATTTGGTACCACTGCCCTTCAAAACCGGAGAGCACGTCGACGCGGTCAACCGCGCCGACCACGTTCGCCGCCTTCATGAGCGTACCAAGGCGCAACTTCTGAAGCGCTCGAGTCAATACGCTGCCCAACGCAAAAAGGGGCGCCGTAACTTGATTTTCGAGCCTGGCGACTTAGTTTGGCTCCATCTTCGGAAGGAGCATTGTCTCGAGGCTCGGAAGACGAAGTTGCATCCCCGAGGTAATGGGCCCTTCAAAATCCTTTGACGCATCAAAAACAACTCTTACATACTCGACCTCCTGGGCAAGTACTATGTTTCTGCTTCCTTCAATGTCTCGGATCTCTCTCCCTATATAGATCCCGAGTATCATGACAAGGAAAAGGGGACGTTTCCCACCAGGGGGGGAGGGTGATGTGAGCCCCACATTAACCGCTAGCCAAGAAAAGGAAGACTTGTCTGTGTGCTCCGACAGACCCATTACTCGAGCCAGGACATGTGCCATAGCTCGAGCCACGGCGTCCCTTTGTCGCGCGCGCTTACGCGAGCCACGGCGCATCCACCGTTGCGCCCCTCTTCAAGTGTATCGCCTTCATCGAAGACGCGCCGCTACTCCAAGCTGACACTGCACACCGAGGCACCGATAACCTCACCCTCGGTGCCATGCCAGCCGTTGTTGCCGAGCACCATGCCACGTCAGGCCAACCCGGCGCAGGAACTTGAGGTTCTAGTGCGCCTCGGCCTCCGCACATGAGGTTCGGGTGCGCACCAGCCCCCTCACCACCTAGCCTTGTCGCGCCTTGACGCCGTGTCGCGACATGTCTTGGCGTGCCGATGCCTTGTCACGACTAGGCCACTGTGACCATCTATTTTTGTAACACCCCCGATTTCCCTCGGAGAGGTTACACGCCAGTGACCTAGGAAATTCATCCTAAGCCACCCAAGGCTTTACAGTAACAAACTTTCATACAAAATTCATAATAAAATAGAAAGTATAATAACAAATTATAAAAAAAAGTGCGTACATATTTGAATCCACTTTAAAAATGCGGAATTAAAACAATCATGTAATGCAAACTTGTTTTGACGGACCTCAAGCCAAGGATCTCGCCTTTATTATAAATAAAGAAATAACTTAATAGAAACCTTGTCACTAAATAAAAACTCCAAGTATGTTGTATTCACCTTCTTCACTCTGTAAGCTTGAGACCTGATGTTTTCGTATAGGGACGGGTTGACACCAGCCGACCATGCAAAAGAAAGAAACGGTCGGGTTAGTCTTGTGACAGACTAAGCAAATGGGACTTTTTGTGAGTGGTTCTTGTGATTGTATTAAATCACCACCATTGAATTCCGAATAAAAGCCGGTCAACGGTTTAGTAACTACAATACTTCCACGGAAAAGAAAAGAGGAATGCAATGAAAAGAGAGGGGACGCCACAAGAAATGTGGTTCCTTTAAGGAAATATGCGATTGTTGGGAACGTTTTATTATTCACATAATTTTATTTTGAAAAGCCTCGCGTCGACTAATTGGGTCCCGACCAACCTCATCATACTCGGAGGGTGCCGACAGGGAGGTGGCCGCGAAGGCGCTTAAGTACCAAGCCCGTCTTGCCATTTTATAGGCGTTTTAACAAACCCGAGCATGCATTCAGATTGGAAAGAAGACTTACTTAGCCGGGAGCAAGAGTAGGGTCACAAATTGTAACCACCACCCTGGTTCATTAAGGGTGTGCATTGGGAACTTATCTTATTTAAATGACAAAACATTACACATCGAGTTATAAGCTTTTAATACTTCTCGAACTAGTCGAGGCGCGAATACAAGAACTACCCGGGATTCGATAGAGAGCATTAGCTAGATGCTACACCCCTCATGCACGGATGAGACGAGCAGGGTCATGACCAACATTAGGG
Source organism: Fallopia convolvulus (assembly GCA_964016875.1). NCBI lineage: Eukaryota > Viridiplantae > Streptophyta > Magnoliopsida > Caryophyllales > Polygonaceae > Fallopia > Fallopia convolvulus. The sequence goes on from OZ024725.1 coordinate 9,445,604, forward strand.
TTTAGGTCCATCCTAATGCGAATGTTATAGAGAGGTGTCCAAGGATCACAAGTCCTACACCCCTAGTACTACGCTAGCATATAATGTCCATAGACAAAGCACAACAATTCACAAACAAGCCCGAGGCTACGCACAACCTAGTATATATATATATATATATATATAGCGCTTTATAACAAGGTCATTAAATCTAAGACGATAAATAAACCTAGTTCAATTATTTCCACACAAACAATTCCCAACAATAATTAAACATGGATTCAATTCCGATGCTTAAAGAATAATGCAAAGCGAACCAAACCACTTGCCTTGATTGAAGACGAGTGTACGGATTAACCTAAAGAGAGAAATTCCAACGCTCGGACCCTGAGTCAACAATAATTTACAAAATAAATTACCAATAATTTATTTTGATCTATTTTCACTTTATTTTTACTACATTAATAAGTTGTCCATATTAATGTATAACACTTCAATTAACATCCGAGAATCATGTTAACTCTATGGACTTATATAAATAACAATAGTATATGCGCTAGCACATACATGTATTTATTTTTATTTATTTTTGAATAGGAAAGGATTCGAAATATCGAACAAACTCGGTAAGACGAGAGGCCAAGACAAAACTCGGTAGCCGGACAAACCGGCATGAAAAAGAAAAACAACCCAAGCTAACAAAGAGAACTAAAGGGAAGGCATTAAACGGGAGAGTATGACACTTCCGCGGGTTAGAAACCAAGGCGTATAGTGTCGTCGGATAGCAAGTAAAAGTCCACGCGAATCAAGGCGTATAGTTGACCAAACTCTAGCCGGAACCACAACTCGACCCAAACGCCATCCCAACGAACTCAAGAGCTTGGAAATAACCTGTCAAAAGTCAAAAAGACAAGAGCACACCAAAACAAACCAAAAGACATCCCACAAAACAACCCAAAACACAAGAAACATAAATGGGCCAAGCCCAAAAAAACAAAGCCACGTAAAAGCCATAAGAACAAACACAAAAGTGGTGAAGGGGAAGAGGCCACGTCACCACCATCTCCAACTAGCTATCCAGAGACAAATTCGTGAAAGTCATTCGAAGCCGACTACGTCTGGCGAAGAACAGACGAAAAGATATCGAATGCCGAGCAAACCCACAATCGTCTGGTGGAAAATCCAAAGCAACAAAAAAATTAGTCATCTCAAAGCAAGGTCGTCATCACAAATCAAACATCTTGTTCGGGAGAAATCAGAATAAACTTCAGACCATTAAATTTAGTCTAGGATCCATCTGAAATTTCAAACATCACTCCTCAAGTTTAATCAACAGAGTAAAGCACTTATAAATTCAAACAATAGATGTGGATGGATCTTAAAACCCTTTCTATGATGATAAGGCTATTTTCTTTTAAATAGGCTTGTATAGACAGGAAGAGCCTTCTCGGCGGAATTTCGTTGCTTTCTCAGCAAATTTCATAGCCTTATCGGCGACATGAAATAGTTTCTCTAGCACTATTCAGTCCTCCGGCAGTACAACGACGAGAATGCCGGCGGCAAGAGACCACAATCAAACGGTACCGGAAATTAGAGCACCATTTGTGCAAAGTACGCGCATGGATTTTTAAGGGCGTCAGAAAACGCCGAAAGTCGAACAAACCCGAAGATAAGAAAACTAGACGAGATCCAACTTCACAAAAACCCCAACAGAACTAGATCGCAAAAGCAAGATCCAATCATGGAAAATTTTCTAGATTTAGCTTTTCTATAGCCAAACCAACTAGAAATTTGTCACCTTCACTCTTGAACACAAACAATAAAGACATAAAAACTCATGGTTTCTGTATCCATTTCACTTGATTACAAACACAAGTTTCGTCTACTTTTTTCAAAGCAATCAACAAAGAAGATTTACTCTTAAGTTGATGCTAGGCAGATCCAATCCTCGGTTTTCTCAACCTTTGATGATTGGTAAGATCAATTCAATCTTAGACTTTCTCAGTCATTTAAGATTGAAAAATCAGAAGAGTTTTCTTTAGAGAATGAATCAGTGATCGATGTGCAAATTTTCCTCAGGTTTCTCACATAAGGGGAAAGTAGCTTCATACATGTATTTATATCATGCTTCTTACCCATATAGTATAAGTCTTTTATCTTAAATCTCTAAAAATCATAAATAATTATTAAACAACTTTATAAATCATAACATGTTGTATAAAATCAGAATAATTCATATTCTGATTTTTATTTTAAAAATTACAATAATTCTTTATTTCCATGATTATTCTAGTTTTAAAGGCTAAATATAAAATTAAGCAATAAAACTAAATTCTTTTAGACTTTTCTGAAATTTTTATAATTCTGGGATTTTATAAACGGTAACATCATAAATTTATAAAATTAATTTCAAACTAGAACAAAATAAAAAAAACATTAAACTGAAATAAAATAAATAAATAAATAAATCTGAAAATTAGGATTAAGGGTTTTGGGCTGCTCACATACTTCTAGAAAATGGCTCGGTGTGGGCGGCTCGGACCACGGCAAGGCGCGGGACCGGTTGGGTTCGAACACCAAGAGGCTGGCGCACACATGGCGGGTGGCGGCGGCACTATTGGTGGCCTGTGGTTGTCGGAATCGGGACGGAAAGGGGGCTGTTCGTTCCCCTGTTTTTCGCTGCACAGGTTGGACTTTGTTTGGGTTTTTTCGGAGAGTTCGAGCGATGTAAAAATTATGGGTAAAGAGGTCTTTTATAGGGAATTGAATGAGGATTCCAGATCTTATTTTAGTTTTGGGATTGGCTTTGTGGTTTGAGAGATATCGGCGAAAAACCGAGAGGTGTGCTTTCTAGGGTTCGTGATTTTGTGAGGCGGAATTCGGGCTCAATTCTCCGCTATTTAAAGTGCTACCAAAACGTGGAGATCAAGGAGGACATAATCTACAACTTTACTTTTGGGAATAGCCACAATCGTGGCCTGATTTGATCCTAAATCGAGCTTGAATGGGTTTAAGGAAGGAAGAGCAAGAAAGGAAAGAGGTGGGGAAGAAGATATGGACGATTGGCCCTTATTTTTGGCAAAATTACAATTCTAAACCCACTTGTTTTTAGTTGTGATAAAAATACCCTTCCATGAACAAATAGATTTTCAAAAATTATGGAAAGGTACCCAACTTCTTTATTTTGCTTCAAAACGTCCCTCTTAAACTCTTATACGGAATTTTCATTCCCAAAATACAATATACCTCATTCTTTTTTTTCTTTCTTTTTTTATTTACAACAATATAAAAATATAACCATACTTTTATAATGAACATAACCCAATTTTATTTCCATAAACTTATTTCTTATGAACTTATAATATCATAAGACTTATATATACTATTATTTTGGGTAAGGTCCAAACTCGATAATAACTATTACAAGTTATTATTTAACTTTTCTTATTCCTTTAAGAAATAAAGAAAAATTCTTTATTAAGATATGAGAAAGGAGGAAATTACAATAATACCCTTCTTAAAAAGAGTGGTTATTACAATAGTACCCCCTTAAAAAGAATTTCGTCCCCGAAACTAAGGTATGAACAACTCTGGGAACCGATTTTTCATGTCTTGTTCAGTTTCCCATGTCTCCCATGTAACATCCTCGTCACCATTTTTAGACCACAAAATCTGCACTAATGGAACCTTCTTGTTGCGTAACTCTTTCACTCGGTTCTCCAAGATACGGATTGGTTTCTCTTCATATGTGCCATTTGGTTGTACTTCAGTGTCATCATAATTAAGAACATGTGATTCATCTGGCACATATTTGCGTAAGAGTGATATGTGAAAAACATCATGAACTGGATGTGCTGACGGAGGCAGAGCAAGGCGATATGTGAGTTTGCCAATCCGTTCCAGTATCTCAAAAGGACCAACATAACGAGGGTTTAGTTTCCCTCGCTTTCCAAAGCGGAAAACACCTTTCGTCGGTGATACCTTAACAAACACCTTTTCTCCCACCGCGAACTCCAAATCCCTTCTCTTCAAATCAGCGTAGGATTTCTGCCGGCTCTGAGCTGTGAGCATTCTCTGTCTGATCAAACCAATTTCAGCAGCGGTTCTTTCCACCAACTCTGGCCCAAGAAGGAGTTTATCAGCTGGCTCATCCCAGCATATCGGTGATCTACACTTTCGACCACATAATGCTTCAAATGGTGCCATTTTGATCGTTGAGTGCCAACTATTGTTGTATGTCAGTATGTGAACTCAATCAGACTCAAACTATTCTCCCAGCTAGTAGGGCGATCTAGTACACATGCCCTAAGCATATCCTCCAATGTTTGAATAGTCTTTTCTGATTGCCCATCGGTCTGTGGATGAAATGCAGTGCTGAAATGCAATTCTGTCCCCATAGCCTTATGTAGCTCTTTCAAAAAATTAGCCATGATTCGCCCATCCCGATCAGATACAATAGTCTTGGGAGTTCCATGTAGACGGACGACTTCATGTATAAATACTTCTGACAACTTTGGAGTTCTCCACTTAGACTTAATAGCTATAAAATGAGCACTCTTTGTAAGTCTATCAATGATCACCCATATGGCATCTTTCTGGTTCTGAGTCTTTGGTGGTAGACCTGTAACAAAATCCATGGCAATGTCTTCCCACTTCCATTTTGGCACTAGAAGGGGTTGCAGTTCTCCTCCTGGTCTACGATGCTCAATCTTCACTTTCTGACAAACCAAACATTTTGTCACAAATTCTGCTACTTCCCACTTCATGTTTGGCCACCAGAAATTCCTATGCAAATCCTTGTACATCTTACTAGATCCTGGGTGTATCGAGTAAGCAGAAGAGTGCGCCTCTTTCATAATCAGTTGGCGAAGCTCCTCATCCGCTGGCACACAAATTCGGTCACGAAACCATAAAGATCCATCATCCTGGATGACGAATCCCGATGCCTTTCCTTCTTGCACCTCACTGCTTATCTTTACTAACATGGCGTCATCCACTTGTTTCTCCTTGATTTGGTCCAATAGTGTAGCCTGAATCTCTAACGTGTTCAGCCTACTCTGTTGATGTCCAAACCAAACATCAGTCTCAGTCCTCAATAGCTCATTCTGCAGTACTGGTTGTGCTGTGAGCAATGCTACCATGGTCTCTTGAGTTGCCTTTCGGCTTAAGGCATCAACTACAACATTGGCCTTACCTGGGTGGTAAAGCAGCTCAATGTCGTAGTCCTTGATTAACTCTAACCATCTTCGCTGTCTCATATTTAGTTCCTTTTGGGTGAAAACATATTTCAGGCTTTTGTGATCTGTGAAGATCTGACATTTCACCCCATACAGATAATGTCGCCAAATCTTCAAGGCAAAGACAACTGCTGCCAACTCTAGGTCATGTGTTGGGTAATTAATCTCGTACGGCTTGAGTTGACGAGATGCATAAGCGATGACTCTACCATGCTGCATCAAACGAAGCATGATATAAATCTCAAATCTATCGGTTTCCGTCAAACGAAGCCTGATTCTCACTCCTTTCACTTCAATCTCAACCCAGTCTAGACGTTTAAGTCTCAAATCTATCGGTTCCGACGTGAGAAGACCATTTACGAGTCCAAGCAAAGATTTGATCGTGAATCCTCAACGGGGTTCACATCAGCTTCGAAATGATTAACTTTTGGGAAAAGGGTCGATGAGGAAGGAAACAATTTATCTTTTCCTTTGTTATTCCTTGTTTGACTTTCCTTTGATGGATTTTTCTTTGACATATCATCTTTGACTTCTTTTGATTCGCACCAAATTTTGGGTTTCCCTTGTTTGGTCTAATTTCCTTCCTGGTTCCATCCCCTCCCCATAGATTCCTCTCCCCATTCTCTCCGCCTCGTGAGCGGTGATCAGACTCAACTACGAGACCTTCTTTGATGAGCTACCATCCTTTCATTGAACATAATTTTTTATTCCACGAAAAAAGAGATTATGCATGCTTTGCTCGATCGTCTTAGACTGTGATTCTCAGAAAGGATAGTTGCACCTCAAGTGGCCAAATCTCCCACAATCAAAGCAAATAGTCAGAAGTGTTTCATATTCCACCAAATAGTGCTTTCCATTGATGCTTATAGTACCCTTAAGTTGTTTCTCCAAATTGATTTCCATACAAATTTAAGCAAATTTCCTCTGTTTGTGAAGGGAGTTTTTTTTTTTTGATGAAAACCCAATTCATTAAACCATTAAATCCTTCTAAAGTACATCATACAACTCAACTGGAAAAAAGAAATTATTGTGCATAAGAATAGGATTATCTGGCTTCCACCTACTCAGCCAATGAGCTGCACAATTTGCACTTCTCCTAACATGAACCCATTCACACTGTAGAAACTGATGGCCCTTCTCAACAGCTAAAGCCAACACCACTCCAAAGTTATTTGCAGGAATCTCTCCCCCTTTTACCAACCTAGCAACTGTTATAAAATCAGTTTCAAGCATGACTCTTTCACAGCCAAGATCACGACCAACTTTAAGCCCCCATCTTGCTGCCTCGGCTTCTGCCACTGCCACTGTAGACCCATTCTGAGTTTTCTTGGAGCCAGCGAACACCACTTCACATGTGTCGTCCCTACCAATAATTCCGATGTCGCATTCCTTGCTCTTCACCGCCGCATCAACGTTAATCTTAATCCATCCTATCGGTGGTTTTGTCCAGGGTTGTTCCTCTTGAAAATCAGCCTGCTGGAGCCTACCATTCCTCTTATGAGCATCTATATATTCTTCATACAAGGACATACTCAAATCTACAACTTCATGGGCAGCAGTTTTCTCATCTTCAAAAACTCTTTTATTACGAGCCTTCCAAAGAGCCCAACAAACATATGCCCATAAACCCTACTCTTCAGTCTAAAGCTCCAAAATCCCCTCAAGCCAATCAATAAAATCAGGCGAACGCACACCCAACTCCTGAAAACGTGGAAAGTGCTCCCAAACTTCCAACGGCAAGCAACAACCAAACATTGCATGCCTAATAGTTTCTTTCTGACCACACCAATGAAAGCTCAGATCACTCACTACCTTTCTTTGAAATAGATTATACATACATGGAAGACAATTCTTGGCCGACCTCCATATCATGGACCTGATACGAGGCGGGACCTTTAGCTTCCACAGACGCTTCCAAATAATTGCAGGTCTTGATTGATCAAAAGGTTGTCCATTCCTCGTAGATGAATCACGCCTAGACTCCAACAGCCTATACGCCGATCTCACTTTGAACTTTCCATCATTAGAAAAATACCATACAAAAGAATCTTGGACAGTCGGGTCAATCAAATGAATGTATAAAACCGCTTCTGCATCAAAAGGGGTGAACAAATTGTGAACAACATTCTCATTCCAATCCCCTCGATCCCAGTCTATAAGATCATCCACCAAAAGATCATCACTACCACCACAGAAGTTTCCAACAGGCTTAAAAGAAACCGGCCTAGGGATCCATCTATCCTTCCAAACCCTGATATTAGAACCATTCCCAACCTGCGAAAAGCTCCCAGCTTCAATCACCTTCTTGGCTTCCAAAATACTCCTCAAACAAAAGCTAGGGTTATACCCTAATGAAGCTCCTAAAAAATCCGATCGTGAAAAATAACGAGCTTTATACAATCTCGCCACCAGGGAATCAGGGTATTGAATTAGCCGCCATCCTTGCCTTGCAAGTAAAGCAAGGTTGAAAAACTCAAGATCTCGAAACCCTAAACCCCCATACGCTTTCGGCTTACACATTCTTCTCCAACTCATCCAATGGATCTTTCTCTTCCCCTCCTCACTTCCTCACATAAAATTGCACATTAGTTGTTCTATTTCACGACACAAACTTGTCGGAAGCATAAAACAAGACATAGTATACATGGGGATAGCTTGAATAACTGACTTTAGAAGAACTTCCTTACCCACTCGGGAAAGCATATTCACCTACCATCCTTTCAACTTCTTCCAAACTCTATCTTTAATCTGAGAAAAGATCACTTTCTTTGACCTACCAACCATAGTTGGTAAGCCAAGATATTTTTCATGTTTCTCCACCTCATGCACATTCAAAATCGCTTGAATAGCGTCCCGCTGTTCCAACCCCACGTTCTTGCTGAAAGACAATTCTAATTTGCCAAAGTTAACTTGTTGTCCCGATGCTGCTCCATAACGCTGGAGGATATTAACAATTTCTGTTGCTTGTTGACAAGACGCTTGAGCAAAAAGAATATTGTCATCAGCAAAAAATAAATGTGAAACCACAAGAACTGTTCTTGCAATCCGAATCCCTTTTAATTTTCTTGCCCTCTCACTCTCACGGATTAAAGCAGATAACCCCTCAACCACCAACATAAATAAATACGGTGATAACGGGTCGCCTTGTCGTAACCCCCTTGCCGGAAAGAATTCACGAGAAGGGCAACTCTTCATCAAAACCGAAAATGAGACACTAGTGACGCATTTCATGACCAATTCGATCCACTTCTCATTAAATCCCAACGTACGCATGCAACTCTCAAGGAAGACCCACTCTACTCGATCATAAGCCTTTGCCATGTCCAGCTTTAGAGCTAGAAAACCCTTTCTCCCTGTCCTCTTGTTCTTCATATAGTGAAACAACTCAAAAGCAGACAAGACATTATCTTTAATCATCCTTCCCGGCACAAAAGCACTCTGAGAAACCGCAATCACCTTGTCGAGAACCATCTTTAACCTATTTGCCAAAACTTTGGATATAATCTTATAAAGAAAATTGCATAAGCTGATAGGTCAAAGATCCTTCATACGAAAAGGGTTAGTGATTTTTGGAATTAAAAAAATAAAAGTATGATTTAGACGGTTTGGGAATGGAGCGCCATTAAGAATGGATAACACAAAAGAGATCACTTCATTCCCAACAATATGCCAATGTTGTTGATAAAACAACGCTGACATACCATCAGTTGCTGGTGATTTAGTAGGGTGTATAGAAAAGAGAGCAGACCGTACCTTTTCACCAGTGAATGGACATAAGAGCATCAGGTTATCCTCATCCGTCAAAATAGGCGAGAGTCCTTGAGGAGCCATACTTGAGTGTGAGTTTTGATCAGATTTAAAAAGCTTCTCAAAATAGTCGACCGCCACCCTCGACATATTCTCTCTACTTCTCCATTCCATACCATCCTCATCCACCAACCTCTTAATTTGATTTCTTTTTCTCCTACCATTTGCTTTCTTATGAAAATAAGCAAAATTACTATCACCCCAAGAAAGCTCATTAGCTTTTGCCCGTTGAAACCAAAGTAGCTCCTCCTTCTCCATAAGCTCCCTCTCTTTCCTCTCCAACTCCCTCCTACGCCCAACCCAATCTCCCCGCATTCCCTGTTTTTGCATTCGGCGTAATTCATCCCTTATCTCCGTCAGTTTCAACAACACATTTCCAAACTCTTTTTTATTCCACTCCTTCAATTCTTCAGCACATCTTCCCAGTTTTCCAACCACTCCTCCCATACTATTACTTTCACTCGGATTATTCCAGCAGTTGTTAACTAACACCTCGCACCCCTCGTGTTGTACCCACATTGCTTCAAATCTGAATGGTCGAGGGCCTTTTCTATTCTCCTCCTCCCAATCCTCACACCTAAAAAACTCCACCATATTCGGAAGGTGGTCCGACCCGGCTCTCTCTAAGTGACGGACCATACTATTTGGGAACATCTCCAACCACTTCTCATTTGCAAACCCTCTGTCAAACCTTTCTTGAATAAAATCAGCTCATTCCATCCCATTATCCCATGTGAAATTAGCTCCTTCCCACCTCATTTCATAGAGACCAATATCATCCACCGCTTGACTGAACTCCATCATATTTCCCCAATCAGGTTCTAAGCCTCCTTCCTTCCCTTCTCTCCTCAAAACTTGATTGAAATCTCCCACCACAAGCCATGAGATCAAACTCAGCCAACTTTCTCAAGAGAGTCCAAGTTTGACCTTTTTCTTCTTTACTCGGCCACCCATAAAACCCTGTTAATCTCCATTTGTTCACTTCCCCTTTTAGCCCTAACTCCACATCAATGTGATGTCTAGTATAGGACCCTACTTTCACATCCATATCCCCTTCCCACATCAAACACAAACCTCCCGATTTGCCAACACAATCCACTACAAAGCGACCATCAAAACCAATCTTTAAGCGAACCTCCTCCATTCTCTTATGGTCACATTTCGTTTCCATAAGAAAAACCACCTTCGGGGCCTCTCTTCTCACTAAACTACTGAGTCTAGCAACTACCCGGGCCGTCCCCAATCCCCGGCAGTTATATCTAAGAAGACTCATGGCTCCCGACAAGAGAGACCTCCCGTCTCTCCCGCCGATAAAATGATCTTCTTGCTTCTGTTCTCCACCACCTCATCAACTAACATCGGATCCTTGCTAGCTTTTCTTTTATTTATTTTTTTCCTCTGGAGAATTCCCTTGTACCCCTTCCTTTCGTGCCCTGCGTTTCCACCGTCTCAAAATCTTACCCTCTGATTTTCCATTTTCACTCACCTCTCCACCCTCCCCATTTTTGTCCCCTTCTACTTTTGAAAGCATTTCATGCCCCACCTGCGTGGGACCCACCTTCTCCACATAACCCACCTTTTCAACAGTACCCCCCTCCTTTCTTTGATGCTCCCCTTGCGTGGGACCCATCATCTCCACACTACCCATCTTCTCCATGTTACGCCCCTCCTCTCTTTGAATTTCCTTGCCCTTCTCATTTTTTGATAGACCCACTGTTGCATTGACCTCCCTCTCTAAATCTTTCTTTCCCCCTTCTCCTTGTTTATCACCCTTCTCAGCTCCCCCCTCATTGTCATTTATTGCAAGATTCTCTACTAGGGCTTCTACCTCCCTAGTTTCCACAATCTTTCCATTATTGCTCTCTTTTTCCCCTTCATCTCCTTCCTTTTCCAACAGCTCCAACAGTGATCTTCTCGCCCCCTCTTCACCCTTCTTTTCTGCAGCAGCTGTCTTTGAGGTATTGCCCTTCACTATAGATCTCTCTCTCTCTCTCTCTCTCTCTCTCTCTCTCTCTCTCTCTCTCTCTCTCTCTCTCTCTCTCTCTTTCACGTTCCAGCAATTCCCTCGCCTGAGGCGCTTTCATTGGAGACACCCGTAGCCATTCTCCATACTCCCCATGCAACTCTTTTACGCCTTGATCATCACAATCCATTTGTATATGCCCTAATCTCCCACATGCATAGCAAAAATTTGGCAATCGTTCATATTTAATTTCCAGCCATAGCCTTTTTCCCGCTAGTTTCAGCATCAATCCCCGACGAAGAGGCTTCGTGATATCGATGACAACTCTCATTCTAATAAACTTCGAACAAATTAGCATCTCCTCATCGTCAACTTCCTCCAACCCCTCAAAAACTTTCCCTATCGATTTTGTCGTCGCCGCATTCATTGCCTCTATCGGGATATCATAAACCCTAATCCAAATAGAGACCTGGTTTATGACGATCTTAGATGGTTGTTCATTCCCCGACTCCTTTAAAGCAAGTAACGCCTTATCAAAAGTCCATGGCCCTCCCTTAACAACCCTCTCTTTGTCACTTCCGTTAGCAAACTTGAACAAAAATAGATTGTTTCGGAGTTCTCGGAACACAAAACCATTCTGTAATCGCCATGCTCTCTTCATGGTTGTCTTCAAAGCATATGAGTTAAAAGGTCGATTCGAAAGGAGCGTACCAACCAACGTCAAAGAATCATTCCCCTGATCATCCCCTTCAGCCCCAATACATACTTCAACCTCCTGGCATTCACTCTCCGTCAACTGCAAATCTCTTCTGTTGTCCGCTGAAATCTTTTGAGAAACTAACACTAATCAAACACACACACACACACGAGTATGGTGAAACCCGCACTTGGCGGCGGGATTGCCCTAGCTCTCACAACCAAACGCCGGAGAGAAGCCGATCGCTCGAAGAACTGCCAAGGAACAGTCGCCGAAATCGCTCGTCGCGCTCTAGGGTTTCTGTTTGTGAAGAGAGTTTTAAGATCAACACGAATTGGGTTTTCGATTACGACATCAATCTTCAATAAGCAATCTTCTAAAAAACGCTAGGTGGATGCTGAGCGGAGACGGACCGCCTAGCGCCTAGACGGCCTGAACGGTGACCTAGGCGGTCCTAGACGGGTGCCTAGGCGGTCTGGATGGCTAGGCGGGCAAGGACCTTCCAGCTCCTAGGCGGGGCCTAGACAGGGCCTAGAAGGGATTTTTAGAACAGTATCAATAAGACATGCTCTGATACGGCAACTGATCAGCAAAGTGGGCCGAGTAGTAGGCCAGTTCGACAGCGTCGGGTTCCGATTAGGTTTCAAGATTAATATTGCTTAATTTATTGTTTTATTTATAATAATTGTATTTTTTAAATAGGAGTTTTACTCCCTTCTCAGGTTTTCTTTCCGGTTCTTTCTTGAGTCGCTTTTATTGAACCGGTAGGGCATAGCTTATATAAACCCTTGTAAGCTAAGTTGAGAATTTTATCCAAGAAATAAACTCTTCTGCCCTAATCCTCTGTCTTCTCCTCTTCCCTTTCGTCACCCTCAACCCCTGGGCTAATTGCCCATTCACTTCTCGGTTTCTTGGTTCACAATTCTTGGTACGCTAGGGTTTCTAGTGTATCAATTGGTGCTTTCTTCTCGGACTCGTAACAATGAGTTCCAACGACAACACCTCGTCCGAACCAATGGCGGCTGCACTTGCCAACATCGCCGATAGTCAAGCACAGATGCAATCCGCTTTGTCTACTATGATGAAGACTTTGGAGACTACTCTTTGTCAACAGGAAACGAACCGGATTCGCATCGACACTGTCTACGATATCCTAACCACGCATCCCGGACCATTCACTGGCGCGAATCTCCAGCCGCTCGTACAACGCCAACCGTTCGCACTCACCTCAGACGACAGTTCGGCCGCCACGACTTCTTATCCCGGGCCCGAGAATAGACCCATGGATCGCACCCTCGCCGCGAACGCAGCCGCGCAGCAAGTCGCGGGCGACGGACTATTGCCAGTGCCGGGCGACCGTGCCCTAGGGTTCCAGCCCCACCCGGCCGCCGTACCCCCTGACGTGTTCCAGGGCGGAATCCCGGCCGTTCCTCAGGCCGCTGTTGCCGGTGTCGACATCAGGGCTCTACCTGCCCCCGGAAACATACCCCGAATCCGCATTGATGCTCCTCGGTTCAACGGATCTGATCCTCAAGGATGGATTTTTAAAATTCAATCTTATTACGATTATTTTCAATCTTGATCGCTTAAATCTCGTAGGTCTTTTAATCGATCATCCGGCATCGGATTGGTTTCGCTATTACAGGCAAAACAATATGGGCGTGACTTGGCAACAGTTTCTTCAAGACGTTCATCAGCGTTTCGATCCTTAGTATTACGAGGACTATGTCGGCCTCCTATCTCGGCTACAGCATCGCACTACTGTTCTTGCTTATCAAACAGAATTCAAGGCTCTTTTGAATAAAGTTACAGGGCTAGCTGAGTCCACTCTGATTTCTTTCTTTAAAGTCGGGCTCAAGCAACCTATTCAACGGGAACTCAACCTGCGGAACCCCGTCTCTCTAGCTCCGGCCTTTGCACTCGCCCGTGAATTATCGGCATCGTTCGACGATAGTTTAGCGGATCACCAGACCGCGCGTCGCTGGACTCCGACTCCGTTTCGTCCATCCACGACCCCAGCTAGTAGCCCTGCGGCACCCGCCAATCCTCCGGCCCCACCAGCTGCCACGGCTGAAGCGCCTAAGCTGCCGATTCGGAGTTTGTCACAAGCAGAACGCGCGGAGCGTAGTCGGAAAGGATTGTGTTGGAATTGTGACAACAAATTCACTACAGGGCATCGCTGTAAACACCGTTTTTTGGCCTTACTCGGTACACATGACTCCGATGATGAAGAAGAATAGGCTAGCCCTTCCGATGATCCTCTCGTTGTGTCCGGCGATGTCTCTAGTGTTTGGTCGATGCAAGGTTTCACCAATCCGAAGTCGTTGAAGTTGATTGGTTCCATCGACGATAAGCAGATTCACGTCCTCATTGACGGGGGCAGTACTCACAATTTCGTCCATCCCACAGTGACGGAAGAGCTTCGCTTGCCATTAACGCCCATTCCGTCTTTTCGGGTTTACGCCGGAAACGGTGAGTCCCTCATTTGCACTCATAAGTGTCTTGCCACTCCGTTAGTTATACAAGGACACGATTTTGCTGTTGATCTATTCCTGTTGCAGATTCATGGCCCACAGATTGTACTCGGTGTGCAATGGTTGCAAACACTGGGCAGAGTTACTCATGACTATGCCAAATTGACGATGGAATTTGTGTTAGAAGGACGGAAAATCTTGCTATCTGGCGATCACCATGGGCCGAAATTGATTTCTTTCAACACGTTCCACACTCTATGTGAATCAGATTCCGTCTCCGAGTGCTTCGAAATGATGGCGGTCGAGTTGACGACGCCCGATTTCGACCCTGCCGAGGTTGTGTTTCCGCCTGAGATCCATGACGATATTGTCACTATTTTACGGCTCCATGAATCTGTCTTCAGACATCCGCCAGGCTTACCGCCGCGCCGTATTTGAGATCACCGCATTCATCTGCATCAGGGCACGAAACCGGTGAATGTCCAACCATATCGCTATCCATATTTTCATAAATCGGAGATTGAACGACAAGTGCAGGATATGTTATCTCAGGGCATCATTCAGCACAGTACAAGTCCATTTTCTTCACCAGTGTTGCTTGTCAAAAAGAAAGACGGATCTTTCCGCTTTTGTGTCGATTATCGAGCCTTGAACACGGCCACAGTTACAGATAAGTTCCCGATTCCCACCGTTGATGAATTATTTGATGAACTTGGGAAAGCCATATATTTTACTAAGCTCGATTTGCGTTCGGGATACCATCAGATCCGAATGCATTCTGACGACATTTATAAAACGGCATTTCGTACTCATGATGGACATTTTGAATTTCTAGTCATGCCATTCGGCTTAACTAATGCTCCATCTACTTTTCAGGCAGCTATGAATCATTTATTTGCTGAGTACTTACGGGATTTTGTAATCGTCTTTTTTGATGATATTTTAATTTACAGCCCGTCCTTGGATCTCCATCTGCGCCACATCGACACGGTTTTACAAATTCTGCAGACCAATTATTTCTTTGTCAAGAGTTCTAAGTGCGCCTTTGGAACGACGAAAGTCGAATATTTGGGTCATATCGTTTCTGCCGGACAGTTGCTAGCCGATCCTGACAAGCTGAAAGCCATGGCCGAATGGCCTACGCCACGGACAGTCCGCCAATTGCGAGGCTTCTTGGGCCTCACCGGGTATTACCGGAAATTTATTCGGAATACGCTTCATTGGCAGCCCCGCTGACAGCCTTGCTCCAAAAAGATAAGTTTGCTTGGTCTTCTATTGCGGAGGATGCTTTTCAATTTCTTAAGCAAACTATGCTAACCCCGCCGATTTTGCACCTGCCCGACTTTTCTATTAATTTTGTCATCGAAACCGATGCTTCAGATCACGGTATTGGCGCCGTTCTATTAACAAATGAACATCCGATTGCGTTCTTCAGCAAGACTCTTGGCATTCGACGTCGAGGCTCATCGACTTACCGTAGGGAGCTTTTTGCCATCGTATCTGCAGTTCAGAAATGGCGACAATATTTATTGGGTCGAGAGTGTCTTATTCGCACAGATCAAAAGAGTCTTAAAGAACTCTTGTATCAAGTCATTCAAACCCCGGATCAGCAATTTTTTATCCGAAAGCTCATGGGGTACAAATTTCGGATCGAATACAAAACTGGCGCTAGTAACAGGGTAGATGATGCTCTTTCCCGGCAAATGATTGACAACGACACCGAAATTGGCAAATTTTTGGCCCTGTCCAGCCCATTGCCGGAATTGCTAAACCGCATCCGAGCCGAAAACAGCACAACCCCTGATTTGTGCGAGCTCCACACGCGCGGCTCCGAGGGGACTCTACCGCAGCCGTTCCGAGTTCACACCGGCGTCTTATATTACGGTCATTGATTGGTATTAAGCAAAGCTTCGGCTCTGAATCTGAAATCTGACATCCTCACCCAGTGCCGGCCATCCGGGCGTCGATCGCACATTTCGTCGGGTTGCCGAAGTCTTCTATTGGCAAGGTATGCGTCGAGATGTTAAAAGTTCTGTAGATTCTTGCCTAATCTGCCAATCGACCAAGTATAGTACACAGAAACCGGCAGGGTTGTTACAACCTCTACCTGTGCCGACGGAAGTATGGGACGAGGTTTCCATGGACTTCATTACAGGCTTACCTCCGTCTAAGGGCTTCACGACAATCTTAGTGGTGGTGGATCGCCTCTCCAAATATGCTCACTTTGGATCGCTAGGTCCTTCTTATGATGCGCCTAAAGTCGCCGGGTTATTTGTGGATTTGGTTGTTAAACACCATGGTATTCCATCTCAGATTTTATCCGATCGCGACGCCATCTTTACCAGTGCATTCTGGCATGAGCTCCATCGTTTAAGCGGGACTACTTTACGCCACAGTACGGCTTATCATCCACAAACTGACGGACAAACCGAGGTCCGTAACCGAGGGCTTGAGCAATATCTTTGAGCGTTTACTCATAGCCGACCGAAGCGTTGGGCTGAATTTTTGTCTTGGGCCGAGCTCGCCCTGAATTGTCACTTCCATGAGGGCTTACGGATGTCTCCTTTTCAAGCTCTGTATGGTCGACAACCGCCACCATTGATCCGCTGCATCGTGCCATCGTCGGCTTCTTCCGTGGCCGCGGATACCATCCGAGAACGTGGTCAGCTCCTTGATTTGTTGAAACACAATTTACGGAAGATGCAACAGCGCATGACAGCCCAAGCGAATTCTCACCGCCGTGATCTTCAATTTAAAGTGGGCGATTTAGTGTTGTTGAAACTCCAACCGTACAGACCGAATTCGATATCTCGACCTCTATCTCACAAACTCAGCCGTTGTTTTTATGGACCATTCGCTGTCACTGAACGGATTGGTAACGTCGCTTATTGTTTGGCACTCCCGGATAATGCCAAGATTCACAATGTCTTTCATGTGTCTCTTTTACGACCTTTTATTGCTTCGGCTGATCATGTCGTTCACCCTACATTGCCATCTGAATTCATCAATGATCAGCCGATATCTCGCCTTGTTCGTGCTTTTGCGGAAAGACACGTCCTCCGGGAAGGTCGACCCACAGTTGAATGGCAAGTGGTTTGGGACGATGTCTCAATTACCGACGCCACCTGGGAACCTCGTGACAAGCTAATGGCATCTTACCCTGATTTGCAGCTTGAGGACAAGCAGATTCTCACGGGAGGGGGGGGGGGGGTAATTGATACGGCAACTGATCAGCAAAGTGGGTCGAGTACTAGGCCAGTTCGACAGCGTCGGGTTCCGATTAGGTTTCAAGATTAATATTGCTTAATTTATTGTTTTATTTATAATAATTGTATTTTTTAAGTAGGAGTTTTACTCCCTTCTCAGGTTTTCTTTCCGGTTCTTTCCTGGGTCGCTTTTATTGAACCGGTAGGGCATAGCTTATATAAACCCTTGTAAGCTAAGTTGAGAATTTTATCCAAGAAATAAACTCTTCTGCCCTAATCCTCTGTCTTCTCCTCTTCCCTTTCGTCACCCTCAACCCCCGGGCTAATTGCCCATTCACTTCTCGGTTTCTTGGTTCACAATTCTTGGTACGCTAGGGTTTCTAGTGTATCATGCTCCTCATATAGAGTAACGAGCAAATCGAAAATTCTGATCCATGTGGGCATAGTCTTAATGGGATCCATGTCTTGAGAGTAGGAGACCAACTTCAAATTGTCATGCAATGTCCAAAAACCGTCCATGGTCCAAATTTCATCGCCTTCATGAAATCTTCCTCTTGTTCAAAACTAACCAGGAAGCACCCATGGGCTAGATCAAGAATTTGAATCTTTTTATGGGTCCTCCATAGCTCTCAGATACTCTTCTCTATTATTGGGTTGACCATTGGATGCCTTAACATCTTGACCACAACAGAGTTCTTCCACACCGACGCTAATGCTTCCATCACAACGTCAGCGATTAAAATCACTAGATCGTCATCTTCATCGTTAGGGAGGCAATCTATATCTTACCTTCCAAGAATTCTTTGTCAAACAAGGTCTTTTGCTGAGAAGCCCCACCCGTCACCACCACATCCTTCCAAGAGGATCGTAGGTCGGGAGGTTTGCCAGGCGGTCGGCCGCCATTGATATCATCCAATTGCATATCCGATGAGATCTAGGATCCTTGGGTTCTGGTGAGAGCGTTTGGTGTTCCACCACAGAGAGCGTTCATTTAGATAAGTGTCTTACCTTTTATGAAATTTATTAGAAACTATAGGGATGAACTCTTCTATGAAGTACTAATAAATTAGTGAATTTCAAATATGATGATTAAAAAAAGAAGTTAATATAAAAACAAAAAATTATTATAACCATTGATTTTTTTTACTTAAATTGTTCAAATATTATTCATAGAATTGTTTGCCAACTGGTGTACAGTGTACTAGACCAAAGAAGAATACAAGGCTCACGACTTTTTACTCGAACATGATGATCTATGGCTTATGGGCACATACTATACGTAATTAATGCCAATGGCAATTGTCAATCCATGACTCCTGCCATGGTCCCTTTGTAGAGGATCTCGTCCTCTTTATTATCTCTTACTACCTTGTTGCTGCTTTTATTTAATTGTTTATTTCCATATTTCAATTAAAAATGTGAGCTAAGTGTCGGCGAATACTTGTCCTGAAGTAATTCGAAATCATTGATTTAATTTGAGAGTACTGACTATT
Organism: Fallopia convolvulus; assembly: GCA_964016875.1. NCBI lineage: Eukaryota > Viridiplantae > Streptophyta > Magnoliopsida > Caryophyllales > Polygonaceae > Fallopia > Fallopia convolvulus. The sequence goes on from OZ024725.1 coordinate 9,464,460, forward strand.
GACTTTTCAAGTGAACAAACCACTATCCACATATGATAAAAAAAAGTAGTATAATTTAACGAAATTAAACCAAACTCAAGAAAAAAGAAATTTATCCATCTTATTTTCATTTGTTGGATTACATGATAGTTGAAGAATGATCAATTTATTTAGAGAATTCCTCAAATTTAAGGAAATTTCCTTCTTTTATCTCATCCTTCCTTAATTTGGAATTGAAAGGAGAAATTTTTTAGACCTAAAAACAACTTGAAAAATTTCAAAGAATATAATTGTCTTTTTTTAAAATGGAGAAGTTGTTAAACATGCTCTAACAGCATTGTCAACAATAGACCAATTTAGTAGTCGTATGAGGAAAGAAGTAATTTTAAATTACTAAATGTGAAGAGAGTGAAAAAAAATACATGACAATGACTAAAATAGAGAGTCGGTCATTGATTGACATTATGACACTTGTGACACGTGGGAGAAGAGAGACAAAAAAATTATTATTTTAATATGATGACTAAAAACAAATTGACCAACCAATGAACATGTTCTAAGAAACTCACTCTATTAAGCAAAAATCTTGAATTCAAACCTTGAAAATAAAATAGTTTTAAAACTTGTGAGGGGTGCCTATCTACCATAAAATGGACCACACTAAATAGAATTGCCATGCCTTAGAACACAATATTCACAAACTCAACTTTGATGCATCCAATACAAACTTAGGTGACAAAATCTTTTGCTATATTAAGACCTTTGGCTATATTATTAAAAATCATGATATAATATGGTATGTAAGAAACTCTCCGACTTAGAATGTCAAAATGAAGATTGAGGTTGATAATTTATGCAATGTCCTCAATGACATTTAAAACTACCTGTAATAAATTAATATAGTGGCAGATTACATTGTAGTAAAAGTTAACCACAAACTAAATTTTCATAAATCTAATAACCAACTAAGATGTCTGAGGGCCCGTTTAATATCCATGTCAGGATATTAAATATGAATATAGATACGATTGATACTCATATCTGATGTGTGATAATATTACATTAAATTGATATATGTTGTTTGGTATATGAGGATATTGATATTGGTTGATATCATAGTGTTATTTTGATATACTCCGAAAAGTTGGTATACTAAAGATATCACTTATACTTATGTTCATATCCGATATCTTGATATCACTCATACTCATACCTTGATATCTATATCAGTAACGATATTCGATATCTCATACCTTAGATATCAATATCAAACGAGCCTTGAAATTTACCAATAAATTAATATTTATTAATTTTAAAGAGACTTTTGTAATAAGAGCTGGGACAATCTTATCCTTGTAAGATTAATGTTTTACTGCTATCAATCTTGTAGTCTCGTTTTGGATAGTTAATGTTGAGCAAGAGCAATATCAAATTGTTTTAGACACTACATACAAAATGCGTTCATGAGATGAAGTCTCAACGAATGATTATAGTTAACATAGCAAAATTTGTTTTCAAAATAACGTTAGAAATGTTGGATCTAATAAGAAAAGTTAGAGATAAGCTCTAAATAAATAAAAAAAAACACTACAATCATATTTCATTAGATTTTCTTACTTATGACTATATAATTCTTTATATAATTATTAATTTATGATATTAATGGGACCTTATATTTATATAGTGGCTTTTTAAAAATATATTATCTTATTATCTTATCGAAATTTGTTGAATTTTGCATTGGCCCAAGTCAAGACCGGAGAAAAATATTAATTTAGAGAGTTTATTAATTTATTGAATATTAATTTAGAGAGGTTCTACTGTAGTATTGTAGAGGTGTCATCGTTGTAGATGCTCTAACTTGCGCAACTTGCCTTCAAAAGAAATTTTGCCATCAAGTAATGTTGTGTTGGCTAATTAAAAGTTGGACATGTATGATATATTGAGAAGGCCTTGTTCTAATTTACTACTAAAATATTATTTTATTTTAAAATTATTTTTTAACATTTTTAAAATGTGTAATTTATCTATTTTTATATTTTTAAGACAATTAAAGTAATATTTTAATTTAAAATATCATTTTAACTTAAGTAAAACACATCCTATTAAAAATTTGGAGCACTTTGATTTCTTAGTTCCTGAATAGCATTTTTCACTACTTTAAAGTTTTAATTATTTAGAGCTATTTTCTGCATGAAAAAGCCAATACTTTAATGTAATTACAATAATTATGACATGAAATTCGCATTTTGGCATACATTAGTATCTCATTACAACTGTAGAATAGAATAAAAGGAGCATCCCTACCATAATAGTGAAGAGAGCTGTCGGTGGAAGCTTGTTGGCATTTCGCATTCTCGATCCAGGCTGTGCATTCACCTCACAAGATCAAAGCCCATCTCCACCGTCCATCACTCTTCCACGACCCCACTCTGATTGCGATCTCCCATCTAACGGCTCTCATTCTCCCTCACTCGCTACCTCTCTTCTTCGCTTCCAACCAAAGCAAACGCACAAAACCTTCTTCTTCTTTCCTAGATCTCAATATCTCCCCCATCTTCACCAACCGCTCCCATCAAAATCCGGTGTAAGCTCCTCCATCTTTTTCTCCCCCTCCTCTTCTTCTATGTTTTAATTTCCGCCTCAACCTTGCATTCTTTGCATCGCAGTGGGAAGGAAGCAATTGCGAAAGGAAGCAATTGCGAAAATGACGGTGAAATGGAGCTTTTTTCTGGTGGCGCTAATGGCGGCGGCTCTGGTGGTGGAAATCGCGGCCGGAGACTCGTCTGATTTGTTGCAGAAGAAGAAGGTGAAGGGGAAGACGGTCTGCCAGAAGGGATGGGAGTGTAAGAGCTGGTCTGAGTACTGCTGTAACGAGACGATCTCGGATTACTTCCAAACTTACAATTTCGAGCAGCTCTTCTCCAAGAGGAACACCCCCGTGGCCCATGCCGTCGGGTTCTGGGACTACCAGTCGTTCATCCTCGCCGCCGCTGAGTACGAGCACCTTGGATTTGGGACCACCGGAGGTAAGGTGATGGGACAGATGGAGATGGCCGCTTTCCTCGCTCATGTCGGCAGCAAGACCTCTTGTGAGTTTCTCCCTTTAAATGTGCCGATCATCTTCTTTGTTTTATGTTTTATTGATAAATGGCTGTATGATTTAGTAGTAGCACATATTAATAACATTGAAGAATTTGATGCAATACGGTGATGAAAGTTTGTAGGAAATATTCAATCATGTGAAAATTGTGCAATTGGTCTCATTGGAGTTTGCTTTATTGACTGTTTGCTTACTAATCATTATGTTTGTTTCTATGTATTTTGGTTGAACTTTTGTTGTATTGAAAGTTTACTACAAGATTAAAAGAACTCATTTTTGAAAGTATATAGTAGGGGAAGTTCTTGGTATGTATAAACTCGCTATTGCTGATTAAAGGTTCTAGGCTTGACTGGGATTTGGTTCTTCCTGTGGACGTGAGGGTGAATAGCTGTATAAGGACTAATGGTGGGATCTGAAACGACAAGATCTGGCAAAAAATTTCTTTAATCACTTCTGTAATGATTCAAGATATTTGCAGTTTGAAGGAATTTGATATGCACTATTGTTGAGTTATGAGATAATAGAATTTCTGTGTCATAGACCCATGATATGTATCACTATTTTGCTTGCTGTCTATCTTCTGATATTACTGAGACTTATATGTATATGAATTCCATGATTTAGACCTCCTTTATAAATCTCATCTTATATATAAGCATTGACCACCAGAGCTGGCTTAGTTGAATTTTCATCTCAGTTTAACAGACAAGATTTTATCATTATCTTCTTTGTGTATGCACTTAGCAATTCATTTAGTTTTATTTCCTGCAAGATGATTAATATTTCTGAATTGGCATTGATCTGTTTGACGAAGAGCAAAAGAATGAATATTTAGAGGTACCTGGGTAATCATGCGGTGATATTTGGTATTCTACATCTGAGTTAGGTACTTGAACTGTGGAGCAATGAGCATAGTTGATCTCGTTCACAGCCTGGATTCATCTTTTTGTCTTTTTTTTTTCTGGATTGTGATTAGAGTTTTTAGCTTCGCAATTGGTCTATTAGATCTGATGAATCTATTATCTCCCTTTAAAATCCAGTACATTAGGATCTTTTGTATTTTCATTGATTGATAGGAAGAAAATGCTCTCCACTCTGTAAGTTATTAGGTTTCCTGTTTTGGCTTATCAATTAATGATTAGAATCATACTTGCAAATTGTTCAAAACTCTAGCAAAATACCTGCTTCTGCATGTACCACATGCAAGCCACAATATGATATATGTTCATTGTTCATTTCATTTAAAGTTCAAATGATGACAATGGTTTGTCTTATGCTAATTTAGGTGGATATGGAGTGGCCACAGGAGGACCATTAGCTTGGGGTCTCTGCTACAACAGGGAAATGAGCCCAAGCCAGGATTACTGTGATGACAGCGACGAATACAAATACACTTACCCTTGCAACCCTGGAGCTAGCTATTATGGGCGTGGAGCAATTCCTGTTTATTGGTATGTAGATCAATATTATGGGCCTAAGGGCATCGTATAAGTTATCCTAATTACTTTAAGAATCTAACTGTATCAAAAAGATTAAATATCCCTAATTTTACAAATCTGGAGATTAGTTTTCAAATTTGGGTTCTGATCCTATACCTTTAGTAACATAGGATGGAAAAACCGATATATCAATACTTAACACCTTCCTTCGGTTTCCTACTGGAATTCATCCTCAATCTTATAATAACTCTTGGTGCTTTTGTGTGGCTTCTTTCGCTAATAGAATTACAACTATGGGCGAATTGATGAAGCTCTCAAAGTTAATTTAGGAATCTATACCCTATATTTTCCCCAAAAATCCTAAATTAATAAATCTCGAGAATCATCATTGACCCAGTGAGGCTCCGCTACAGCGAAATCTGGGGGGTCAAGATAGGGGTACCCCTGCCCAAGGGAAAGGGGGTACGTCCGGATAGACCCAAGAAAAACTGAAGTTCAGCTATGTGACAATAATAACTGTATTTAGTTAGAATGCACCAAATTGATATAGGGACTAAATCCATCTCAAAGGCAGTGTATGAAAGCCAATGAGCATGAGGATGCGCCCGAAATAATTTACAAATATGGGTTTGTATCTTATGCTAAACGTAGGATAGAAAAATTAATATATACTGTATTAGTTAGTACATGAAATGCCTGCCTTATTTTCCCTAGTGGAATTCGTCCTCGTTCTTATAGAATTCTTGGTGGTTTTGTGTGTAGGAATTACAACTATGGACAAATTGGTAAAGCTCTCAAAGTTGATTTGCTTGCACATCCAGAGTACTTAGAACAGAATGCCTCCCTGGCCTTCCAGTCTGCAATTTACACATGGATCACCCCAAAGAAGAAGGGTCAGCCTTCGGCACACGATGCTTTCGTTGGTAACTGGAAGCCCACCAAGAATGACACTCTTTCAAAGCGTGTCCCCGGATTTGGTGTCACCATGAACATTTTATACAGTGATCAGGTTTGTGGACAAGGCCAAGACGTTGAAGCCATGAACAACCTTGTGTCTCACTACCTTTACTATCTCGATGAACTGGGTATTGGCAGAGAGCAAGGTGGAAACAATACTGTGGTTTCTTGTGCTGAGCAAAAGGTCTTCAATCCAACAACTGTCGCTAAAAGTTCATCCTCTTGAGCTCTTCTTGTTTTTGAAGAAGTGCACACTATACCCTTCATTGGATTCAACCTCTTCTTCTAAAGAATCCAAAAATAAGTGTGTGACCTGATCCAGGTACTCCTCTACTAGATCATATACACTGGTTTTCTTTCTTGTTTCAAGGGTGAACTTAGGTAGAATGATGATCAAAGTTTTCCCAGTGATTTATTAGTGTTTGTGTAAGTGTTAAAACCATAAGTTCTTTGTGTAAGTATATTATCACATTATAATTTGCTCTGTATGCTTCTCAATGTTCAAGTTTGAGATTCTTTCAATGAAGATCTTTTCTATGTTTCATGTTATGTTTGGAAATGTACTTATCCTGAATAAACATCTGTACCTGATGTTGAATTTGAAATGAATTTGTGCATGTTTGGAATTCAAGCCTTGTTGACTGGTTACAATGACACGCCCGCCCGCCCGCACTTCAAAACTAAACTATTGCAGTTAATAATATATTTACTCAAACAGGATGAATCAGTACCAAAATACCAATAAGCACCACAAGCTAAGAATATCTATGCTATCAATTAACTAGTAAAGCTTCAACCTACTATCAAAATACAACGATCAGATCACTGGAACAAACCCTTACTCATGTCATCAAAATCACCAACCATAGCCATTTCCTCCATACAAACCCAGTTTCCACCAAGCTGCATTTCCTGGAGTTCATTATGCAGAAGACCATACCGATAATCATCGTAGTCATTGTTCATCATCTCACATGGCTCCATCATCACATCTTGCCAATAATCAAGACCTGAACAAGATCCTTGCTCTTCCTTAACCAATTTCATTCCAATTGCAACACCATCTTTTGCTTTCTCATCTGTAGAGGGCCCACTACAAGTGGAAGAAGTACTTGAAGGCCCGTCTGAATTACAAGGGAAGTTGAGAATGGCACCGGATCCATACATGACTTTAGCCGCTTCATCATAAGCCAAAGCAGCTTCCAAGGCTGTGGGGAAAGTTCCAAGCCACAATCGACGGCTCCTCTGCTTCGTCTTGTCGGCAGGCTCTCGAATCTCAGCCACCCATTTTCCCCATGTTCTTTGCCTCACTCCTCTGTAGTTGCATTCTAGGTTATTTGGGCCTCCTTTTCCTGGCATGCGTCCTTTTTTTGAACCTATCGCTGGGGCTTTTCTGCCATTTTTAGGGTCTTGTTCAGCTGATGAGTCCAATTGGTGGTTCTGAGTCTTCCATTTTTCAAGGATTTCAGGTACTGATGTGAGCCTTCTCCTCCTCCTCCTACACATCCTATAATTTTTATTTTTATTTTCCCCAAAAACAAACAGCAAAAGGAATTAAAGAAAAAACCCAAGAGAAATAAGACAACACAAATTTCATTCGGGCAAACCCCCAGAAAAGAAAAATGATATTTGCTCTTTCGGTCAAAGTACAAAATAGACATCAAGATAAGAAATAAAGATTTAAAGGAAAGAATTTAAACTTACATTTCAGAAGTATAGGATTCCATTTTTTTCAAGCTTTCCTAAGTTAAAGAAGGGCTATCTTTGAGAAGAAGTCAGCTTTGACACAGAAGATCAGTTTTCTTCTAATCTGTGAGATGAATTTCAGTGGATGATTGGCTTTACTTATGATTGTGAATTCTATCTTTATATTGTGTAATTGGCTTTCTCGCTTGGGAGCCAAGGCAGAGAGCAGTTATATAGGCAAGTAAAGAAGATAGACAGGGTGAAGAAGAAGTTGGAGAGTACTACTCTTCAGGGGAAACCCAGACTCATTGTGCGTTGGCACGCGTGGAAACACAGTGGAATGAAGCAGGACATTCTCTGGAGCTTACCCATCTCGCCACGTGGCACGCACCCAGAACACCTTTGTGGCTTTGTGTGTGAATGCGTGACGGATTCTTTCTTGTGGTAGAAGGTATATCCACCTGACCTCATCCTTATTTATGGGACACTGTGCTGGAGCAGGTGAAAAAATAAACATAGAGAGGGTAGAGCTTCATTTAGTGACGCATTGTCCTATTTTGAGCTGCTAAGGTGGCAAGCCCTAGTTTTGCAGAGCTCAGAACCAGAGATGACGGTTTTGATGACGCAATCACCTAGCTCTCAATTCAGACTCTTGGAGTTTGGACCGTAAGTTGAATAGAACAACTTTCCATCTCAATTCAGACTGTTTTTGTAAGAAATTTGTATGGCGTATGCGTGATAAATTAGATTTGTTATGACAAATAAAAAACTAAACAAATTTCTAGTTTGAAATCGGTCCAAAATTAAATGAAGTCTGACCTGGAAATTTTAGTTTCATTTCTCATTCCAAAATTTTTTAATTAAAAATTCGGCCCCTGGCTGGATTCGATTTGATTTTAGATTGATGTCCAACACTAGCTAAATGGGCAATTCGAAGCGTCCATGGCAGATTTTTGGGGGCGCCCACGATTTTTTATCGGCCACCTCGACTGATGAACCTATACGTCGGTCGAGGCGATTGAAGATAATTTTTTTTTTTACAAAATTTGTCGATGCTGCTGCAGAGCTGCCAAAAGCACGCCGGTCGCCTCGACTGACGCGCCCCACAAAGAGACGTTGCAATTGCAACGTCTCTTTCCAAGGCTTAAAAAGCGTTTATAATGGGGGAGGCGATTGCATTCAACAATCAATCGGGCAAGGCAAATATTCGCGGGAAAAAGAAAGAAAAGAAAAAAAGAGAGAAAAAATGGGTTTATTTCGAAGAAAATAAAAAAGTCGTTCAAAAACACCGCCTCCGTCTGCATCAAATCCTATAGATTTAAATCAAGCGAATATGGGAATGATCGAAGTTGAGCAAGAGGAGATGTCGGTTCAACCAACGACTCCAAATGAATTTGATTTCAATTTATCTCAATCGATGAGATTTGATTTAGGTACGTTATTATATTTTAGGTCTTGAAATGTTAATTTAGACGCTTTAATTATATTTATTTATATCGTAATTTTAATTATACACATATCAATTTATTCATTTTATTATATAGCAATATATTAGAACTAGATTTAATTTATAGTTTTTATTATGCGTGACAATTAAGTATAACTATTTATGCATAGATTGGTCCCGACCACAATTTGACTTTTCTACCTCTCCTTATCCACTAAATCTTATCAATCTATCCACTCCAACTCAACTCCCAACCCTTGATTACCAAAATTTGTGGGCGTCATCTAGTTCCCAACCCACACCAAATCCACATCTTGATTTCGGGCCTACTCGAAATTTACAATTAGAATTTGACAATGTCGTGGCGCCAGGGACTGACACACGTTCTGACCCATTTTTCCTTAATATAATTTCACACCCCTCTCTCAGCCTCGTCCGACCCCCACCATGCCGGACCTTCCCACCTAGGTGCCGAACCTTCCCACTTTCTACCTGAGCCCACCCACTATCATGTCGATCCGTCTTATCATGAGGCCTATTATTTTTCCTTAATCGTTGTATCTTTTATTTGTATTCCTAAACTTGCTTTGTTCATGAAGACTTTAGTCTTGCACTTTGCATCTTTTAGTTGAAATTTAGAACTTGCTTTGTTCACAAAAGTAAACAAAATAAATCAAACAAAAGTAAACAAAATAAACAATACAAAAGTAAACAAAATAAATCATTCATTAAAACGATAATATTACAACATTCAAAGGAGGAGATTTACAACGATTAAACTATCCCAAACTCCTAATAAAATGGACGAGGAAAATCTTCCTCAATCCGATACTGATCGAACATATATAAACGATCATGATATCGGGCTACATATCCGCTCACCGATGGATGATGACACTCCCTCCCCGAATGTGGAGGGGGGCATTGGAGCATCATCGTGTAATGTAACCTACAATTTTAAACAAAACAAGCACTTATAAGTGCACTATATAAACAACAATAATAAACAACAATGAGAATATGACTTACCGGAACGTAGTGGTTCACAAGGAAAGCAATACATGCAACCTTGTCCCAAAGACGACTCTGAACGCCCCAATCTCCTATGATCGGGAAACATGTGTGGGAAGTGCCCCGTCCCAATATGATTAGTGCACACTGAAATCTAGTAGCAAATACAAAGCTCATCGCAGGTGTCTCTATCTAGTACTCCATTGGACAATGCGGGTGCAACTAGTTGACGCTACAGATCAACTGATCAACCTGAGTGAAGCCCTTGCACTCCATCATCGAATATATCTCGCGGTGGGTCCTCAGCTCCTGGACAAGCTCCTGTCGCATACGTAACCATCCATCATTTGCATTCCACCCCATCTGAGAAGCGAGCGCCCTATACTCACAATGACCGTCCTTTTGAACATCATGCACATCGTCGATGTATGACATCATGAAAGGGGGTACATGAGGTATGAGATCTAATTCTCCAAAGTGGATAGTGAGAGGGGGGGGGGGATAAACCCCGTTCCCAACGTGGGAGGCAAGACTGGGTCATCATCTTCCTCTGGTTTATCAACTTCTAGGATCGAGGTAAATGCTTGTCCTAGTCATCTCCTCTTTAAACACTTGATATCGAAAATCATACAATGGCTTCATTGATGTGGTCATATCCGGATACTTTTTCCTTAGGAATGCCATGCATTGCCTAGGATCTATATCTGCCAAAGCCATTTGTCTTGCATCAATCTTTTGAGCCTCAGTCAGTCGGCCCGCAAACGGATAACCCTCCAGCCTAGTGGAAAGGTCATGATTATGGTTACGACATTCCACTCTTAAGCGCCACTTCATGGTCTTTCTGTCCATCCAACCTATCAACTCGAACGGACACCCATTCTTTCTAGTACGAGGACTAGGATTAAAATCATCACCGACCCCTAAATTCTTAACCATTTTACGCGGTTTGTCCTTTTTTCCCGCTTTGTACTCACCGCCTAAGACACATCCCAAACTGATCTTTCTCGGCCATGAGTTTTTGGTGGTGAGTACAATGTTTACCCCCCTTCCTATCTCACGAGCCCACTCTTTCATAGGTTCTCGTTCTTCCCACTCACAATTATTTGCAAAATAACTAGAATAATTTGGAAATTGAATAACCTATTATAATAAAAACTAATTAGAATTTGATATCTTAATTTCTAAACTTAATTTCTAACCTTAATAAATTGACATTTACATACCGAATTTGATTCTAGATTATAAACGACACCGTGAGTGTGCTCATTTGAATCCCCGTCTCCTCCAACATCGTCCTCCACGTACTCTTCATTTAAATCAAATAAAGCTCCTCCCATCATTAACGACTACATACAAATACAAAATATTTAGAAAACAATATCGTATTGTATTTTATTTAACTTAAAAATGTAAATGCAAATCTTATATTAAAAAAATTACTTAAATCAAATTTTGAAATGAACCAATCTATATTGTTTAGAAGAAGTTTTTTGAGATCGAAGTTGTGTGATCGATCTATGCCCCTGATACCCATTTATATTGACCGAAAAATGCACCCGTTGTAAATTCCCAACGGGTAGCACGTCGGTCGAGACGACCGACAAGGGTGTCGGTCACCTCGACCGACGCAAATGGCCTCCATTTTCCATTTCGAGGCATCTGCACGTCGATCGAGGTGACCGACACCCTTGTCGGTCGAAAAGCAGGCCTAGGCGCTTTGCTCGCCCGAGCTAAACTAGAGCATGAAAACTCACAATTTCTATAATAGAATCACAAATATCATTCAATCATCATACATGGAAGCCATGGTGATGCGTCATCTTTATCCAACAGTCTCTTTCGAAGAAAATCTGGTACAACACTCTTATCTCGGAAGAGTAAAATAAAGGGTGTTTATACTAATTAAAATACTTGTGTTAGGATCTAACGGATCTCACAAATCAACTAGATAAGTGAAGGATCTTCAATTATGTAATATTTTTCATTCATTCATTAAACAAACACCTTACATGAGAGTCCTTGATACATGAAAAGTAAAAAATGTCCTTGTTTGTAATAAGTCTGGGAGTTAGGGGTTTATTTTGTAAATAGTGAAAGTATGAGGGCAAGAGTGAAAATTGTAATCGAGTTTGTTATAACTCGAGGAGTAAGAATAACAGACTCATTCATTCATCTGTGTAAACACTTTTCTTTCTCAATGAAGTTCAGGATTCTGTTGTTTGAGTGAATATCAGATCATTCTATCTTGTTCTTCTTTTCAATTCCAAATTAGATACAAATTGCCGGTATTAATTGGTATTAGAGGTGTCTCCGGGCAAGAATTCGATGACATAATCCTTATGAGAAACTCATTCGTAAGCTTCAATGCGAGAATCAATGGCGAGAGAGATGGAAGACCTTTTTGAGGGTCAAATGGCGATGTGGAATGACAAGGTCGATGGTAAATTAGCTAAAGTGAGATTGAGGAGAAATTGACCAAGATCAATTGGTCAATTCTAGATATGTTCGAAGCTCTGCGGGTTATTACCAAAAAGATTGAAGTTGGTGTGGGAATTGGTCCTTCAAATTCGCAACTGGGGGGGTTGAAAGATTGCCTTCCCCAGTAGCAATTAATGAAGCTCCAAGATCTTCTCCAATGACATTGCATTCTCCTTACCGGAATTTTCAAGGTGCAACTCAAATTCCAACAGCTGATCAATTTAGGGCAGCTAATTCCGGAAGATATCATAATGGAGGTGGATATTCTGGTATTACTCGGTTGTCAAGGCTGGATTTTCCCAGGTTCCAAGGAGAAATGGTGAAGTAGTGGCTATTTAAGTGCGATCAACTTTTTCTGATAGACGAAACACTAGAAGAAATCAAGGTGAATCTAGCATCAATACATATGGATGATCAAGCAACTCGAGATCAACAGTGGTATGATTCTTGATTGGAATGCATATAAAATCTTGTTGTTAGAAAGATTAGTCATAGATAACCCCATTGCATAATTGAAAATGTTGCAAGAAACTAAAGGGATAATGGAATATCATGGCAAATTTGAGATGATTAGAACTCGAGTAGGACTGCATGAGGATTATCTAGTTAGTGCCTATTTAGCTGGGTTAAGAACAAACACTCAGATGCATGTGAGGATGTTTCAACCTCAAAAAGTTAGGCAATATTTAACTCTGGCAAAATTATATGAAAATGCTCATCCAAAATCTGCGGGTAGGAGTTTAAAAAGGAATCCTAGTAGCAATTCTTTTGTGAAATCTGTTGTGCAAAAGAAAGATGACTCTTCAGGGGTGAAAGGAGGTTATGTGTTGATAGGGTTTCTTGACAACAAATAAATTTATAATCAAGACCTCGTTGTGTATAGCGAAGTCCGGTTCGTCCACGTGAGAAAGTCATGTACCAAATTTTGTTACTTATCGTGCAAGCAATCAACAAAAGCAAGGGTTTTTATCAAGAGAAGAGAAAATCTAAGGTTTAGGTATCCCAACAACAACAATCATGCATACAAACGCTTATTAAACATAAAGATCATGCTTTTATCACATAAAGGCGCTAACTTTCGATAACTAAGCAAGTAAATCAATCAACTTTCGTCCTATCAATAAACTATATATCTCTTCTACTTCATCTAGGATTGATCCACTTTTGTTTCAAAACCCTAAGTTGACTATTCTGATTCAAGGTTTCCGCTTTCGCTTCAACTATGAATGAGAAATTCCCTTCAACTTTCGTTTCAAGGATTAAGAGCAAGAGAATAGAATCATGCAATAAAAACAATCATATTATGATCACAAACAAGCATGCACAACCATCGTTGGGTTTAACCCCAACCTTAGAGAGAGAGACTACTCACAATTCATAATTAAAAACATCTAAATTAATAAAAAGGAAACTTACAAGAAAATCCAAAGCAAACTTGTCTTCCAAGTCTCCCACAAATTCGTTCCTCTTCTCTCCCTCTCACACCTCCTCTCTTCTCTGTCTACCTTAAACTAGGTTAACCGTGGGATAAGAAAACTAAGACTAGACAAGGGTTTATATAGAGAGAATTAAAGCTATATATAAGGAAATAATATCTCTAAGAGATATATCCCTTAAACTTATCTAATAATATAAAAAGATATAGGATAAAAGGTCATTAAATGCGCCGACTCTGCCGCTCCTACCGACACGGGACCCTCAGTACCGACCTCGTTGGGGTCGGTAGAACTCTGCTGAATTCTTCAAACTTCTTTTGCTGAACACCTCGTTACCGACCTTGTGTACCTCGGTAGCAACCCCTGCAGCCTCGGTATCGAACCTCACAGGGTCGTTATCGACCCCCTTCAACATTAAAAACTGTGTTGTAACTGAAAGTAAAACTTCGGTAGAAGGTTCGTTACACCTCGGTTTGACTCGATTCTTTTTCCTATGTCTTTGTAACGAGTTTCTCTAGGGCTAGGACTTTATACCCGTGGAACCGAAGAATCAAACCGAACCAAACCGCTCATTTCGGTTCGGTTATTGATAAATTGTTAACATATATTTTTCGGTTCGGTTCTTGTTAAAAACTTCGAGTTCGGGTTCGGTTCTTAAAAAAAAAGAACCGAAATAATTGTATTATATTAATAATATATAAAGTATAAACATTATAATATTATATGATTATAGATTTTAACCTAAAAAAACCTACAAATCCAAATTTCTCACCAGTCGTCCACTTTATCCCAGCAGCCAGCCCCTCATCTTCGCCAGTCGCTTCTTCTTCCCACCGACGCATGCTCGTCCTTTCCAGTCGCCAGTCGCCAAGACTTCTCGCGCCTCCTCATCCTCACCAATTCCTCGTGCCACGACTCCTCCTCGTCCTCGCCGATAGCCTGCTCATTCGAGTAAGTAGCCACCGGTTTTGGCACTTTTGTGTATATTTGATTTGAACATGGTGCTTGATTCAACCCTTTTTGTGGCTTCATAGATGTTCATCACTCTTTTTCTCATAGATCTAGATTTTTGTTTGTATTGATTCTGGTGGTTGATTCAAGACCTAATTTGCTAGCAGTTGATGAATGAGTTGAATTCGTTATCCACCATACTAATTCTTCAAATGTTATTCTTCGATCTCGTTGTGTTACTCTAATCGCCTGCTTCTGAGGCCTCTCTTTCTGCTTCTGAACACCAGTTTTGTCACTTTTGTTAGTTTTGTGTATAGCTTATTAGCTTTGATGTGTTTATTGCTTGATATTTAGTGCACTCCACCTGTTCGACAAAATGTTTCTACCTGTTGTGTCTTTCCTCTCTAAATTGGCTTGCAAACGGGTAATTTTGTTGGAGGGATGAGGTTATTTGTTGTCAGTAGCAAACAATTAGCCCTACTTTTGATGATTATTTTACCAATTCCTGGGTTTTGTGTACATTTGAACAAATGAACATGGTGTTGTGTTTATAATGCTTGTTGATTTTGTGCAATTCTATTTCCTTGGCTCTTCATCTATCCCATGGATGCTTTACTTTGTGTTCTAATGTCTGAAAATGATGTTGGTATTGTGAGCTTGGTGGCAGTTTAGAAGATTGTCTAGTTCTCAAATAGTCAAATTGATGAGTTTGTTAATTTAATTGTTACTTGTCTGATTCCAGTCCAAATTAGGAGTTGCCAACGAGTTCTTCATCACAACAAGTCGACAATGTTGAACTATCTGATTCCAGTCCAAGCAGTTCTAGTGATAGCTCGAACGCCGATGAGACTACTATCAGACCAATGCATCTGCTGCAGTCACGAGTGAGAAGTCCAAGGCGAATGTACCAGTTCAAACATCAAAGAGAAAGAGAGAGAGGAAGGCAATTGAGTTGAGGTCGAAGGTCGGGTTGCATTTCGAAAGATTTGATGAACCAATTATCGAATTGGTTGATGGAGTCAACAAGCAAGTGGGGAAAATGAAGAAGGCCAAGTGTAATTATTGCAAGACAATCCTTGCTTGTGATTCGAGATGTAATGACACATCGTCTCTTAAAAATCATGTTGAAGTTCATTGCAAGAAATATCCTAGTAGCTTAGCTAATGTGAATTTGGAGGATAGGAAACAAAGTCATCTAGGTTCTGAATTGGTTGAAGGATTTAACCGTTTGACTACTAGAGTATGGTCACAGGAAGCTTGTATTGATGCTGCAACACAGATGGTTATGATTGATGAATTGCCTTGTAGGAAGACAATTGTTAATAATTTCATGAGGATGTATGAGGAAAAGAAGCTGCAGTTGAGGACTGAGTTGCAGTCAGTTAGTGTTTGTCTTACAACTGATACATGGACTAGCTGTCAGAACATCAACTATATGGTCATAACTGCTCATTTTATAGATTTTACTTGGACAATGCATAAAAGAATATTGAATTTTTGTGTTATTCCCAACCATGGTGGGAATACAATTGGAAAAACCCTGGAGGATGCATTGATTGAATAAGGGATTAAGAATGTTATAACAATTTCAATGGACAATGCTTCTCCTGATAAGCATGCCATTGATTATGTTAAGAGGAGGATGATGGGTTGGAGTAAGACACCATTATTTGAAGGAGAGTTTCTACATGTGAGATGTTTTCCTCATGTCATCAATTTAATTGTCAAAGCTGGTTTGAAAGAGATGGAAAGGTCAGTTGCTGCAATAAGTAATGGAATCAGGTTTGTTAGGAGTTTTGCTGCTAGGACAGATGCTTTCAAGAAGTGTGTTGAGAAGGATAAGATTGAATGCAAGAAGATATGCATTCTTGATGTCCCGACAAGATGGAATTCAAGCTACATGATGTTGGACACTGCCATAGAATTGAAGAGGGCATTTCAGATGATGGCAGATGATGATCCACTAAATTACAAAAGCTATTTCAATGAGGAAGAGGAATTATATGATGGTGAAGATGAAGTTGAAGCTCAAAGGATAGGAGGAAGAAAGAGAGTTGGTCCTCCTAAGGATGTGGATTGGGAAAAGGCAGAGTGTTTTGTCAAATTTCTTAGGGTTTTCTACCGAGTCACAATCAATCTGAGTGCTTCAAATGAGCCAACTGCACACTCTGCATTCCATGACATAGTGAGCATCAAAGATGAGCTAGATGAAGTGACTACCAACCCACCAGATCACAACAGTAGTGAAGTAGATCACATTTTGTATGACATGGCACAAAAGATGACAACCAAATTCAACAGTTATTCTAGCTCTCTAAATGACATAAATCCACTATTCCTGGTAGCTCTTGTTCTTGATCCAAGATACAAGCTCAAGTACTTAAAGAGACAAGCTAAAAGGATGCTATATTTGAGCAGAACAAAGGTTAAGAAGATATCAGACAAGGTGAACGAATTGATGGTTAAGCTCTGTGACAAGGATGGTATTGGACCTAGTGGCGGGGCCAGTTCACAAAGGTCTAGAAATCCTGAGAGTGGAGTTGAAGTGGAAAGCAACAGTCAGGGAAGAAGACATGTAAAGGATAAGATGCTTTGCTTTGGAAAGAAGAAGTCTATGTTAGAGGATTGGGACACACAACTTAAAGAAAGTGAGGACTTGGTTGTAGGTCACGAAGTAGACATGTATTTGCTTGATCATATTGAGAAACAAAAAACAAGAGCTAAGTTCAAGATAACAAAATGGTGGAGGGCTAATGGCATCAAGTATCCATATTTGCAATCTGTTGCTAGAGATGTGTTGGCAATTCAAGTATCCACAATGGCTAGTGAATCAAGTTTTAGCACTGATAAGAGGGTTATTGATCCTTACAGAAGCTCGATGACACCTCAGAATATTGAAGCCTTGATTTGTTATCAGAATTGGTTGAAGAGTGATACCTTTGTTGCATTGGAATACATTCCAACCATTGAAGAAATGGAATTCTATGAGGACGTTGAAAAGGGTAATACTACTTACTACTTAGAACTATTTCATTCTTTATTAGTTTATTGCATCTGTTATACATCACCTTAAGTTTGCATTAGTTTATTCCAGCAATAGGACCATTGGAAACAATCCCATCATAAATTTCAGTTTGGGCATGAAATTTCAGTTTTTGCATCAACTTTTGAACTATTTCATTCTGATTTTCTATTTTGCTCGGAATGAGCAACTCTTAGGTGCAGGAACTATTTCATTCTTCTACCTTAACTTTGCTTTTTTTTTTCATTGTTGTCTCTTTGTGAATATGTAGAGAGGCAAGAAGAAATCAGACAAGAAGCAACAAACAACAACAATACGAGTGATCCAAATGCTACATCTGTTCCTACACCTCAAGGTTCTGGAAGAGCATCTACAACTGCAGAGCCAGCAACCAAGAAACAGAAAATGAAGTCACGAAGACCAAGCCTACACGTGTCTTGCAAAGGAACAAATAGCTTGAAATATGTAAGTCATGCCCTGATGCACACAGGCTATGCATTCCTATCTAAATATTTTTCCCCTTTTTCAAATGGGTATTCAATCTAAATGTGATATGCTTTGCAAACATAGAAAAACTACTCTAACCCTTTTCCCCTTGTCTATGTGTTTGCCTCTGAATGAGCATCCAAGTGGACTCAAGTTTCTATATCCCTTGCTTGTAGGAGGTTACCGTCATAGCAGGAGCGCATTTAACTGCTGACCAGACATTGGACACCCTGGATCTTTTGAACTTGATTTGCTTTAAGGGCATTATTTTAGATCTTTTGGTTGTTTATGGCTTTATGCGTACTCTATTACTCTTTGTGATTTGAATCTCAGGATTTTGGTGAAACTATGACTTTGGTGAATTATTTCTAATCTCTTAATGCTTGAATTTGGTGAAATATTTTCCTTCATTTTATGCTTGTGATTTAATGTTTTATGCAGTCTGGTGCACCGATGGTTAAATGTTACAGGTAAATGCGATGGCTCTCAAGCACATGACCCATTTTTTAATGATGTTCGTGTTTTTAGTATAGTTTTTGATAGGTTTTATTTGGTTATTAGGTTTAGTTTTGATAGGTTTAGGATTAGTTTTATGTGTTTTTGGATAGTTTTGCATATTTTGTGAAAAGTATGGAAGCTACTCCGTTTTATGTCTTTTTGTAGGTTTTAGCAAGGAAAAGGTGATGTTTGAAGCTGGAATTGAAGAGCTATGATAAGAGATGGATGAATACAAGGTGAAGAAGCCGAAGTTTGAGTTTTTGGAAGAGAAGTGTTGAAGAAAACCAGACCCAGGCTCGTTAACGAGGCTGTGAGGTCTCGTTAACGAGGCCACGAGATGAAGATGTTCGAGAGTTGACTTTGTGACTCACCGATCCTGTGCGGGAATTTATTTCCGTATCGGTAGAGTATCTTTTTATGATTTTAGGGTTATTATATTATGTATTTTAGGTCTTGTTATCTTTGGAGATTTTATTTCTATCTTTTAGCTTAGATTCTATCTTTTTAGGAAAGTTTATATCTTTTAGCCTTTTTTAGTTTCTAGCCTTTTTAGTATAAATACCCTTCTATCTAGCATAGAAAAGGAGAGAAAGCTTGGCTTAGAGAAGAGAAGTCGGATTTTGGAGAGCCGAGAGAGAGAAGGACGGATCGGAGTCGTGATCGACGGAGCTCGGTAGACGAAAGTTACCGGGGTCGTTAGTGTGTTCTTTGATTCGGTATTTCAGTGTTTTCGGTTTCTTCTGAATCTCTGTAAGACGATATTTTTATTTATTTGAGTAGTGTTTTGTTTTCAATGTTCTCTTTGATTAAAGTTATTAGTTTCTTAGTTATGATTAGTGAGTAGTCTTTTTAACTAGGGTCGGGGTTGAAACCCGGCATAGTTATGCATGTTTGGTGAGTAAGATTATGTGTTGGATGCCTTTTATTTATTATTGAGATTGTTTGTTGTGCTTATACCGAGATGAAAGTTGAGGTAATTTGCGTTATTGACTTGATTGAAAGAGAAGGTTATAAACTTGAAGGTTGATATTGTTTGAAAACGAAAGTTTCAAGCTTTAGATCCGAAACAAGCAATTGGGTGAGTTAGTTTATGAAAGTAGATTAATTTGCTTCTTAAGTCAGCGAAAGTTGATGCATATATCCATTTAAAGGCATGATATTCTATCTTCTTACAAGCTTGTGTGCATGACTATGTTGTGGTAACCCTTGTCCTAGATTCTTGTTTTTATTTGAATTTTCTCATAATCATATTCGTTGCTGAGTTCGTTGGCTCGGTACCGAACCTGTCTAGGTCGTTAATTTTGGTCTTTTTACTCTCGGTGGTTCGTTAACGAGGCTGACAACTTCGTTAACGAGGCTGCTTCTGCGTGTTTTGCTTCGTTTTTAGTAGTCGATAGATAAACAAACCTTGCTTCCTGTGGAACGCTCCTGACTCGCCTATACTCAGCGGGGTCTTGATTATAAATTTATTTGTTGTCAAGAATACCCTCTCAAAATTTAACAGGAACGGAATTAAACCTAGGAACCGAATCACATTTCGGTTAACCGAAGAACCGAAATTTATGGCCCATTTGGTTATTTCGGTTAACCGAAATTACCGCAGTTAGGAACCGATCAAAGTTTGGGTTTGGTTATTACGCTTCTTCACTAAAAAATCCAGGAACTGAACCGTAAAAAAAAATTTTTTACCCTGCGGGTAGGCTAAAAAAACCAATAACCGAAATATCCAAGCCCTAAGTTTCTCTACCTCTTTCAATGATCGAACTTGATTCTTCACTTCTTTATTTGAGTGCTTTTCTTCGGCCTTTCTTCATTCTTACGTGCTATCTTCAAGTGCTTTTCTCCTTTCTTCAAAATATACTTCAAAATAGCTTCTAAAACCTACAAAACACCACAAAAACTTATGTAGACTTCATATCTTACGGAAATATGAAAACCTACACAAACGACTAAAAAAACACAAAACTAAAGAAAAAGACACCATACTTAGACTTGCTTGTCCTCATGCAATCAACAAGACAAGAACCAAAACCATCAACACATATATCAAGTCAATGCCTTTATTAAAAAGCAACATCAAAACTCAAGTAGAAATAAATAGACAAGTGAATCTAACATCATCACATATATAAGCAACCTCAAGCAAAAGCAACTAAAAATCCAACCTCACAAGGGTAAATGTGTTTCACTCAACTCACAAGTGTTTGAGCTTATAATAACAACTCTCAATTCAATCCTGTTGAGAGGGTATTCTTGACAACAAATAAATTTATAAGTCAAGACCCCGCTGAGTATAGCAGAGTCAGGATCGTTCCACATGAAGCAAGGTTGTTCGTTTATCAACTACTAAAAAGCAAACAAAATCAATCAAAAACACTCACAAGCAGCCTCTTTAACGACGTTGTCAGGGTCGTTAACGAACCACCGTACACAAAAAGACTCAACTAACGACCTAATAAATTCGTTACCGAGCCAAGTAACTCAGCAACGAAAATTCACTTAAGATAATTCAAATAGAAACAAAGATCTAGGACTAGGGACACCACAACATAACCAAGCATATAAACTCGGAAGAAGATAAGATCGCGCCTTTAAATAGATAGAGTCATCAACTTTCATTGACTATCAAGTAAATTAACCTACTTTCGCATCCTAATTCTCTTAATTGCTTGTTTTGGATCTAAATCTTGAAACTTTCGTATTCAAACAACATCAACCTTCAAGTTACTAACTTTCTCTTTCAATCAAGTTAAAAACTCAAATTACCTCAACTTTCATCTTGGTATAAGCACAACCAACAATCTCGATAATAGATAAAAGGCATTCAACACACAATCTCACTTATCAAACATGTTCAATTATGTCGGGCTTAACCCCGATCCTAGAAAAGAAGACTACTCACTAATCATAACTACTAAACAAATAAATTCAATAAAAGAAAACATTGAAAACAAATTACTACTCAAATTAAATAGAAAAATCATGTCTTATAAAAATTCAGAAGAAACCGAAAAAGAACAAAACACCGAACCAAAATCTCGATCCACAAACTCGGTAACTCTCGTTCACCGACCTCCGAACTCGACTCCGATCCTCTCGCCTCTTCGGTTCTTCTTCCTCTCCAAAATCTCTAAAAAGTCTCCTAAAAAGTCCCCCCCTTTTCTATGCTAGATAAAAGGGTATTTATACTAAAAAGGATAAAAACTAAAAAGGCTAAAAGATATAAACTTTCCTAAAAAGATAGAAATAAAACCCTAAGAGATAGAAACAAAATCTAAGAAGATAACAAGACCTAAAATACATAATATAATAACCCTAAAAATCACAAAAAGATACTCTACCGACACGGAAATAATTTCCCGCACAGGATCGGTGAGTCACAAAGTCAACCCTCGAAATTTCTGTCATGTGGCCTCGTTAACGAGCCTGGGCTTGGTTTCTTCCACACTTTTATCTTGTAAATCTTGAACGCTGACTTCTTCAATCTTGTATTCCTCCGTCTTTCATTGTAGCGCTCCAAATTCAGCTCCATATAGCTCCTTTTCCTTGCTAAAACCTACAAAATACACAAAATAGAGTAGCTTCCATACTTTCCATAGAAATATGCAAAACTATCCAAAAACACACAAAACTAAACCTAAACTTATCAAAACTAAACCTAATAAACAAAGAAAACCTACTAAAAACTATACTAAAAATGCGAACATCAAAATACCCCATGCTTAAACTTGCTTGTCCTCAAGCAATCACTAAACATTAACCAAAACCAAACAAACATACTAATCAAGATATAGCCATCATCTAAAAAGCAACTTCTACATATGAGAAAAATATAGCAAAAGACTATTAATGTCATTACACATATATGCACTAAATAGACATAAGAAAATACAATCCAACCTCACAAGGGATATAATGTGTTTCACTCATCTCTCAACTGTTTAGGCTCTAAATTCAATCTCTCAACTCATCTTATATACAAAAACTCATAGAAATTGGAACTTATATCACCAATACTCTCCACCCAAGATTTGTCAAAACAAGCAAAAAACCATCAAGAGAACTTAGGGGGCTCAATGAAAAACTTCATAGAATCTTCCATTCGGCCGGGTTGTAATGGGCTTGGTAAAGACAATAAGGCGTGGAAAATATTTTGGCTATGTGGTGCTAGTAATATCCGGGAATCAAAAGATTCCTAAAAACTCACACATAACATCAAAACACTCATAAAAAAACATATACCAAACCCACTCTTATTATGCACATTCTCTTTCACACACCCATTATTATCCTAGAAAGTCTCACAAGAAATAAAAGAATCTCTGATATTATCTATAAACACACATGCACTTCAACTCTTCACTTTTCTTTTTTTTCTTTTTCCTGCCTCGTTGCCTCGCTAACGAGCCCACTTCAGGGTCGTTAACGAGCTTCCGTATGTATTCTTCCATTATTTCTTTCTCATTACCTCCAACAAATAACTTTATTTTTGTGCATCTTTTGCTTATCAAAAGATCTTTCTTTTACATAATATTAGAACAAGAGACTTCCAATCTACCCTTCCCAATAATCCTTCAATCAAAACAAACATTATAAGTCACTCCTCTCTTTTTAACACTCAACAAAAAATACCTCTCCAATCTAAGTCCTAATCCCCGGATAGGTTCAAGCTTATCTCGGCTAGGGAATACTTTTGTGGAGCTAAAAATAAAGGCTTCAGGCTAGAATTGTTTGTCAAAAGAAGGATCATGTAAAGGTGGATAGGGAATAATAGGGCTTATAAAAAATAGGTTCTCCATCATATGATTTTCACAAGTAATGAGCTATAAATCCCATACGGGTCTTAAGAAATAGATAACCATCACAATTCCAAGAGATAATATGCATATAGAGAGTAAATCACACAAGAAAAGAAGAGGGATTTATTGATGTTCTCCCTATAAGGCCAAAAATTCCTCACTAGGTAATGATTTTGTTGGATTGCATCACTTATGCTATAAAGTATATGTGCTCAATTTCATCAAATGCTATCTTCTTCTAAAAACAAACAATTTCAAGTTAAGAATCCGACTATACTATTAAAGACATGCTTGCAAGGAATTATATGATTAAGTTAGCAACTTACTATCATAGAACCTAAGCAAGGGATATCTATCAATTCTAAAACTCTTTTTTTAGATTTTTTTCAAATTTTTCGACATTTTTTATTATTATTATTTTTTTAGAATAAAAAAAACTACTCAAAACTCATAAACACTTAAGACAACAAATTTTCTATTTTCTCCCACCCCATACTTAAAATTACAGTGTCCCCACTATAAGAAAAATAAGAAGAAGGAAAAGAAATAGAAAAGAAAAGAAAACAAATAAAGATAAAAAATAAGAAAAAGAAAAACATAAAAACTTACAAAGTCTCAAAAGTGGGAAACAAGGAAAAACTTCATCTTCAGGCTGAATCAACGGTTTGGTGGAGGAAAGTAGTGCTCAAAGTTCCCCATGAAGTCGTACATCGTCCTCCAACGCTCAGCATCATCCGCTTCTCTCTGACGATGCCTCTCATCCTCCATCGACATGCGAGCAGAATAGACGGATTCCCATCTATCCATCCTCCTATGAATATGGTCTTGCTGGAGGTGAAGCTGCTGCATCCGTGCAGAAAGATCCTCGGCCCATGGTGGTGGCATACTCGATCCTGTGTACTCGAGCTGAGGAGGTGGTGGATAGTGAGGCTGGAAATAATCTTAATACATCACCGGGTTGTAAAGCATGAGTCCATAGGAATGAGGGTCAGTAGGAGTTGGCGGTGGGTCGACAGAAGCTCTCAACGCCTCGTTAACGAATCTGGGTGCCTCGTTAGCAGTGTAGGAAGGAGGCTGGAAATGGTCGTTAACGAGCCTGGTGGGCTCGTTAACGAGGATGTTGCTGCCTAATACTTCCGTGTCGAGGTCTTCATCTTCTAGGTTTAGCTCCTCAGTTCCTCCCTCGGTGTCGGCCTCTTCAGTGTTGTCACCTACTACCTCGGTATCCTCATCTTCATCTTCATCTTCGTCCATTGCATCTTCCTCTCGCTCAAACCGGGACACACACGGCCTAAGTGAGAGCTCATCCTCCAGCTTGGGTTCCAATGGGTAAGCATGCCCCGTCCACGCTTTGTACCAATTTTGTACGTAGAGAAGCTCTAACTTATCGAGGGTCGGTGTAACGATGCGATCTTGTACTTTCACCTTGAATCCTCCCTCGGTTTGAATGAAGACACTGGAGCTATACCAATTGTTCTTGTTGAGGAGTTGGGCGTGGGCCGGTGTGTAGCGAGTAAGGTCAACTCCAAGGTTTTTATCCAAGAGGCTAACCAAGTTTCCACACCAAACATCCTTGGACTTGGTTGATTTCTCGATGTAGTAGAGCCATTCGTACTCCAAATTCAAGGGGTCGGGCTCCTCGAAAAGGATGGTGCGGAGACAAGCAACTTCCGTCCTCGTTGGCCTGTTCAACTCTCTCTTCGGCCAAAACGTAGCGGCTAGGACTAGGAGAATGATCCTAAAGATGGGGTTGATGATGTTTGCCCTAGATAATGCCTCTGTGGAGGATTGGACCTCCCCGGTGATGTAGCTCCAAGTACGAGTCACTCTGTAATCTTTCAAGATGTAGTCTCTAGACGGGTTCAGAAGCTCTAAAATTGCATTGAATTCTGCCATGGTAAACTCACGGCTCACATTGCCAAGCCGAAACCGGATTCGTCCCGCCGAAGTCTTCGACGAGAAGCTAGTCTCTAAGGTGGCCAAAAACTCGGATGTGAGGGCCGGATAGTGTGGTAAATTCTCCTGCTTCAGGAGATGAGCGGCACCAAGAATAACAAAGGCCTCCTTGACGTCCGTGTAGATCCCCGTGTTTACAGCACTAGACTTCGAGAACCAACAGGTGTAGTGATCCTTCTCTAGAATGGAACGGTATCGATGCACTTGGCCTTGAGTACTCAAAATCACGTCATCCACGCGAGGTGGAGATGGGGACCTCTGGTTCCTTCTCTTCTTTTGAGCTCGGGTAGCGGGCCTGCTTGAACTTGCCATGAGATCCTACAAAACAATCAAGAATTTTCCAAGATAAGATCCACTCAAAATAGATAGGTAAGAGACCCCATACTTGGTCTCGAAACAGCCTCGGAATTTTTCGTTAACTACCCAATTGGGTCGTTTACGATTCTGGACTGGTATTGATTTCTTGAAGTTGTGCAGGGTTGTTAACGAGCCTGGGTGGGTCGTTAACGAGCTGTCGAGAGCCAAATCACAGAATTCCGAGTTTAATCTACCTTAAAATTCAAGCAAAAATCAAGCATGGAATCCTCTATGCTTCTTCACTAGTCACACAATCGGATATACGCACCCCATATTTGCTCGATTACCCATCCCGAACATGCTAAATTTACCCGAAATTTTGACATGCTAAGTTTAAAACTTGATACTAGAACAAGAAAAATTCATGCTTTTTCACAATCAACTTGTCATAATGGAACATCTAACATGAATATCCTTCTCTAGATCTAAAATTATGAAGCAAAATCAAACTCTCATGGGCAAAATTCCAATCATGAACATCGATCCTCTATATGAACTCAATTCTAGACATGAAATTTCTACCCTAAAAACCATAAATCATGCAATTTCGAGTTAGGGTTTAGAAAACATACCGGAGAACCGAGAAATTCGAAGAACAAGGGGTCGGAAATCGAGTGAGTAACGAGCTCGGTGAGGGTTATCGAAAGCCCGGATCTTCGACGGTGGAGGGAAGGGTTTCCGGGCTTCGGTAACGACGGTTGCTCGGTGGTGGTTATTGCGGGATTCCGATCGATGGGAGGGGGTCTTCAAGATCTTTGGTTGAGTTTTTGAGAAGGTTGGAATTGAGAGGATTTGAGGGTGGATTTTTGGAAGGGGTAAGAGGGTTTTATAGGAGAGGGAAGGGATAGGAATAGGAAGAGGGGGGGGGGGGCGGCATGGTTAGGTAAGAAGATAGATTAGGTTAAAAAAAAACTTACCTGCCCGTTTTGACGAATCGAATTGTCGAACCGGGTCGTTAACGACCCTGGGTGGGTCGTTAACGAGCCATCGTAGCCTCTTGGAGTGATTTTCGATCCCTTTTCCTGCATCTTGTTAGCTAAAAATTTATCCTAATTTCTATCCTAAAAATTACTAAAAAGAACTCAAACGAAAGCTAAGAAAAATAATCTAAAAAAAAAGAAAAGAAAAGAAAGAATCTAATTCTATACTAAAAGCGGGTTGCCTCCCGTAAGCGCTATTTTTAACGTCGTTAGCCCGACGTGCTCCTTTGACTCAAGGTGGCTCTTGTGTAGCCATGTTGGGGTCTTGAGGTACCCCATACTTAGCTTTGCAGCTTCTGTGTGCTTGAGTTGCTAAATTAGGACCCTTTTCTTCTATCAGTATGCCCGGTATTCCTACATGATGGGTAGTGAAATCCGAAAACCAAGGTGGTTTGGACTCTTCTTGATTGTACTCTTGCACGTGGGACTCGGTGATTGGCCAATGAGGCTTGGTAGGGACAATTGTGTCGAGTTCTGATTGGGTCAACTGGATTTGTGCGACCCCAATTGGGTCGTTGGCATTCTGATCCAAGTTGAATTCCACCCGTTCCTCTCCAATATCAAAAGTGAGGAGTCCTTTCCGCACATCAACTCTTGCACCTGCTGTGGCTAAAAATGGTCGGCCGAGAATTATGGGGACATGAGGATCTTCAGGCATATCGAGGACGATAAAATCATTCGGTATAAAGAATTCCCCGACTTGAATAGGATAGTCGTCCACCACTCATGTGGCCTTGACACATGATCCATCTTCCATGTACAGATTCATATCTATCGGCTCTAGTGGTCCCATATTAGCTTTAGACCAGATTGAGAGAGGGACTAAACTAGCACTGGTGCCCAGATCACATAAAGCCTTGAACTTGTGGTTGCCTATGCCGATCGTTATTGCAAATCGCCCTGGGTCTCCTAGCTTTTCCGGTATAGCTATTGATCCGACTTCATCCTGCAACTCTGCAATGGATCTTTTCCTGCTAAGAATATCTTTCAAAAACTTTGTGTAAGACGGCATTTCGCTTAGGGCCTCAGCGAATGGGATGGAAATATTAATGCCCTGAAGAATCTTTACAAAACGCTTGAACTTACTCTCAGTAGAGTCCATAGATTTCTTAGTCGGAAATGGAAGAGACTTCACCATTCTCGGAACCAAGTTAGGCTCGAGAGGTGAGAGTACCGGGTCGACACTGGGGTCGTTTGTTGGCCTCGACGGATCGTTATCGACCCTGGTGGGGTCGTTAACTACCCTGGGGTTGAGAGGAAGGCTCAGTTTAGAAGACTTACCTGGGGTAGGGTCGTCAGGAACCCTTGGATCCTCGTCATTATATGGGCTCGTTATTTGCCCTCGCTGGCTCGTTAACGAGTCGTTTGGTGACGTCCTCTTCCTTCTTGTCCTCAGCTCGAACTCGCTCCGACAATGTCTTCCTGCTCCTATGGTGCACCGCTGCTATTTGTCCCCTAGGGTTCTCCTCGGGGCGGCCCGGGAGTTGCCCTTATGGTCTCGGAATTTGGGCAGCGAGGTTCCCTAGTTGGGAATCAACACTCTTCTTCCATATATCGAACTCTCCCCATCTTTTATTCTGTTGGTTCAGGTTGGATTGAACTTCATTAACCTTGTTGGTCACTCCGTTAATGCTTTCCTGTAATCCTTGAACCCATGATGGCGGCTCCTGATGGCCTGGAGGTCGATAGGGTACAGGTCGTCTATCTGGTGGAGGCACTCCATAGTTTTGACTTGTATTCTGATTGCCCCATGCTTGATAGTTGTTTGACCTGTCATGATAACTAGGCTGGTTCTTGTATGGTCCTCTCATATAATTCATCTCAGCAATTGTCTCAGCGGCTCTAACCTGCTCTATGTTAGTGCAAGCAGAAGTACTATGTGTAGAAGAACCACATTCTTGACATGATTGAGAGGATTTCAGAAAACTTACCTGCTTCTTCAGACGGTTGACCTCATCTTGTAAGAATTGATTTTTAACATCCGGGTCAACTTCGTCTGGGTTGGGTATGTAGAGACGTTTCTGGGGCTGTGGAGTCTGCTGGGTTCCATACATGGCATCATAATTGGACAACTTATCCAACAGTTCCCATGCCTTCGTCGGATTCATCTCTATAAAACCGCACGCAGTATGTGTGTTGATGCGGTTCTTGGTCTCTGCATTGATACCCTGGAAAAAGATTTCTTGTAAAACATATAAAGGTTGCCCATGAGTGGGGCATTGTCTAAGCATCTCTTTAAATCTTTCCCATGTTTCAACGAATTTTTCATTAGGCAGCTGGTGATAGGAGGTGATGCGTTTCCTCAACTCCGTCGTCTTAGCAGGAGGGAAGAACTTTGTAAGAAATTGATCGTACAAAACTTTCCAAGTCCTGATAGACTTAGAAGGTAGGCTCTCCAACCAGCTCAGGGCCTTTCCAATAAGAGACCACCTGAAAGCTTTTAACAGAACATATTCAAGTGAGACACCTTCAGCAGCTATGGTGTCACATAAATTAAGAAAATTTCTAATATGCTCCATAGGGCACTCAGTAGGTTTCCCTTCAAACTGAGCCCGTTTTATCAAGGATATGAATTGAGACTTGATCTCAAAGGGTTTCTCTATCTCGGGAAGCACGATTGGAGACTCTGGCACCCTCAGTTCCGGATGCATGTATTGTTTGGCATTCCTCGAATAGGCATTAAGCTCCTCCTGTAGACGAGCATTAGCAGCTCGTTGACGCTCAGCGTCGGCAGCATCGCCTTCTCTCTCAGTCTTCAGTTTGCCTCCATCTGATTTCGGAGTTCTTCCATTTGACGAGCCATCTCTTCTAGTGTGGCCATGGCTTGGTTTTCTCGGAGTCTACGGTGCAGAGAACGTTCGGGTTCTGAGTAATAACCAATTTTATCAAATTGAAGCCTTCGTCGTCCTACCGGCATACGCTGAGAAAACAGACAAAGAAAACAAAAATTAAAAACAAAAACGGGGTCGGGCTATTCCCGAACTACAGATAAACTAACAAACTCGTTGCTTCCCCGGCGACGGCGCCAATTTGTTGAGAGGGTATTCTTGACAACAAATAAATTTATAAGTCAAGACCCCGCTGAGTATAGCAGAGTCAGGATCGTTCCACAGGAAGCAAGGTTGTTCGTTTATCAACTACTAAAAAGCAAACAAAATCAATCAAAAACACTCACAAGCAGCCTTGTTAACGACGTTGTCAGGGTCGTTAACGAACCACCGTACACAAAAAGACTCAACTAAATACCTAAATAAATTTGGTACCGAGCCAAGTAACTCAGCAACGAAAATTCACTTAAGATAATTCAAATAAAAACAAAGATCTAGGACTAGGGACACCACAACATAGCCAAGCATATAAACTCATAAGAAGATAAGATCGCGCCTTTAAATAGATAGAGTCATCAACTTTCGTTGACTATCAAGTAAATTAACCTAATTTCGCATCCTAATTCACTTAATTGCTTGTTTTGGATCTAAAGCTTGAAACTTCGTATTCAAACAACATCAACCTTCAAGTTACTAATTTTCTCTTTCAATCAAGTTAAAAACTCAAATTACCTCAACTTTCATCTTGGTATAAGCACAACCAACAATCTCGATAATAGATAAAAGGCATTCAACACACAATCTCACTTATCAAACATGCTCAACTATGCCGGGCTTAACCCCGATCCTAGAAAAGAAGACTACTCACTAATCATAACTACTAAACAAATAAATTCAATAAAAGAAAACATTAAAAACAAATTACTACTCAAATTAAATAGAAAAATATGTGTTACAGAAATTCAGAAGAAGCCGAAAAAACAACAAAACACCGAACCAAAATCTCGATCCACGAACTCAGTAACTCTCGTTCACCGACCTCCGAACTCGACTTCGATCCTCTCGCCTCTTCGGTTCTTCCTCCTCTCCAAAATCTCTACAAAGTCTCCGAAAAAGTCCCCCCCCCTTTCTATGCTAGATAGAAGGGTATTTATACTAAAAAGGCTAAAAACTAAAAAGGCTAAAAGATATAAAGTTTCCTAAAAAGATAGAAATAAAACCCTAAAAGATAGAAACAAAATCTAAGAAGATAACAAGACCTAAAATACATAATATAATAACCCTAAAAATCACAAAAAGATATTCTACCGACACGAAAATAATTTCCCGCAAAGGATCGGTGAGTCACAAAGTCAACCCTCGAAATTTCTGTCACATGGCCTCGTTAACGAGCCCTCACAACCTCATTAACGAGCCTGGGCTTGGTTTCTTCCACACTTTTATCTTGTAAATCTTGAACGCTAACTTCTTCAATCTTGTATTCCTCCGTCTTTCACTGTAGCGCTCCAAATTCAGCTCCATATAGCTCCTTTTCCTTGCTAAAACCTACAAAATACACAAAAAAGAGTAACTTCCATACTTTCCATAGAAATAAGTAAAACTATCCAAAAACACACAAAACTAAACCTAAACTTATCAAAACAAAACCTAATAAACAAAGAAAACCAACTAAAAACTATACTAAAAATGTGAACATCAAATCCTATATACAAAAATCAACATAGTCATTGTTACTTATATCACCAAACTCTCCACCAAAGATTTCAAAACACATATAAATCATCAAGAGAACTTAGGCTCAATGAAAAGCTTCATAAAAGTTTTCATTCGGCTGGGTTGTAATGGGGATTGGTAATAACAAATAGGCGTGGAAATATTTTGGTTTGTGGTGCTAATAATATCCGGGAATACAGACTTCTAACAACTCACACATTACCAAAACTACTCAAAAGAACATATCAAACTCGCTCAAACTTATGCACACTCATCTTCTTTCAACCCCTTTAATATCCCATCTTATCTTGCTTAAAACGACAAGGAAGATTTCGCTTATGCACACTTTCACTGTTACTCCTCTTTTTTTTCTTTCTTTCATCCTTCCTTTCTAATTTCTGATTTTTTTCCTGCTAGGAAGGTCGGTACCGAACCCTTCTAGGTCGGAAACGATGTCAAATTCTGTT
The DNA here is from genome assembly GCA_964016875.1 of Fallopia convolvulus. Taxonomy (NCBI): domain Eukaryota; kingdom Viridiplantae; phylum Streptophyta; class Magnoliopsida; order Caryophyllales; family Polygonaceae; genus Fallopia; species Fallopia convolvulus. The sequence continues at coordinate 9,496,053 of OZ024725.1, forward strand.
TCTTTTCTTTCTTCCTCTCTTCTTTTCTTGTAAGTGCATTCAGGGAACCAAATTCCTTTTACATGACAAACTGCAAGATTTTTACTTTACCCAACCCATATTACCCCACACTTGAACCAACACAATCTCACTCAATAAAATCATTAACAACCAACACTAAGTCCTAATCCCCAGATAGGGTCAAGCTTATATCGGCTAGGGAATAAATTTGTGGAGCTAAAAATAAAAGGCTTTAAGGCTCAAATTGGCTTCAAAAAGAGGATAATGATAAGGTAGGTAAAAAGAGAGGATAAAAAAACGGGTTAAAGAAATAAGTTCTCCATAATATGATATCACATGCAATAAACTAATATCTCATAAAGGCTTCAAGAAATACATAACCATATCAATGAGAAGAGATAATATGCATAAGGAGAGTAAATCACACAAGAAAAGAAGAGGGATTTTGATGTTCTCCTTATAAGGCCAAAAACAACTCACAAGATAATTTTTGTTGGATTTCAGTCACTTCTACCTAAGATCATATGTGCTCAATTTCATCACATGCTAAATATCCACATAAAAACAAATTTTCAACATGATTAAGGCAAAGCTATCCAAACATGCTATGGAATTACATGATCAAGCAAGTTAAAGCATATCATAGGACATCTAAGTGGAATATTATCAATCCTAAAATACAAACAAAGACACAAAAATTGAGTTTCCTTTTCCCATAGCCCATACTTAAACCAAACAATATCCTCACTATTTAAAAAACATAAAAAGATAAAGAGGAAAAGGAAAGGGAACTCATAAAATAAAACTGAAGTTGTTTGAAGTAGATAGTAGATCTCGGAGGAGTTTGTAAAAATTGTCGATTTTCTGTAGCGATCGGTACCGACCCTGGGGGGTCGTTATCGAACTTTACTGTAAACCGATTTCTTCATTGCTCTTGTACCGAGTATGTTGCTTCTCTGTTAAGCACTTCGTCTTCTTCTTGTATTACCTGAGTCACTTTAGAAAAACCTTATATCCCTACTTCACTAATCTAAACTAAAAACAAGTTAAAAGAAAGCTAGCAAAAAGATCTAAGAAAGCTAAAACTTAAAACAAAAACAAAAAGCAGGTTGCCTCCCGTAAGCTCTATTTTTAACGTCATTAGCCCGACGAACTTACCTTGTCTCTAATCAGGGAAGGGATCAAGAGAAACCCCATACTTTGCCAAAACAACATCAAAGCTTCTTTCCAAAAGATTTGGCCCTTTATCATCAATAAGTATGTTCAATAATCCTACAACAGGGTTAGAAAAATCTGAAACCCAAGGAGGTTTCGACTCCTTCACAATATGCACAATAGTAGGAGTTGTAAAAGAAGGATAAAAGAAAGGATCATGAGCAGAATCAATTAGATCAGAGCAAGGAGACTTAGCTGAATTGTTCAGAGAAAGGGTCGTTAACGAGGCTATGTGGGTCGTTAACGACCCTGCTAGGTCAGGAAGTACCTTGATATCGTGCATAGTAGACTCGGTTATGGTGCTGGGTTCGGTACCAACCCATGGTGGGTCGATAGGACCTTCGGTAGGGGTCTTTTCCTTACATTTGCTCGTTTCCCTACTCAGATAAGGGTCGATACTGAGCCATGGTGGGTCGGTATGCTCTTCATTACTGCAACTAGCGACTTCTCTCATAGCATAATTGAAGCGAAATTCGACTCTTTTTCTTCTCCAATATCAAATGTGAGGAGTCCTTTCTTCACATCTACTCATGCCTCTGCGGTGGGTAAGAATGATCTTCCAAGAATGATTGGCACCATAGGGTCTTCTGGCATGTCTAGAACAATGAAGTCGTTGGAAACAAAAAAAATTCCAACCTGGATAGGAACGTTGTCCACGACTCCAGTTGCTTTTACACAAGATCTATTTGCCATGTAGAGATTCATATCGACAGGCTACAATGGTCTCATGTTAGCCTTGGTCCAGATAGACAATGGTAATAAACTGGCACTGGCAACTAGATCACATAGAGCTTTAAAAAGGTGAGTTCGAATACCTATTGAAATTTCAAACTTACCAGGATCACCGAGTTTTTCAGGGAGCTTTATAGATCGGACATCACTTGACATCTTTGAGATAGATCTTTTCTTGCTCAAAATCTCTTTTAAAAATTTAGTATAGGCAGGCATTTCATTCAAGGCTTCAATAAATGGAGTTGAAATATTTAACCCTTGAAGAAGTTTGACAAAACGTCTAAACTTTCCTTCCGTTACATCATTAGACTTCTTAATCGGGAAAGGAAGAATGTTTGACGGACTCGAAATAGAGAGAGACCCGGATCGAGGTTCTACCGAATCGATAAGAGGGTCGGTCGGTGTTTTAGGGTCGGTATAGACCTTATGGGGGTCGATATCGACTTTAGGACTGAGTATGGGGCTTGGTTTAGAAGACTTACCTGGTTTATGGGGCTCGTTAACGACCTTGATGTGGTCGGTAACGACTGGTTGAGCCTCGATATTGACCCTGTTGGGGTCATTAACGGGCTTGACAAGGGCGTTATCCTCATCGCCATGCTCAGTATCTGTACGCTTGGCTTGATCTAGCAACTCCTTTCCACTTCTAAGGTGCATTGCTGCAATTTGTCCTCTAGGGTTTTCCTCGAGGCGGACGGTAATTGCCCTTGAGGTCTTGAAATTTGTGCAGCAAGGTTACCTAATTGGGAATTTACACTTTTTCTCCATGTTTCGAACTCTCCCATCCGATTGTTAAGGTTGGCTTGGACTCCATCAATCTTGCTATGGAAATCATTTATTTTGTTGTGGACTCCATGAATGACGTCTTGTAGACCTTGTACCCATGAAGGTGGTGCTTGATATCCTGGTGGTTTGTAAGGAGGAACCCTTTGTTCTTGTTGAGGAGGTTGACTCCCTTGTCCATAGTTGCCCTAGGTGGGTTGATTGAAATTCCTCCCTGCATAAAAAGTATTGCCTTGTTTCCTGCATGGACCCATCATGTAGTTAGCTTCTTCATATGCCTCAACAGCACAGACCTGTTGCAAGTTAGTGCAGGCAGAAGTAGCATGGGCTTGAGACCCACATTCTTGACAAGATGGAGATGATTTAAGATAACATACTTGCTTTTTCAGGCGGTTGGTCTCATCTTGCAAGAACTGGTGCTTCACTTCGGGGTCTACCTCATCCTTGTTTGGTGTATAGAGCCTCCATTGAGGTTGTTGGGATTGTTGTATGCCATACATAGCATCATAATTGGTCACTTTGTCAAGCAATTCCCACGCCTCATCGAGATCCATCTCTATGAAACTTCAAGCAGTGTGCAGGTTGATGCGGTTCTTTGTTTCAGCATTGATCCCTTGGAAGAAGATTTCTTGGAGTACATATTGCGGTTGCCCATGGGTAGGGCACTGTCTAAGCATCTCCTTGAATCTCTCGCTTGGCTTGATCTAGCAACTCCTTTCCACTTCTAAGGTGCATTGCTACAATTTTTCCTCTAGTGTTTTCCTCGAGGCGGCTCGGTAAGCTTTGCAGGAAAGACCCTGTAGGCACTCTAACTAGCTCAAGGCCTTTCCTGCAAGAGACCACTTAAAAGCTTTCAACAGAACATATTCCAAAGAGACACCGTCAGGAGAAATAGTGTCACATAAATCAATAAAGTTTTTAGTATGTTATATTGGGCAGTCAGTTAGTTTCCCTTCAAATTGGAATCTTTGATCAAGGATATGAATTGAGATTTGATCTCAAAAGCTTTCTCAATTTCAGGAAGAACTATTGCAAATTCTGGCACCCTCAGTTCAGGGTGCATGTATTGTTTTGCATTCTTGGGAAATGTATCCAACTGCTCTCGTAGACGATCTTTGTCAGCCTGGAGTCGCTTCATCTGTTGTCGGAGATCGGCCATCTAGTGTGCCATCTCCTCAGGTGTAGCCATTGTTTTTCTTTTTCTTTATCGGTGGTGGAAGGATCGCTCCGGTTCAGAGTCTACTACTGGATTAGACACAACTCGATGTCCTTCAACTGGCATATATTGTAAGCAAAAACAAAAACGAAAACAAAATTAAACGCAAAATGGGTTCTCAAATAGGGTCGGTACCGAGGCCCAGAGGATCGGTATCGAGCCTGCAGTGATCCCGAAAAATAAAAACTAAAAGAAAAACTAAGATCTGTCGACAGGGTCGGCACCAACCTGGGTAGGGTCGTTACCGACTCGACAGTGATTCTAAAAACAAACAGAAAAAGAAAAGAAAATTGGGTTCACCGACAAGGTCGGTACCGACCCTAAGGGGGTCCTTGCCGACTCAACAGAGTCCCGAAAAACACTAAAAGAACAAAACTTGACACAATTGAAATCTCCTCGGCAACGGCGCCAATTTGTTGATAAGTATTCTCGTCTGTCACGCGGGTGACCCGGGTTCGTTCCCCGGCAATGGAACCAATTTGTTGATAGGGTTTCTTGACAACAAATAAATTTATAATCAAGACCCCGTTGTGTATAGCGAAGTCAGGTTCGTCCACGGGAGAAATTCATGTACTAATTTTGTTAGTTATCACGCAAACAATCAACAAAAGCAAGGGTTTTTATCAAGAGAAGAGAAAATCTAAGGTTTAGGTATCCCCACAACAAAAATCATGCATAGAAACGCTTATGAAACATAAAGATCATGCTTTTATCACATAAAGGCACTAACTTTCGTTAACTAAGCAAGTAAATCAATCAACTTTAGTCCTATCAATAAACTTACTATCTATCTCTTCTACTTCAACTAGGATTGATCCACTTTCGTTTCAAAACCCTAAGTTGACTATTCTGATTCAAGGTTTCCGCTTTCGCTTCAACTATGAATGAGAAATTCCCTTCAACTTTCATTTCAAGGATTAAGAGCAAGAGAATAGAATCATGCAATAAAAACAATCCTATCATGATCACAAACAAGCATGTACAACCATGGTTGGGTTTAACCCCAACCTTAGAGAGAGACTACTCACAATTCATAATTAAAAACATTTAAATTAATAAAAAGGAAACTTACAAGAAAATCCAAAGCAAACTTGTCTTCCAAGTCTCCCACAAATTCGTTCCTCTTCTCTCCCTCTCACGCCTCTTCTCTTCTCTCTCTACCCTAAACTAGGTTAATTGTGGGATAAGAAAACTAAGACTAGACAAGGGTTTATATAGAGAGAACTAAAGCTATCTATAAGGAAATAATATCTCTAAAAGATATATCCCTTAAACTTATCTAATAATATAAAAAGATATAGGATAAAAGGTCATTAAATGCGCCGACTCTGCCGCTCCTACTGACACGGGACCCTCGGTACCGACCTCGTTAGGGTCGGTATAACTCTGTTGAATTCTTTAAACTTCTTTTGCTGAACACCTCGTTACCGACCCTGTGTACCTCGTTATCGATCCTTGCAGCCTCGGTATCGACCCTCACAAGGTCGTTATCGACCCCCTTTAGCATTGAAAACTGTGTTATAAATGAGAGTAAGACTTCGGTGGAAGGTTCGTTACACCTCGGTTTGACTCGATTCTTTTTCCTATGTCTTTGTAATGAGTTTCTCTACCTCTTTCCAAGATCGAACTTGATTCTTCACTTCTTTATTTGAGTGTTTTTCTTTGGCATTGCTTCATTCTTGAGTGCTATCTTCAAGTGCATTTCTCCTTTCTTCAAAATATGCTTCAAAACAGCTTCTAAAACCTACAAAACACCACCAAAGCTTATGTAGACTCCATATCTTAAGGATACGAAAACCTACACAAACGACTCAAAACTAAAGAAAAAGAATCAAACACACTGAAAACACACCCTAAAAACAAGACTAAAAAGGCGGACATCATTATGTTGCTAGGCAATTTGGACAGCAAAATGGGATAGAGGGTAAGAATGTGCCTAGGAATTTTTTACTGTTGAAGAAATGAGAGAAAGAAGGGCTAAGGGTTTGTGTTATCAGTGTGATGAGCCATACACCCCGGATCATTCAAGAAGCATAGGAAGAACCAACTTTTTTGTATGGAAGTTGATGAAGATATAGAAGAAAATGAGAATGAGTCCATTATGGACATTGGAGAAACAGATTCCATGCATATTCCTATCAGTGCAGTAGCTGGAATTGCTAATTACAGGACTATGAGAGTCAAGGGTTGGCATGGGAAACATGCACTGTTTATACTGATTGATTCTAGCAGCACACATAACTTCATAGACAAATCTGTTGCTGAAAAAATGGGTTGTAAACTAAGTGAAACTGGGTTGACTAAAGTTAATGTGGAAGATGGTAGTATTTTGAATGTCATTGCTTTAGTTAAAGATTTTTCATGGGAATTTCATAATGTTTGATTTAAAGCATCAGTGTTGGTCATTTCCTTAGGAGGCAGTGATATGGTGTTAACGGTACAATGGCTTGAAACTTTAGGCCCTGTTATATGGGATTTTAAGAAGTTGAATATGGAGTTTAGGGTGGCTAATAGGCAAATGTTTTTGCAAGGAATAATTCCTGGTTTTGTGAGGGAGATTAAAGCCAAATAGTTGAATAGAATCATAGGGAATGAGGTTCAATTGGCTATGTTATGTGTTAATCAAGTTGTAGAAGTGCATCAAACAGTTGATACAGAAAAAGCTGGGATATCAAATGAGTTGCTAGATCAGATTCAACAACTACTAATTGAGTTCAAGGATATCTTTCAAGAGCCAAAGCAGCTTCCTCTGTTTAGAACATGTCATGATCACAAAATTCCTTTATTGGAAGGTTCAAATCCAGTCAATCAAAGGCCTTACAGGTATGCAATTCAGCAGAAAAATGAGATTGACAAAATTGTGCAAGAAATGCTACATACTAGAATAATTCAAGCCAATTCAAATTCTTATGCATCTCTTGTTGTCTTGGTGAAAAAGTAAGATGGCACATGGAGACTTTGTGTGGATTATGGAGGTTTGGATAACATGATTGTGAAGGATAGGTTTCCTATTCCTTTGATAGATGATTTGATGATGAATTAGGAAGATCAAAAGTCTACTCAAAGATAGACTTAAGAGCATGATATCATCAAGTAAACATGTGTGAACAAGATGTCCATAAGATGACATTTAAGACAAAAGTCTACTCAAAGATAGACTTAAGAGCAGGATATCATCAAGTAAACATGTGTGAACAAGATGTCCATAAGACGACATTTAAGACACATAGTGGCCAATATGAGTATTTAGTCATGCCTTTGGCCTAACTTATAATGCTCTAGCTATTTTTCAAAACTTGACGAATTCAGTTTTTAGACAATTTCTGAGGAAATTTGTGCTCATATTTTTTGATGACATCTTGATTTGTGGTTCTTCTTTAGAAGAACATATTAGTCATTTGGCTGAGGTGTTTCAAATAATGAGGAAGCAGATGTTGTTTGCCAAGAGAACTAAATGTGCCTTTACAATTCATAAGGTGGAGCATTTGGGTCATTATATTTCTGATCAAGGGGTTTCAACTGATCCACAAAAGATACAAGCAGTGGCAAAGTGGCCAATTCCTAAAACTATTAAACATTTAAGAGTATTTTTAGGATTGGTTGGGTATTATATAAGGTTTGTAAGGAATTTTGGATCTATTGGTAGACCATTGACTTTACTTCTTAAGAAGGACTGCTTTGAATGGACTGAGGAAGCTACAACAACATTTGATGAGTTGAAACATGCCTTGTGTAATGCACCAATATTAGCTTTACCAAATTTTGCTCAAGAGTTTATGGTAGCAACAGATACAAGGTTATGGTATAGTTGCAATGTTGATGCAATCAGGACATCTATTAGCTTATATAAGCAAGCATCTTAAGGGAAAGCAACTGAATTTCTCCATTTATGAAAAAGAATTATTAGTTGTGGTCTTTGCATTACAGAAATGGAGACATGATTCGTTGAATGGGCATTTTGTGATTAAGGCATATTAAAGAAGTTTGAAATATTTGTTAGAGCCACGACTAAATACACCAATTCAACAACGATGGTTACCTAAGTTATTTGAATTTGATTATGAAATTCAGTACAAAGTGGGGAAGGAGAATTTGGTAGCCGATGCTTTGTCAAGAATGGAAGGGTCTGAGATGTTGAATATGGCTTTAACAATGTTGGAGTCTGATTTATTGAAAGAAATACATGACTATTATGAATCAGATTTGTCTTTAAAGAAGATTATACAAGAGCTGTTGATTGATGCTAAAGCTAAGAAACATTTCACTTTGTTTAAAGGGCAGATAAGAAGGAAAGGCAAGCTTGTGGTGGGTCAGAATGTGGACTTAAGGAATAAGATTTTGTCTTGGCTTCATAGTTTTGGTGTGAGTGGTCACTTTGGAAGAGATGTTATAGTTGATGTTACACAAAATAATCGCCAAATAATCAAGGTCGAATTGGTAAAAGAGAAATGAGATAAGAATGTCGCGTTATGCACACGTGTCTAAAAATGGTATGCATGCAATTGATGGAAGTTTTGAGTTGACAAGCCACATAGGCTTTCATGCATGTGCATGATTGTGGAATAACTTGTTTCAAAAACCAACTTGCATGGGTATATGTATATACAAGTTTGTGCTTTCGGATTTGGGAAGATGTGGCTTAGCCCATCAAAATAATGTAAATGCATATCTAGCCCAATAATCCAACTTATGGGAGTTATGGGCCTAGTCTAAAGATTCCAAATGGACCAAAGTCCAAACGTGAAAAATCGTTTCTTCTACTTGCATGCATGCACAAGTTAATTAGTTGGCTTGTAGGCCATAACAATCAAAAGTGCGAAATACAATTCCCACATCGACCGAGATGAGGCAAGCTAGCAACTAGCCAATATTATAAACAGGAATGAAGCGAGTCCAAGAAAAGGATCGAAAAACCTTCGGGTCGAGATCTTTTCTTGTACCTAGATTCGATGAGTTTGATCTCTGAGTGAAAGCGCTCTATTTATGGTATAAAGTCTTGTAAAGAGGGTTATAACAACAATTAGCTGAAGGGCGAGGATCAAGAATCATCTTCGTACGAAAACCGTTTGGTTATACGAAACCCGAGATTTAATATTTAATAAAATCCTGTATTTAGCGCTATTATATTCGGGTTTCAACAACAATACACAAAGTTAAAGGTTTGTTCTACTGGAAAGGAATGGCTACAGATATACATCAGTTCATTCGAAGTTGCACCAATTGTCAGCAAAGCAAATATGATGTGGTTGCTTATCCAGGTTAAAGGTTTGTTCTACTGGAAAAGAATGTCTAAAGATATATACAGCAGTTCATTCGAAGTTGCACCATTTGTCAGCAAGGAAAATATGATGTGGCTTCTTATCCAGGTTTGCTTACAGTAGTTCATTCGAAGTTGCACCATTTGTCAGTAAAGCAAATATGATGTGTTTGCTTATCCAGGTTTTCTTCAACCTCTACCTATTCCTAGTGCCATTTGGACTGATATTTCTATGGATTTTTTTGTTCGAAATATTTCTATGGATTTTATCAAAGGGCTACCATTATCTTTTGGGAATTCAGTTATATTTGTAGTGATGAACAAGCTCAGTAAAGCAACACATTTCATGGCTTTGTCTCATCCATACACAACCCTGACAACAGCTCAGTGTTTTCTGGATAATGTATTCAGAGTACATGGATTTCCAGCTTCAATCACAAGTGATCGAGATGTTGTGTTTTTGAGTGAGTTTTGGAAGGGACAATTTACTTTGTAAGGACTTGCTTTGAACTTGTCTTTTGCATATTATCCACAGTCTGATGGATAAACTGAGGTGGTAAACAAATGTGTTGAAACAGATCTTAGATGTATGACTGGAGATAGACCACATCTCTAGAGCAAGTGGTTACGTTTGGCTTAATATTGGTATAATATTTCTTACCACAACTCACACCTTATGAGATTGTCAATGGGAAGCCATCACATGTTCATCAACCTTATTTGCCTGGAGAGTCTAAGGTGGATGTAGTGGTAAGGAGTATGCAAGATAGAGAAAATATGATTCAGCTTCTCAAGTTTCATCTTACTAGAGCTCATCATAGGATGGAACAAGTGGCTAATAGAAGAAGAAGTGAAAGGGAGTTTCAAATTGACGACTTTGATGTGAAGCTGCAACCATATAGACAAAAGAGTGTGGTTTCAAGGAGTAATCAGAAATTAGCTCACAAGAATTATGACCCTTATAATATTCTGGATAAAATTGGCAAAGTAACTTATAAACTTCAATTGCCAACTTCTTCTAAGATTTATCCCACTTTTCATGTTTCTCAACTCAAAAAACATGTGGGACAGGTGTTGAGTTCAACCGAGCTTCCAATCCTTCCATCAATAATGCCAGATGTCTTTATCAAGGAGCTTGAATGTACTTTGAAAAGGAAAATGGTGAAAAGGCAAGGCAAAGCCTCATGGGAGTTTTATTATGACTTGCTACATAAATTTCCATCTTTTAAAGCTTCAGGACAAGGTTGTTCAAACAGGGGATTTGATGAAAAAGTAAAATGTCCTTGTTTGTAATAAGTCTAGGAGTTAAGGGTTTATTTTGTAAATAGGGGAAATAAGAGGGCAAGACTAAAAATTGTAATCGAGTTTGTTATAACTCGAGGAGGAAGAATAACAGATTCATTCATTCATCTATGTAAACACTTTTCTTTCTCAATGAAGTTCAGGATTTTGTTGTTTGAATGAATATCAAATCCTTCTATCTTGTTCTTCTTTTCAATTCCAAATTAGATACAAATTGCTGGTATTAGTCCTCTAGCCTATTTATAGATGGAGCGATGGAGGCTAAGGGGACTTAGCATGGAATTATATAGAGAAGAATTCTCTAGATTCAAAGAGTACAAAATATCTAATATTGTATAAATTAACCGAGAGAATATTCTAGAGAAGTAACAAAAATACAATAGTATTTAAGAACACTCTAGACTTTAATTCAAAACAACAAATATCTAGAACGAGGAGAAATATCTAGAGTATGAGACTTTTAGAACTAATATTTTAATAAGAATAGATATTACTTGTAAGGAACATTCTAAAAATAATATTAAATATGTGAATAAGTAGGAGTTATTTAGAGCTAGTAATTTATTAATAGTTATGGTGTTGTATCAACTTATTACAAAGTAAACCCTAATATTTTGACTATTATTATAAAAGCATCCATATTCTTCATATCTCCTTCTTAAGTTGGAGTTGGTGGAGATGCAACCAAACCCAAATTGAAAGCCAAAAACTTATGTCGATCTTCACTAATTGGTTTGTTAAAACATCAGCAAGTTGAAGCTGAGATTTGACATAAGAAGTCTGAATAAAACCTTTTGAGATTTTGTCACGTACATAATGACAATTAATATTGATATGCATAGCTGCTTTGTTGTCACAATGTTAAGTAATAGGAAGAGGAATAGCTACTGACAAATTAGAAAAAAAAAAACCATGAATCCATACCACTTCACTAGTAGCTGAGGACATACATCTATACTCTGACTCAGAAAAAGATTTAGAAACTATAACCTTTTTGTCCAATAGGATATCCCGAAAGTACACATCTTTTAGATTTTGCCTCAAATTTATCTCTTGTATGTGTGCTTGGTTTGCCAAAAGAAGGACATCCAAAAATTCTTAGACTGTCATAATCATCTTTCTTATGAAAAAAGCATTTCAAAAGGAACTTTCCAATGCAATACAGAACTTGGAAGCCTGCTAATTAAATGAACTTGCCAATGTAGTGAGTACACATTCTCCCCAAAAAAATTTGGTAATCCAACATGTAACCTTAAAGATCTTACTGTGTCAATAATATGCTGATGCTTCCTCTCAACTCTTCTATTTTGTTGAGGATTTCCAAGAGCACTTCTTTGATATAAGATACCTTTCTAAGCAAAAAACTCTTGACAAATCCTTTGCATAAACTCCGACCCATTATCACTTTTGAAAACTTTAATAGCAACCCTAAATTATGTCTGAACATAAGCAACAAAGGACATAGTAAAGTCTTTACTCAATTAACCAAAATTTAGCTTGGATTGTTGACCAAATTGTCCCAAGAGATTAAAAAATCACACCAATTGTTGGATGAAATCTAGGGCATGTTTTCCAAGGACAAATTGGAACTTTTTAACAAGCTCCTGGTGGTGCCTACAGTATTTGAAAAATAAGAAAGTTCTTGACAACAATAATGAACATAAAACAAGTCCCCAAAGTAACTTGTGCAAATTTATCTACACCCCGATGACACCTGCCATCGCTCTAGAGATCCAAACTCCAGGGATGGGAGAAAGATGGAAAAGTGGGAACACCCAAATTTATCCTCCATGATCACGTTGGCTCCCCCATTCATTTCGACGGAGCATTTTATACATCGATAGTATGTGCTAATCTCCGAGGCCATTGCCTTTCACCAGGGAATTCTTGAGGCCATCCGACGTGGAATTTCTCATATCCAAATTGAGGGCGATAATTTGCAGCTGATCAATTGCATGCTCGATGAATGGCGCTGTCCGTGGGAGATTCAGTTGACGCGGTTTGACATCTACTTGCCCGTTTTCAATGTTGGAGTATGTCTCATATTTTCATATAGTGCAACTCTGTTGCAGACTACATTGTTGGATCGTTTCGTCGCATCTCTTCCGTCCCACTTGCAGTTGATTTGGGTCTTCGAAACCCATCCGTTGGGATGACCTAGAGAAGTCACTTATTTGTTACTTAGGCTCACTAATCTCTTTCTTTATTAAAAAACTTTACCGACCAATTTAAGAACACGAAATTTATCAAAAAAAGTAGGTCTCCCGTTTAAAAGAGAGAAAATAGTTATATGCACGTATCCCCTATCCTTCAAAACTCTCTCAATTAGAGTTTCTTACATTTTGTGACCTAGAGAAGTCATTTGAAGTCACTTATTTTTTTTGATCAAATGGTAACTAAGCTTTATTAATCAAATAGTAGAGTTTTGGCCTTGGAGGCCTACAATATCAGAGCTAACAAGAAAATCGAAACGACCAGGAAAAACATTATAAATATTAAGGGGAGAGTCGAGACTAAAAGCCCATTGAGCTAGTGCATCAGCAACTCGGTTGGCATTTCGCCTGACATGAGTAATCCAGAATTCCCGAGGTTTCATCAAGGATCTTCCAACATTGCTTCAGAAGATAGATATTAGGATGAGTGGATAAACTTCTTGAACGGACTAGCTAACAAGCGGAAATTGAATCAGATTCAAGGATAAGTTAAGTCATACCTAACTCAGCCGCTTGGCGTAATCCGTTGAGAATTGCCCAAATTTCATGTAATAACCGCAATTTCCGTCAAATGAATAAAGTTCATTTCTTAATATTTAATTGTTTTATTAAATAAAATAATCTCATAAAATTTCTGAAAGGCAAAGAGATTATAATATTCTTATAAACTAAATATTCGAGTTGATGAATTTATTAAAGACGGAACTTAATAAATTCATAATTAATGGAAATTCTTTTCGTAAAACCCGATCGTTTCGACGCACGTCTCAAATCGATTTGCATATGCGTCGGACCAATCATTAAGTGAATATATGCAGATTTTGAAAAAGATCCCACTCATTTCACTAGATTGCTTCATTAATGAAATAATCTCTACAAAATCCACTAACTTAAAATAAACTATTAGTTTATTACTTGTTAGTCAAAAATGATCATTAGGAGAATATCTACATTTATTTCCAAATCTCTACTCCATCTGCTATCATCATTTCTCTCTATTTAAAGGGAGATATGACTTGAGAGAGAGAGAGAGAGAGAAGATGCTCTCACAAACTCCTCTCTTCTAGCTTCTCTCCCACCTTAAAACTCCCTTTGTGTCTTCCACCACACCACCACTCCACCACACCACCATTGTCGGCCACCTCTTGCGCCGTCGTCCAGCCCGTGTCGCCGCCCCTCTCTTTCCCCTTTGTGTTGTGTTCTTGCTCCAAAAATCCAAAAAATTAAGGGTATAAATTCTAACTCTTTTCACACCATTTTAAGTTGTTTTTAGAATGTTTAAATCTTGATTTAAGATCTGATTTTTCTTCTTAAATTTCGGTATATAAAATCTATATAAATTTCATATTTCTTCCTTGATTCTTACATGCATGCATGTCTTGCTAGAGATTTTTGTCTTCTCCAAATCATGTAAAAAATATAATAAAATCCTACATCTTTTAAGGATGATTTTCACCTTTCATTTCTGATTTTTAATTTTATTTAAAATGATCCAAAGAAGCCCATTTTCTTGTTGAAAATTTATGAGTTATACTAGTAGATTCCATGGTAATTGCTTAAGACCTTTTGATCTTGCTTAAAAACTTCATGCATGTCACTTTTAACACTTTAAATAAACTTCTATGAAGTTTGTAATTTTTATGCTTTAATAAACTTAAGCTAGAAAGATTTTAAATGGAAAGTGTTTTTACATGTCTTAATAATGAAATTTTTATGAATAAAATCAACATGCATGTTTCATTTGAGTAAGAAATGAATTTTTGATGATGTTTAAAGAATAACTTAGTCTTATGAGTTCGTAATATGCTTTGATGATCATATAAGCTCTTGCATGCTACTTTAAATGAATTTTTACTAAGAAAAACCACCTTGCATGTAGACTTTATAATGTCTTTCTTTTAATCCATGATCAACTAGTTATTTATGTCTTACAAGGTTGCTAAAAAGGATATTTGAAAGTAGATCTTATTACATGTAATTTCCTAGCATTTTTAACATTTAAATGAATTTTTTATTTTCTTATTTATTTTATTATAACCGAATATATATAAATATAATTGCTAGACTTTTAAATAAATTATATGAACTTTACATGTAGAATTTATGGAGTTTTTAGAATAAATGTTATTTTTGCATGAGCTCTAAATTTACTAAGATGATGCTTTACCATACCTTTTAATAAAGAGAAATATAATCTTTAGCATAAGTTAGATAAAGTCTTTTAAATATGCATGTGAGATTAAAAAAGTATTTCTAGAAGTCATCTATACACATGCATGACCATCCTAGAATTTCTTTGAATAAATCATGATTTATATGAGAATTTTTAATAAACATAATTTTCAATAAAGAAGTCTTCTTAAAAATGATGCATGCAAACCATTTTTATAAACTATTTTAAATAAATATAAATAATTGTATATGAGTTAAAAAGATTTTTCCTTAGGCTATGTAAAGCCTTACATCCATGTTCTTAAACTATGTATTTTTATAAGTTACAAAATCCTTAATATGTGTCACCTAGAAAATAATAATAAAAAGAGTTATTATTATTTTACCCTTCTTCCTAACTAAATTATTTAACCAAATAATTTATTTTAACTCACCTAGAAGAGGAAAATAAGAGAAAGGTTGTCTTAAAATTAAAACAAGGATTTTAATAAGTGTTCGTTCTCATTCTTGCGGTTAAAGAGGTCGAGGTTCTCGAACGTCCTTAAATCATCCTAATTCCGAGTTAGTAACATCACCGAAGGAAATTCAAGGCAAGTGGACATTCTACTTGAACCTTTCGATAAATTCGATTTCCTTAACTTGTTCGATATTGGGAACACCTTACTTGCTAAATAAAAACTAACCTAGGAAATATCGATTGTTAGAAATAATGATCACTGTTAGCATCATTATTATTACTATTGTTAATAGAATTTTTGCTAGACTTGTTGTGTGGCCTTGCTTGTTTAAAAATCTCGTTTCGAGATTCATTATGAAAAATCGTAAGTAGCGTAATAAGGGGTGTGTGCTAGGCCCGACACCTCTATATAACATATTAAGTCGTATCGTGAAATGCCTATCTTCCTACGGCTTTAAGGATCATGATCTATTGTTCGCTCCTACTCGGAGGAGGGACGCGTGCACCCTAGCTAGGTGTCGGAACTCCGTTCCAATAAGTGGTACATCGGCCCATTCATGGCCCCCACACTCTTAGAAATCATTAAAGAATGTGAAAGTTTTTATCACGAAAGAGAGAAGTGCTAAGGCACCTTAAAAGAAACCAAAACCGGATCGGTCTCAAATGATCGATCCGGCTCTCGGTCCGCAATGGCGTGAGAGATTTTATAGAAACTTGTGTGTAATTAATGTTCCCAACATTTATTTTATTCTAAGAAGTCCTACAATCTCGTAGTTCATTCTTTCACTTTAAGAGTTATCTCATCTCGAGATTCACTCAATTCTGTTCTTAATAGCTCCACTTAAAGTATACACTTCTCGAAACACATCTCGAATACCTCGTAATAAGTTCGATACTTTACCAAACTACCTTAAGGATGTCCGTTCTCGCTTGCTTAGTCTCTTTAGACTAATTATGTTTTTCCACATCTTTGCCTGGCATTTCTCGCCTTTTGCGCCAGACACTAGGAAACATCCACCGAAGGTATAAAAGACGAAGACTACTCAAGTGAAGGAAGGAAGGTTGGGATTTGGGTTTTCTCCACGTTGGTTTTAAACAATGTTAATTTATATTCTGCTGCCTAATGACTCTTAAGTTTATGTTTTGTCAAGTTAAGTCTAAACCTTGTAATGGATACTTTTAAAGTCTCACATGTGAGCAACTCTCTTTTATATGTAATAACTTTATAATTCCGTATGTTTTATTTAATTTAATACCTTATAAAGCCTAGGGTGACTTTGGATGGTAAAATCCGAGGTCACTGGCGGTAACACCTATCGTTGTAAAATAGGGGTGTTACATTTCAGTTGTCAATGCTAGACAAGCACCACAAGAGAAGGTGAGCGCGTTCAAAACAAAACTAGCTTGCGTCCAAAACACACCGCCACCTACAACCAATCCCGGATTTCCTTTGGAGGCTCCATCAACATTTAATTTAACCCAACCCGACCGGTGGTGGTTCCCATTTTGGACTTGCAGCAACATCAACATGAATTGGAGTATGTAGCAACTGTACAGTTTTCAACTTACAGTGGTCATAGGCCTCAATTTGGCTCGTGACAAGAACACTCAAAGAGTTAATCGTGTCATGTCCATTGAAGACGAGATTGTTGCGACACTTCCAAGACATCCAAACCATATAAGCAAAGGTGGAGCACCAATTATCTTGCTTTAAAATATTAGAGCGGATCCATTCAATAGTACTACTAGCCGTAAGGAGAGTTTGTGATAAGTTGTTTCCCGATAACGCAAGCCAAACATCTTTAATCTGGAGACAGTCACGAAACAAATGCAACGTTGTCTCATGCTCGTTACAACGCGGACAACTGGATGATGAGGCCAAATTTCTTCTAATCTGGTTAGCTTTACAAAGATACAATCATTTGCAACTAAATAGACAAAATTACACACCCTTTGTTGACCGAAATGCGCCAAATTGCCTTCGATAAACCAGCAAGCTGATTTTTCGGTTGGTTATGCAGCAGATAAGACGTAGATTTAATGCTAAAAAGACCATTTGATCTCCCCTCCAATAAACAATATCAGGAGAGTCAGTCCAATCCAAAACTTGGATACTCAAGATCTTGTAGCAAATATCAATAGGTAGGTGTGCAGTGATAATGTCCCAACGCCAAGAGTTATGCAGCCTGAATTCAGCAACCGTAGCCCCAAGCAAATGATCTGGGATGACAGTATGAACCAAATCGATGAACGGAACTCCCATAAGCCAGCAATGGAACAAAAACAAAGTTGTGGATCCATTACCAATTGCAATACGGAGCCCTTTACACAGCAATTTTGAGCAATTAACAATACCCTTCCAAACTTGAGATGAACGGGAATGCCTTGCAAACATGTCAACATCTAAACGATCATGACAGTATTATGACGTAGAAGATGAGCCCAAAGAGCTTCAGGTTGTTGAAACAATCTCCAACCAAGCTTTGCGAGTGTTACCAAATTCGTGCCTCTCATTTCATGCAATCCTAGACCATCTTCATTCTTTGGAATAGCAATTCTATCCCAAGCAAGTAGATGGACTTTCCTCTTTTCTTGCATTGACCCCAAACAAAATCATGAACAATGTTATCAATGGCATCACAAACTCATTTTGGCAACGAGGTAGATTGCATGACATAGAGGGGAATACTCGGAAGAATAGAGTTTGCAAGAGTCACCCGGCCCGCCATAGAAAGTGTGCGAGCTTGCCAACCACGAAGCCGAGAACTAATTTTCTCCATGATGAACGAATATCTATCATTTGTTAACCGCCCACATGCCACC
Source organism: Fallopia convolvulus (assembly GCA_964016875.1). NCBI lineage: Eukaryota > Viridiplantae > Streptophyta > Magnoliopsida > Caryophyllales > Polygonaceae > Fallopia > Fallopia convolvulus. The sequence continues at coordinate 9,514,223 of OZ024725.1, forward strand.
GGCACGCCTAAATAAGCGTCGAAATTCGACTCAATGGGGATGTTTAGGACGTTATTGATTGCCGTTTTTATAGTTGGATTAACTAAATCTGAGAAAATCATGTTACTCTTGGAATAATTGACGTGTTGCCCCTAAATCTGACAAAATTCATTCAAGCATCTTTGAATAATAGCTGCTTGAGCCGGCTAAGCCTCGACAAAGAGAATAAGATCTCGAAAAAAAAAGAGGTGTGACAGTTGGATATATCCAATGGCAATCGACTTCCAATCACCCACCTTAACTACGCTTTGGATAATATGGGACATCCTCTACATGTATAAAACAAAGAGGTATGGGGAAAGAGGGTCCCCTTGACGAACCCCTCGAGACGCCTTAAATCCTGAAATGCAAGCTCTGTTCCAAAGAACATTAGTTGATCCCGAAGTTTGACATAGCATAATCACATCAATGAGATGAGCTGGGAGACCCGACAACACAAGAGTCGATTTAAGAATGTCCCATTGAACTCTGTCATATGCTTTGGCTAAATCAATTTTCAAAATCATCCATTTTGTGGCGAATGGAACACTTCTTCAACAATAACCACATTATCAACAATTTGACGACCCAGAATGAAACTGGCTTGGGACGATGAGATTAAGGACGACAAGATCGGTTTGAGCCTGTTAACAACCACTTTTGTGGCGAGTTTATAGACCACATTAAGCAATGAAATTGGCCTAAATTGAGAGGGAACTGTGGGATTCTCAACCTTGGCAAGCAACACCAACAAAGCATCTCCAAGCCTTTCTGGAAAAACCTGGTTGTTCAGCAAATTCAGAACGGTATTGGAAACTTGAGGTCCAACCGATTGCCAATTGTTCTGAAAAAACAGTCGGAAAACCGTTCGATCCCGGCAACCTTATAAGGGGACATCATGTGTAGCGCCTCAAACACTTCATTAGTAGAGAAAGGTGAATTTTTTATTTCGTTAAAACAACAGCTTCGATAGGCGGAAAAAATAGGACAGTCTGGAACAAGAACCAAGGTAGTAGGATCGACATTGTACAAAGCCGAAAAAAATCAACAACCAAACGGTGCAAAGCAGGTTCATCAGTAACCCACAAATCTTGATTGTCTTGGAGAGCTGTAATTTTATTCGAATGCCGACGAATGATGGTGGACAAGCGAAAAAAATCTCGTATTTTGATCACCCTTTAGAAGAAAAATATAGTATTTTAAGTCACTCACTATTTGTTAGTTGGCCTCTCTAATCTCTTTTCTAATAAAAATAAAAATAAAAATAAAAATAAACTTTACTCGTCAAATTACGAACACAAAATTTATCAAAAAGTAGGTCTCTCGTTAAAAAGAGAGAAAATGGCAGGCATCCCCTAAAATAGCTCTTTTATTCACCAGTACCCTCCGAAACTCTCTCACACATTTTTCTCACATTTGAAGCCCAAAAACCCTCCTCCGAGAATTTCAAAATGCCCCAATCACCCGCCGCCGTCCTCCACCGTATCAGCACCACCACTAACCATCACGCCACCACCTCCGCCGCATACCTCCACCGCCAAAACAAGCACCAGATCGCTTCTCCGGCCGCAATCTCCAATTTCGACATCCCCGACGGCGTCGCCCGCCACCACTCCTACACCGTCGGCCCCAGCCAGTGCTGCTCCGCCGTCGTCCAGGAGGTCGTCGCCCCCGTCCTCGCCGTCTGGTCCGTGGTCCGCCGCTTCGACAGCCCGCAGTCGTACAAGCACTTCGTCAAGAGCTGCGATCTCCTCGGCGGCGCCGGCGAACTCTCCGTCGGCTGCCTCCGCCGCGTCCACGTCATCTCCGGCCTCCCCGCCGCCACGAGCACCGAGCGTCTCGAGATTCTCGACGACGATCGTCACGTCCTCAGCTTCAGCGTCGTCGGCGGGGACCACCGCCTCTCTAATTACCGATCTGTGACCACGCTTCACCCCGCCGGCGATCGGACGGTGGTGGTGGAGTCGTACGTGGTGGACACTCCGGCCGGTAACACCAAGGAGGAGACGTGCGTGTTTGTTGATACGATCGTCAAGTGTAACTTGCAATCTTTGGCTCAGATCGCCGAGAATTTGGCAAGACGAGGGGAGATCTGAATCAATCCGGCCTGCGTAATTAATTTTACAGAGTATCTGTTTTTCCTCTTTCTATTCTGCACCAGTATCTGTCCTGTCACGAAAGGGAAAACGCGCCGTTTTGCGATTTGAAGAACGGGATCGATGCGTTTCAAACGAATTGAAATCCACGCATCATTTTTTTTATTTGTTTGTTTCTGAACTTATTGCTATTAGAATTGAATTAGCTAGCATTGTGTTTGAAGTGATTTGAATGTGCAAACTGATCGACAATGTATGAAATCAAATTTGAATATTTTGTTCTAATTCAAATCATTCTAGCTAGCTAGCCCAGTTATACGTAGATTAGCATTAACCACATCACAACAACATGTTTGCTATACATGTCATGACAAATATCAATTGATAACAAGCTTATTTTTCTTGTACTGTATTTGATAAGTTGATATATATATATATATATATGGTCTAAAATGATCGTACACTTTAGGGATTTAATTCCATATGTATACATAATACATTTGGTATCATCACGTGCATCGTGTGAAGTGATTAGCTCCATCAAAATCATTAGGCCAGGGTGGTTGTATTTGATCTATCCAGTTGTTTGTTACTTTATATCAGTTTATGCGTGAGATTAGGGCATTCAAATTGAATGACCTAGAAGTGGTGCCCAACTTGCAAAGACGAATTAATGAATTTACTAATTTGCATAATTAGCTGTTAGCTAGGTTTGTTGAGATGATAAAATATAAGGTAAATAAAAATGAAAATGGAGAAACCAGCTGGATGGGGTTGTTTTGTTGCCCCAGAAAAGAGATGCAGCATTTTTTGCAAGTTGCAGTAGTCCTGGTACAACGTACTCTTATTTTTATATTAATATTGATATTAAAATTACTCTTTTGTTTATTTATATTTGGTCAATTGAATTGCTGTGATGTCGTACGTCACTTCCATTTTTTAATATTAAAATTACTCTTTTGTTTATTTATATTTGGTCAATTGAATTGCTGTGATGTCGTACGTCACTTCCATGGAAATGAAAGTAGAGAGAGAGAGGAGGGGGGGGGGGGGGATGTGGGTGCAAGTTGCAGGGTATTCATCGACTTGTAGCTTGCAACTTGCATGGAGGTTGTTGGGTGCAATGCAAGTTGCAAATGGAGAAAGACTTATTATTAGACTGAGGGAGAGAGAGAGGAGGAAGATAGGTTAACGACTTTAAATTATATATCCCGTGGGCCGTGGCGTGCATGTATAGCTTTTTTTAAATTCCTTTAATCTTTCTTTTTTTGGTAACTGTTTTTAAATCACAGTTTTGCATATTTTAATAAGAAAAGAAATTAGAGTGACCATTAACAAGTTAGAAATCGTCGTAGAGCATTCTGACGAAGTAGGGTAAGGAAATCTGGATCAGCTGCAAGCGGGATAGAGGAGGCATATCTGAAGGATCCAGCGATGAAGTCCGACACAGAATTGCAGTTCCGAAACACAAGAGAGATACTCCAATCTTGGAACCGGGCAAGCAAGCAATGGATGTCCGAACACAACAACTCAATCTCCCACGGGCAACGCCAGTCACCGAGCAAGGCCTTGACGTGCTGCAAGTTATCGCCTTCAATTTGGATCCGGGGAATACCACGTCTGGTGGCCTCGAGAAGTCACTGGCGCAAGGTGATGGCCTTGGAGATCAAAACAGACTGTCGATCAATCAGTCCTTCGTCAAAATGGATGGGGGAGCCACCTAAGTCCCTGAGGATGAATCCGAAAGAAGTCACGTCATCTACATTCACTGCACCGTCAAAATTTAATTTAATATAGTACCTCTTGGGTTCTACCCACTTCCCACACTTTCTCCATACTCCGCCCTCAACCATGTAAGTGCGGAGCCGGGGGAGTCAGCAACACTTGCAATTTTCATTCTTTAATCTGGTTTCGGGTAAATTCAGTGATGTTGTCGGCATTGGCCAAGTTTGTTCTATTGTTGCTATCGAAGATTCTCTTGTTTCTAGCGAACCATAGGCTCCACCATGTATTAATGCAGAGTTCCATTTCCTCTTTTTTTATCATTTTCTTAATTTTCTCCAAGACCTGATGTGGTTTTTTGTCATCCGGGGATACTTGGTCAGTTATCCACCAAAGTTTTGGGTTTATGGAATTAAGGGTTACCCTTGTAAGGGGGCATGAAATTAAAATGTGGTTTGTGTCTTCAACCTAGTTGTTACACGCTTCACAACCTTGTGGTATCGAAATATGGTTGGTCGCAAGCCTTGTTTTAGTCAGTAGGCCGTTTCAAGCCACTTTCCATAGGAAATTCTTCATTATGGAAGGTATGTTTAGCTGGTTAGTCCATTCTAAATTAATCTTAGGTTCACCTTATGTGTTAGGCCGAACGGAAATTAGTTGATCTCGAAGAGAAATAACTCAGATCCGAAAGTGAAGAAAACTACGAAATTGTAGAATCTTTATGTGGATCTTTCGGGACGGAAACTAGTAGATATCGAGATGAGATAACTCTTAAACCGAAAGGAAGAACTACGAGATTGTAGAACTTCTTAGAGCAGAAAGTATGTTGGGAACGTTATTAATTCATACAAGTTTTTAAAACCTCCCGCGCCCTTGTCGGACCGCAACCAACCATATCTTGTTCGGTGCTCCAGATAGGGGAGGTGGCCCGAAGGTGCTTAAGTACCTGTCCACCTTAGACAAGCCCGAATAAGCATTCAGATTGGAAATACTATCTTTTCAAGAACCGGGAGCCGGGTGGTCTTCCACGTTGTACTATATATTTAGACCCGGTTTGTTCTTTTAATTGTGCTTTTGCACTTAGTTTGTATTGTGATGAAAACTTTCACTTATGTTAACTTATTTTAAGAGTGTGGGGGGGCAGAATAAGCCCGGGTCCACTTAAGGGAACGAAGTTCCGGCACCTAGCTAGGGTGCGCACCTCCCTCCTCTGAACAGGAGTAGATAGTGGATCATGATCCTTAAAGTCGTGGAATTTAGACCTGGTGTCATATGACTTAGTAGCTTATATAGAGGTCGACGGTTAGTCCCGCACCCCTTACTATTTAATCCATACCGATCTCGAAAAGAGATCTTAAACAAGCAAAGTTAGAAACAAGACTAGCGTAATACTCCTATCGAATATTAAATAGCGTAATAACGATAACAATTGGGTATATTATATCTAACAATCGATATTCCTAGGTTCGTTTTTTTATTAGCAAGCAAGTTGTTCTTAACATCGAGAAATTTCATGAAATGAAATAACGAGGCTTCAAGGAGAAATTCCACTTGCCTTAGCTTTCACGAGCGTTTTCGAACGAATGAACAATAATTGATGCCTTAGTCGCAACGGATACTTGACCTAGCAATACGATAGATACGAGCGAACTTTAATAAAAATTTCTTTAATTCTTCTAAAGTTTTAATTGTCTCTTATATTCCTTTTATTAGAGAACTCATAAACTAAATTATTATAATAATAATTTAGGTGGAGGTGAAAATAATAATATTCTTTATTATTATTTCTTGTTTGTAATATCCCAAGTATTCTTTATTAAATCTTTATTTTATATTAAGTATATAAAATTTTGAAAATCAAGACATCACCCCATTTTTTGACTTACTATTAAAATTACTATAATAACTTATGGGTAAAAATCATTAAAAGACCCATTCATTAAATTAATTCTCTAAAATTAGAACACAATTCTTAATATATTGGTAAGTCTTATATAATGACATGCAAGGTGATAATATTAAGTAAAGTCTACAAAAAAAATTATCTACATGATTTAAGTCCATTTTTATTCTTAATAAATTACCTTACTCAAAGTTCATAAGAGGTCCTTTTTTTATTTTGCATGTAAATACTTTAATTCATTTATTTAACCCCATTCTTATCTTTATTAAAGAGTTTGGTTCAAATGAAACAAACTCTTATCCTAAAACGTGAAACGAATGCACTTTTCCTAGTTAGTAGTGCACTTTTCATACAAAAGTGCATTGAAAAATACAAAAAGTGCACTACGAAAAAGTGCACTACAAAAAATATGAACAGTGCACTAAAAAGTACGAAAAGTACAAATGCGAAAAAGTGCACTCTGATGTAGGAAAAGTGCACTATTAACTACAAAAAGTGCATTCGTTTCAGGATAAGAGCTTGTTTTATTTGAACCAAACTCCTTTATTAAATACCTTATATAAAGTATTTTATTAATATTATTTCAAAGCTTATAATAGGATTTAAAAGACATGCACGTACATTTTTTAATAGGGTTATTTTTAATAACTCTTTTTATCTTACTCTATTTCGTTAATCATTAAAAAAAATTACAACCAAGTTAATATATTTTTAAATCAGAATCTTCATGCTTAAAAGTCATTTATTTTATTCTTATAATTTATTGAAATTTATTTAATATCTTGCCAAATTTATTTCCTTTTTATAACTTCACATGCATGTTAGTTTTATTCATTTTAATTAAATAAATATCATATAAAGGTGGAAAAAATATTTTATAAATAGTAATAGGTAAAATATAATTTGAAAAATTATATCGAGCGAAAAAGAGAGCGGAATGGGCACGGATTTCGAGACGGAACGGATTGAGCTTGCTTCTTCTTAAAACAAGAAAATTTTGATTTAATTTATTGGGTATATGGGCCTAAATTTTTAGCCCAAAACTTAGACAAAAAATACCCAAAATAGTAAGGCCCACATCTCCCTTTCTATTTTCTATCTTCTTCTTTCACGTGAAAAAGAAAGAAAAATCAGAACCAGAGAATAGGACAACGACGACGGACTTGCGAGCACAATAGTGGTGGTCGGTGGTGGCGGAAGCTCCGTCAATTGGGGAAGAACATGAAGTAAGGAGATATAAGGATTAATGTTCTTAAATAGGTAGACAAGTTATTATGGCATAGCAGATATGAGTGTGTGTGATTATGGGAAGGATGCAAGAGGTCTCGGGTTTGAGTCTCGGCCATTCTTTGTATTTATATTTGCTTTGTAAATTAATAATAAAATTAAATCCAAAATTTTATTAATTATTGCTTAAATTTTATTTTTCATTTTGATAACCTTTATACACATTTTTATAATTTATTAAGAAAATTATAAAAATATTTAAGCCCTCTTTTTAAGAGAAAAAATATTTAAATAGATACCCGACTTGCATAATATCTTTAATTAAATTCTTAATTTTCATCATAGTAAACTTTTATGACCTTTTATTATGTAGTATGAAATTATAAAGATTATTAACTTCTCTATTTTAGAAAAAAAAAATATTGGAATAAATACCCGTTTTATTATCTTTAGAATTTGGCGGATATTACACCAACCACAAGTTTTGAGTTAAGGGGACCATTACTGGTCTAATTGTCTTTCCATAAACAAATGGTTTTGTCATCCCCCACTTGCCATATGAGCCCCTTAATGATCATGTCTCGTAGGCCAAATAGCTTGGACCACTGCCATGATGTGTTCAGTTTTTTCTTATAGCTCAGGATACTTTCCGTTTTGAGGTATTTTTCAGTCATTATTTTGACCCAGAGATTGTTTGGTTCTGCTAGGATTTTCCAAAGTAGCGTTATTCCAATGCTTGGTTCATTTCGGTCGCCTTGACGATTCCCAACCCCCCGTGAGCGGAGGTCGACATATGAAATTCCAGCTTATGAGTGGTTTGCAGTTGTTTTCCTTATTCCAAAAGAAATTCTTGTTAATATGATCTAGTTCTTTCAGGGTTGAATGTGACAGCAAAAATTATTGCATAATATAGTTTGGTTGTGCTGAGAGGTTTGCTTTGACTAGGGGTTTTCACCCCTCCTGAGACAGGACATTAGCTTTCCATTTTGATAATTGGGATCTAGTACGTAGAACTAGGGGTTTAAAGGTGTTTTGTTTTACTCTCCCGTTAACTATCGGACATCCTAGATATTTTTCCAAACTATTGTCCAGAGCAACTGTGTTTGCTATTTGGAGAATTTGTTTTAGGTGATCCTTTGTGTTATTGTTTGTGTTTTTGGTAACTTGGAAGGCAGATTTGTGGACATTGACTTTCTAGCCAGAGATTTGACAGTATTCGTTTATAGTATCCTTAATATTTTTGCAGGCACGGCCATTGGCTTTTGCAAAGATGATGATATCATCTGTGAAGGCCAAGAAAGGGATTTTTGTTCCATTTCTCGAGATTTCGATCCTGATGCCACTCTTTAGGTTGGTGCTCACAAGGTGGAGTTGTCTTGCCAGAATCTCGGCGGCCAAAATGAATAAGTATGGAGATAGGGGGTCCCCCTGCCTAAGGCCCCGTTGGGGGTAGAACTGTTTTGTTGGTCCGTTGTTGATAAGGACAGAGAAGGAGACAGTTTCAACACATTCTCAGATCCATCTCACAAATTTATCGTGAAATTCGAATTTGTGTAGGATAGCGGTCAAGACTTCGCAACTGATCCGATCATAGGATTTTTCCCTATTTAGTTTGAATGCAATCCAACCCTTACGCCCACGTTTGCTGCGGAAGGAGTGGAAAATTTCATGTGCAATGAGTGTGTTATTGTGGATACTCCAGTTTTGGACAAATGCCCCTTGCATCGGGTGGATGAGTTTGTTTAAGACGTTTTTTAGGTGTTTTGTTAGAATCTCTGAGATTACTCTATAGATGATATTGCATAGGTTGATAGGACTATTCCCAAGACAGTGGAAGTAAAACAGAAATACACAGGCAATCAAGCAGGATGGGACACAGTTTCCTTATAGAGGAACCCCACTACAACCAACTAGTTGTATGGGTAAACTTCTACCTTCGCTTGGGGGATTTTGAATGACTTCTTTCTTTTATTGATAGTTTCCTAAGCTACTACAAGGCAAAGTTCAAATTTCTCTGTTCCCTAACAGTCACCAAACTTTGGGACACTACTACATAAATGGGGTGCGTATACCATTTTTTTTATAGAAAAGGATAATGATGTCCGCTTTTTAGGTAGGTTTTTAGTGTCTAAATAGATTAGATTGAGTATGTTTTCGTACTAGAGTTTTATGTTTTTGAGTCTTTTTGCTTTAGTTTTCGTATTTCCTTGAGATTCGAAAGCTACACACCTTTTGTGTCGTTTTGTAGGTGTTTTGGAGCTTAAAAGAAGAGTTTGGAGCACTTTTGAGGAAAAGAGCAAAACCGGTGTAAGATAGCACTCAAAAATGAAGTGAAAGTCGAAGAAAAGCGCTCAAGTAAATTCAATGAAGATCACGTTTGAGCTTAGAAAGAGATAGAGAATTTCGTTACAAGAACATAAGAAAAAGAATCGAGTCAAACAGAGTTGTAACGAATTTGTTACGCAAGTTTTACTCAAGGCTGTTTGTAGTGCCTATCAGGGTCGTGCTCGACCCAACCAGAGAACAAGCTCTCAGGACCGACCCTATGAGGGTCGTGCACGATCCATTTGGGTCGTGTGAGGCACCGACTTTCTCCCTATTCCGAGATCTTTATGAGATATTCTATCTTTTTATTTTAGGAAGGTTGTTTTATCTTGTTTAGTTAGTTTAGGGCTTCTTTTCCTCTATAAAAGGAGGTTAAACCCTTTAGTTTGGGGTTCCGGTTTGAGTTCGATTTATTTTCTGCTCTTTGGCATTGGAGGAAGACTTGATGAACAAGTTGGAGACTTTTTGTAAGACTTCTTTTAGTTTAATCTTAATTTCGGTTTGGATTAATGATGTCTTCTTCTCTCTTTGATATGAGTGAGTAGTTTTCTTAGATTCTAGGGTTGGGTGAAAACCCAACACAATCATGCATGTTTAAAACGTGAATTCATAATTTGAATGCTTGATGATCATATCTATTTATCTTGTGCTAAATTCCTTTGCGACAGTTGAGGCTTGGCTTACAATTAACCTAAAAGCGAAAGTGTAAAGTTGATTATTTTGATTAGTTCTAATAGGATTATTTGCGAAAGTTGATATTCCTAGGTTGAAGGATAGATAGAAAGTTGTTTGATTTGCGAAGTTGATTGAATAACTTGAATTGTTTGCGAAAGTTGGCTCTTCTATGATCTAGATTGCATGATAATTGTGAGTTCTAGTTGGAAGCATGTATGATTGTTGTTGTGGTAGACCTAGCCTTGGAATTCGTCCTTTATATTGATTAAAACTCATGTCTTTACTTCGATTTCGACCCATAAAGTCGTGCTCGAACCCTTGCTTGCTTTTGTGTGCTCGTTCGTGTGTTTGTGTGTTCAGGACCGACCCTCATATGGTCGTGCACGACCCCCTTCGGTTCGGTCCTGGCGTTGTTCGCTTGTTATTTCTTGCTTTTCGTAGTTTATCAACTAATCTTTAGCACTATTCTCATTCCCGTGGACGAACCTGACTTCGCTGTACTCAGCGGGGTCTTGAATATAAATTTATTTGTTCAAGAAACACTTCAATAGATACCACTTTTCGAAGTGGTATAAATTGAGTTGATATCCACCCCTCACATACCAGTTTTACAAAGTGTGGTATCTATAGAAGCTCAGATACCAGTTTTCTAGGTCTGGTATCCGAGAGACCACGCATACCAGTTTTATAAATAAAACCGGTATGCACGTCTATTTTTTATATATAAAACTATAACTCTCGGATACCAGTTTTTAAAAAAAATTGGTATCCTTAATAGGCCTGTAGATACCAACGTTTTCAAAAAACTGGTATCCTTGTATAGACTCTTGCATACCACAATTTTAAAAAACCAATATCCGTCTATTTTTTAGAAAAAAAATTTAAAATCTTAGACATTAGTTTTTTATTAAGCCGATATTCATTTGTTCTTGAGGATCGCAATGCAGCTTTTAATTATTATTTCTAGTTCAGTAATTTGAAATAAACAGTGTGTGGAATACATATATTACATAAAAAAGACTGATATTGAGTTAGTGAATGGTCAAGCATTGTTTTAAGCCATTAATTATAACCCCTGGCCAAAATTAATCTGGCAAATCATATTATCTCCCTTTGGGTTTCTTAAAGTAATTCAATGAATTCAGGAACACGACACTAAATCCTAAAAATCTATTTATTAATTATTTTAGATAGTTTTCTAACACTTCAATATCAAGAGCCAAGCCAAAGCAAACAAGTTATTGCGCATGCAAACATTCTTAAACTTTAACACAATGATTCAATCAAAATCCATAACTTAAATGAGAAGCATATAGCAAATGGATTTTGGAAACAAAAGAAATTGCAGGTTGCAACCCAACTTGTTGATAAATTCCTTTGATAGGAGCAGATGGGACGGATAAAATGTCGTTAAAAACAATGATTGATTAGTGCTAATGGATCGAGATGGACCACACATACACAACCAACAACTGATTCCCAAAACACACACGAAAATAAAATAGCAAAAGCACAACAAGAGCATGTGCATCAGAACCCATAAAACTGCTCAATTTCTTAATTTTCAAAAGAGATTTATTTGACTTACAATAGGTCAGGGAGAGGGCAAGAGATCCGAGACGGAGAGGGCGGTGAAGGTGTGGTGGTCGGCGAACGGAAAGAACAAGCAAAGCAAGTACTAGGACACTAATGCTTTTGTACTAGTGGGAACACTAATGAACTCTCTCAACCTAAGTACTAGGACAACATATCAACTAAAAAAAGGAACTCAAACCTTACACTTCTAAGCTCGTATCGTTACTCAGTTTCCTGTCACCTGGGAACACTAGCTTCACCGTTGTCGAGATCATACACTCGCCGTTGGGAACTTCTCTTGGTTGCTTCGTTCTAGACTTGGATCCTTTTTTGATTGCTTGAGGCTTTTGTGAGAAGTGTCTTGCGAGTAGACTATTCATTGGCTTATATATACTCTTGATGCTTGGGGATCAATCTTCATTTTGCACTTATCCGAAATGTCCTTGTCTTGCTAGCCAAGTATGACTTTCTTCACATGTGATTCTATCTGAATTTGTCAACTCTTCAAGCTCATTAGATCATTGGATCAAATGACTCAATGTGAGGAACAGACTCCACCTCTGCTTTGTCTGGAATAGGCTTCCGTGTTTCACGATGAGTTGTCTTGTCTTCACATGTGAGTTCCCATTTCTTGGAAACTTGTCTCTCTTGAGCTTCCTTGATGGGAACTGTTTCTTTCATTTAGTCTTGTCATTGTTTCATTCTTGAGTTTCCTTAAGAGAACCTATTCAACCTCAAGTACCCTTGAAATATTGGACACAACACATTAGTTCTCATATGGTGTTTGTCATTATCAAACTTAGTGGATTTGATCGTTGATTCGATGTTGTGGAACATGAATTTCCAAATCCGTCCCAACAATTTCCCCCTTTTTGATGATGACAATCCCATTTTAAAAAAATAAGTTTTTCAATGCATGAGAGATTATGAGATGCTTCTAAGTTCCTAAGTGCAATGAATGTGAGTGATAAGTTTCTCATGCAAGACCACTTTTATGCTCAATTTAGTTCTTACTTAGCATTTTTAGCGGCCAGTTCCCCCTTAGCAAAAGCATTTCTAAGATAAATTCAAACAACGCATCTATCATATTTAGTCCTTCCCCATTTTGGCATCATCGAAAAGTGAAAAGCAATAAGGAGAAAAAAAAGAGAACACGCATTCATACTAAATTACCATGTATTACTTGGACGAAAATTTGTACAAAATGGAACTTAGAGATACATTTTGTAAGGAGAGAGGGGGTAAGGTAACTGGAGGGGTAAGATTATGAGGCTCTCGGCTTGATATGATCCCAAATTTTGACAAGGACCTCCAGCATCCGTTCACAGGTGATGGAGAGATGGTGAAGCACCTGGTTGTTGCCAAGAGATGCTTCACCCACTGGAAGAGTTCTTCTCTGTTGGTCCGCTAGTGCCTCGGAATGGCGCAATTTTTTAATTGAATCACAGTCAAGTCCAGTTCTTGACCGAGTTCCACTTCTTCCCTTGAAGTGTCGTAGATCCCTTCCTTGAGAAGGAGCATCTTTAGAGGCATAGGGAAGAGAGTGGGTAGGCATACTTAAGCATATATCCATGTGCCTAAGTATGATCATGGGCAGGTTGATGGGCTTTTTTGGAGGAAGAAGTAGAGGAGAATGGCATCCTTAATGTTGAGTTGATTCCTCTTCTCTTGCCTTGAGATGACAACCTTGATGATAAACTGGTGAGCCAAATTTGCCTGAAGGGAAGTCCAGGCCTTTCATAAGAACGTTCAAGAGATGATGAATGTTGGTCATGTTGAAGAGATACTTATCACCTTTGATGGTGAGGGTTCCCTACGTTCAATCCTTTTTGACTTCGAAGGAGGTGTAGAAAAGCCGAATCTGGTCAGGTTCCACGATGGCCGGTTTGTCGCAAACTTGTCCCCATCCATGGGCCTTGATGAGCTCCCAAAGCTCACCAAGCACGTTGTCAAAGGATGTGGAGAGGACAAGGGGAGTAATGAGCTTACGTTCCCTAGAGATGGAGGCCTTCGGTGCCTCTGTTCCCTTGTCCTTGGCATCCTCAATCCTGGGCTTCTTGTTGCCTTGCTTCCCCTTAACGGTTCTCTTTTTCTTTGCCAAGGAAGGGTTGTTCTCAACCATCAGGAGGGGGTTCCCTTTTCCTTTGAGAGTTGTCAGAGGTGTGTGAGACGATGAGTTGGTTGTCGATAGATGGGAACTGGGTAGTCTGGCATTCCTTAGCCTCAATATCCAAACTGGCCTAATGTTTAACGGCGAGATCAATCGCGTCTAGTACTTCAATCGCATCGTTGCCACCGAAGTTCCCATCATCTTCAGAGACCTCTTCCATTGCCTCATCATCGTTGTCCTTGGTGCTCAGTTCCTCACCAACAGTTTCTTCAACCTTTTCTAAACCCTCGACCCCTTCTTCTTCTTCATCTCCAACCCCAATTTACCTTGGCCTTTTCTTGGAGGCCTTAGGTGGTGTGATAAATGGTAGTGTTGAGCGTGGCCTTGATCTCAGCGAGCCGGGTATTCTCCTCGGCGATGCCCATGATGATGGGACCAGGAGTAAGCTTCTTCTTTCTAGACACCTAGGCGATGTGCAGATCATCTTCAAAGTCGTCAGCCAAGGTGACAACGACCTTGGCCTTGGGGGGAGAAGAGGTGAGAACTCCCTTGTTTGGAGAGCTGGGAGGCGTTGGTTCTTTGGTGGAAGGAGGAGGGAGTGATTTTTCTTTGGGAGAAGGGGGAGGTGTATTTTGTTTGGAGGAGGTGGTGGTTTTGTCGATGGGGTCAGCGTTCCCATAGGTTGGAGGAGGAAGATTGATGAATGTAGATGGTGGACCTTTGGGATTGGAGTTCTCTGAAGTGATTGAAGGGTTAGAGGAGGGTGGAGGGTCTCTGGAATGGGTGTTTATAGAGACATAAGGTGGAAGAGATGAGGTTAGAGAAGATGTTCGAGTGGGGGATTGAGAAGAGGGTGGTGGTGGAGGTGGTTTTGGAGTGTATTTGAGTGGAGAAGTGAAAGTTGGTGGAGGATGGAGATAAGGAGAAAGATTTGAGTTAGGTCGAGTGGATCCCATGAATGCATCAAGGGAGAAAAGAGATGGCTTCTTCTTCTTCTTTGGAGATTTAGAAGAAGAAGCAGTTTTGGATTTTGAGATTTTGGGTGGATCAGGACCAAAGTTGTCAACAATGGTGGTATGGAAAGATGGAGGTTGAGAGGAGAATGAGAGAGCGCTGCTAGAAGAGATGGTGGCACAACCCTAGGAGGGGGAGGAGGTTGGCCTAGGATTTCGTACTCTAGGAAGGAAGGTTCAACAAGAGGGTCTACTTGGCGGTGAATATGAGGCTTGACATAGTCATGGAGGAGCTTATACAAAAGTTGTTGTTCCTTTGGCTCGATGTAGTCATCAGCCTTTTTTAGCATAGCTTTGAAGAGAGATCTTGGTTTGTAGTTGATCCATTCACGGATCCAAGCATCTGGGCAAGTGGGTGCCATTTGAAAGAGATTTGGCTTTGTTGCTTGTTTGGGGAAGAAAGGGAGGTTTCAGAGAATTAGGGTTGCAGAGAAGCGAACGGGGAAGAAGATCCCAAAAATGGCAAGGCAAGCTTAAGAGAGGTTTGGGAAGAATGGCAGAAAGGTAAAAAGGTCACTCCCAATTCAAAAATGTGCCAATGACAACGTTGTACCTTTTCATCTTCTTCTGTAAGTTTTGGGACATGTGTCAACATTTCCCATGGCAATCCAATCGATGTGCAAATCGCTTGGCTCTTAGCGTTTTTTCGTTGTTAAGAGATCTGATACATTTCTCGTTTCCCGAGCATCTCTTCCTCTATCTTCATCGTTTCAAATTCCAGTACAAAGTTCCCTTGTGAAGTGATCAAACTCGAAGCATGTTCCCATTATCTTCTTAAAAGGAGTAAGTTTGGAGAGTGGTTTGTGGAACTCATATCCAAATTTTACGTGGAACTAGGGAACACAAAGGGAACCAGACAATTGCAACTCGGTAAAGGGATAAACAAGGGGGTTCATGAGAAGAGTTTGTCTGATTCACATCTAAGGGTTGGTTTTATGATCAACCATCATTGTGGCTTGTAATGAGGGTGATGGGAACTCGGGTTGATCATTTTAGGCCAAAAGAAACAAAGTTCCACATGGTATAAAGTAAGTCATAGATTAACATTATCACGCAAGTTCCTAGAGTTACCTATTATGTAATTCAACTTATACTAGTGAAGGAATCGAGGGAATAACAAACCGAGACTTGTTTAATTTAGAGTTATCATCCCTAGAAGCATTTGAAGGTGCTCATAGGGCCGTCTGTCTAAAGCTTTAGTGAGAACGTCTGCAATTTGCTCTTCAGTTCTACAGTGTTCCATAGATATGTTCACATGCTTATTCACATGCTTAACGTTATCACGCAAGAAATGATACCTAATGTCTATATGCTTAGTACGACAATGATGCATAAGATTTTTACAAATGTTAATGGCACTAGTATTATCACAACGTATGGGAACTGGGCCAAAAGACATACCATAATCCTGAAGTTGATACTTAAGCCATAGAACTTGGGAACAGCACAAGGTGGTTGCCACATACTCTGCTTCAATAGTTGAGAGTGGCACTGAGTTTTGCTTCTTTGATCCCCATGAGACAAGAAATGAGTCTAGGAACTAGGTCATTCCCGAATGCTCTTCCTATCAATTAGATGCCCAACAAAGTTTGCATTTGAGTAGGCCACTAGTTTAAGGGAACTGTTCCTTGGATACCATTTGCACAAGTTGTCCTTTCCTTTGAGATACCTAGAAATCCTCTCACCTATTTCAGGTGTGATTCTTTAGGGTTAGCTTGAAAATGTGCGCATAGCCACACATAGAACATGATATCTGGTCTACTAGCTGTCAAGTAGAGAAGGGATCCAATGATATATTGTTTCTGAAGACCCACCGAGTTCTTATGACATTCTTGTTCTTGGGATGAGGAACAAGTTTCCATAGTTTGTTCATTTCAAACTGGTGAAGTTCCTCTTGCACTGCTTGAATCCAATCAGGATCCTTTAAGGCTTCCTTGATGTTTTTGGATTTCGCCATTGAGACAAAGCATTGAAGGCGCAGAAGTTGTGGAGAGAAGAACGAGTTTGCACACCTTTCTCATATGGAGTGATGATGTTGTCGATAGGATGATCTTTCATTTGATGGTAATTTCTTGTCTGAATGTTGGTGAGATCAGTTTCCATCCTTGAGTCTTCTTCATAGTGATCATGTTGGTGTTCCCACTCAAATGAAGAGTCATTTCTCATCTGGTCATTCTAGATCTCTTCAATGTTCTCTTTGTGTTTCCCCTGAGTACTAGACTCTGGTATGTTTTTATCTTGGGAACAAGGGAGTTGAATTGGAAAGCGTTTTGAGGCTCTTCCGTGGTCATAGGAACTATGGGGGACTTGTCCTCGCGCTAGGGAGTTTCAATCACCTCTTTTGCAAGCACGAGAGGTTTTAGATTGCACATCAAGGGAACTTTGGTTATCAGGCAGACGACAAAATGTTCAAGGTCCAAATTATGGCATTCAATACGCAAATCATGATGAAGATCCCCAAAACTACCATCAGGCAAGCATGTACGCGGCCATGGATCATGGTGGCACACCATGACGAAGTGTTCTACGGAGCCGGGTACCCAAATGCGTCGAGCGGTGGGTTCGATCCCGAGATGCCTCCATGGTTTACCGCAACAATGGGTAAACCCATATTTAATAGGGTTTACTCGGGCTTGACGACGAATGCCACATTTTGCGTAGCTGTTGTGAGGTTAGACCAGGCGGCAACTTGGTATGCAATGATGCATCCTAGAATGGTATAGAAGAAGCCGTGGGAATAAGCGTTACAATTGTGATCAATTTCTCTTTCTAACCATGTGTCAAAAGTAGTGTTTCGCCTGATTAAAATCCAACGAAATATGAAATATGTTGGGTTTTAACTTGACTAATTTATATTATATACCACAAAATCTATTTGACCCATTCAATTATATAATATATTTATTTTAATATTTTTTTAAAAAATTAAATTTATTGCAATACATTTAAATTAAAATTAGGTTTTAACTTGGTAAATGCAAAAAATATTTTATTAGAAAAAATATATTCTTATATTTTAATGAAAATGTACAATTTAGAGCATGGACCAAACAACTTTAAGAGTTTGCCTAGAATAGTTTTTTTAGGACAATAATCGAAAAATAAAAAAAAATCTTGGATATCCAAAAGAAATTTCCCATAAATTGCGTAATTTTTATTTTTTTTAAATTTAAATTTTATTTTAGGAAAAGCTATCGAACACAAAGCCACAAAAAGTGGTATCTAGCGATTAGCGAACGATGTCGACCGCGTTTGGTTCAACGCGCATAGCGCAACCCATACAATATCCAATATCCAATCCGAAATTTCGAATCTTACGATTGCGAAGATCGAGAGGATTCGGGATTGAAGACGTCGTTGTTTCAGACCAACCCGAATCGGCGAATTCCATCTCTCACTCTCTGGGTTCTTTCCTCTTTATTTTCTTTGGTGCTACAGGCTACAGCCCACAGTAAGAGAGAATAGTTCAGCTACTCAGAGTGAGAGGGAGAGATCGAGAGTAACTATGGATCAAATACTGAACAAGGTTGGATCGTATTGGATAGGTAAAAAGGCCAACAAGGAGCTCAATTCCGTCGGAGACGACATCAGTGTGAGTCCGTTGTCTTCCAAATTCTTATCGCCTTTCCTTTTCCTGAATTTTTCTTTTTTGATATAACTTTGCCGATTGTAATTCAATATTGGATTTAGTTTCCCCGGGTGGAGGTGGCTTGGAGGAGTCGGGAGGGTGTTACGATTCGGGATCGAGCGGAATTTTAGAGGATTCGGGGGTTGTTGGTCTTGATTTGGAAGTTGTACTCTGATTTTGGTGTTTTGATGTATTAATTCATTCCTTTTGCAGCTTGATTTATTGATTCAGATCTTAGAATTGTGCTGAGTTTTTTTAGAAGCACTTATTTTATGCACAATTAGTTAATTTTAGATGCGGAGAAAACAGATAGTGGAGATCAAAGTGTTCAATTTTGTAGATTGTAGATGAATATGTACTACACTACTACTGAATGCTGATGATTGATAACCTAGTTCTTTCCGGCTGGATATGTTTGATTTGCGTGATGATTAATGTGCAGAAAACATGTTTTAGTTCGATGCAATGTGTATTTGTTGTTGCAAGTACATTCTATCAGTGTTTAATGTGAATATCTTTCCATGTTTTGAGCTCATTTATGATTGTTTTTGATCAAGTAATCCATTTGTAGTTGAAATAAATTAAGTTTGAATGATAGACAGAGAATGTTGTCACTTGTGTAAGAGTAAATGGTTTGACAATCTACTGCCTTAATTGCAATAACAAGGTTATATACCAGTTTGAATTTTGAAATAAAGGAATATGCTGTGGTCTTGAGATATCCTAGCATGTAATACTACAATTGGAGGAATACTTGGAGGATTAGTTGTACAGTATCTGTATGGTTCAATTGGATGGTTAGATATTTGTATGAATTTGCAACTTATTATCATCTTGAGTTGCTTTTTCTGCGAAAAAGTCTCTATATTCATAATTTTGCAGAATAGTTTGAGTTGCAGATTTCCATATTGAGGGGAGGCTTTATCTTTTGCACCATTATGTGCTTACATTTTTTTTTTGACAATTATGTGCTTACATCTGTTCTATTCAGTAATTTGAAATATGGGCAACAGAGTCTACTTGGTCATATCCTGGTTATATGTGATATGTGCATACAAATTGCAGAGTGTTCAAGCTTATTATAGTTCAACTTGAAATGCTGACTTTCTTTGTGCTGGTATTAGTCTTTGTCAAGCAGCATTGGAGGAAGTACCAAATGGCTAGTCAACAAAATCAAAGGTTTGCTATCATTCCATGATCTTTTCTTATTATTTTTTACAAGAGTATATTGGCATTTGCTAGTGCTACTATGAGCCTAACGTATCAAGAAGATGAATCCTTCATGAGTGTTACTTTGCTAGCTCAATGATGAGTTTTACTTCATTCTGACTAATCGGTTAATTAGTTGACTATTGCTTCATTTGATCTTGAATTCTTGATGCATGTTTGAAAATTGATCAGAAAACATACATACTGCTATCTGGAACTTTATGTGAATCTCTGTTATATATAGTGTTAGGGAAAGCCACCATGTAATACGGAGTACAAGAGAATTAACAGAAAGACAACAAATATTCTACTATATTTAAACTTGATTTCCATCAGTCAGAAATGTCTAAACCTTCTACATTGTAAATATGATGAATGGAGTTTAATTCTTGATGTCCATGCTACGAGGTATCATTTTCACACTTGTGGTATATTGTTAGTGCTTTATGTGACATCATTACAAGGTTCTCATCACTTTTTTGTTGTATGTTGGATAGAAATGGTTGTGAAAATGTGAAATGTATGCAAATATTCGCTAGCGAATGCTCGTGTTAAGTATCAAGTCTGTATGATGTGATTTTCTATTAAAAATCAGGGCATGAAAGAATTTGAAAGGAGAATCATTTTAGAGTGAATCTGTGGATAAATGAAATTGTGTTATCTATAATAAATGCCTTTATGTCTGGTAAGTTGATGAAGATCAGATGTTGATATGTATTGGAACAAATTATGCTTTTGTGTATTGCAAAGGTCTTTGTATTGTGTTGTATCCAACATTCCTTTTATTTATGTTTTGACCAATCTAAAATCCATCCATGCTACTGAAAATTGTAGGAAAGATGCAGAAACCATTGCCAGATCTACTAAAGGAGTACGACATACCAATCGGAATCTTCCCTCGTGACGCCACCCACTACGAGTTTGATGAGAAGACCGGAAAGCTGACAGTGTATGTACCCCAAATCTGTGAAGTAGGCTACAAGGACTCATCTGTCTTGAGATTCTCTAACACGGTGACCGCTTATCTTGAGAAAGGAAAGCTAGCCGAGATTGAAGGGATAAAGACTAAGGTGGTGATATGGGTTAAGGTGACCAGCATTTCTACTGAAAAATCAAAGATGTATGTCACAGCTGGTGTGAAGAAGTCTAGGAGTCGAGATGCTTATGAGGCTCTCCGAGATGGAGTTGAGGTTGATAAGTTCTGAGGTAGACGGAGATGAATAATAGCTTTTCTGCTGAAAGAAAGAGTTGAATGCAAGTGTGTCTACATTAACATTTCTTAGCGATGAAATCGTACGTTTGTGTTGTATCAAGAATCCGGCGTATGATATAATGAATGGAGTAATGGTGATGTCATTATAATTACTTTGTAAAAGTTCTCTGGCTTGAATATTCGAATGATTGTAGAAGTTTTCCAGCAAACGTCACCATATCTGATTGGAGATGATAATTTTTGGTTTCCCTTAAAACAAAACACAGATAATCCCAAACGTAGCCACGTCAGTGCCAGCTACGTGCATTCGTTCTAGGACTAGGAGCTTCCATTACAAAAAGTTGTCCGCATAATTATAAAATCCACCCGTAATTAAGCCGTGTAAATAAATCACTTATTATATATGAGCGTGTAGGGTTAGAAGTTACCTGACTATCCGAGTAATTGGACTTGAATACAAGGGTGAAAGTATTGAAATGAATTATGGGTTGGATGATGGGTGAAATAAATTATGCATTGGATGATGGGTGAAATGAATTATGGATCGGATGTGAGTGAGAATTTATTATTTGAACCTGAATATAGGGTGAAATCTAAATAAAATTAGCGATTTATAGTTCGGGTGATGGGTGAAATGGATTATGAGTCGGGTACAAGTGAGAATTTATCATTTGAATAACTTGCCCTGAATATAAGGGTGAAAACTCCAACAGAATCAGGTGACAAATGATTTGAGTGACGAGTGAAATGAACTATGGGTCGAGAGTTATCATCCGAATACCTTGACCCATCACCCACCTATTTAAACCACCGATTCCCATATGTATAAGTTGTGTTTTCAACATGTGTATTCCGAAATGAGCTATGGTTGTTTATTTTGCTTACTAGTTCAATCGCCGAGGCCATTGAAAACCAACCATTTTTACTTAGGGTTCAGTATAATCTATCCCTAATTAGGTTTTTTGGTATTTGTATTGCTATTATATTCTCCATAATATTAACAAGTAGTACCCATCTTAGTTCACTCGTTCGCCATTCCTTTTCGTTATTTATGAATTCACAGACTTTAGTTGATTAATTTATTATCGTACTGTCAATTACATGTTCAGGTAGTGGGGTTCTTATAACCTACTTGTCCTCCCTAAACCTAATGGTTTAGCCAGCTTCTACTTGTCAAATTATTGCTTCTGTGATATAAGTTTTATCAATTCCTTCAATTGTCAAGATATATTTGATTAGGTTTTATAAAATAGAACATTCACATTTTCTTATACTTTTCATTTATAATTTTAATCCATATATTTTCGGGCTCTGCTAGAATTTTTTACAAGAGTTTAATTTACAATGCTTTATTGACATGTTCTGTCTTCCTAATGTCAAGTTCTCCATATATTTTTTATTTGCAAAACTTATTTTACCCAATCAATGGTTTATACTTCTAGTTTTTGTTTTATAGGAAATCTGTATTGATATGGTCTAGTTCATTATGCATTATTGCTGCTAACATAAAGTTCATTTTAAATAATTTGGTTTTGTGGCTAAATTTGATCGTATTTTTATAGTTCACCCTTCTTTCGACCCTCCACGTATATTTGTTTTAAGTAATAGGAATATTATCTAGAAAATAAAATAATAATATTGGAGGATGAAGGAGATGGTAACGTATGCTAGATATTTCGGAGGGCTTATCTTTCCACGAGGTCGCCACACGCCTCAATCAACTTTTTGATCTCGACCGTCCAGTTCACAGCTCATCTGACGGTTGTAATTTCATCTAGACTGAGACCTAAAGTCTATAAAACGACTTGTGTGGATTGTTCTCCTTCACACTTCGCCATTGATTTCTACAACTCTCTCGATCAGATCTCCTTCTGCCATTGACTCTCTTCTCCTTCTCTCTCAAAATGTTTCTCGGAGCAGTTTCACCGATATCTCGCCCCGGCGCCTGTGGCGAGAGGATCTTTGCGAGTCCTCTTGGGATGAGCTCGCTCACTTGCTCTTCGATTTCTGAATTTTCGAGCTCTGAATTCTCCTTCTCGTCATTACCTTTGAAGCAATCAGGCCTCAGAAGGTTGAGAAATGGTGGCTTGGTTGTCGCAGCTCTAGATGAGAGAAAAAGTACCTCATCTCTGACCGGCTTGGTTTTCCAGCCATTTGAGGAGGTCAAGAGCGACAGCTTCGTCTTGCCGAGCTCTCCGAACGCCTCTCTGGCGCGTCAGAGGTACACGGACGAGTGTGAAGCCGCCATTAACGAGCAAATTAAGTAATTTCCTATCGCACTATTTAGATTTCAGTTGAATTTTGGGAATATGTCGTTTTCTCTCCTTCGGGAATACAAGCTCGTTATAAACTATAGCTATTCGAATATCTCATGCTGTGATTTGGTTTTCTGCTTGAAAAATTATATTTGAGGCATATATGAATCTAGTCTGGCGTTAGAACGATCGATTTTGATAGCTATTTGATTATATAGGATTACGTGATCTGGTGCGAATTCTTGAATTTTGATTTACTTTATGCCTGGATCTTTAGAATCTTCAACTCAACTTTTATGCCTGGATCTTTAGAATCTTCAACTCAACTTTCCGGCCAGGGCCGGCTATTTGGGGGTGGCGAGGAGGGGCGGTCGTCAATTCGCCATGGGCCTTCAAAATATAAAGGACCTAACAATAAAATTACTACTAGTAAAAATAGGCCTATTAATATTAAAAAAAGCCCATTATTAATAAAAAGGCTATAATTTATTATCTAATATAAAAAATAAATAAAAGTTGTATAGAAAAGTCTATTTATTTGATGGGCTAAAAAAAAGGTTTATTTATTTGTTAATTCAAGGGGTCTCTAAATTTTATTTCACCTTAGGGTCCCTGAAATAATTGAGACGGGCCTGTTTCCGGCATGTTGTCTTTCAAAATGATCATATCTGCAGTGAGATTGAAGCAATCATGACACGAGACAATTTACTCACCAAATACAATACAGAAACGTACATGTATAATCAAATTGATGAAAAGTGAGCAGGTTAAAAAAGAACTATCTGTAATGGGTTTTTTTTCTCGCAGCCTCTCTAAAATACGTTCATAAAATAGGAGAGCTTGTGAGAGATTAGAGCTAGGTGTATCATTGATGAAGGATTAAGAGTTTGCTTTTTGGTAATGAACCCATTGAACCGTGTTACTGAGCAAGGTGTCAGGCTGGCCTCATCAGTAATCACTAGATCACTCTCCTGTCATATTACTTTCCACGTTTAGCTTTCTAAAATCTATTTCATGATATAGATTTCATTCTCTTAGACCATCCGCAACCCTAAACCCATTTTTGAGTTTTTAACCCCCCAAATTAATTTTCTCACTCCTCCACCTCATTTTAAAACTCAACTTTACTTTATCTCCACAACCCACAACCTCATTTCATTCTTTAAAATTCATTAACTTTATTTTATTTCTAAATTTTATTTGTCCAATTACACTATTTAATTTTAGGTTTTATCCAATAACACGGTATAATATAATAATCATTATAATATAATTTTATTAAATTTGATTAGTTTATATCAATTATATAATTAAATTATGAAGTTTAAATTAATATAAACAAAAAACAACATATTTATTTTACTTAAAATTTAAAATATGGAAATACATGTCTTAAAATATATTTATTTCACTACTAAATGGGTGTCTATGAGTAGATAAAAACAAAACAAAAATATTAAAATAACTTTTTGAAAAAATAATATCGTTTTATTGTTGAAATATGCTTTGAAGGGTTTATAAATATATACCGAAAGTAGAAACAATACTAGTCATTCAATCGGATCCAACGGCTCGTGAGGTGCCACGCTTGCCTACAGCTCTACATGAGAGTTTAAAATCCATTTTGGCCAGCCTCTTAATTGAAGTCCAGAATATGGATTCTTAAGCTCATTTTACTATTTGGAAGAACTTTATTACTTTTTTAAGCTAAAAATCCACCATTGTGGATGGTCTTAGGGTGTTATAAGAATCTGTATTTAGGAACATTAATATTATTCCTTCATAGCTTGATATCGACGACAGATTAACAATATATGCTGTCTTCCTCCCCTGCCACCTAATGGTACTGGTATTCTGTGACAGTGTGGAGTACAATGTATCCTATGTGTATCATTCATTGTTCGCATACTTCGACAGAGACAATGTTGCTCTCAAAGGCTTAGCCAAGTAAGCAGCAAAAGAACTTTCACAACATTTCTTGCTCTTAATAGTTCTCACAAAAGTTGTGCTCATATATACTATAACTATCTTGTATATAATGATTCTTCTATTGAAATTAGATTCTTCAAGGAGTCTAGCGAGGAAGAAAGAGAGCATGCTGAGAAGCTGATGAAATACCAGGTATTTTGATTGTATTCTACTGCTACACTCAGTTTTGAAATCACTCAGAATGTTTTTGCAATGCATCTAATCCACAGAACTGATAATCTTATTTGGTTGCTATTAGAACATGCGAGGAGGAAGAGTAAAACTGTACTCCATGCTGATGCCCCCTTCAGAGTTTGAACATTCTGAAAAAGGAGATGCGTTGCATGGTAAGCTCTGTAAAGAGAGGATTAAGATATTTGAACTATATATCAAATGCATTTTTTAACTTGTATCCCAGTCTAGAATTTCTAAAATTCACATAGCAGGAAAAGGTGATGTTGAATCGGTGATATTTCAAGAGATGTATCACTAATCATGTCTGAATTTTGTTTCAGCTATGCAATTGGCGTTGTCTTTGGAGAAGCTCGTAAATGAGAAGCTGCTGAATTTGCACAGCGTAAGCATCAGTAACTTCTACACACCCCTGCATCCCTAAAAAATAAAAGATGGTCTTTCAAAGTGGGAAATACATATCAGAAAAAAATAATGTGTTTGGTTATTTGCAAAGATTGCCTTAGTCCAATACATGCATTTCCTTCCCTTATTTTTAGTCTCTATAGCTGAATATGATTCAATGACACAACATCAATACATCATGTTTTTTTTGGTTATTCAGTCTTTGTTACAAACTGTGCTGTTATTACTGCTCAACAGGTAGCAGAGAAAAATAATGACATCCAGTTGCAAGAATTTGTTGAGGGTGAATTTTTGAATGAGCAGGTAATCTCAACTCTCAAGATAAATCCCTTTGCACTGTGCTTCTCACTTAGTAATAGCCACATAAAAATTCTACTGCTCTTCTGAACTATAATTAATTTGGTTTCATCAGGTTGAAGCAATTAAGAAGATTGCTGAGTATGTTGCTCAACTGAGATTGATTGGCAAGGGACATGGTATGACTTATGTTTACATAGTTTGATTTTTAATTTTTTTTTTTTTTGTAGAAATAACAACTAAAATCTTCTTCTTACAGGAGTTTGGCACTTCAACCAAATGCTTCTTCATGAGGGTGGTAATGGAGCTCTATAACTTGACTGGAATCTCACAAACAAGCAGAGTCATTGTTACATGAATAAAGCATTACATGGTATTAGAAGAAGCTTGTTATGTATTAGCCAATTAATGCTCAAGTACCCTAGTATGCAGTTTCAAAAATACTTCACTTTACTAAAAGCCTGTCTTTAGCTATATAGTTAGATTGCAAGTATAATCCATAAACTTTGGTATTGGAAAACTCCTTGTATCTTGAAAGTCATGGCTGAATGGGGTGATTTGATTTGATTGATACAATCTTTGAAACTGCTATACATAGTGCAGGCTCTTATGTCAAAAAGTGAAATTAAAAATTCAAGCACCATCAAATTACTTTATACTTGTAGTCTCTAAATAAGACAGCATAAATCGCATCTTTCCACCTGATTGAATGTAGCTAGAACATACTACTTCTATAGCTGATAAAACAAGAATGTCAAGAAGTTGAAAATGCATTAAAAGTTTGATTTGAAGTAACCAAGTAAGCCATCCAAAAAAAAATGCAATTTCTGTTGTAAAAGTAGTTCTACAATCAGAAATGTGATAAAAGCAAAGCTAACAAAGACGGTCAAGATCTCTACAAACTACAGCAATATGCAAACTTGATCAAAAAAACAACGTAAGATAAAAAACTTGACCAAATTGCTGAATTTGATGGGCTGGGTTTGTCTCTAACTCTGCAGATCCTACTTAATTGTGTTGTCGACATCTCTGTAGTTAGTCGTTAACGACGGAATGGATGAGCATAGAAGCCTCGTCGGACGTTGGTCCCTCATTCTCTGTTCACAGCCACACACAAATCCCAAATCTCAGATCAAATAAAGACATGTTATAGCATTTGTAAAAAGGGTTTACTTATTAAAGACTCGATCAACTTCTTACCAGCAATCGAGATGGGTAAACGCGACGCTATGGTTTCCATTAATCCACCACCACCATCATCACCAGGATCTTGAAAGTTCTGAGTTTGTTGTATTTGTTCTTCTTCTGGATCTTGAAAGAAGCCCACATCTTCAGGATTGGTCGCCGCCCTTGGAGATTTCATTTGCAAGATGAGATTCTCCAGTATTCCACCTCCCTCTTTGCCTTGTTCTTCTTCTTCTTCTTCTTTGACTACTTTTTTCTTCTTTGTTAATTCTTCATCCTTTTCTGTAGGAATAATAATGGTGGATATCAGTTGGTTTATCAACCCACCACTACTAGGAGGAGCAACTTTCTCTCCATTTTCTGCTGTGATTCTAGAATAATCCTCCATGGTTTCCCTTTGATGATCAATAGCATCATCCTCCATTTTTCTCTCTCAGCTTCTTGTGTTTGTGTTTCAAGTGTGTTGCTTTTCTAACTTGGTGGTTATCTCATTGACTCCATTGGATAACTCTCAATATATATAGAAAACTAGAAAAGAGTACAAATGGCAGGTTTTCTTCATTTTCTTGGGCTAATAAGTAATAAGCAATAAACTAACACGTATAACGTGGCGTTGTCCTGCTCAAAAGCCGCCCCTTAATCTCAACCACTCAGTGCCTTCCACGTAGCATTTTTGTCAGAGCGGTACTAAAATCATGCTCAAACTCCTAGGAGAATTTGCCAGGGTCGGTGTGCATGCATGCACCCATCATCCATGTGAAGTGAAACACCGCATACTTCATCATTCCCAATTTTATTATCTGCAATTAATAAAAGGAGATGGGCTAGTGTAAGCAGTGTTTTGGGCCATGTCCAAAAGAAGAGACAGGCCTCTGAGATTGGGCTTGTAATCCGAGGTCTCTATATTTATTTATTTTATTTTGATTTTGATAAGGAAGGTAATTAGAGGCACCACTAACATACTACTAGTAATCTCCCCATGACATTCTATCGGATAAGGGTATGTAAACCCAAGTCAACTACAAGGGGGTAGATGAGACATAATAAAATACAATAGCGATGTAGTCCGCCACATTGTTGCCCTCCCGAAAGACGTGAGAGATACTTCAATCCTGAAACCGGGTGAGCAAACAATGGATGTCTGACCTCAACAACTCAATCTCGCACGGACAGCGCCAGTTACCAAGCACGACATTGATCAGTTGCAAGCTATCCCTTTCAATCTGGATCCGGATAATGCCACGACGTATGGCCTCTAGAAGTCCTCGGCCTAAGGCGATGGTCTTGGAGATTATAATAGATTGCCGACCAATCAGTCCTCCGTCAAAATGGATGGGAGAGCCACTCGAATCCCTAAGGATGAAACCGAACGAATCTACACCATATGAGCTAACTACACAATCAAAATTTAGTTTAACAAAGTCTTTCTTGGGTTTTGTCCATTTGGCTAGAAATTCCTCTCACCCCAAGGCCTCACAGTGCTAGGCGAGGAAGGGGGTAGCCTTGGGTTTTCTGGCATTTTTCCAGTCTTTCATTTGGTTGTGGATAAACTCGCATAAGCTCCTATTTGGGTTGGAGGTTCGACCGTTATGATTGTTAAAATTTTGCTTATTTATGAAGAACCACAAGCTCCAACAGGCGCTTACAAGGAGTTCCATTTCGTCCTTACGGGACGCCGTCCTAATTTCCTCAAGGATTTGGTGTGATGTTTTATCGTTCGGGGAGACTTGGCCAACAATCTGAGCCATGTTGTTACTACTAATAGAGTGGGAGTGTAATTTTGGTGTGGGGGCAGGTGAGCAATATATGGTTAGTGTTCTCATTCGGGTTGTTGCAGGTGTCATATCCCTGCATTACTGGGATATGGTTGGCCGCCAGTCACATTTTTGTTGGAAGGCCGTTACGTGCCACTTTTCAGAGGAAGTTTTTCATTTTTGGGAGGATATTTAGCTTGTTGATCCACTCCAAGTTAATCCAGGATTCTCCTTTGCTCCAGTGTTTTCATTGCATAGTGGAGCAGGTGGAGAACCACTCGTTTTTGCTTGGTTGTCAATACGGTCTTGCCCGATATCTATATTTAAGATTGAGAGCTCTAATGCTCTATCTCTCTATCTTTTTCTTTTTCTAGTTAGCTTTTATTTCGCTTTTGATAGCAGTATAATGAGCTAAAACCATATCTCACATTTCATAATGTAGAGCATGTTCGTACATTTAGGGCTTGAGTGTGGCTCTTTGGTTGTTGTACACTTGTACTTATAGTGTCTTTGATAAGATTATAGCCCTTTAAAATTATTTGTTAGAACATTTTTCAAAATTCAGTTATTTTTATCACGTTTGGTGAATTTAGTTTTTTTGTCTTGATCGATCTTGTAATCTTTGGGTTTTTCAAAAACATTCTCTCGAGTTTCTCGGGGTAAGAGTGCATACATCTTAACACTCTAGACCTTGCTTAAAGCGGGATTAAACCGAAATGATAGTAGAAGTATAAGAGCATGTTTATTCAATCCCTATGTTATTTCTTGTCTATTTTAATTTACAAGATCTTATGTACGTGGATGTAAACTTGAATACTTCAATATGATCTTATCTCTTACAACAGAAAAAAAGATCTTATCTTGTATGCACTGTAAACTTATTTAGATGCCTGCCTTCTAGCTCTGAGTAAATTTTACACTCATCCCTGCAAAGGCTGCCTACCCACTAGGGCGTGAAGTATACCAATTTCACACTCTAAAATACTTTCCAACAGGAATTCAATTAATGTGATACATCATACATTGGTACAAAATGTGATAATGAGGTTAAAAAGTTATGTTTCCTTTCACATCAATTTTGTTTCAATTTACTAATACTTTTTGCCAGTATTTTCAACAAATAATATTCTATTTCACTATTAGCTGCACACAGCAACAGATTTCATCAAATACGTAACTTAGCCACGCAAAACACCACAAATTTCACAGCCTTTCACCACGTTATATATAGCCACGCAAAATCCTTCACTGATCACACACAACAACAAAAAATGGTGCACAAAGCAACACTCCTGGCTCTTGCAGCCACTGCTCTCTTCCTACTCTCCCCCTTCTCAGCCTTCTCCGTCGTCACCAATGCCACTAGCATCCCTGTCGGCGCAGATAAGATAAACGTCAACTACTACTACGAGTCTTTGTGCCAGAGTTGCAGGAACTTCATAGGGGAACTTGAACACCTCCAAAGCGAATGGGGTTCGGCAATCAACATTCGATTGGTTCCATGGGGAAATGCTAAGATTGTCAATGGTAACTTCGTATGTCAGGTGTGTAATTTTTCCCTGTGTATGATCTTTTGATTTAGCGACGGTTTTTTCCATTGCATATATTGCAAATTGTTGATAATGTTGTATAATGTGCTTGCAGTATGGTCCGGATGAATGTTACCTTAATGCAGTGCATGCCTGCGCAATCCATAGATGGCCAGATTTGGTAGTACTCTTTAAAACTTTATTACAAGTTTTATATGCTTTTTTTGGTCTAAGGGTGTGTTTGGATGGGCATTGATATAGTCAATGATTGAGATAATTAAGAGTTGGTTTGAACACGGTTTGATTGTGTCATTGATCCAAATGCAGTTTCATGATTTTTTTTAAAACTGACTCGTATTCTACATAGCTATGCAATGACCACTATAATCAATGTTCTTAAAAGCGTTAGGTGGATAGGGACCGCCTAGCGCCTAGACGGCCTGAACAGTGGCCTAGACGGGTGCCTAGGCGAGCTAGGACCTTCCAACGCCTAGACAGGGCCTAGATGGAGTCTAGAAGGAATTTTTAGAACAGTGACTATAACTAGTTAAATAACTCGTGCATCCAAACACATCCTATAGGACCGAGGACAAAATTATACCGTGACACTTAGATTTGTAACAGTAACTATTTGGCATCACAGGAGACGCACGTTACCTTCATTCATTGCGCCAGTAATGCCTACAGAGACTGGACAAGCTGCGTCACAAGAGAAACTGCACAGGAGTTGCAACAATGTGCCAAAAGCAACTTAGGGAAGAACGTGAGTACAAATGTCAATAACAACAGATATGACTAAAAGCATCACAAAGATAATTAAACTTCCTTTCAAACTCATGTGAAATTTGCAGCTTCAATTGGCATTCGCTTATGAGACCCAGAATCTAAACCCGCCTCATGAATTTGTACCTTGGGTGACCGTCAACAACTTTCCCCTTAGAAAGGTACGTATCTCTCCATTTCACAAGTTCTTTGATCATTTTGTTGTATTCTATTTTGCTTGTATTTTTTTCTTGTTTGTTACTCATGCCGGTTTATGCAGTTGCCGATTCTTTCAGCATCTCGATTTCCTAGTTTTGTCCAGTACATTGAAATCTTACTTTATCAAAAAAAAAAGAAGAGCTTGTCACATTAATCGATTGATCAAGCTCCATTTGTTTTTATGTGCAGGATATCTTTAACATTAGCAGGTACATCTGTGACGCATACAAAGGCTCAGACCCTCCTGCAGATTGCATACAGAGAGCTCGTGTTGGGGATAAACAAGAAGAATATGGAACAAATAATAACTTGAAGTTGGAGACTTGCAACAAGAACTAAGACTGGATGGCCAAAGATTACAAAATGAATAAATAAGCAGATGTATGCAGAATTCAGCTAAATAAGCAGCTTCAAATGTTATCAGAATTTTAAATAAGATTAGCAAGCAACAATGCATGAATGATATTGTAAGGAGATGTTACTTTGCATTTCCTTGCACATTCCATTCCTAAGAATCCATTTTGCTAGTTAATGCATAATTACTGATCCATCAAAGAATATCAGGCCGTAGAATGAAAATCAAGCTCCAAAAGACTATGTTACCACTCCATGAAAGAAAGAATGATACTTTCAGGAAATGAAATGACCACTTATCAAATGGTCATAAACATTAGATGAGTGAAAAAGAATGATACTTAAACATCATTAAGCAAGGGAGAAAATCAAAATCTTTCCAGTACATATAGGGCTGGCACTACATGAACATCTTTATAATTTAGAAACTACAGAATGGAGATCATTTTCCAAACCCAAACAGAAACACATCATAATAGACCTAGTGCTCGCTACCAGAAACTGAATGGAATATTACAAATTGACATCATCGGATGGAGATACATTTCTATTATATACTATCAGATGTCAGATTTAATATTAAAATGAGAAGAGTCCTAATTACCAGATCATCAATCCATCATCTCCCAAATGCTGTTACACAAATCAAAAGAGTCTGCATTCGTCAGATCAAACTCGAACATATCAACTACATCTTCATCCCTCTTTACAATTTCTGTTCATCAGTAGTAAGGAGAACAATGTTTCCAAGAGAATCAATGCAGACACAAATTATAGAGCATGTAGAAGAGGAATGAATATTTTTTGAGAGAACAGGAGAAAAGTAAATGAGAGAAAACTTAAAAATTGGAGTATATAGTGTCAAGCATGATTAAAGGATACGTCCAGATATCTTGTGATCACTTTCCAGATTTGGAATGATGTTGGTGACAGAAGCATAGAATGAAAGCTTTGAACTGCAGTACAAGATTAACCTGTCAGCTTCTTGAATCCAACAGAAAAGCAAGATGCTTTATGTTCAAAAGAATGCTGTTTGGCATTATTATTGGTAACAGAGAGCTAATGATGATAGATTGTGTCTGTTTTTCTGCATGTACATTTGCCAGATATAATTTTATAGCAAAGAGTAGCAGTATAATAGGTTATATCATTCTCTTTCCAAAAACAGATTCTATTTCCATCTAAGCATTGAATGATAAAAGTTGTGGTTCCAATTTCCCATACCATTGAAAACACAAATAGGACAACAAAATCAGTGAGACATGCAGGTTGACCATTTAAGGGGAAGTTAACCATGATAAAACAAATTCAGAAATGCATAGTCAAGTACTTACCGAACTTTAGCACCATCTAGTTCCAATTTCTTCAAAATTTGCCTACGTTCTTCAATCGATAGCCTTTGTTGATCCAGGTCATCAATCTGTTCCTCAAGTGCTGTGTTTAAGCAAAAAGAAAAGACTCAATCTCATATGGACTTATTTGTCGATTTGTTCAGTATTATACAGATTCACTACTTGCACAAGCAAATACATATCTGAGTTCCCCTTGAAGCAGTTCCTCTCTGCAAATTTCCTCATCCAGCCCCCTTTGAAGGCTATCTATTTCTTCATCAGCCACTACACTAGATCTCGCCTCATCTGTTTTCTTCCCGCAATCAGCAATCTTCTTTTCACAATCTGACTCAAAAAAGAAAGTCAGCTCATGACCCTCGCTATCAAAATTCAGCTAGCTATGAACATGGATTTTTCAGCTATGTGACATAATTAGGTGATTTATGTCCTGCACTCTGGGCTACGAAAATTAACAGATGACATTTCCACATCAGTTAATTATAAAAGCACTACTATTTCTTGTTTCATGAATGTAAGGAACTCAAGACATTGTCCCCAGATTTCTTACTATGCTAATTTGAACTAAGTTCACCATTGAACAAAGAAGCTTCAAGATGTAGACAAAATTCAACTTTTACCTTCAACTAAGACCAATTTTGCATTTCACTCTTCCTTTTGACAAAAATACTAAAATGTGAAATAACTATCTAGCCTGAATTTATCTTCAAGAGCAACGAAAGAATCACATCTATAACCTCAAAAGCGTACAACTTTACATCCATAATCTCTCAATTCCCACAACAAATTTTACCCAATTGTACAAATATAGTAGTCCTTCTTCCAGCTTTACAAAGAAAATGTTCCGACTTCAACCAGATATTACGGGGTCCTTCATCAGTGAGTGGAATCTATGAAATTGACAACACGAGATAAATCAGAAAATAAAAAACCGACCTTGAATCGAGCACAGAACCTCCTCGAAATCAACAGCGAAAGACGATTGAATGGACGAAGAATGGTCCACACAGCGAGTTAAGTTATTGACATCTCTCTTAGCCCTGAGAACCTCAACGAGGTCATCGCAGTACGACAATATATTCTCGACGTCGATCTGCTTGTAGACATCAGCCATCTTGATATCTTCTTCTTGTGAAATGGATCTGCCTTCCAAAACCCTTGCTCTATAAGCCCTAATTCGTCCTTTGTCCTGACTCCTGACCGAGCGAATTTCAGGGTTTGGAGGGAAATTCCGAAATTGTGAGGGATAGACGAAAATTGGATGTTTCATCTCTTTCTCGACTTTGAGCCGGGGCTAATTGGGCCTAGTTTTAGTTTTAGATTGGACTGAATTGTGATGGGTCTTGTATTAGCTCATCGTATGTTTGTTGTATCGGTGATATCCACAACACATCTGATGAGTCAAGTAGCACACTTTTTTTTTAAAAATAATTCTAATTTAATTGTTTAAATGCCAATAAAATAGGACGTTTCCACCAAAAAACTAAATAAACAAGAAAGGAAATACTAGCTTACAACTGATCCACGTTGTTACTACTTTGAACACACCATTTCCTTTGTTTTTTTATAAGGAAAGAAATTAAAAAGGTTACTAACATACTAGTGACTGTTTTAAAGTATTCTGATGGACAAGGGTACAAATTTTCAAGTCAACTGTAAGTGGAGCGGAAGAGACACGTCGGAAGGAGTCAGCGATGTAGTCAGCTACAGAATTGCACTCACGATAAATGTGAGCTATACTCCAACTCTGAAACTGAGCCAACAAACAATGGATGTCCGCACGTAACAATTCAATTTCCCACGGGCAGCGCCAGTCACCAAGAACGGCCTTGACCAGATGCAAGCTATCGCCTTCGATATGGATCCGGGGAATGCCACGACGAATGGCCTCGAGAAGTCCATGGCATAAGGTGATGGTCTCAGAGATCAGAACAAACTGTCGACTGATCAGTCCTCCGTCAAAGGAGATGGGGAGTCGTTGGAGTCCCTAAGAATGAACCCGAAAGTAGCCACACCACCTGCACACACTGCACCATCAAAGTTAAGTTTAATGTAATTTTTCTTGGATTTTGCCCATTTAGCATGTTTTCTTTCAATTCTTTCACGACCCAATTTGTGAATGTACTGAAGTGCATTTCCTTTGTGAATGTATTCTACTTTTTTAATAGATACTCTACAACTAGTGCAATTTTCGTGATAATTACGAGATATTTGTTAAAACTTTTTTTATTGAGATAAAGAATTCGGTATGGCAAGCAAACCTGGCCAACCATGAGATTGTCGAGACAACAACCAGATCCAGCTAGAAAGAAATGAAAAAAACAAGACAACCTATCAACAAGAAAAGTACAATAGTTGAGAAAGAAAGAAAGTCGAGTTTGGATTAGGAAGTGAGAAATGGATCATTGACATTCCCTCCACTTAGATGATGAATTTTCAAAGGCCTCACGTACATCCACAACCTACCGATTACAAACTCGTTCCACTCTCAAGCGAACCAACTACCAACATAAAAACAAACTACAACCAAAGGCCAACACTAGTCTTTGTCAAGGTCGAAAACATGCTAGGAATTCCTAGCATGTTACATTATGAGTTGCATGTCGTGGGTTGAGCAAAATCCATAAAGGAGACAAACCTCAAAACCGAATTAGGCGTCAGAAACAAAAGAGACTACATATGCAAGAAAAGGCGGGTTTTAAGAGGACCAAGGCCGTTCAGTGATTTTTAAGTGTCTTGTGCAAAAATTTATAAACATGAAAACTGATTAAACGTATTCATATTAAATTTTTAGTAAATTTGTGAGCCATAATCATACAACTTTGTTCATGTTCATATAAATAATTTATTATTTAAAAAGTTATGTTATTATTTATTATTTTCTCAAATCGTCTAACATATATATAATATCAAATGACAACTCCAAAATAGATAAATTATTTTTATTAGTTAAAAAGTTAAAAACACAAATTAATTGATTTAATGTAGTAAGTAAGAGATGCATAAGAAAACAATATTTATAAAGTAAATGAAAATATCTCATCCTTTGAAGTCGTTTTTGGTAAATTTTTTTAAAATAATTTTTTAATATACCATATGATGTTGGATTTTCGAAAAATATTATAAAATTAAGGATAGTTTTTTATTTTTATTAAAATTAAATATATAATGATGAAGGGCATATTGGTCAATAAAATATGCAATTTTAATAAGTGGTTCAATTGAACAAATTACATTATAAAATGTTTTTTTTTAAATGTTATAAAAGGTGATTTGTGATTTAAAAAAATCTAAGAGGAAGATGTAGAAATAGGAAAAAGACAAAAATATACTTCAAGGCATTAAAAATGTTACAAAGGCTCAGATCTCATATGGACTTATTTGTTGTAGTTGTATTAGTTAAGTGATGTAGATACACTATCCCAAGGAGAAAGACGCACTAGACCGAGGAGCCAATATTCCAAGAAAAAACATGTGGAATTTCAATGCTGGTGAACGTACTAATTAATTAATTGAGCATCGGGATAGAAGACAGGAAATTTCTAGGTATTCACTCACATTTTTATTCTTTTTTTTTTTCTAATCAAATTTCCTAAAATATTTTACTATTATCATATGAAAAAAATACAGCCCTATAAGCTGTGGATTAAGTCAACCCTCCAAGAGGACTCTTGTCCCCTTCTTATTGATATTATTTTTATAAATGTATATAGTATACATATGGTGGGTTTTGGAATATGTTTCCTATTATTGCGGATCGACCCATAAATATTATTTATTTGAGAATAAGTATGTCTGTCCCTTTTTAACACCCAAGGAGATCGATGTAATTTTTGTCACATGCATGGACAACAATGATCTCTCGGTGCATGAACATCAAAGTGGCATGTAAAGCATCCATGATGCATAGACATGTCTTACATGCATGTATGTATCAAAATTTAAGTGTTTTATAATGGCTTAAAACATATACCTATTGGTTTGTACCTATTGAGCACTTAAACTTAATAATTTGGACCTATTAGACACCTGGTCGCTGACAATCTCGTTGAGTGTAACACACTCGCGCTGACATGTCCATTTTTTTGTCCACATGTGTTCCACATAAGCCTATTTTTTGTCCACATATGTGCCACATAAGCGTATTTGGTATTTTGCCACAAAGGCCTAATTTATGCCACATAACAATTTGGACCTCCGTTAACAGCTGGTTCACTCCCGCCGTTCTCTTCATCGTCCTCAACCTCGTAATCGGCACCATCTCACTTCGCCACATCAGCGAAGAGGTGTTTAATAGGTCCAAATTGTTAAGCTTAAGTGCTCAATAGGTCCAAATCAAATGTGAGGTGTCTAAGTGACAAATTCGCACAAGTATAGGGGGCTGTACTTGTGCGAATTTGTTCGCTCAGACCAAAACTTATTTTTAAACCCCAACTTGATACTTTTGTAATATTTAATTTTTTTTCACATTTATTAAAATAAAATTTTAAAAATAATTTACCCTCCTATATTTAATGATTTAATCTGTATTTTCAAAATAATTTTTAATTAATCAATCAATGTTCTATATTGTATAAAGAAATAAAAGAATAGATTACAGAGTAATAAACCAGGCCAATTGAAATTAAAAACTAACTAACTAATAAATAAATGAATATTATTTTAACATATTTAAGTATTAATTTTTTGGAAATATTGAAGTATTAATTAAAAACGAAAAACTATTACCTTCGTTTCGCAATATAATTTTTTTTTCATTTTTTAAGACAAGCTTAAAATAGTAATTAACGAGGAGAAGTTAATGTTATACTAGTATTTGATGAATTAGATTTTTTTTCAATGATTTGTTAAATGAATTTATATTTTCAATGCTTTTTGAAACTAGATATATTGAAAAAAGGTTAAATAAATGTGTTAGTTTGGGATATTTTAGTATTAATTGAATAAAATAGGACTTATATTGTAAAACAAGGATTGGAGTTAAAAAAGTCTTACATTGCAAAACTGAAGAAGTAATTATTATAAAATTAAGATATTAAACTAAAAATGTCAATATTATGAAATACTCTCTCCGATTCACGATATTTGGGGTTTTTAGCTTAAAATCTCTATTCATAATATTTGACCATTTTTAATCAATTAATGCTAAATCATTCTAAAAATAACATAAATTTATTTATTTTGTTCTAGTTTCAATAAAATTCTTACTAGAATTGCATTGAAAATATACATTGAATCATTAAAGTCTAAGATAATAAATTTTAATATTTCTATTTTAAGCTAATCTTAAAAAGTGTGAAAAGTGGCAAAACCTCAACTATTAAGAATCGGAGGGAGTAACGATTACACTCCTACAATATGTTTGGATTGATGGGAAGCCAAAATATAACTAGAAGGAAAAGACAAAATATTAAATGGAACCACCACCTTGAAACTAGCTTATCCTAAAAACTGAAAATGATTATGGTCTGTTGGATGGAAAAAATGGAGGGTCGAGATTGATGTGGGAGAAATATACAAAAGAGAGGCGCGGTAGATTTAAGAGTTTTAATGATAATTTTATAAATATCACTCAAAAGTGCCCTAAAATAGTAAATTTCATACTTCTATTTCACAAAATACAAATTGTCGTCTCTCTAGCTCTCACACACTCTCAAATCCCCCCTCTCAACTCTCTCCAAAAAACAACTCCAATGCTTGTTTCCTTCCATTCAAAGACTCAATATCATCATTTGAAGGCCAAAATCACTTTCCATGGCAAATGAGGAGAAGCAATCGTACAAATCCAGCTTCAAAGAAGGTAAGACACTCTCTCTACCTTGAATTTGTGATTATAGGGTTTATACTTTCTAAGTTTTTGATATTGTTTGAAGCTAAGGTTTATTTGATGAATTTGGATCTGATTTCGATTTGAAACAGTTTGAATCTAAGCTTTCTCTGATGAATTTGGATCTGATTTTCGATTTGAAATTGTTTGAATCTAGGGTTCTAAAAACAATTTTTATTTCTATTGTTCATAAAAGGATGAAAAAATTTCTAGGGTTTATACGACCTTTCTACTACCTTCGAAGGTAGTAGAAAGGTCGAAAATGAGGAGAAGCAATCGTACAAATCCAGCTTCAAAGAAGGTAAGACACTCTCTCTACCTTGAATTTGTGATTATAGGGTTTATACTTTCTAGGTTTTTGATATTGTTTGAAGCTAAGGTTTATTTGATGAATTTGGATCTGATTTCGATTTGAAACAATTTGAATCTAAGCTTTCTCTGATGAATTTGGATCTGATTTTCGATTTGAAATTGTTTGAATCTAGGGTTCTAAAAACAATTTTTATTTCTATTGTTCATAAAAGGATGAAAAAATTTCTAGGATTGATAATAAGTTGAATTTTGGATAGATTCAAGATATTTTGGATACGAGACATTCATTCGTAATGTGTTGTGACTATTTTATTTTTGTTAGAGTTCATGTATTTTATCTATATATTCATGTGCAGTGAGTGGACTATGAGGTTCACGTTTTGTTGTGTGAAGTGTGAACTACTAAGAGCTTGTTTGATTTTTGGAATTTTGGTTGATTTTTCCTTATAATTTTTTGGAACATAATTTCTATAGCCCGAACTTTGATTTCTAGATTCAATTTGGGATTCATACGATGGTCAATAGACTTTGTGGACGGTTAGGTTCAAGTATTACATTAGAATGTTCATAAATATTTATAGAAGGTTTGTATAAAGTCATTTAAAAATGTTCACCTTCTAACGTCTGTTGCCCCTCTTTTACTAATGTTATTGGTGCTTTTCTCTACTAATTGCTACTATATTTTTATTGGTCACTACTTTGTTTTTTTTTTGTGTGTGTAATGCTTACTAGTTTCTTCACATTAATAATGAAATTACTTAGCTCAATAAAAAAGACAAGGATTCATGTACAAATAAACAATTTTGTCATATCCTATTAACTCAAATGGTAGAGAAATGTGTTTGTACACATCGATGTGGGTTCAAATCCCTCATGGGCTACATATTATGTGTGTGATGTTTCAATTCAAAGTTGAGTTCTCTTATATTGTCTTAGTGTTCACATATTGACTTTGTATGTTCACATATTGACTGTGTATGTGTACATATTTTCGAACAAGGTCCTTATATTTTACAAAGTCATTTAATAACATTTAAGCCTTAAGCTAAAATTTACCAGTCTTGAATTTCATAGTGGTCTCCCTTGCTATATTAACCTCCTTCCAAAGTCTTATTGAGAACATTTTTTAGCTTCTTTGTTTCCTCCCTAGCTTTATTTTTTTGATAGAAACCATACAAATTCATTAAGCTAGATCAAAGTCAAGTACATCATAAAACTCGAGCGGAAAGTAAAGATTACTAGAAACAATAAGAGGTTCGTTAGGTCTCCATCGACTAAACCAATCAGCAGCTTTGTTGGCCTCCCTTCGACAAAAGACCCACCTACTGTTGAGAAAAGAGTGACTAATATTAACAGCTAAAGCTATAACATCTCCCAAGACAGAGTTTGGAAGGTCTTCTGCGTTTGCTTTCTGAATGAGAGTCAAAGAATCAGATTCCACTAGGACTTGCTTAATGCCAAGGTTCACTGCAATTTGAAGGCCCCATCGAGCCGCCTCAGCTTCTGCAACATCAATTTTTGCTTAAAATTAAAGTCGTTTAGCGCCAGCAAAAACAGTTTCATCATTTGCATTCATGTCTATTACACCAATTCCACCGTCATTATCTTTCACAATATCATCTACGTTGATCTTTATCCATCCTGAAGGTGGTTTGCTCCATTTTTTCAGTTCATCAGGAACACAAGCAGGTAACTTTGTTGGGAACTCATTGGGTTTTTTGAATTCTTCAAAACAAGACTAGTTGTTATGTATGATATCTCCAACTAGACATGGACCTGGGCCGGGCCACCACCGGGCCGGGCTGGGAAAATAGGACACGGGCCCGTACATGGGAAAACCGAACTGGGAATGGGTCGGGATGCGGGCCAGGCCGGGCTCAAGTGATGCATACCACTCTATATTTTTTAATTTTTTACATGTAAAAAATGTGGGCTGGGTCGGGCTGGACCGGGCCAGGAGACAATCCCCCAACCCGGGCGGGTTTGGCTCGGCTGGGCCGACCCGGACTATTGTCCATGACTATCTCCAACATCAATGTCTTGATTGGCAAAGATCGAGTCATTTTGAGCTCACCAAAGTTCTCAACATAGATAAGCCCAAATTCCTTGATCCCATGGAGACAAAAGCATTACTCGTTCAGCCCAATCCAAAAAGGAATGAGATATATCTACTAAGGTACCAATTTGAGGGAAGTGTTCCCACACAAGAGCAGGGTACTAGCATTTATACATGGTGCGCATAATGGATTCTTCTTTGCAAAATGCACAACTTGGTTCACCTAAGATGTGTCTCCGGTTCAGGTTGGACTTGCAAGGTAGGATCTCTTGACCTG
The DNA here is from genome assembly GCA_964016875.1 of Fallopia convolvulus. Lineage (NCBI taxonomy): Eukaryota > Viridiplantae > Streptophyta > Magnoliopsida > Caryophyllales > Polygonaceae > Fallopia > Fallopia convolvulus. Next base: position 9,555,678 of record OZ024725.1, read on the forward strand.
CACGCCATAGGAAGTTTCTAATTCTCGGTTGGATCGGAAGGCGCCATATCTGTCTCCATAATGTTGTAGTCCTGCTGCTGTCGAACTGACCGCCTCCAATTTCATCTTTCTGAACTGTTTCAAGCAGCTTGTATGCAGATTTGACAGTAAAAATTCCATCCCGAGAATAATACCACCTCACTTTGTCCTGAATTTGGTGATCAACAAGATGAATGCGTAGAATGTGATCAACATCTTCTTCCATAAACAGCTCTCGGATTTTATCCTCTAACCACTCGCCTCTTTGCCAGTCAATCAAATCCAAAACCTTGATTTCAGTAGGAGCACTGTAAAAATTACCAAGAGGTCGGAATAAAGTTGGCCTTGGAATCCAACGATCTTCCCATACTCTTATATTTGCACCATTGCCCACCTGCCATAATAATCCAGCTGAGAGTACCTGTCTAGCTTTGAGCAAACCTCTCCAACAGAAGCTGGGATTGTAGCTAATAGATGCATCAAGGAAATTTGAATGTGGGAATTACTGCACCATATGAGCAACAAGGGACTCCGATTACCATAGTAGTCTCCACCCTTGGCGAGCAACCAAAGCCAGGTTGAACATCTCCATATCACGAAAACCAAGTCCTCCTTCGCTTTTTGGTCGGTACAACTTTTTCCAACACATCCAGTTGTGGCTTCTTGTTTCATCCCTTGATATAGTTTGAATACTTAATACAAATTTATTATGTTGCAAAACCATTTTTCATTTACATAAATATATATTACATTTATATTCACATATTGAATGTGTATGTTCCTTTATTTTTGGTAAGGTTAATATCTTTATAAGACGATTTATTCATGTTCGTATATAATTATGTAACGTTCACATATTATTTGTGTATGTTCACATATTGACTATGTATGTTCACATATTTTTAAACAAGGACCATATAGTCTATAAAGTCGTGTACTAGCATTCAAGCCTTAAGTTGTAATTTCTCAGCCTTGGCTTTCATTCAAGCCTTACGATTCATAATAATTAATTCCCTAATCATCTCAAAATCGAAGTAAAAAGGAAAGAATGTCTATATTTGTCAAGGCAAGAAACTTTTAAGCTGCCAAAGAATGTCTACATCTAATTATCATTAGAATATAAAATGATAAATGAGAAAAGAAGAGTTTTCCTTAAAAATGCATCTAGGTACAAGAAAGGCCAAGAATTTTTTGGTATAATTATGTGCATCCTTATAACCTTCCCTATTACAAAAAAAGAAGATATTTCAACAAAACAGTTTTGTCGTTTGAGTGTAAATGATTACTACCTAAATGCACATCAAAACCGCAACAAAATTCAGATGCTTTGCGACCTTCTCCAGGGCCTGTTGGTAGCTATTCAACTGGGGATTACTGATTTGGATGTGGAATTGGATGCTCTGAATGTGGTTCAAGTTGTTACAGATTCGGATGCCAGGCCAACGCATCAATGGGATCTGATCTCCCGTTGCAAGTTACTAATCAGTGACGAAGATTTGGACATCAACGTGCGATTCATTCCTCGTCAGGCGAACCAGGCGGCTGACTGGCTTGCTAGGTTTAGTAGAGAGCACTCGGTGGCGTTAGCTATGTTTAACGAGCCGCCAGAGGGTTTAGTTTCGTACTTAGAGATAGATCTCTGGATGAGCGATGATATGTAACTTCTTATGATTATAATTAAATAAAACGGGTTACCCCCTCCTTTGGATAAAAAAACCGCAACAAAAGGCATAGTCCTTATAAAACTGAATTTTTGCATCCCATGTGCTAAATAGTATCCCATGAGTAGACTTGATATCAATGGGGCAAACTGGAACAAAATATGTCAATTCCCCTTGAGAAAAATGAACTTCGTAATACTCACTTAAATATGTAGTTTCAATCCACATGACATCAATACTATCTATACTTGCAGCATGGAATAATTCCCTACTTGCAGCAACACTAGAACTAGAAGGACAACCTACACAACATGGCAAACAAAAGAAAAAGCTAAATAAGGTTCATACAGAATCATATAAGATTCATGTAAAAATATATTACGTTCACGTAAAATACAATTAAGTACAAGATCAAACTCTCACTTAGGACTTTCAACAAACATGTTATGTGCAACTCAAAACTCTTCCACAAAACATGGCATACAAACATTTTTCGAAGATGGACAATGAAAAAACAATATGAAATCACAATATACTTGAACTTAGGATTGATTCACACACATATTGATGCAATTTGAGATTCAAAAGGAGAAAACAAAATCGAAAATTAACTAAAACGAAAAACAAAAATCGAAAGAGAATGAAACCACAAACTTGCAATTGAATCTATAGCAAAGTTAAATAGTTAATTGAATAGGTGATTAGAAGTTGAGGAAGGATTCAAGATCAAAACCCCAATTTGAAAAAGACGATCGATCAATGCAGTTGGATGGAAGGTAGAAGTGGGCATTAATGCAGGAACATGCATTAAAATCAAATTAGAATATGCTAAATGACAATTTTACCCTTACCACTTAAAAAATAAAAGAAAGAGTGTTTCAATCATATCCATCCATATTTTGTAATCTAACAGATGATAATAAAATCCAGTTTTCATGTTAAGACCTAATTTCATATGATTCAATCTCAGTTTTGTAAAACTAAACTTTAATGGGATAAAACAATCTCAGTTGGTTTCTCTTCCTTTGGTTTCATCATTAGAAATGAAGATAGAGAGACCATTGCATGGGAAAAAAGGCAATTGCAGAGTCTAATTTGTCATGATTTTTGAAGTCGTAGCTCTATGAACTGGAATTATGGAGGCACTGAGACAGAGTCTAAGATAGATTGAGCTTAATATATTAAGCTTGATCAATGCCTTATAAAGTGTGTATTCTTCTTTATCTAAGAAGATTCACGACTTGGTATCTATTCCAAGTCTTCAAGGAAAGCAATGTTATAACTAATTACATTGTAAAGATTGATCAAGTCAAGAATTATCTATCATAATTATAACCTACAACAGAGGTTAAAAAAATTATTAAACGATACATGTCACTTTTAGATTGGACGAAACCACCCTTTTTTTAAAAATAATATTTTATTTTTGAATATGATAAATTCTTATTCATGTTTTTAGAATAAAGGATAGTAAATCTCATTATTAAACAATCTTTTATGTTTGGATATGATAGAAAGGAATATCATAAGGATATTTTTTTATGCTATCATACAAATTCTAGAATATTTATTTTATTTTTAGATAGAATCGTTAAAACCCGTACAAGGTACGAGAATACATACTAGTATTTTATCTAATTTAGATGTTGTAGGCCAACATATTTATCACTAATTAAGTCGACTTTCCTAATTTTTTTATATTAGATTTTTTTATTAAGAGTTGTTAGGCCATGTTTAATTCAATTTTACATCAAAACTACTTTCTCTCTAAAGACTCTTAAAATACCTATATTTTCTCTGATTTTTATATTTTCTAAGATAAATAAAATAATATTTCAATATGAAATTTCATTTTAAGATTAACTGCGTGATACCACCAAACTATACGTTAGGCTAGCTACGTGCGTATCAATCAACTAGCTACGTGCCTAACAAAATTAAGGAGCTAAACATGCATGCTTGTAACTTAACACACCGGAATTGTATTTGGATATGCCGGATTAGTAAGAATAATTCTGTTTGCTTATATGGCTATGTTCAGGTGGATCTAATGAGCCTGTGTGATATTAAGTTGTTGAATTTTTACTGAGATCTTAGGAGAATCGATCTCCATGAGGTTTCCCTTTAGATTGAGGAACAAAATGGAACCTATTGTACAATATTTGGAACTAGGAGTGGAATGGGTCAATCTTAAATCAAGTAAACATGAAAGTTGGATTCTGGAATTGTAGAGGGATATGTAGAAAATCTTTTTGGCCAAAACATGACTCCTTTTGTAAAATTCAAAGAGTGCAAATTATGGCAATAGCAAAAACTAAAATAGACAAATTGCCAAGTGACCAGGTTTGGAGACGAGCAGGATTTGATAATGTTGTATGGTCTTCTGCCTCGGGACGAGCGGGAGGTATAGTTGTCTTTTGGAAGTCTCACCAGTTCATTAAAGAGGAAGTCAAGATTCTCGTCCAGGAACAAAGGTATGTGATACTTAAATACCACCACTTGGTTACTAATTACATGATAGCCGTCTGTTTTACCTATGCCCCCCCCCCCCCGGAATGCTGGGGATAAAGAGGAAATCTAGGGATCTCAACGAAATATAAGAACCTAGCGATAAACAAGGTGGTGTGCACCTAGAACCTAGTATATTTGAAAGATTATTAAACTTCAAAAACGACTGTTTGCTAGAGGATATTACGACTTCTAGTAATGCCTTCACTTGGAGGAAAGATAAAACAAAAGTTGACAACATCTATGAAAAATTAGATAGAGTACTAGTTAGTAGTTGCATTATACAAAATTTCCCAAATATTAGCACCCAAAACCATGCTTTCACTAGTTCAGACCACTGTAAAGTGACAGTAGAGTTATGTAATGAGGAAACAATCAAAGCACAACCGTTCAAAGTTGAAAAAATGTGGATGTACAAGAAAGACTTTAGAAATGTAGTAAAAGCAAGCTTGGAGTGTGCAATTCCAAGGTTCAAATATGTTCCAATTTGTTAAGAAAACACAACTCTTTAAACAACATGCCAAAAAATGGAACAAGCATACTTTAGGCAACACCTTCGAGCAATTAAAAGAAATAGAAGATCAGCTGGTCAAGTTCCAAAAAGATATCTTAATCTCTCCACAACCAAGTACCATACAAAAACAACTACGACTGTTGAATAAGAAAGAATGTATCTTAAAGTTCCATAAAACATATTGGAAACAAAGAGCTAAAACAAAACACATCAAAATGTCGGATGCTAACACATGATACTTTCATAAGATTGCAAGCAGCAAGCGTAACCGAAAAATTATTAAGGAGATCACCACTACCGAAGGTACCCAAATTCTAGGTATAGATAATATTAGGGAAGAAATAAGAAATGACTTTAAGAAGAGATATATTAAGCAACCAACCAATCTAAATAATGCAAATGAATATCTTAATCTGATAACCAAAGAAATAACGGAACAAGATAACAACATGCTAACTAGTGTCGTTACGAATGAAGAAATCAAGACAACGGTAATGAAGCTAGGGTCTGATAAATCTCTAGGCCCGGATGGTATGACTGCAGAATTCTATAAGAGATATTGGGTTATTGTTGGACCAACAATAATTAGAGCCGTAAAAAGTTTCTTCCATTCAGGAAAGATGTTACGACAAATTAACCATACATTTATAACTCTCATACCTAAGATAGAGAACCCAAATCGACTAATCATTACAGACCAATAAGCCTATGCTCAACTATCTATAAAGTCATATCGAAAATCATAACGAAAAGGATTAAAAAAATAATAACCAAAATTATCCACCTGCTCCAAGGGGCTTTTATAGCAAACCGAGCCATTCAAGATAACATCCTTATAGCCCACGAAATATTTACTCATTCAGAAACAAAAAAAACAAAGATGGATGGATTGCCATTAAACTAGATATGGAAAAGGCGTATGACCGAGTAGATTGCAAATAATCATTAAACATATTGCATAGATTTGGGTTTGATAGAAAAGTTATAGGTTGGATAAGGGAATGCATATGCACGGTATCACTGTCGATACTAGTAAATAATGGACCTACGGAACCATTCAACCCGGAACGAGGACTTAGGTCGGGTGACCCTTTATCACCCTTCCTATTTGTTATCGCATCGGAAATTCTTGCAAGAAAACTACAGTTAACTAGTGAATTGGACAAAAACACGGTAGGATTTCCAATCGCTCGAGGCAGGACTCGAATCTTTTTCTTAGCATTTGCAGATGACATCATAATATTCGTCAAAGCATCTTAGAGATAATGTGAACAAGTAAAGACCATTATCGATGAATTTTGCTGAATTTCGGGGCAAAAAGTTAACTATAACAAGTCAGCCTTTTAAACCTCTAAAAATATGACTTCCCAACAAAAAAAATGTAGCACAACAAGCCCTAACGATTGCAACAATAACGAACATAGAAAAGTATTTAGGTTGCCTAATTATTAATGGCAAAGTCAAAAAAGACACCTTTAAGGACTCGATTGGAAATGCACAAAAACAACTCACAAAATGGAAGACAAACTCGCTATCTCAAGAAGGCAGAACGACATTGATTAGAGCCAACTTAGCTACAAAACCGAACTATGTAATGCAGAGCTTTATTCTTCTGGCTTATGCTCATTCAGAAATGGATAGGATAAACAAGGGATTCTTCTAGAACAAGGATAGAAATTACAAACCTTTGGTGGGATGGGACAAGATATGCAAACCTAAAGAGGTAGGAGGACTGGGAATAAGGAAAACAGAACATATAAACAAAGCACTCCAAATGAAACTACTATGGAAAATTTTGCTGAACCAAATAATATGTGGGTCAAGATAATCTCACAAAAATACCTTAGAAATGATAATTTATTCTCATACAAACTAAAAGCGAACACCTCGTGGCAATGGAAGAAACTAATGCATCTAAGAGAAGAATTCTATAAAGGTCTAGAAAGATAATTGACTACCAGGGGGACCCCTTCGGTCTCATGCAAAGAACCCTACAAATGTAGACGAAACAACAATTGTAGATGCATGGATCACTAATGACCATAGATGGAAAATAGATGAACTAAAACAAATCCTCCCTGATAACATGGTTGAACAAATTCAAATTACTACAATCCCAAATAATCACATCCAAGATCGATTGTATTAGGCTCCGAGTAAAAATGTCTGGTTTTCAACCTCATCTGCAGTAGAATTAATCACAAATTTAGAAAGACAAACACCTCATATAAATAATTGGCTGTGGAAATTTGACACATACCCAAAAGTTAAAAACTTCCTTTGGAAAGTTGACAATAATGGACTTCCCACAAAAGCTAGACTTAGGGATAAGCAAATCATAACGCTTGTAGGCTGTGTTTTGTGTGATTGTACCAATGAAGAGATAAACTACTTACTCACAAAATGTCCGTATATGATCTACATAACTAATAAAGTAAATCCAAATATCGGTAGTTCCATCCAGGGTTATGAGCCCCAAAACAAAACGCCTAGAACAATCCCAAACGAGCTATACCAAAACCTAGGAAAAAAAGATTTCACGTGTCTGGCAGTTGTTTGGTGGAGCATTTGGCATCAACATAACAAATTGATTTTCCAACAAGACCAAAGCGAAGGGATATCAGACCTAACATCATACATAAGAAACCTAATATTAAATTGGGAGAAAGCGTCGAAATGGATAGAGGATGAAGAAACTATTCTAACATCTCAAATGAAAAATAGAAAAAAAAAAACTAAGGGCCCAAGGCAAATGGAAAAAACCTAAATTGGGATACACTAAAGTAAACTTTGATGCATCTAAAATGTCTAATGGAAACACCACTGGTGGAATTGTTTTCCGAAACCACCTTGGTCAGGTAACAGATATTATAACAGGAAACTTTGGAAAAGTGTCGGTACTAAAGGCTGAAGCACTAACCCTTTGAGAAGTGATTAGGCAAATTAAAACAAGATGATAGAAAGAGTGGAAATTGAAGGGGATAATCTCCAAGTCATTAATGAGGTTAAAGGGAAAATTCATAGCCCTTGGGAGATCGAACTCATTATCACTGACATCCTTGCTTCCATTTATGGAAACCGTGATATTGTGATTAACCATGTCTTTAGGGAATGTAACGTTGCGGCCAAAAAAATTGCTAATTTGGGCCATAGTCTCCCTTTTGAGTTCATCTTGACTCATCCAGAACTTCTAGTTCTCATCCGAAAGGATGCTCTAGGGCGCCCTCCGTGAAGGAGAGCACCCTAATCCTTACCTAATAAAAAAAATAACTAGCTAGGTTTACTTTTGGAAACTTAAATTGTTCATCTCATAACTATTGTTTTTATTTTATTTTGACAATATCATAGAAGTTCTTTGATTATTATTATTGTATAATCAATAATCATACAAGTTTGAAAAAGGGTCCCTTTTATTCTATCTCTTTAGCACTTCCATCCCTTACATAAGGAAAATGGTTATTATCGAAAATCATCCTTATAATATATCACATTGTGCTAAACCATCCATATAATAGATATTTGTTAAAAACCACTCATATAATGATCTTCGTTAGCGAGCAACCACCCAACCCAAGCTTCAGTCAAATATTTGTTAAATACTTGTAATTACAACTTTATCCTCCATTTTTCTATTTTTTAATTCTTAAAATGAAAAGATAAAACATGAAAAAAAGCCTTTATTGGATTATAAAAAAAAGAATTGGTTGAAAATCACCCGTATAATATAACATATTTCAATTAACCAATAATTACTGAAAACCATCTATATTACATGCTCTGTTAATTTTTCACCACCCAAATTCCAAATTCGTTAGTTTCCGTCAAATAAGAGTGACATGGCACTCATATTTTGATTTTTTTTTAAACCTTGCCACATCACCCATTTTTACCCATTTCCATCCAAATCATCATAAGTTGACATTGAAACCAATCCAAATCCCACTCGTCTTTGCAAATTCCGAGTCTGAAGACAAAGTCTACAAACTCTTTCATCGTCGACAAATTCTTCACCGTCGTTAGACTGATAAACAACCCTAGGAAAGAACCAGAGTGAGAATCAGGACGGAGGGACGATATATGTTCTCCTCTGTTCCCCGTGCCTTGGCGGCAGCCTCCGCTCCTTCCTTCCTATGCCGCCGCAACTTCATTCACAATCTCGCCCGAGTCGCCGGCGACGTTAAGCCCCAAATCTAGGCCTGGATCGATCGTGAAAGCCTCGAAAATCTCGTCAAATCCCTTGATTTGTTCAAAGCCCTCGATTCATCTGAAAAAATTAGGGTAATTTTCGTGGTTGCAACTACAAACCCTAAATTTAAAAAACGAGATGTGTCTCTTATTGAGGACAAAAGTGTGAAATTGAATGTCAATATTGAGTTTATCTGAGATGAATTTGAGTGGAAAGGAGTTCGATTAGTTTATCTTGGAGTATTGTGCGAGCGAGAAGATGATGTATTATAGATTTTGAGCAGCCATTGGTGGAGGGATGGAGCTTGAAAGAGATTGAGAAGGAAGAGAGCAATGAAGCGATGGAGCACAGAAATTGATCGAGAATGATAGATGCCCCCTTAATTGATAGGATTTGGATGGACAAATTGATAGATGACGAGAATGATAGATTTGGAAATCAGCATTTGAGAAGTTTTTTTATTTAAAAAAGAAATTTGTGATACTTTAAATATGGGTAAAAATGGTGATTTGGATGGAAATGGGTAAAAATGGGTGATGTGGCAAGGTTTTTTTTAAAAAAAAATTGAGTGCCATGTCACTCTTATTTAATGGAAGCTAACGAATCTGGAATTTGGGTGGTGAAAAATTAACGAAACATTTAATATGGGTGGATTTCAGTAATTATTAAAAATACAAGTGGTTAATTGAAATATATCATATTATACGAGTGGTTTTTAGCCAATTCCTCTATAAAAGGGTCATACTATGCAACACCCGCTTAACTTAGTTAGTAGCACCAATTTTTTTAAAATTCTAAAATACCCATTATTTAATAGAACGTGTAAAAAACGTTGAAGCATAGAGAGAAAAAGAACATTCGATAAACAAAAGATACTGATGCAGAAGAAAGAAAGTAGATCTGGGAAACATGATGATGGTTCCAATTCGGGTGTTCTCATCTCAACATAGAATGACGAGATTGTCACTAATGATGAAATTATTGCTAATTTGAAAGATTATAGATGTAATTAATCCCTGAGAAGTATCTTGACGAGAATTATCCTTGATCCAATTTGATTGTTTATTGTTCCTTTATTGTCGATGGTTGTAATATAGGAATTACTAAGCTTTTGTTATGAATGAGAAAATTTGGCTTCCAAGGAGGACCATTATTTCAATCCTTATGTTGTTTGGTCTACTGTATATCAGTTCTTATGTATAATGTATGGAACAACACTGTAGTATAACATGCTAGGTTAAGTTTCAACTCGTGTGCTTGTTGAAGCTGGGTGGAACAGGTGGCTCCACTACTTCTGATGTAGTCCGTCCTTACCTACCGAGCCAACGAGCTTGTTGTGTTGGCTTTCAACTCTACAATTTGTAAGCACTTTCCTTAGTTTAGGTGTTTTATGTAACTTTTAACAAGATTCCACTGGAATTATATTATTTGGTTACACATACAAATGAAGATTGCGGCTAAAATATACGTACTAGTAGGTGGAATATATTATATATACATATATTCAGTTCTTCCCCTTCTATATATATACTATATACATTATCATAAGTATAAAAGAAAGTCATTAATTAGCACATTTTGCAAAAGTATATATTTACTAAAAAAGTATGAAAGAAAAACTAAGATGGAGCCCGAAATCAACTGACTCCCAACGGATCGGTTCAACAAAGTATACAATGGGTGATGTCCTGAAGAAGAGGGCACCACAAAGACAGACCGGGACAATTCAAACCATTGACACCATTACAATCCTATAAATCCGAGCTCTCCTTGAATCTCCTCCAAATGCCTACACACAATAATCTGGCAGTCATCCATAAGGCTATCACTGTCAGTCGTCATTTGATACTTTGATCTTGTTAGGTTACCTGGGCAAGTTACTTCCATTCTACAACACACAATAATTTGCACAAGTAAGATATTCTCACCCTAGCTAGCAATAGCAGTTTCTTTAGGAAAGTAATTGTAGTCGTAGAAGATTAAAGATTTGCATTGCAATGACACCATTCTGATGCTCACTAGTTAAGTGTGTTAATTATTACTAGAATTAAAATTTGTGATCAATTTAAGAACATGAATCCACCAATCTATAGATTTAATTACCAACACAACCCAACTTCAAAATCCCCAAATTTAAATTCTAAACCTTTGCCCAAGCCCCCAGATTTTGAAATTTACCTTAGATTTCTTATAAAGAAGAGGGAAGAGAAGAGTTATGGTCGACATCGTCAATATTCTTTCACAGAGAAGATTATCAGGACTGTGTCATCTATTGGAATGAACACTGTTGGGAGAGATGAGGAATGGCTAGATTTATGGTCGACGGTGGTCAGCGCCGACGTCTTTCAAAGAGAACAATATGGGGAGAAAAGAGGAAGAGTGAGAGTTGGTCGACAGTGGTCGACATCGGTCATATTTCAAGTTTAACAGAGGAGAATTGGGAGACAAGACGGAGGAAACATTGCAAAAGGGTAATATTGGCAATTTACATGAAGCAAAAGCTGCAAACTAATTTTAGGGGATGTTGCGTAGCTGGTATGTAAAAAAAATCAAGTTTTAATGAAACCAAATGGCTCCTTCTTCCCCGTGAAATTGATGACCAGGCCCGTATATTAGGCGGTTCAAGTGGTTTGTTAGAACAGGGCCCTCGAATTTAAGGGGCCCAATATATAGCAGAGAGTTTACTATATTACCTAGAATAAAAGTAGTGCAGCTGATAAGGTGCATCTCTTCCTTCAAATCAACACGTGTTCGACTCTTCTCCCAAACAAGGATTTTCATTTTTGTTTCTTTCTTAGTGGGCCCAACCCCTCTATGTGTTTTTCATTATTCAGCTATTCTTACACTTTTATGTCACTTTATTTCTTTAAAATAAAAAATAATCCCATGCTCTTATATTTTGTTCAACCTTTATCTTGGTTTATTATTCTCCTTTTTATTTCGCTATATTGTTTGTAAAAGATATTAATTTAATTCCTTACACCTAAATAATATTTCTATTAATATGTATCAATTAATAGTGTTCAATTATTTAGTATTAAAAGTTCAATCAACGGTATTTTAAATGATTAAGAATAAAAATACCTGGCTAATTCTCTAATTATTGTTTTATTTTATCCATAAAAATTTATTAAATTATCAAAATAAATTATTAGGGGCCTAAATTTTATTTTAGAACAAGGCCTCTAAAAACATTGAGATGGCCCTATTGATGACAAATTGATTCTTCTGTAAAATTAACATATTCGACCTATTTATCTCCTCCACATCTCTTGTCGACCAACCAAATGGAATCCTTCTCACTTTCCACTTCTGAAATCGACTACAATTGTAAGATTTATTGGTCTTATGTCTCTTTCGCTCGCCTCTCTCACCGTTGGATCTAGTTTCACGGCAAACACCCAGATCTGGTTCACACCACCATCGACGCCACTGTGCCACCTCCCGACACTAGCGTTGATAAGAACTTTTGTCTATTTCTGCCTCTCTAGACCAAACGGAACCCTAACCTCTTATCCAGATCTAACACTAGAATGAAGCAAAGTAAATTGAATTTTGTGTCTTTCCTTGTCATTTTGAATCCATTTTATGGTATTGAAATTTACAATTTGGGGGAAGAAGACAATTTAGCAGAGATAGAAAGAAATTGATGAGACCATGGGAGAGAGAGGAGGAGGAAGGGGATAAAATAAAAAAGTTTTTTAGTAAAATTTATTATCCTTTTTCTTTCTAATTTAATAAAATTCTAATAAATTATTTTTGTAAACTTTTCCATTTTATAGAATTTTAAAAAATCCAAAAATTGAATTCTGCATAAGTTTTACCGACATGATGGTGGGTGGTCCTCAGCTAAATGATCATACACATTGTCTAATCATGCACACTCAGTTAAAAAGTTGTACATACTTAGTAACAAGATTACACACCCTTAGTGACAAGATTATCCACACTCAATTATAAGATTATGCACACCTGTAAAATACACGTTTTTCAAATAAAATTTGGTTGTGGAAAATTTTACAATTTTTTTTATTAAATCATGTTTTCAATCATTAATTTTTTAAAATTAGATGATTAAAGGACATTCTCAGTTCTAACATGAGCGTTCGTTCTGCCCAAACTAACCAATAAGTGGAACGTTCAACATTACATATGCGTAAAAAATATTATTACATATTATGGCATTGGAAAATCAGTATCATGTGAAAGTACTATATATACATACACATACATATCTAATAAAAATTATAGTAGCGTCTACATATTTGAAATCCTTCACATTCAAAAATATTTTATTTAAATTAATTAATTAGCCCTATGACAAGTGACCACAATTAATATGAAGGATTTCAAATGCCTATAAATTATAGATATGGATCATCAAATTGAAATTTAGTTTGTCATATATCAGAATTTTATATATACATAAAGTTCCAAAATATGAAATCATAATGAGCTTGAAAAAAAGGTATAGTCAAAGATTCATAAGCAATTAAGCATAGATAACGTGTTCCCATATAGATTATATATTCACAAAAGGATATAATTTTATTGTTCCACCTAATTTGTTGAAAAAGTTGTGTTTCGTGGCAAATGCATAAAACTATCTCTAGGACTAAAAATAATAGTTTGTGAGTAATTTGGTATTCAGTTTGGTTAAGTTGAATTTGTATTTGACTCGATTTGTAAAGGAGATAAGTTTGAGTATAATATTAAGGCTCAAAACATAAATGAATTGAATTTGAGCACAAAAAAGCTTAGTTCGTTTGTTTATGAGCAAACTCGATTATACGTTTACAAAAAATCATATTATATATAATATAATATAATATATAAAAACTATATAGTTTTGGTGGTCTCTTTCAACTACGTAGTTTATTTTTTTTAGTTTTCATTTACTTGTATAGATGATAAAAAAAAAGGGTTATTTATAAACTTGTCTCATAAAGAAACTAAATAATAGACTCACGAGTTAAACTCGGGCTCGATAAATATTTAAAGAAATTAAGTTCAAACAAAAATTTAAGCACAAATCAAAATTACGTTCGAACTCAAGCTCGCTTATATTTAACTGAGCCAAGCTCCTTTCCACTGCATTACAACCGCAATCACCTCTCATCTTCACGTACTCTTGTATGCACAAAATCACTCATTTTCAAATAAAGTTACACAAAACCATCTTCTTTCATAATTTCATGTTCTTAAAACAACCAAACAAACTCTCCTTTTGTTAAATAATTTAATTAGATATTTTTCTAAAATAACAATAATCGTATCTTTTTTGGCATTATTTCATTGTTTTTAATTTCATTTGGACAAGAAAAACACCCAAATACAAGGATGTCTTTCATCTACATTCTTTAGTATTTTTTAATTTTGGTTTAGTCTTATTATTCAAGTGAGGTTTGTGTATATTTTAAGCTCATAATTTATCTACGATTTTAGTTACATTAAATATGTATAATTCTAAAATTTTAATAAAATTTATCAAGAGTGTGATCAATGTTGTCAGGATCGGATCGTAAGAGGGTAGTAGGATCTGATCGTAAAATCGAATCATTAAGATCGTTAGATCCTACTACATTAATATAATGACGAAAGGACTAATATTAATATGTTATATATCACTCCAATATGAGAGTAAATCATTAAAAAACATATACATTAGTCATCAAACATCTCATACCCTAGGCTAGGGGTGTCCAAACCCGGTTAACCGAGATTTCGGTTAACCATGATTTCGGTTAGTTAAAATCATGAACCGAAACCGAACCGTGAATCCCGGTTAACCGTAGTTTGGTTAACCAATTTTTCGGTTCGGTTTTCTCAGTTAACCGATAACCATTTATGTAATTTTACGTTAAACAATTAAGAATTTAAGACTAAAGTAATAAAATTTGAATTAAAAAAATGATCAAGCAAGACATTTATTTTAAATATGTACTTATATCATATTGTTTTGTTTGTTGTAAGCAAATATCGAGAGTATATACTATATTCTATGGAATCAAATATTGTGTGTATTAATATTTATCCCATCAAATTTAATAAGAGACTCTTATATCAATGTGACATGGAAAAATAGTGTGTACATTGTTAGAATTGATGAAGGAAAAACTCAAAGTATATTATCACCTTGAAGATCATATAGTTTAACCACTAAATAAATCAAATATGACTAATATTTTAATAAAATATTAATATTTTTCCGGTTTTTCAGTTAACCGTTATATGTAAAGTCATGAACCGAAACCGAACCAATGAACCGAAAATATTTTCGGCTCGGTTAACCAAACCGAAATTTCAAAAAAAGCCGGTTTGGTTAACCTGAAAAATAATCGGTTCTTCGGTTTCGGTTTTTCTTGGACACCCCTACCCTAGGCAACAAATCCATATAAGATGAATTATTTTTCCAATGCTCTAATACATTTATTTTAACAAGAAATAGAAAGAATGCAATTTTTATATTTAGACATTTTATTTATTTTTTAAGCAAGAAATAAGCCATTTATGAATAATTTCATGTATATGTTAAATAAGTTTAATAGGCAAGATGGGAAAAATCTATCCAAAATGATAATTTGTAACTTAATTTGTGTGATTTAGTATGATCTTACCATCCCACTTATTATTCTATGATCGTATACAATCATGTACGATCCTACTCCGGTCTTATATTTACGATCCTACCTTAATTCTACTTGTTACAATTTATTACGAGGGATTCAAAACGTTTTGTGAAATCCAAATTGTAGTATCGTATAATCCGAATCACAGTTTTAATAACATTGAGTGTGATTAAATATTCATGGCTTAGAATAAAGATTATATCCATAAATATAAGATAAGATATATTTTACATAGATTTTGTTCTATCAACAAGTGTTTGCTAAAATAAAAACAATCTCTAAACCTTACTTATGCTTAGCTGCCTTAATGTTCGTTGCGTTCCAAGCATAAACTCCAACTGCCTATCACAACTCAGAAGACACAGACTTCACTCTTGTTGCCACCTTCCAGTTTTAGTGCTCAAAGCCCTTGCGTTGTTTCCCTAGGACCAACGAACACATAAAATCTTTTTCTTTTGTTTTCTCCGTTCATTTAAACCCGATAATTGATCCTAGTATTCTTCTCCTTGATCTTTTATACCCGAAATACCTTAAGGGCCTGTTTGATATCCATATTAGGATATCAGATATGAGTATGATATGACTGATACCCATATCTGGTGCATGTTTGGTATATCTTGATATCGATATCAAACTGATATCTGCTGTTTGGTATAGGAGTATATTGATATCAGCTAATATCAGAAGGATATCAGAGTGATATTAGAGTGTTATTTTCATATACCCCAGAAAATTGGTATATCAAATATATCACTCATATCCATACTCATATTCAATATCTAGATATCACTCATACCGATATCTTGATATCCATACCGATACCGGTATCCGACATCTCATACCTTAGATATCAATACCAAACGAGTTTAAAGTACAAACTATAAAATTCACATTTTTTTATCAAAACGTAAAGGGTCAGTTAATTTTCCAACACCAAGGTTTCAAATTCCGATTCTGTCCCTGGTCAAGTATAGAATGAAGTCATAGGACGTAACACATGTTAGGTGAGCACAAAGGTTTACTAACCACAGAAAAGGTTAAAAAACATGTATTTAAAAGGAAATATATGGTATAAGAAAGTCACTCCATGCATGGATGTGTGACAACGACATCATGCCATTCACTTTACTAATTTGTGAATTGTACGTATATACACATCAACAATCATCATATCATATATTTTATATAAGATTTTTTTTTACCATTATGTAATATAATTAATTAATGAACACGCAACTCCCCATAGAGAGAGAAAGATGCACTTAGTTTGCAAATGTCAAATGGCTACGCTAGGGTTTTTCTTTTCAAATTATTATCCACAATTTCAATTAAGAACAGCTAAAACTTTTCCACTCAATCAACATATATGTATGAGAGCATCGCCTTGCGTCAGAGATTTTTCGAGGCCATTCGTCGTAGTCGATATTCCCCGGATTCAAATTGAAGGTGATAATTTGCAGCTGGTTAAGGACATTCTTGGTGACTGATGCTGCCCGTGGGAGATTGAGCTGTTGCATTCAGGCATCCACTGCTTGCTTGCCCGATTCTAGGATTAGAGTATTTCTTATGTTTTTTGTGAGTACAATTCTGTGATAGACTTCATCGTTGGATCCTTCAGACGTGTCTGCTCCATCCCGCTTGTAGCTAACTCAGATTTACTTATCTTCATGCGACATGATACTCTAGAGCGACCACTAGCTTATTAATAGCCACCCTATTCTCTTTTCATATAAAAAAAATCAACATATATAACTCCCAATTTTTTTTTACAAGGAATAATTCCAAAACCCTTTCTTCTTTTCCCACTCAACTCCTCTATAGCTAGCTTAGCTAGGTTAGTTAATAAGACCTGCAGATCAGAAGAGAGAGAAGATGAATCAAATTTAAACCCCATGGCCATGAGCCCATGTTCCTCAACCATCTTCCATGATTCCTCTTTGTTTGTCACTTTCTTAGACCCCTTGAATTTGTCATACTTAGCGAGCTACTAGCTATCTTTATGATCATCATTCAAGAACCCAAACAAAGAAGTCATATATAGAAAAAAAAATCTGCTTTACTTTAGATAGACCCAACAGAGTCCTCAAAATCCTCATCATCAAACATTCAATATCTCATGATGGTGGAATCAAGAACATGCACCCATCAAACCGCATCAACCAACTCCTCTAAACCAAGTCACCACCGAGCCAGGGACTCGGCGAAGAAGAGAAGAGCAAGTAAAGATGGATCGGACGGAATTATAAGCTCCGGCAGCACCACGAACAGCACCGTACTAGAAGAGGAGGCCAACTCGATCTCCGAGGATGACGTCAGCAAGAAGATCCGAACCGTCGGATCCGGTCCGGGGTCGTCTAATTCGGTGAGGCCTTATGCGCGGTCTAAGATGCCCCGCCTCAGGTGGACCTCCGATCTCCATCTTCGGTTTCTTCACGCCGTCGATCGCCTCGGCGGTCAAGACAGTAAGTATATATATATATTAGAATGTTCATCTCACATCTGACTGGACTAGTATATAACTTAGCGGATCAAATTCTTATAATATCTTATAGACTTGATTGATGTTTTGTTCTTGTAAGAAATTAATTTATTTTTAATTAAGATTCGTTTTTATGGGGGTATGTGTGTAGGAGCTACACCGAAGCTGGTTCTTCAGTTTATGAACGTCAAAGGATTAAGTATAGCTCATGTCAAGAGCCATCTACAGGTATTTTTATTTTTATTTTTAAATTTCCACTTCTGCTAGCTTAGTTATTTTGGCTGATAATTTAGTGATATATCCTAGTTGATTGGGGGTGATTTTGATATCTTCAGATGTACAGGAGCAAGAAGTCTGATGAACCAGGACATGGTACAACATATATAGTTACTAACAAACATATCAATCATACATATTCTAGGGTTTTTTTGATGTTTGATTCTTGTGATGATGAATGGAACAGTGATGTGCAATCGAGTACATTTTCTAGAAGGCGGTGGAGATCGTAACATTTACAACCTTAGTCAGCTCCTAATGCATCAAAGGTGCAAAACTTAATTTATTTTTATGTTGATACACATTCTTAATTGGTGATTGATGATGACAAGTATAAGTTATATCTAACCCTAATTGATTGATTTCTCCTTTGAAGACATAATGAATTTACACCATGGAGCACAAATACTCAAAATTGCCCTCGAACCCAGTCTCCGAATCACCGGTTCACCATCAATGGGAAGCCAATGACATTAGCTACAACAAACAACCACAATCCAACAAGTTCATCATTCAACTACACCTATGATATGGATTTCAATAGCCCTAATATCCAATTGCAAAAACCCGAACATGTCTGGTGTAGATCGAGAGACCAAGAGTTCATAAACCCAACAATGCCATTGGGACCAATTGAAGGCCAATCTCATAAACAATCTCCTGATTCAGAGAGCACAACTAGCCTCGACGAAAAGAGAATTGGGCCGAAGAGGAAGAACCCGGATCCGAGTTTGAGTGATCTTGATCTAAATCTTTCTCTCAAGCCACCGACAATGAGAAACGAGGATGATTGTGAAATGGGCATCGACATTGACCATGATGAGGATCAAAGTGAGAGTGATTTGCCAATGTGGGTCGGCTTGCCCTTGTCCAAGTTAAGGAAGGTAAAAGATTTGGGAGGTGAAGAAACTTGTAATATGAATTGTAGGTGATGATGATTAACTCTTAAGTGAGATCTTGATCAGGTATACTTGTTGTACAGATAATGCAAATCCGGCCATGGATGTTTCATTTTGTGTTTGTAATTTGTATTATTTAGCTGTGACATGAAACTGAACGGTAATCTTCATGATCTCTTTTACTTGAGTTGTTCACATTCAGGGGTGATTTTAGATTGATACAAGAATATTTATGTTAGGAAATTCATTAGACATTATTAAATGGATTACAAAAAATAGATTCGACATATATATATTGTAGTTATGTTTTGAGCATTTGATGACCAATATAAATTAAGGTTACCTAGCTAAACCTATTAAAGATTGATCGATATATCAAAGCTGTATTTTAAGAGAATCAACCTGACATCCGAAATATTGTAATCCGGTCTAATATATATGTGAAACTCAAGATGACCTTTGTCCAAATTAAAATTGTCAAAACACGTTTAAAATCATAACCAAATTCAAAAAAATTTATGGTTGTTTAACCAATTAAACTGATCAACTTATCCAAGTTGACCACAACATATTCAACGTGACTGGTCAATCTAATTCATGAATATTCAAGATATATATGTATATGGTTAGAGCCTTGGTCGACATACATAAATCGAATATTCAACCTTATCTTTCTAATTTGACATAATTGTTTTATTTAGTGAACAAAAAAATAATATCTTACGTAATTGTATTGTACGGGGGTATATAAATCGATGTTTCAATAATAAGGCTAAGAGGGTTGGGAGAGTGCAAAAACGTAGAGATCAACTTTTAGAGAGAGATGTAGAAGAGGCCAAATCAAGTAGTTCCAAAAAGGCCTTATTTGAGCCCCTCCCAAGGATTTGTCACGTATATTTGCACGTTGAGGTCTTCAACACACATCGACCGCAGAAAACTCCTAAAAGAGGAGGGTCTGCAAACAGTTTGTCCTTGTTCATTTGTCAGATTAATACTAAGCTAGTTCAATTTTTATTAACTCCACACTTGCAATTTCTTGGAGTAACAAAAAAAATATAGACTAATTGATCGATATATATATATATAGGGGATGGTTTCAAAGAAACGCAAATTGTAAAGAAACGGAAGTCGCAATAAGAGTCGTTAGATTTGATGTAATTGATGACTAATAATGATGGTATATCTTAACAATTATGGGCAAAATACACTTGCATATGTATCTGACAATTATAAATATGGAAGCTCCTAAATTGTAGGGATTCTGATTTTGTTAAAAAATATAGAAAAGTATTTATGAAAGTTGGCGTAATTGTAGAGATTTAAGGTATGGAAAAAATTTAAGAGAATAAAATAATTGTATCAATTCTGATTTCCTTAAAAAATAGTTTTGATTTTGGATGTGTTGTTGTAGTAATCGTGTGATTATACCTACATATGTTAGTTTATATATTGAACCTACCAACATGTGTAAACGAATATTAAGAATACATTCTCGAATATACCATTGTAGTACAAAACCGTGAACATGTGCATATTATATTTGAATATTAGCTTCACAGTTTTGAACATGTGTTCCATCTTCTATTTTGCTTAAAATTTAAATTCAAAATTTGAATAATTATCTTGTATGTGGTTGAATATGTTTTAATATATTCTGAATATTGTTTAAAAATTGTTTGGATTTGTTATGGTTTGAATATACAATCTACTTTGTAGTCGTCATGTGTTTATATCTGAATATATTAGTTTAAATATCGAACAAACCAATATGTGTAAACGAATATTAATAACACATTTTCGAATATTAGAGTGTAAATCTTGAACAAAACAAAGTATGAAATCGAATATTAAGTATACAATCTCGAACATGTTTTACAATATATCCGAATATTAAATACAAAATGTTGAATATGTATAAAATATATCTGAATATTAAGTACATAATGTTGAATATGTATACAATATATATGAATATTAACTTCACATGTGTACAAAAGAATTCGAATATGCATATAATATATCTCAATATTATGTACAAAGTCTCGAACATGTATACAATATATGTGAAGCTAAACAATTTTGGACATGCGTATAAAAGAACTCAAATATGTGTATAGTATATTTGAATATTAAGTACACAATCTCGAACATGTGTACAAAATATTTGAATATATTAAGTCCACAATCTCGAACATGTGTATAATATATTTGAATTTTATCTTCGGTCATTTATCTCTATGTGCACCACACATGATTTCACTTTCTCTGATCTTTGCTCTTGGAAGACAATAATTTCCTACACAAAATGAAATAACACAACAATACTAACTTGAATTAGTAAAACAAAACCCTAAATTCATAAAATCGTTCAAAAACCGAGAAGATATTAATAATAAAAATATAAACAACACAACTAAAAAATTGAACGATTCAAAGCATAAAAGTGAACGAGAAACAACTAGAAGGGATGCAAACCGAACAAA
Source organism: Fallopia convolvulus (assembly GCA_964016875.1). Taxonomy (NCBI): domain Eukaryota; kingdom Viridiplantae; phylum Streptophyta; class Magnoliopsida; order Caryophyllales; family Polygonaceae; genus Fallopia; species Fallopia convolvulus. The sequence continues at coordinate 9,577,331 of OZ024725.1, forward strand.
TTAAATTTGAGAAGAATGATAAATTGATGTTCCGAATCATCTAAATCGACATAGAAACTTACAAATTGCTACAAATCGATTTCATAATCCCTAGCATCGACGTTGAAGACGGAGACAGTTTTGATTGAACCCCTCGATTACAGACGAGGACGTCAATTAGATCGACGACGTTGATGGCTTTCTTGACGACGACGACCTCCCTAGCATCAAGACGAAGACGAGTGGAGATGAGGTAAAAAGTAAGGGCGACGATCCTTCATGGAGAGGATGGAGGAAGAGTGGAGAGGAAGACGATAAATGTGAAAGAGGATAATTGTAATCATGATTTTTAATTTTGGTAACTGTATATTTTGAGAGAGAAAAAAATATTTCAATCCCTATAATCATGCATGAGGAATTATTTCCATAAAATAGGTACATAATAAGATCCTACTCCCCCTATTTGCTTTAAATCTCGTCCATCTATAAATTCTAATCAAACGCCTCTTATTACGACTTCCCTTTCTCTCTAAAATGGGGTTTCTCTAGATACTAAACCTATATATATGTCCACGTTTAACATTTTCAACCACATTGAAGGCCAAATGTCATGTTTGTGTTTATGTTGGCTTACTTGAGTGACCTAATAGTAAGAGAAATGATGCGATATAGGGAGGCTCGGTGATAAAGATAATACTAGGAGATACCAAATAATTCAAGAGATCAATGAATGAAACAAGAGGGGAGATTGAGATTAGAGGGAGAAGAGATAGACGAGGCAGAGAAATGAGAGAAGGAGAAAATAGAATTAGGGTTTAGGGATAAGATAATTCATTATGATTGATTAAAAAGATAACAATAGAAGAGTATTTATAATAACTCTCATATCTAGCTAATACAGAAAAGATAATGCTGAAATCATATCTTACTAAAATATAAAACTAAATCCTAGATAAAAGGAATTTACAATATTCTTCAACTAATTATTAATTATACTAATATTATAGCGTATCAATTCTCCCCCATTGAGAATCGACTCGTCCTCGAGGCGGAAATCAGGAAGAGGCTGCGAAAGCGTCAATCAGGTCCTCCAGGGTCGAACACAAATGAGTCGATTGATGCAAAGTAGTCGCCAAAATCACAAATCAAAACAGCAAAAATACGCTCAGTCTTAGGCGTATGGCATCTCCACTCAACCGAATACTCAACTAGGGCAACCCTAATTTTTAGAAGGGGGTCTTGGCGAGGCGGTGCAACGACTACGACGCGACGTAAACCTTGTACGACAAGAACTATACCATTCTTAGTTGTGGTTACCGCGAGAGCGGAAGGTGTGGTTACCGCAAGCGCGGGTGTCACACGTGTAACAGGTGCAACAATGGTTTCCGCGGGCGCGGAAGTCGCTGGCGTGGGAGTCGTGCGATCAACGGGCGTGGCGATTGCTGCTGACTTGGTGGTGATTGGCCGTTGGAGGGTTGTCGGACAAAAGAACAATTCTAGTTGACAACAACCTTCGTAGATACACCTCCCGTAGAGAGATTTAATCGCCTTGAGAGCGGAATCATGAGTCTGAAATTGGATGTGCCAATAAAATTGAGACCCATAACCTACTCTTTTAATGCTTTCCAAGTCTCCGATTTGTGAAAATACTTGGTACAACACTTGATCGAAGATTAGGTAGTATTCACGATGAATTATGACGAACAACGTTCGATCATCCTCGTTGTTGGCTATGGAAACGCTGAGTCCAGGGATGAAAGCACCAATTGATAAAGATAATACTAGGCGGTACCAAATAATTCAAGAGATCAATGAATGAAACAAGAGGGGAGATTGAGATTAGAGGCAGAAGAGATAGACGAGGCAGAGAGACGAGAGAAGGAGACGATAGAATTAGGGTTTAGGGATAAGATAATTCATTCTGATTGATTAAAAAGATAAAAATAGAAGAGTATTTATAATAACTGTCATATCTAGCTAATACGGAAATGATAATGCTGAAATCATATCTTACTAAAATATAAAACTAAATCCTAGATAAAAGGAAATAACAATATTCTTAAGCTAATTATTAATTATACTAATATTATAACGTATCATTCAGATTATCATGTCTTCGTACATTTACTTGGGTGAAAATCCAAGTCTTACCATCTTTTTTCATAGGGTCGAGTCGGTCGGGCGATTTACTTGGCTTGGGTCCTTTTGGGTTAGGTCACGAGCCCAAAATTTACAACTAAAGATGAATTTCTTACTAAAACAAAAATATCATTTTTAATGTAACTAAAAAGGGTTGTTAAAATAACTAATTCGTGCTTTATTAAATAATACATTGATCCGAAAGTTTTATTATGTAAACTTTATTCAAATCAAGCGAATTCGACGATAATATGTTCTAATATCTCAAATTTTCAAGACATATCCCCATCGAAAATAAATACTCCAAAGGCATAACTTTTTTGGTAATTGTAAATATATTTCCAACGGATCCAAAGGAGTCAAAGAACCGTATACTAAAAGCCTTACACAAAATTCAGGAGACCTACAAAAAGCTCGAGTTTTGATCGACCAGGATTACAAAACAAATCAAAACAGGCTATAAGAAGCCAACTCAATCATAGATCACACTTATTACAAATACTTACAATTATAAAAGGCCAAGGTACTTCATCCATCTCCTAGTGGTGCTTTTGTTGGAAGTCAATCTTCCCTTAATCCTGGATTTTGAGTTCACAATGGCCATGTCTATGCACGCTTTCCAACTAATCCTCTTGCCTTCCAAGACATTGTAGTTTCTAGCGCACCAAACAAAGTAGACAAGAAAAGTGAGGGCGTTGATTCTAATTTTGAAAACAATAAAAGATTGTCGATTACTAGAAGAAAATCATTCAAGCCAACTCGCAAGGTCATCGAGGGAGCGATTAATGCCAACCCATTACATAACTCTTGACAATAGTCGTTAAGGGAAAATGGAGTTAGCATTGAAGAGACGTTTCTACAAGGATGTGGCAAAGGGGGGACATATCTAGTGATTCCAAGCCTATAGAGTCTATCCAAAGTCGGCGCTCGATCCTTAATTACAATCCAAGTAATGAAGGAGCATCTTGGGATACAAGAGGCACGCCAAATCATATCACCCCAAACCATCGACTATCCTTGGGAGTGTCAATGGTCATAAAGAAGAGAGTTGAACTCCTTAGGGGAAGTGTCATGCCAGAAGTGGTTCCACTCGATCAAGCTCAAACAATTCTTGAGGGTTGCAAGGAGGTCTTTCACAATGACCATGGCCCAACTATCATGAGGGCTACCAATAGAGTCTCAAACATAATTGCGGGACAAGAAGTTCCTCCTAACCTAAATGTTGTCTCGGCTAGGATCAATATCCTGAACATTTTGAGCCAGATGCATTTGGTTCCAAACATTGAGTGTAATAAGTTAGTGTCCTATAATAATAATAATAATAATAATAATAATAATAATAATAATAATAATAATAATAATAATAATAATAATAATATATGATACATATTTTTTGGTAGAAAATATATGATATGTACGTATTAGTTAGCCTTGATATGTATTAGTTAACAATTTCAATTCTTGAATCCTATATCCTCACATATACATGGAGTAATTGACTCGGCTAAAGTCGTTGTTGTCAAGATAAAAAATAAATAACCCTATTCTACTAACTAGTATAGTAAGCAAGCAAGGGGTCGAACCCAAGAGAATCGGATTTCTGAATCAATCAGCAGGTAACAAGACAGGGGTTTTGGAAGTTTAGGCAAACAAATAAACAAGCAAATTATTTGGGATTTAAATCAATGGAAGGAAAGCAGAGTTTATTCAATCAATTCCACCTTTTTAATCATTCGATCATCAATTCATCCACTTTTCTATTAATTTCCAGGTTAATTCCAATCCTTATAAAAGATTTCCGCTTGTCCACGGTCCAAGCGAAATTATGATATGAACAAGAACGCTTAATTCAAATCATGCAAAGTATTAAGGATAGAAGGATATTAAATCATGCAATCAAGCTATGAGTCTCATGCATAAAATAACAATCAAACACTCTTTCTCAATTCTAGTCCACGGTCCTAGAAAAGAGTTGTTTCAAGGATAAATAAGATTGCACAGACAACAATCAAACTAATCCAAACAGTAGAATATCAATCAAATTCAACAAGTTGCGCACCCAAGAGAAATCAATTGATAATCATTAATTTAAGCACAAGAGTTTTGATATTAACCAAGGGATAGAAAAGTTACCAGAATCTCACGAATTACATAAAAAGGCTTCCTTGATCAAACAAACTCCAAGGGAAATTAGTTCTCCATAATAAAACTAAAAACTGGAATAATCTCTGAAAGTATGCTAGAATGTGTCTGGAACTTAAACTGAAAACGAAACTAAGCTTAAGTAGTCGAAATAACAACTGAAACCTAGAAGATATAATAATAGATATAAGATAGAATAAACGAAAGGAAATTCGGCTCTCGGATTTTTGCTGACGTGGACTTCCGCGGGCGCGGTGAACACTCTTCGCGATCGCGGACCTGATCGTGACAGAATTCCAACATTGTTTTCGGAAGATGTTTTGACCACCTTAGAGTGGGAATTTCGACCCGGAGTAAAAATATGGATTGTAGCTCTTCGAGTTATCTTTCCAATGATACCAAATTCGTCTTCATCCGATCACTGTAGCTCCCGAAATAAGCGTTACAAGAAAGTGGTGTCGAAATCACAACTCCAATTGAACACTTGTCTTCAAAACTCTTGCAATTCTCCAAATCGTGTCTTCGGTCTTCATATTACAATTATGCTCAAAGCTAACCTAAACACACTCAAATCATACCTAAAATACAAGAGTTAACCTATACTAAACTAGAGCTTATCAGTAATTAAATCCCAAACTTGGGATTTAAATTGATAAGGCGCATTATTGTTCAATTTGTGCGTGGTTGTTCAAGTCAATTAGTCAACAAGCACCCTAATACATTTTTTTGGTTATCGGAATGTCACTATAATATTAAACCTCTCAGCTTCTCAACCCTAGCCATCGTTGTTCTCTCGTTTGAAGGCAGCGCCCCTGCCCCTTCCATGGCTTGGAGCAACGGGAAGAAATCCAACAAGATGTCCTCACTTGTCTCTTTTGATTCCACTTTCCCAAACACGCCTCCCACGCACTTCCCTCTAACAGCCCAATCGCTGCTATCTCCCTAGATTTTATCTCCTCTAACAATATTCACCTCCTCAAATCAACGACATCATCGATTTCTCTAGAGGATGTTGCCGAATAGGTTTCTCACTAGTCTCTCTCTTATGGGTGTCCCCATGTGAGGAAGGCTATCATTCTGAGCAATAGAGTGCTCCATCTCTTCAAACTGGATTGAAATTCCCATTCCCAAGCTTTTGGTCAATGATAAGGGTATCTTCGTGTTCTAATCTACAAAGGAGGAGCAATTGACCTCTATTATGCAATAATGTCCTTGGTTGGTTGGAGGGAAGCTCCCATTGATCCTTAAAAGATGGACACCAAGGATGGTTCTTGACATTTCTTGTCTAGAGGATATTCCCTTGTGGATTACTCTTCATGATTTGGATGTTCGGTTTTGGTCAATGCATATGCTCACCAATGGTAAAGTAGTACCATTGGGCATTGAAATTGAAACTGATGAAATCAATGGATGAAATTCAAATATAAAAAATCCATAGTAAACGTCATATGATCATTTGCCTCGATATCAATAATCCAAGTAGATTTTGAAAACAAGTTATACCAGCCATATGAGCCATAGATTTGTTGGATGAAGAAACTGAAGTCTCACTAAGAAGTGACATTAGTTGTGTGTACTGATCTGATATTAAACCATGCAACATAGATGAAGAATTTTTCTTATCACCTTCCATCTCAGAAATAGAATGAGCATTGGCATGATTTGATCTAGGCTTGGACCTTTTTTCAGGATAGCTTATGATCTAGTAGCATCTTTTTTATTGAGTGATAAGTCTTCTTGCAATTTGTACATAAATAAGATCTTCTTCCTTTGTTTTATGCGAAGTTTCCTGAATTTTGTGAGCTTAAAGCACCATTAATAGAATTACCAATATTTAAACTTCCATTTCCTGATTTATTAGACATAACATTCATAGAAGAAGACTCTGTCAGAAGCTTACTAGCTAGTTGATCACGCTGAGTCTCTTCTTATTTTATAAGAGAGTAAGCCTGATGGATAGAATGTAAGGGATTCATCATAAGAATTGTACCCTGAATACTAGAATAAGATTCATTTAGCCCCATCAAGAACTGAAGAAAACATTGTTCATCATTTAATTTTCTCGCTACAACATCTAATCCACAAGTAAATGGTCGAAGATTCCTCATTGAATCTTGTACATCCCATAATCGATTAATGCGAGTAATGAAACTGGAAATGTTGTCAAAGGATTGAGAAATTGTACTTATCTCTTTTTCAATTGAGTACATATGCACCTCATTGGTTTGAGAAAACCTAGCTTCCAAATCCTTCCATATTTGTTGTGCATCCCCAGAAAGCAATAAGCTCTCAACAATATCCTTCATCATTGCATTGAGGAACCAGGGTGAATCCATTGCATTACACCTTTGCTAATGAGAGAAATCTATTGAATCAAGAGCTTGACGAATCACCATACCATTGAGGAAGCCGAATTTATTCTTCACCTTTAAAACAATGATCATCGAACTCCTCCAAGTATAAAATCCGGTGTCGTCGAAGACTTTGGTAGCAGGAATCATCTTTGAGTTATCGGAAGGATGGATGTATAAAGGATTATTGGAATCCATCACGAAAAAAAGAGAACAAGATTGCTCAGAAAAAAGAGTTGAATTTATCAAAAAACAAGAAATCAATCAAGCGATGAAGCTCGATCAGAAAAAGCGATGATCTTGTATTTCGTTCAAATCACCCATTACAAAGTGAACAATATGGTTTGGTCTCCTTCCAGAGGCCGATCAGGGAAAATTTGTGTGCTATGGAAAGAACATCAAATTAACAATGAAATTTTAGAAGTTTTAATTCAGGAACCGAGATTTATCATCCTTAAGTATACAAATTTGATAACTAAATACGTAATTTCCATATGCTTAGTTTATGCTCTAGCACAACAAAACCAAAAAAATGAATTATGGAACCATCTAAGCCAATGTCTACAAAACCTACACCTTCTCATCATTGTAATTCGACTAAAAAAAAGGAGTGTTCTCACCTGGATAGTTCAAGGTTTGAGCAATTAATAAAATTCAAATGAGTGCGAGCTTGTGGACATTCCAACTTTTGGGAGTAAGTACACATGGAGAAAGAATAAGAATGAAATAGACAACATTTAAGAAAAATTATATTGAACTTTAGTTAATGATCAGGTACTCCAATGGTTTTCTGAAATAATAACACAACACTATGCCTTCTCATCTTTAGATCATTGTAAAATTTCAATTGATCTATCTAACAGACAAACATTCAACGCACCACTGTTTAAATTCGAGAAAATATGGACCCAAAGAAAAAACTTTACAAATGAAGTCAAGCAAGCATGGCGAGTCAGCTATAATGGCTCTCTTATGTTCCAATTTGGTAAGAAACTCAACTCCTTAAACAACATGCCAAACAATGGAATAAAAGGGCCTTTGGTAATATTTTTGAACAACTACACATTATTGAAGAAGACCTATTACAAAGTCAAAATCAAGTCCACACCACACCAACACTAAAAAAAAATTCAAAAACAACTTAGATGATTGATTCGTAAAAAGGAATGAATCCTTAACTTTCACAAAACATATTGGAAACAGAGAGTGAAGACAAAACACTTCAACTAACTGATACAAACACATGATATTTCCACAAGATTGCAAATGGAAGACGAAACAAGAAGATAATCAGGGAAATTAAGACCAATGACGGTACACAAATCTATGGAGAAATGAAAATTATAAACGAGATCCGCAATGATTTTAAGAAACGATGCACTAAAGAACCAATAAACATGACAATTCTAAACGATTACTTAAGATTAATATCTAATGAAGTATCAAGTAATGAGAACATTGAACTAACAAAAGCGGTAACAAACAAATAAATTAAGAATGCACTTATGAACATAGGATCTAATAAACTCCCCAAACCGGATGGAACGACTGTTGAATTTTACAAAACATATAGGGATATTGTAGGTCCATCTGTTATTAAAGTCGTTAAAAGTTTTTTCTACTCAAAATACTAAAGCAATTAACCACACCTTTATCACCGTATTCCCAAAGAGAGAAAACCCAAACTCCACAAATCACTACTGACCCATCCGTCTATGTTTCACAATATGAAAAATAATAGCAAAAGTTATAACTGAACGCCTGAAAAAGGCTATGGGGAATCTCATTCATCCTTTGCAAGGGGCATTTGTTACCAATAGAGCCATACAAGACAACATTTTAATCGCTCATGAAATCTTTCATTCCTTCAAGAATAGGAAAAATAAAGATGGATGGGTGGTGATCAAGTTGGATATGGAAAAGGCGTACGATCGTGTAGATTGGGACTTTTTTTAATCTTGCATAAATTTGGGTTTGATAACAAATTTGTAGGATGGATAGAAGAATGCCTCAAAATGGTATCCTTTTCTGTTCTGGTTAATAATGGACATACATATCCTTTCTTTCCCAAGCGTGGTTTACTCTAGGGTGATCCACTTTCCTCGTACCTCTTTATTTTAGGCACGGAAATCCTAGCAAGAAAACTTCAACATGTTAGTATGGAAACAAACAAGACAATAGGTTTTGTGCTTGCTCGAGGTGGGACCAAAACCCCGTTCCTATCCTTTGCAGATAATATCATCATATTTTCAAAAGCAACCCATTCAGCATGTCAAGAATATCATCGACGACTATTGTGCCATGTATGGTGAAAAAGTTAATTACCATAAATCGGCTTTTCAAACTTCCCGTATAGTCTCAAATCAACAAAAAGAACGGATTCAAATGGCACTCCATATCACGACTATGACGGACCTTGACAAGTACCTAGGGTGCTCAATTGTGATTGGTACAGTCAATAGGGACACATTTAAGGATACAATCGGGTAAACCAAATATCAACTAAGTAAATGAAAAGCAAACTCGTTATCTCAAGAAGGTCGAATTGTATTAATCCGTTCAACACTGGCTGCTAAGACGAACTATCTAATGCGAAGCTTTATGCTACCAACGAGTGTGCATAATGAACTTGATAAAAAAAACAGAGAATTCTTTTGGAACAAACAACAAAATTACAAACATTCATTGGATGGGACAAAATTTGCAAACCAAAAACACATGGTGGTCTTGGGCTTAGGAAAGCTGAACACATGAACAAAGCGTTATAAATGAAATTGCTATGGAAATCGCAGAACCATATAACATTTGGGTACGAATAATCAAAGAAAAATAAATTCGAGATAATGACATATTTTCTTATAAGATTAAATGTAATACTTCATGGCATGGGAGAAAATTAATAAAGTTAAAACCATTATTTGAAAAAGGACTCATTTGGCAAGTTGGGAATGGAAAAACCATTAACTTCTAGTATGATCGTTGGGTTCTTCCAGAACCATTGATAAATTATGCCACCAATGCAAACATGAACAATTCAGGTGCCAAAGTTGCTGATTTCTTATTAGCAGGAAAAGAATGGAACAAGTCTGCCCTCCAACAACACCTACATGGGGAAATAGTGGACAAAATCACCGAAATAATTATCCCAAAAAATGATATTACCGACTGCCTCTAGTGGGCGCAGAGCAAAAATGGGTGGTTCTCTACTAATTCAGCTATAGCTCATATTGCAAATATAAAGTATTTTAATCGAACCATAAATAATTAGATATAGAACCTTGATATTTTCCCCAAAGTAAAAAAAAATTCCTATCGAAAATAGATAATAATGGTCTAACAACGAAATCTCGCCTGCAAGCAAATCACATTCCTGTAAATGGGAGTTGCCTCTTATGCCATTACACCTCTGAGGATGCTGGTCACCTTATTAGTAAATTTCCCCATACATATGAAATTTGCTATAAAATAAATCCCAAATTCTACTTCATATGGACATAAGGAACAAATCACCCAGACAGATCATTTACGAAATAAGACAACTATTGAGGGGTAAATTTTCATGACTTTTAACATTTTCATGATAACTCATCAATATTGTGAAAATTAGGGCAAAAAAAATTAGCCTTGTCTTCCCATATCTATTTTGTCAATTTAAACCTCATATGTTGGTTAAAGCCCAAAGGCTTACTTGAGGTCCAAAAGCTTGTCAAAAAAGCATATATGGATTTGCATTAATAAAAAAGACAAAATAAATAAAATAAATTAAATGTGGGAAGTTACCAACCGTAAACTTGTGGGGGATTTAATAAAAAAGAAAAAAAATGGAAAAGAGGTAGGTTGAGTGGAGAGCACCGATTACAATATGTAACTCCCCACATTCTCTACATAGAAAAGCCTTTTTTTTGTTTAAAAGAGAAAAAACAAACAAATGAAAGAAAGCATTATTGAGTTAGTGGGGGAGTTATTACGTAACTTTTGACATTCTTTTTCCACATAAAAAAGAAACTCTATAAAAGGGAGATCTTCTTCTATTCTCTTCTGCATGCAAAAATCAACTCCATCCCAGAGACCCAATTCTTCAAAACAAAAAAACGTGAGTTGCAAAGAGAAAGAGAAGTTTTAAAACCAAATTAAGCCAAAAGTTGCATCTTCTTTTTCTCATCAACCGTACAAATCAAACAGAGAAAAAGAGAGCAATAGAGAAAAGGTAGCATGGAGTTCTTTTATTCCTTCCTCTTTCCCTTCTCAAAGTGTTCATGGTGATAGTCCTAATCCCGTTCGTAAGGATCTAGTTAGAGTCTCACATATGAGCCCGGATTTAGTATCATTTCATGAAAATTCTTTAGGGATCCCTTCGATAAAATTGGAACTAGTTAGTTCCTAAATTTCCCTCTTGAGTAGTGACTCAAGATTTCAACAAAAATTCTCACATGTGCCTAGTTACGTACTTGTATACAACGCCTTGTGAAAGGGGTGTGATTGGAACTAGTTAGTTCCTAAAGTTCGGAAATTAATTAATTTCCCTCTTGAGTAGTTACTCAGAATTTTAACAAAAAGAATTCCTACATGTGCGTAGTTACGCGCTGGAGGGTTGAACAAATTATAGTTTTAATTAAAACTCAAGGAATTAATTAATCTCACAAGCATGAAGTGTTCAAAATTATGGGGTTACTCCGGCAAAATTTGGGCAGAATGAAACACAAAAATATAAACGAAAGGAAAGCTTGTCGTCACATATGTTTGCAGACGGAAAAAAAAATTCAATCAGAATCCTTGAAATATGGTAATTTATGTCAACCATAAATATTTGAATATCTTTAAAAGATCCCCATATTCAGATTTTTTTTTAAAGAAAAGAGTTTCACCCATAAGCCAAAAAGAATGGAATCATGCGAAACCAAAATCTTGTTTCCTTAAACAATATACTGAGAATTTAAAATTTAAATTTATTTAGGGAAGCACTATATTTTGTGGACAAATAAATTGAGGGTATACGAAATATCCATATAAAAAATGGATCCACTTAATCAAGGTTGTGTTCGATGTTGATCAAGTTAATTACATGTAGAATGGAAAAGTGTGTTGGAGGCTAAGCACAACTTTGGCCTGCATGCGTATATTAAAAATAATTACAAACAATGGGAACCGGTGGTTTTAAGCATAAAATATAAAAGTGGATCATTTTTCGCTTTCGATCCATCGGTGTAAATCATTTAGAAAATTGACCCACTAAAAATGTTTTCTAAACTAAATTATGATCAATATAAAATCGGGACTATTTAATGCACAAAGCTTAGTCTAAAAATATTATTGTTCATATATAAATTTTGGTCAACAAATCAAAATGAAAATACAAAGTGTCCTTGTTATAGAACTACGTAAGGACTTGACGCCTAAAAAGGCTAGGTAGGTAACTCGGTGCAAATTTTCATCGAGTACAGTCACAACCCCAAACCAAACTAAAATTTTCAAATAAATAAAAAACACACTAAAAATAAATGTGCATGCCAAATGCGAATGACTAAGATCACCCTTCCTAGAAGGTGGGTTTAGTACTAATCGCGTCATGCAAATGATAGTTGGAGTGGTCTAGGCAACCCTTCCTAGAAGGTAGGTATATTCTCGTTTCTTTGATGCATGAAAAACTACACACACAAAAAAAATCAAACCCAAAAGCCAAAACATTCTGAACTACGTAAGGCTTGATTCTCTTTAAAGAGATACGTAGGCAACCTGCCAAAACTCGGGTGCAACCCAAATTTTGAAACAAACCTAATATTTTGTACGTGTATGACTTTTAATCAAAAGGGTAAAAAGAAAAGGTCGAACTCAATTTTAAAAATCAAATAAAATATGTTTTGCGAATATTTTCACATTTTTTTAACATATAATTGACCGATAAAGAGTTCACTGATCTTGCAGTATGTTGGTGGGGAATTTGGTATCAACAAAACAAACTAGTCTTTCAACAAGCATTGAATGATTTTATACTAGTTTTGGCTCAACACATTAAAATGCAAATCAAAGCCTGGGAAACAATAAAACAATGGTCCGTTGACGAACCAAGAACAATGAACACATATCGGGGTAGACGTAAACAAAAACAAAAAAACTTGGAAAAAACCACCTTTGAGGTTTTGCAAGCTCAACTTCGACGGATCTAAACTTCTTGATGGGTCTACAACATTTGGTATTATAATTCGAGGACACAACGCAGAGGTCACTGATATTGTGACATCAAAATACAGACATGTATCGATGAATAAAGAAGAAGCGTTAGCACTAAGAGAAGTTATCTTACGACCCATAGATATTGGAATAAAAAATTTGGAAATTGAAGGTGAAAACCTGATTATCTTAAATGCCATTCGGAAACTAGGGCAATGCCCTTGGGATACTAACATCGTGGTGTTTGATATCTTGGTTTTGCTTGCATGGTTCGATTTTGTTCGTATCAACTATGTTAACCGAAGTTGTAAAGCTGTGACCGATAAAATTACTAGGTTGGGCCACATTCTTCCGTTGTTCTCTATTTTGAATCACCATGAACTTATAATTCTCATTCGTAAGGATGCTTTAGGAAAGCCTCCGTAAGGAGGTTCTCATAATTCTTACCGTTTCAAAAAAAAAGGAGTGGGAATAATCAAAGCCGAAAGTGCCATAGTAGAGAGAAAGGGGAACAGAGAGAATAGAGACGTTGGTGGAAATGGTCAATGTTCCATTCGTTTGATCATCTGGGTGACATGTACAATATATAGTGCAGCATGAACATTCTAGAACAAGAAATATCTCTTTACCTATGGTCTAGATATTTAACTAGGGTGAGTGTCCTACTAGCCCCCCTCGATCCGAGCTTGGTGAAGACAAACTTTGGATCGCTATTCTTGGAAACGAGCTGACGAGAGAGGCTTTGTGAGTAGGTCAGCAATTTGCTCTTTGGAGGTGATAAAAGCAACTTGTAGAGTGATGTTCGCAATTTTAGTATAGTTTTTGATAGGTTTTCTTTACTTATTAGGTTTAGTTTTGTTTAGTTTAGGTTTAGTTTTGAGTATTTTTAGTTAGTTTTGCATAATTCTGTGAAAAAGGGTGGAATCTACGCTATTTTGTGAATTTTGCAGATTTTAGCGAGGAAAGGAGCTGAATGGAGTTGAATTTTGAGCATTGCAGCGAAGGACGAAGGAGTGCAAGATTGAAGAAGTCGAAGCTCGAGAGTACAAGAGGAGGTGTTGAAGAAAACAAACCCCAGGCTCGTTAACGAGGCTGTGAAGGGTCGTTAACGAGGCCACGAAGAGAAAGATTTCGAGTATTATTTTTATTATTCACCGATCCTGAGCGGGAATTTATTTTCGTATCGGTTGAGTATCTTTTTAGAATCTTTTGGGATTGTTAGAATATGTATTTTAGGGTTTAATATCTTTTTAGATTTTATTTCTATCTTTTAGAGATTGTTTCTATCTTTTTAGGAAAGTTTATATCTTTTAGCCTTTTTAGTTTTTTAGCTTTTTAGTATAAATACCCTTCTATCTAGCATAGAAAAGGGGGGCTTGATTTGGAGAAGTTTTTTTAGAGAGTTATTTTAGAAGAGATTTTGAGGACGACCGAAGGAGAGAGAGATCGGATCGGAGAAGGACTATCGAGGCTCGGTAGACGACGGTTGCCGAGTGTTCGTTGGTCGTGATTGTGGTTCGGTGTTTATGTTTTTTTTTTGGTTTCTTCTGAATCTCTGTAAGACGATATATTTTTTTAATTAATTTGAGTTTTGTTTTGTTTCAATGTTTCTTTTTATTGAAGTTGTTAGTTTCTTAGTTATGATTAGTGAGTAATTTATTTTTCTAGGGTCGGGGTTAAGCCCGACATAGTTGAGCATGTTTGATGAGTAAGATTGAGTGTTGAATGCCTTTTATCTTTTATTGAGATTGTTTGTTGTGCTTAATACCAAAACGAAAGTTGCGGTAATTTAGGTTTTTAACTTGATTGAAAGAGAAAGTTAATAACTTGAAGGTTGATATTGTTTGAAAACGAAAGTTTCAAGCTTTAGATCCAAAACAAGCAATTGAGTGAATTAGGATGCGAAAGTAGATTAATTTACTTGTTAAGTCATGAAAGTTGATAACTCTATCTGTTTAAAGGCATGATCTTATCTTCTTACGAATACTTATGTTTGGCTTTGTTGTGGTGTCCCTTGTCCTAGATTTTTGCTTTATTTGAATTATTTCTGGTGAATCTTCGTTGCTGAGTACTTGCCTCGGTACCGAATTTTAGTTGGAATTTAATTAGGTCGTTAGTTAATATTTTTGTGTACGGTGGCTCGGTAACGATCCTGACAACATCGTTAACGAGGTATCTCGTGAGTGTTTTGTTCGATTTTGTTTGATTTTTGTTAGATTGATAGACAAACAACCTTGCTTCCTGTGGAACGATCCCGACTCCACTGTACTCAGCGGGGTCTTG
This sequence comes from Fallopia convolvulus, assembly GCA_964016875.1. NCBI lineage: Eukaryota > Viridiplantae > Streptophyta > Magnoliopsida > Caryophyllales > Polygonaceae > Fallopia > Fallopia convolvulus. The sequence continues at coordinate 9,592,393 of OZ024725.1, forward strand.
ACTTACAAATTTATTTGTTGGCCGAGAAACCCTATCAACAAATTGGCGCCGTTGCCGGGGAAGCAACGTGTTGTTAGTTTATCTTCGGGATCGGGAATAGCCCGACCCCGTTTTTTTAATCTTTGTTTTCTTTGTTTGTTTTCTCAGTGTATGCCGGTAGGACGAAGAAGGCTTCAGTTTGATAACACAGGTTATTACTCAGAACCAGAACGTTCCCTGCACCGTCGACTCCGAGAAAACCGAGCCATGGCCACAACAGAAGAGATGGCTCGAGAGTTAGAGATCCTCCGGACCCAGATGGAGGCACTGAAACCCGAGAAGGACGGCGCGGACGCAGACAAGGCTCGACTGCAAGAAGAGCTAAACGCCTATCCAAGGAATGCCAAGCAATACATGCATCCGGAACTGAGGGTGCCAGAATCTCCTATTGTGCTTCCAGCGATAGAGAAACCTTTTGAGATCAAGTCTCAATTTATATCCTTAATCAAACGGGCTCAGTTTGGAGGGAAACCTGCTGAGTGCCCTATGGAGCATATTAGAAATTTTCTTGATTTATGTGACACCATAGCTGCTGAAGGTGTCTCGTTAGAATATGTTTAGTTAAAAGCTTTTAGATGGTCACTAACTGGAAAGGCCCTGAACTGGTTAGAGAGCCTACCTTCTAAGTCTATCAGAACTTGGAAAGCTTTGTATGATCAATTTCTTACAAAGTTTTTCCCTCCTGCTAAGACAACGGAGTTAAGGAACGCATCACCTCTTATCACCAGTTGCCTAATGAAACATTTGTTGAAACATGGGAAAGATTCAAAGAGATGCTTAGACAGTGCCCTACTCATGGGCAACCTTTATATGTATTGCAAGAAATCTTTTTCCAGGGTATCAACGCGGAGACCAAGAACCGCATCAACACGCATACTGCGTGCGGTTTTATAGAGATGAACCCGACAGAGGCGTGGGAACTGTTGGACAAGCTGGCGAATTACAATGCAATGTACGGAACCCAGCAGGCTCCACAAACTCAAAAACGTCTCTATGTGCCCAACCGAGATGAAGTTGACCCCGATGTTAAAAATCAATTCTTAAAATATGAGGTCAACCGTCTGAGGAAACATGTAAGTTTTCTGAAATCCTCTCAATCATGTCAAGAATGTGGTTCTTCTGTGTATAGTACTTCTGCTTGCACTAACATTGATCAGGTTAGAACCGCTGAGACAATAGCTGAGATGAATTACATGAGACGACCCTAGAGGAACCAGCCTAATTATAATGACAGGTCAAACAACTATCAACCATGGGGCAATCAAAATACAAGTCACAATTACGCAGGCCCCCCACAAGATAGACGACCTGCACCATATCGACCTCCAGGCCATCAGGAGACGCCATCATGGGTTCAGGAGATTAAAGAGAGCATCAACGGAGTGAACAACAAGGTTGATGACGTTCAAGCCAAGCTGAACCGACAAGATAAAAGATGGGGAGAGTTTGATATTTGGAAGAGGAGCGTTGATTCCCAACTAGGGGACCTTGCTGCACGGATTCCAAGACCACAAGGGCAACTCCCGAGTCGTCCCGAGGAGAACCCTAGAGGCCAAATAGCAGCGGTACACCTCAGAAGTGGGAAGACACTGCCGGAGAGAATTCAAGCTGTAGAGAAGAAGGAACAGGACCTCGCAAAACGGCTCGTTAACGAGCCAACGAGAGCTAGTACCGAGCCTACAAGCCAGGATGACGAGGCTCCAAGGGTATCTAACGACCCTAACCCAGGTAAGTCTACTAATCCGAGCCTTCCTCTCAATCCCAGGCTAGTTAACGACCCCACCAGGGTCGGTAATGACCCACCGAGGACATCAATCGACCCCAGTGTCGACCCGGTACTCTCACCTCTCGAGCCTAACTTGGTTCCGAGAATGGTGAAAACTCTTCCATTTCCCACTAAGAAATCTATGGACTCTACTGAGAGTAAGTTCAAGCGTTTCGTTAAGATTCTTCAGGGCATTAATATTTCCATCCCATTCGCTGAGGCCCTAAGCGAAATGCCGGCTTACACAAAATTTTTGAAAGATATTCTTAGCAGGAAAAGGTCCATTACAGAGCTGCAGGATGAAGTCAGATCAATAGCTCTACCAGAAAATCTTGGAGATCCCGGGAGGTTTGCAATCACAATCGGCATAGGCAACCACAAGTTCAAAGCTTTATGCGATCTTGGTACCAGTGCTAGTCTTGTTCCGCTCTCAATCTGGTCTAGAGCAAATATGGGACCACTAGAGCCCGTCAACATGCGGCTTTATATGGCAGACGGATCTTGCATCAAACCAACAGGGCTGCTAGAAGACTTCCCAGTTCAAGTGGGCAATTTCTTTGTTCCTAATGACTTCATCGTTATGACAATGCCCGAAGATCCAGTTGTGCCTGTTATTTTGGGAAGACCATTCCTTGCTACAGCAGGAGCCATAATCGATGTTAGGAGGGGACTCCTAACTTTCGAAATTGGGGATGAGGTGACGGAATTCCAATTCAAACAATCAAGGGAGTCCGACAAAGCTGAGGTCAAGATGCTCTACACCCACAAGGAGATCATTGAATGTGGAGACCCCATAAGAAGATCAACATACAATGATGAAATTTCAGGGCAAAGATGGGCAGAAATAACCACTGCAGTTTCAGTAACGAGTCCTCCAGCATCGTTACCGATTCTCCTGACAGAAGACGCAGGCTCGTTAACGACCCACTCAGGTTCGTTAACGACCCTAGCCGAAGATGGTGAGATCTCAGCTTTTGAATGCTTTGAGGAAGTGTTGAAGACGGAACCAGAAGAGCCAATTCTAATCCCTGCCGAACTATCCCCAACACTTAAACCGTTGCCAGATTCCCTCAGGTATGAATTCCTCGGTCCTAATTCTACACTTCCTGTCATCATTAATGCTGGATTAAAAGATGAAGAAGTAGGAAAACTCCTGAATGTGCTTAGGATGCATAGAAAAGCCATAGGCTACTCCCTAGATGATATAACTGGCATATCCCCTTCTCTTTGCATGCATAGGATTTACATGGAGGACAATCATAAACCCACCATAGAGCATCAACGTAGATTAAATCCTAATATGAAGGATGTAGTTAAAAAGGAAATTATTAAATTACTTGATGCTGGGATCATATTTCCTATTTCGGACAGCCAATGGAAGAGTCCGGTCCACGTAGTCCCAAAGAAAGGGGGGATGACTGTGATAGAAAATGAAAAGGGAGAGCTTATTCCGACTAGAACCACCACTAGTTGAAGGATGTGCATTGATTATAGGAAGCTTAATAGTGCTACTAGCAAAGATCATTTCCCTCTTCCTTTCATAGATCAGGTGTTAGAACGCTTAGCCCGACATGATTATTTCTGTTATTTAGATGGCTATAGCAGCTTTTGGCAGATTCCCATTCATCCTGACGATCAAGAGAAAACAACCTTTACATGTCCCTATGGAACCTTTGCTTACAAAAGAATGCCATTTGGGCTTTGCAATGCCCCTGCTACTTTTCAAAGATGTATGATGACTATTTTTTCAGATATGATAGAGGATATTGTAGAGGTTTTTATGGATGACTTTTCTGTTTATGGTTCTTCATTTGATTCTTGTCTTGCTAACCTTGCACGAGTGCTTAAAAGATGTGAAGAAACCAATCTTGTACTTAATTGGGAAAAGTGTCATTTTATGGTTCAAGAGGGGATAGTACTAGGACACCTTGTCTCTAAAAGAGGGATAGAAGTAGATAAGGCGAAAATTGAGCTTATTGAAAACCTACCTCCTCCCTCTTCTGTAAGAGACATTAGGAGTTTTTTAGGGCATGCTGGCTTTTACAGGCGATTTATTCAGGATTTTTCTAAGATATTTAAACCTTTGACTAACCTACTAATGAAAGATGTAGTGTTTGAGCTGTCTCCAGAATGTCTTGAAGCATTTTACAGGTTAAGAGTTGCCCTTGTGTCCGCCCCCATCATGCAGTCCCCAGACTAGACATTACCCTTTGAGATCATGTGCGATGCCAGTGACTATGCAGTTGGCGCAGTCTTAGGGCAACAGAAGGACAAAAAACTCCACGCTATTTACTACGCCAGTAAGACGCTGGATGAGGCGCAGAGTAAGTATTCCACAACGGAGAAGGAATTCCTTGCTGTGGTATTTGCCTTTGAAAAATTCCGGTCCTATCTTGTTGGATCCAAAGTGATTGTTTATACTGACCATGAGGCCGTTAGATACTTAATGGCTAAAAAAGATGCCAAACCTAGATTGCTTCGTTGGATGCTCTTACTGCAGGAATTTGATCTTGAAATAAGAGACAAAAAGGGAGCAGAAAATCTAGTGGCGGATCACTTGTCCAGGTTGCCAGTTGAGCATATCACCGAGTCCAATAATGAGGTACCAATAAATGATTCCAAACCCGACGAACACCTCCTGCTGAACGAGGTCGAACTCTACAAGACCCTCGTTATCGACCTCTTCAAGATCGTTAACGAGGTGCCGAGGCTGGAAGACACAAATAAAAAGGGAAAATGTTCAGATTGGGTCGACAATCAAGTCAATGAGGTCGTTACTGAGCTACGGGAGGTCGGTACCGAGGTCAAAATATTAAATCCTAGCTCGTTAACGACCCATCCAGGTAAGATTTCTGAACCTAAGTCTTCTCAATTAAAATTCACCCCCTCTCCTTCTTCAATTTCTTCTTCCTCAATATCAATCCATGCTATTAGAGGGCCAAAAGCTCCTTGGTTTGCGGATTTCGCTAACTATCTTGTAGGAGGCGTAATTCCCGAGGGCCTTACCCCACAAAAGAAGAAGAAATTTCTCCATGATGTAAAACAATACTATTGGGACGATCCCTACTTGTTTAAACAAGGAAGCGATCACCTCTTTAGGCGTTGTATCCCAGAGGAGGAGATTGAAAACGTGATCCGTCAATGTCACACACTTCCAACTGGAGGTCATGCAAAAGGATTCAAGACTACTGCGAAGATTCTTCAAAGTGGTCTCTATTGGCCCACCATGTTCAAAGATGTGCAAGCTTATGTGACAGCATGTGATGGATGTCAACGCTCAGGCAACATAACTTGGAGACATGAAAATCCACTAACTGGGATATTAGAAGTTGAGCTATTTGATGTATGGGGCATTGATTTCATGGGACCGTTTCCCGCCTCAGGACCCTACAAGTAGATCTTAGTTGCGGTTGATTATGTTTCCAAGTGGGTGGAGGCTGTTGCTACAAGGACTAACGACGCCAAGACTGTTGCTAAATTCATCAAGACCAATATTTTCCCCAGATTCGGCGTTCCAAGAGTCCTTATCAGTGATGGTGGTTCCCATTTCATTGAGCGAAGTTTTGAAGCCCTTTTGGCTAAGTATGGGGTATCTCATCAGGTGGCAACACCCTATCATCCCCAAACAAGTGGCCAAGTTGAAGTTTCAAACAGGCAAATAAAGAGCATATTGGAGAAGACAGTTTCCCGTTCTAGGAAGGATTGGTCCTCCAAGTTGGATGACGCTCTGTGGGCATATAGGACAGCATACAAGACGCCTCTACGCACCACCCCCTAGAATCTAGTGTATGGCAAGGCATGTCATTTACCGGTCGAAATGGAGCATAAGGCATTATGGGATCTCAAGGAGCTCAACATGAACCTCGACGCGGCTGGAGAAAAAAGATTCATGGACTTGCAAGCATTAGAAGAATTGAGGCTGAAGGCGTACGAAAATGCTGAAATCTACAAGGAGCGCACCAAAAGGTGGCATGATCGGAAATTGGTGCCCAAAACTTACCACATCGGCGATAAGGTACTTCTCTTCAATTCTAGACTCCGATTATTCTCAGGAAAGCTAAGGACACGATGGAGTGGGCCATTTGTGGTTCATCACATTTATCCTCACGGAGCAGTAGAGTTGACTGATAACCGAGGCATCATTTTCAAAGTTAATGGACACCGGTTGAAGAAATTCCATGAGCAGCCTGATCCAGATGAAGAGATAAGAGTCACCATGGCTCTCACATCAACAGATTAGCAAGGGAGCTCATCAGGCTAACGACGTTAAACATAGCGCTTACGGGAGGCAACCCGCTTTTTAGAATAGGTTTAGCTTAGTTTATTTTTCTTTTCTTTTTCTTTTTAGATTATTTCTTAGCTTTATTTTATTTTTATTTTTAGTTTTAACTAGGATAGAAATTAGATTTTTAGAGCTAACAAGATTTCAGGAGAAAGGAGTCGAAAAATCACTCAAGAAGGCCATGGCGGCTCGTTAACGACCCACCCAGGGTCGTTAACGACCCGGTTCGGAAGACCCGATTCGTCAACAATACGGGGCAGGTACGTAATTTTAACCTAGTCTATCTTTTTAACCCTAGCCGCTGCCCCCCTTCTACTCTTAACCCTCCTATATAAACCCTTCTACCCCTCCCAAAATTCTACCACAATCCCTTCAAAATTCACTCTCAAACCCAAAACACTCTCAATCCCCCTCCCTTCTCTCCCACCGAGTCGGAATTCCCACGCTAACGACCACCGGAGACGCCGTCGTTACCGGAATTCGGAAGCCATCCACCGACGAGGCCGTGCTCGTTAACTACCCCAATTCCGACCCTTGTTCTTCAATTTTTCTGTTCTCCGGTATGATTTCTAAACCCTTGCTTAAAATTGCATGATTGATTATCTATAGGGTCGAAATTTCATATCTTGAATCATGATTCTTAGGGAGGTCGATGAGCATGCTTGATTTCGGTCCTAAAAATTCTTGATTGTGCTTAGTTGTTCATGTTTTAGGAAAGAATATTCATGTTAGATTAGCTATTGTAATCTTTAGTTAGGAAAGCATGAATTTTTCTTGTTCTAGATCTAAAAGTTCAATCTTTGCATGTCGAGATTTTGGGTAATTTTTAGCATGTTCGGGATGGGTAATTGAGTAAGTATGGTGTGCTTATACCCGATGGGGGATTTGTGGAAAATAATAGAAGATTGCATGCTTGATTTGTGCTGAATTAAAGGTAGATTGAATTTCGGAAAATTATGGTTTTGCTCTCGGCAGGTCGTTAACGACCCACCCAGGCTCGTTAACGACCCTAGACTTCATCATCGATCGATCCGAGCCCAGAATCGTGAACAACCCAATTGGGTAGTTTACGAATAATTCCGAGGTTAATTTTGAGACCAAGTATGGGGTCTCGTACCTATTAATTATTGAGTGGATCTTATCTTGGAAAAATTTTGATTATTTTGTAGGATCCATGGCTAGTTCAAGCAGACCCGCTACCCGAGCCCAAAAGAAGAGGAGGAACCACAGGTCTCCATCTCCACCCCGAGTGGATGATGTGATTTTGAGCAGTCAGAGCCAAGTACGGCGCTATCGGGATTTTTTGGAGAAGGACCATTACACCCGATGGTTCTCGAAGTCTAGCGCCGTCTCTACGGACATCTACACGGATGTCAAGGACGCCTTCATCATCCTTGGGGCCGCCCACCTGTTGAAGCAAGAGAACTTGCCACATTATCCTGCCCTCACATCCGAGTTCTTGGCCACTTTGGAGACCAACTTCTCGACGAAGACCTCGGCGGGACGTATTCGGTTCCGGCTCGGTAACGAGGATCGTGACTTCACCATGGCGGAGTTCAATGCAATCTTGGAGCTCCCAAACCCATCAAGAGATTATAGTTTGAAGGACTACCAAGTGACCCGCACTTGGAGCTACATCATCGGAGAGGTTCAATCCTCTACCGTCGCGCTATCCGGGGCAAACATAGTCAACCCCATCTTCCGGATTATCTTGAGAGTCCTCGCCGCAACATTTTGGCCGAAGAAAGAGTTGAACCGGCCTACAAGAACGGAGGTTGCTTGCTTCCGTACCATTATCTTTGAGGAGCCCGACCCCTTGAATTTGGGGTACGAATGGCTCTATTATGTCGAGAAGTCCACCAAGTCCAAGGAGGTGTGGTGTGGCAATTTGGTTAGCCTCTTGGCTAAGAATCTTGGAGTTGATCTCACCCGCTACACACCAGCCCACGCACAACTCCTCAACAAAAACTATTGGTATAGTGCTGGGATTTTCGTGCAAGCCGAGGGAGGCTACAAGGTGAAAGTGCAAGATCGACTAGTCATACCTTCCCTCGACATGTACGAGCTACTCTATGTACCGAATTGGTACGAGGTGTGGACGGGACATCCCTATCCATTGGAGCCAAAACCGGAGGATGAGCTCTCGCTTAGGCCTTGTGAAACTCGGTTTGAGCGGGACGACGTGGATGAATATGAAGAAGAAGATGAGCAAGAGGATACCGAGGTAGTAGGCAACGACACCGAGGAAGCCGACACCGAAGAAGCCGACACCGAGGGCGGCACTGAGGAGCTCAACTTTGAAGAAGAAGACATGGACACGGAGGTGTTAGCAGGCCACATCTTCGTTGACGAGCCCACCAGGGTCGTTAACGACCACTTCCAGCCACCACCCAACACTGTTAACGAGGCACCCAGCTTCGTTAAAGAGGTGCCGAGAGCTCCTGTCGACCCACCACCAGCTCCTGTCGACCCTCATGCTTACGATCTCATGCCTTACAACCCGGTGATGTATCAAGATCATTTCCAGCCTCACTACCCACCACCTCCTCAGCCCGAGTACGCATGATCGAGTATACCACCACCATGGGCCGAGGATCTTTCTGCACGGATGCAGCAGCTTCACCTCCAGACGGATCACATTCATAGGAGGATGGATGGATGGGAAACCGTCTATTCCGCTCGCATGTCGATGGAGGATGAGAGGCAACGTCAGAGAGAGGCGGATGATGCTGAGCGTTGGAGGACGATGTACGACTTCATGGGGAACTTTGAGCATTACTTTCCTCCACCGAACCGTTGATTCAAGCTCAAGATGAAATTTCCTTTCCTTGTTTCCACTGTTGTAAGTTTTATGTCTTTCTTTTTCTTTTTAATTTTTTTGTTTTCTTTTCTATTTCTTTTCTATTTCTTTTCCCTCTTCTTCTTATTTTCCTTACAGTGGGGACACTGTAATTTTAAGTATGGGGTGGGGAGAAAGTAGAAAATTATGTCTTAGGTGTTTTTGTGTTCTATGTAGTTGTTATTTCTTTTAAACCGGAAAAAATCGGAAAAAAAAAATTGAAAAAAAATCGAAAAATCCAAAAAGAGTTTTAGAATTGATAGATATCCCTTTTTAAGTTCTATGATAGCAATCACTAGCTTAATCATATAATTCCTTGCAAACATGTCTTTGAAAGTATAGCCGGATTCTTAAATTGAAGTTATTATTTTAGAAGAGAATAGCACTTGATGAAATTGAGCACATATACTTTATAGCATTGATGATGCAATCCAACAAAAATCTACCTTGTGAGTTATTTTTGGCCTTATAGGGAGAACATTTATGAATCCCTCTTCTTTTCTTGTGTGATTTACTCTCTTTATGCATATTATATCTTGGAATTGTGATGGTTATCTATTTCTTGAGACCCTTATAAGATTTTTAGTTCATTACTTGTGAAGATCATACGATGGAGAACTTATTTTTATAAGCCCTATTATTCCCTATCTACCTTTACATTATTCCTTCTTTTGATAACCAATTCTGGCCTGAAACCTTTTATTTTTAGCTCCACAAAAATTATTCCCTAGCCGAGATAAGCTTGACCCTATCCGGGAATTAGGACTTAGATTGGAGAGGTAAAGTTTTGTGTTTTGTTAAAAAGAAAAGAGTTTATATTTGCTTGAATTGAAGGGTATTTGGGAAGGGTAGATTGGAAGTCTCTCGTTATTACATGTAAGAAAGGTCTCTTGATAATAAAAAATGCACACAATAAATTTTTGAAGGATGTAGTGAATAAAAAGAAGGAGAATGTATACGGTAGATTGTTAACGACCCTGATGTAGGCTCGTTAACGAGGTAGCGAGAAAGAAAAAAAGAAAAAGAAAGAGGAAATATAAAAAAGAAGGAAATCAAAAAGAGGTGAAAAGTTGAAGTGCATTTGTGTTTATAGATAATATCAAGAGATTTTTTTATTTTGGTTATGAGACTTTCTAGGATGATAAAGGGTGAGTGAAAATGAGTGCGTATAAAGAAGAGTGAGTTTGGTATGTTCTATGAAAGTTTTTGGTGAGATGTGAGTTTTTTAGGAGTCTTTGATTCCCGGATATTATTAGCACCACATGACCAAAATATTTCCACGCCTTATTGTCTTGACCAAGCCCCATTACAACCCGGCCGAATGGAAACTTCTATGAAGTTTTTCATTGAGCCTAAGTTCTCTTGATGATTCTTTGCTTGTTTTGACAAATCTTGGGTGGAGAGTATTGGTGATATAAGTTCGAATTTCTATGAGTTTTTTTTATATAAGATGAGTTGAGAGATTGAATTTATAAGCCCAAACACTTGAGAGTTGAGTGAAACACATTATATCCCTTGAGAGGTTGGATTGTATTATTTTATGTCTATTTAAGTGCATATATGTATGAGGATGTTAATAGTCTTTTGCTATAATTTTCTTATATGTAGATGTTGCTTTTTAGATGATGGCTATGTCTTGATGAGCATGATTTGTTTTTTTTTTGGTTAGTGTCTTGTTTATTGCTTGAGGACAAGCAAGTCTAAGTATGGGGTATTTTGATGTTCGCATTTTTAGTATAGTTTTTGATAGGTTTTCTTTGCTTATTAGGTTTAGTTTTGTTTATTTTAGGTTTAGTTTTGAGTATTTTTAGTTAGTTTTGCATAATTCTGTGAAAAGGGTGGAATCTACGCTATTTTGTGAATTTTGCAGGTTTTAGCGAGGAAAGGAGCTGAATGGAGTTGAATTTTGAGCATTGCAGCGAAGGACAGAGGAGTGCAAGATTGAAGAAGTCGAAGCTCGAGAGTACAAGAGGAGGTGTTGAAGAAAACAAACCCCAGGCTCGTTAACGAGGCTGTGAAGGGTCGTTAACGAGGCCACGAAGAGAAAGATTTCGAGTATTATTTTTATTATTCACCGATCCTGAGCGGGAATTTATTTTCGTATCGGTTGAGTATCTTTTTAAAATCTTTTGGGGTTGTTAGAATATGTATTTTAGGGTTTAATATCTTTTTAGATTTTATTTCTATCTTTTAGAGATTGTTTCTATCTTTTTAGGAAAGTTTATATCTTTTAGCCTTTTTAGTTTTTTAGCTTTTTAGTATAAATACCCTTCTATCTAGCATAGAAAGGGGGGGCTTGATTTGGAGAAGTTTTTTTAGAGAGTTATTTTAGAAGAGATTTTGAGGACGACCGAAGGAGAGAGAGATCGGATCGGAGAAGGACTATCGAGGCTCGGTAGACGACGGTTGCCAAGTGTTCGTTGGTCGTGATTGTGGTTCGGTGTTTATATTTTTTTTGGTTTCTTCTGAATCTCTGTAAGACGATATATTTTTCTTATTAATTTGAGTTTTGTTTTGTTTCAATGTTTCTTTTTATTGAAGTTTTTAGTTTCTTAGTTATGATTAGTGAGTAGTTTATTTTTCTAGGGTCGTGGTTAAGCCCGGCATAGTTGAGCATGTTTGATGAGTAAGATTGAGTGTTGAATGCCTTTTATCTTTTATTGAGATTGTTTGTTGTGCTTAATACCAAAACGAAAGTTGTGGTAATTTAGGTTTTTAACTTGATTGAAAGAGAAAGTTAGTAACTTGAAGGTTGATATTGTTTGAAAACGAAAGTTTCAAGCTTTAGATCTAAAACAAGCAATTGAGTGAATTAGGATGCGAAAGTAGATTAATTTACTTGTTAAGTCAATGAAAGTTGATAACTCTATCTATTTAAAGGCATGATCTTATCTTCTTACGATTTCTTATGTTTGGCTATGTTGTGGTGTCCCTTGTCCTAGATTTTTGCTTTATTTGAATTATTTCTGGTGAATCTTCGTTGCTGAGTACTTGCCTCGGTACCGAATTTTAATTGGAATTTAATTAGGTCGTTAGTTAATATTTTTGTGTACGGTGGCTCGGTAACGATCCTGACAACATCGTTAACGAGGCATCTCGTGAGTGTTTTGTTTGATTTTGTTTGATTTTTGTTAGATTGATAGACAAACAACCTTGCTTCCTGTGGAACGATCCCGACTCCACTGTATTCAGCGGGGTCTTGACTTACAAATTTATTTGTTGGCCAAGAAACCCTATCAACATAGAGATTCACCCTGAACCTTTTCTCGAATGAAATGATAATCGAGAGAGAGGTGCTTGATCTTGTGATGGAGAACAGGGTTGACGGCAATGTAGGTTACGCCAAGGTTGTCACACCACGTGACGGGGGCTTGATTTAGCGCGATGTGTAGATCTTGAAGGAGAGAATGAACCCAAATGAGCTCAGCTAATGCGACCCCCGTCATGGATGTTATCCAAGAGGACGACGCATTCACACTTCGCTCGGATGGCCCCATCACTCGTGCTAGGGCTTGAGCAATCCAAGCCGCAACACGGTCTCTCGTGGCGCGCCTCTCCGCAGGCCATGGCGCGCCTTACATCGCTACCTCGCTCGGCACCATCACTACCATCGGCGCCGAGGAACCCCGCTACGAGCTCTCGGACCAGCCGTGTCAAGGCGCGACATCCTCGAGCATCGGATCGCAAATCGAGGTCGCATCCAGCCATCGCCAAGACCTCGGAGCGTCATCCGAGGTTCTCGCATCGGACCTTGGGATCAAGTCTCAACTTGAGGTTCTCGGAGGCATTGGCGAACCTCAAGTGCTCGAGACCTCGCTAGCCCGTCGCCAGCGTCCCGCGTTGTGCCAGCGACCTCGCCAGCGCCCAGACTCGCGTCGTGACCTCGCCAACGCCGTGTCCCAGCCTTGCCAGCGTCGCGACAGCCATGTCATGACACTCCCGGCACGGTCACGGACGACCTATCTATTTTTAGTAGTTTTTTGCATACTTTCCATTATAGAACATTGCTATTCCTAGTTTTATGCATTTAGGAAGTTATTTATGGGCCTTGCGCCGAACACTTTTGGATCGCGCCGTTGGGCCTTAGCTTGCACGCTTGCCCAAGGCGCGCGCCGCACCTTTTAGGGTTTTCTCTAGGTTTAAGCTGCCGCCTCTCTATATAAGGGAGATTAGGCTTATGTTTTTATTCAGCGCACATTTTAGGGTTTAATATAGTTGAGGATTGCTCCTAATTATTCCCTTTGTGCTTGCGCCGCCACCCCTATTCTCAAACAGCTCGCAATTGCTCTCGAATTCTTACTTGTTCGTGCCTTTCCTCAATCAATCAAGCCTTCCGCTACGCTAATCCGAGACCTAATACTCAAGCCACCGATCGATCCGAGGCATCCCATACGAGGGACCGCCGAATGCACCTCCTAGCGTCGCGCAACACTCCATCGCAGCACGACAACTTGGATTCCAGGAGCTACGGGACGAGTTTCATGGCGTTTCCAGGGGCGTTCTTCCTCAAAATCCAGGGGCTACCACATCTCCAAAAATCGCCCCAGAGACCGATCGGACGAGCACCATCGCCGAGCCACCCTTGCTAGGCACATGCCAGGATCGTCTTCTCTTAGCCAGGCGTCGAGACATCGAAAAGTCCATTCAGGGGAGTCTTTCTTGTTTCATTCTTGTTCCCCTTCTTTCAATTAAAAATCTGAGGATTCTTCACTCCCTTCTTCTATTTTGTCTATTTTGAAGGAGTTCGAAGATATCATGCCGGATGAGCTTCCGAAGGGCTTGCCGTCGATCCGAGGGATCGAGCACAAGATCAACCTCGTGCCAGGCGCCTCCCTTCCGAATAAAGCCGCCTATAGAACTTCACCAAAGGAAACCGAAGAGTTTCAACGCCAGGTTCAAGACTTGTTGGACAAGGGATTCGTCCGCGAGTCCTTGAGCCCTTGCGCGGTGCCGGTGATCCTCGTGCCTAAGAAAGATGGTTCGTGGCGTATGTGCGTCGATTACCGAGCCATAAATCAAATCACGGTGAAGTACATGCATCCAATTCCGAGGCTCGGTGATATGCTAGATAAGCTCCACGGCGCCGCCTTGTTCTCCAAGATCGATCTCCGGAGCGGATACCACCGAATCCGGATGCATGAAGGCGACGAGTGGAAGACCGCATTTAAAACCAAGCATGGTTTGTACGAATGGCTTGTCATGCCTTTTGGCTTGACAAATGCCCCTAGTACTTTTATGCGGTTGATGAATTTCGTTTTTCGTAAATTTCTAGGACGTTTTGTTGTTGTCTATTTTGATGACATTTTAGTTTTTTCAAAGGACTTGGACTCTCACGCGAGGCACCTTAGGTTGGTGTTAGAATGTCTTCGCGAACATTCTTTGTTTGTAAACTTAGACAAGTGTTCGTTTTGCACGGACACGACAAATTTTCTTGGGTTCGTCGTGTCCAAGGATGGGCTAAAAGTGGATGACGACAAGATCCGCGCCATCCGAGAGTGGCCCACCCCTACGACCCCAACGATGGTTCGATCCTTCTTAGGGCTCGCAGGGTTCTATCGGCGTTTCGTCAAGGACTTTAGTTCCATTGCCGGGCCACTCCACAATCTTACCAAGAAGGCAACCACAATCAAGTGGATGCCGCTCCATGAGGCCGCCTTTCAGGCCTTGAAAGATGCATTATGTTGCGCTCCGGTCTTGCAATTGCCAGACTTTACTAAGCGCTTTGAGATCGAGTGCGACGCCTCCGACTATAGTGTAGGCGGCGTACTCCTTCAAGAGAGACGCCCCATTGCATACTTTAGCGAGAAATTAACGGGGGCAACTCTAAATTATCCGACGTATGACAAAGAGTTGTACGCGCTGATTCGGGTTCTAAAGACATGGCAACACTATTTGTGTCCAAATGAGTTTGTTATTCACACGGACCATGCGGCCCTTGCTTATCTTCGAAGTCAAACAACTCTAAACAGGCGCCATCCTCGGTGGGTGGAGTTTATGGAAACTTTTCCATATATCATTGCCCACAAGAAAGAAAAGGAGAATATCGTGGCAGATGCCCTGTCACGCAGGTATGTCCTCTTAACACAACTCCCGGCCAATTTGCTAGGGTTTTCCTTGATTAAGGAGTTCTATTTGCATGATCCATATTTTAAACCGATCATGGAGAACCTTGAGCAAATTCGAATCCATGAGTCTTTCTTTTTAGACAATGGGTACCTCTACCGAGCCGGGAAGTTTTGCATTCCGGCCTCGTCTGTGAGGCATCTATTGCTCAAAGAAGCTCATGATGGCCGAGGCCACTTTGGCATAGCCAAAACCATGGCGACACTTTGTGAGCACTTCTTTTGGCCACACATGGCTTCGGATGTTCACAAGTATTGTCGGGGTTGTGTGCTGTGCCACACCGCTAAATCGAGGTTCCAACCTCATGGCCTTTACACGCCTTTGCCAATACCAGGAACTCCGTGGGAAGATCTCTCTATAGATTTTATCACGGTTCTTCCGATGAGTAGGCGCGGTAAGGATTCGATTTTCATAATCGTGGACCGCTTCTCCAAGATGGCTCACTTCGTGCCATGCAAAGGGAACAACAATGCGACTGAAATCGCAAATTTGTTCTTTGAGCATGGCGTGAAATTACATGGCGTGCCTCACACTATTGTTAGTGATCGAGACACAAAATTTTGTAGCCATTTCTGGAGGACGCTTTGGGGAAAGCTAGGTACACATTTACTATTTTCTACTTTATATCATCCCCAAACCGATGGTCAGACTGAGGTGACAAATCGGACCCTGGGCACCCTTCTTCGGACGGTGCTCAAAAATAACCCACGCCGGTGGGAGGATCTAATTCCTTTTGTTGAGTTTGCTTACAACAGGTCCAAACACTCGACAACCAAGATGACGCCGTTCGAGTTTGTCTACTGCCTCAACCCCCACTCTCCAATGGATCTTACCCCTCGGCCCTTGAAGAACGGCGAGCACATCGACGCCTCGAACCGCGCTGACGCCATCCGCAAGTTGCACGAGCGGACACTGGCTCAATTGGAGCGTCGGGCCACTCAGTACGAGGCGCATCACAACAAGGGTCGGAAGCGCATAGTTTTTAACCTCGGGGATCTCGTCTGGCTACATCCTTGCAAGGACAGGTTTCCGGATTCACGAAAGACTAAGCTTCACCAACGCGGCGACAGACCTTTTCAAGTCTTGGAGCGAATCGGGGACAACGCCTACAAGCTCGACCTCGACGGCAAGTATTCCGTCCACTCCACTTTTAATGTTGCCGAGCTCTCCCCCTACGTTGCACCCGCTTATGAGGAAACGGGGACGTTTCCCAGCCAAGTGGGGGAGAGTGATGCCACCCCCGTCATGGATGCTAGCCAAGAGGACGATGCATTCACACTTCGCTCGGATGGCCCCATCACTCGTGCCAGGACTCGAGCAATCCAAGCCGCAACACGGTCTCTCGTGGCGCGCCTCTCCGCAGGCCACGGCGCGCCTCTCCGCAGGCCACGGCGCGCCTTACATCGCTACCTCGCTCGGCACTATCACTACCATCGGCGCCGAGGAACCCCGCTACGAGCTCTCGGACCAGCCGTGTCAAGGCGCGACATCCTCGAGCATCGGATCGCAAATCGAGGTCGCATCCAGCCATCGCCAAGACCTCGGAGCGTCATCCGAGGTTCTCGCATCGGACCTCGGGATTGAGTCTCAACTTGAGGTTCTCAGAGGCATTGGCGAACCTCAAGTCCTCGAGACCTCGCTAGCGCCATCGCCAACGTCCCGCGTCGTGCCAACGACCTCGCCAACGCCCAGACTCGCGCCGTGACCTCGCCAGCGCCGTGTCCCAGCCTTGCCAGCGTCGCGACAGCCATGTCATGACACTCTCGGCACGGTCACGGACGACCTATCTATTTTTAGTAGTTTTTTGCATACTTTCCATTATAGAACATTGCTATTCCTAGTTTTATGCATTTAGGAAGTTATTTATGGGCCTTGCGCCAAACACTTTTGGATCGCGCCGTTGGGCCTTAGCTTGCACGCTTGCCCTAGGCGCGTGCCGCACCTTTTAGGGTTTTCTCTAGGTTTAAGCTGCCGCCTCTCTATATAAGGGAGATTAGGCTTATGTTTTTATTCAGCGCACATTTTTGGGTTTAATATAGTTGAGGATTGCTCCTAATTATTCCCTTTGTGCTTGCGCCGCCACCCCTATTCTCAAACAGCTCGCAATTGCTCTCGAATTCTTACTTGTTCGTGCCTTTCCTCAATCAATCAAGCCTTCCGCTACGCTAATCCGAGACCTAATACTCAAGCCACCGATCGATCCGAGGCATCCCATACGAGGGACACATCATCAGCAGTAGCATATGCAACGTTGCGGTACTCGGCTTTAGTTGAGGAGTGTGAGACCGTACAATGTTTCTTTGAGCACCAGGAGATGAGGTTGTAGCCCAAATATACGCAGGACGCGCTAGTAGAGCGGCGTTCAGAGTGGTCGCTCACCCAATCGGCGTCAGAAAAAGCAGATAAGAGGGAGTTGGAAATAGCGGCAATTTTGAATTTCATGTTTGTTGTACGGTTGAGATAGCGTAAGATTCTTTTGACACGTTGCCAATGGTGTTATCTTAGGGAGTGCATGAATTGGCACACTTTGTTGATAACAAAGGAGATATTTAGGCGGGTAAATGCAAGATATTGAAGAGCGCCCATGACACTTCGATAGAATTGGGGATCATCGAAGGCAGGGGAGTCAAGAGGAAGTGGTGTGGTGGCCATAGGCGTATTGACGGGGTTGGACTGGTGCATATGTGTGCGTTTGCATAGATCTCTGATGTAGTGGGACTGAGAGAGAGAGAGAGAGAGAGAGAGAGAGAGAGAGAGAGAGAGAGAGAGAAGCCATCTGAGTTGCGCTGAACTTCCATCCCAGTAAAAAAATGGAGATCCCAAATCTTTCACCGTAAATTGCGCCGACAGGGTGTTGATGAATTTGTTGGCGGCAAAGTGATCAGAGGAGATAAATAACAAATCATCCACATAGATGAGGACGAAGACAAGGAGTGTGCCATGTTTAAACGTGAATAATGAAGAATCAACAGTAGAAGCAGTGAATCCCATGACAATAAGAGCATCACTTAGTTTTTGGAACCATGCCCACGGGGCTTGTTTTAGCCCATAAAGCGATTTGCGCAGCTTACATATGTGTTGGGGAAATTGAGGATGGATAAAACCATGTGGTTGTTGAATGAAAACATCTTCGCTTAGGTCCCCGTGAAGGAAGGCATTTTTAAGGTCCAATTGGCGCACCGACCATTGCTTCATCCAAGAGAAGGCGAATTGTAGTGGGTTTGGAAACGGGGGAGAAGGTTTCGATAAATTCAACGCCTTCGAGTTGGTTGAACCCTTTGCGACGAGGCGGGCTTTACAATGCTCAATTGTAACGTCGGAGTGCCTCTTGGTTTTGAATATCCATTTGACACTAAGAGTATTG
Source organism: Fallopia convolvulus (assembly GCA_964016875.1). Lineage (NCBI taxonomy): Eukaryota > Viridiplantae > Streptophyta > Magnoliopsida > Caryophyllales > Polygonaceae > Fallopia > Fallopia convolvulus. The sequence continues at coordinate 9,610,805 of OZ024725.1, forward strand.
GTAGAGGTTGAGTTTGGGACAAGAGTCCAGGTATTTGTTTTGAGAAGAGGTTGAATTCCATCTCCATATCTTGACTCCATTCGGGAAAACGAGAGGCTTCATTGTATGATGTGGGTTCATCGGGAACGGGGTTTGTGGAGATGGAGCATGAGGGTTTGGTGGGCCACGGAATGGTACTATCATGGTGAAGTTTGGGTTGGTAGATGTGATCACGGTGTCGGGTGATCATGGGGTGTGTGGGTGGCGGCGAGTTGGGCGGTGAGTTAGTTGGGGAAGATGAGTTGGATTCAGAATTGGGAGAGTGATTGTTAGGGGGAAGTGGGCTAAAAGAATTTGAGTGTTGTTGAGAATGGATTGGGTTGGTGGAGTTTGTAGGTACATTTGATGGGCTGTTGATTCGGGATGGTTTAGTTGGATTTGATGGGCTTTGGGAATCCGGCCCATTTGAAGCATCAGAAGAGAAATTAGGAGAGGGATGCAAAAAGGGAAGAATAGCATATGGACCCTAGGGAGTGTTGGGTTAGGAAAGAGTTGTTGATTGGTAGGGAGAGCTTTGTTTGTGAAAAATGACATCCTGAGAAATGTAATATTTTTGGTTTTGCCAATATCATATGTTGCCCTTGTGGTGACTACTATATCCTAGGAAAATAGTAGGGGTAGAGCGGAAGGAGAGTTTGTGTTGGTGGTATGGACGAAGGTTGGGAAAAGCTAGGCACCCAAAAATACGGAGGAACTTACAATCCAGAAGGGTTTGAATGAGGAGTTCAAAAGGGGTTTTGTTCTGTAGAATGGGGGTAGGGAGACGATTTATGAGGTATGTGGCAGTTTGAAAGGAGAAGTCTGATATGTTGTATTTCATATAGCATAACTAGGATTAGATAATACATTTTATATATAGATTTAGGTCTTCTTAGTGCTTGTAATGACAAATGAAGAGAAGACCGAAGACTTGAAGAAATTGGAAGTTTTGATGTTAAAGTTTGAAGACCAAAAAGAAGGTCGCGGATTAGAGCAGTCCGCGGTGGTGCAAAGAAGAAAGTCCGCGATCGCGGTGGTACAAGGCCGCAGTCGCGGGTCAACGGTTGACTCAGATTGGGATTTATACAAATCCGCGATCGCGGAGGTTGTTCGCCGTTCCCGCGGAGGTCCACGTCAGTATAAATCCAAGGCGGCGATTTATCTATCTATTTGCCTTATTATATTTGTTTCCTTTTATTTTATTTTCGGATGTTGTTCGAGACTATTTATTTTAGTTTTCATCCTTTGTTTTGCATACTCTCTTAGACCTAGTTTCCATTATTCATACTTTTGTATTTTTCTCTCTTATGGAGAACTAAACTCCTAAAGTTCTATTCAAGTTGAAGCTTTTCAGACTCAAGTTGTTGTGAGATTCTACTTTATAGGTTTATTCTATAGGTTATTTCAATTCTCTTGTGCGTAATTATTATTGATTGCATTGATTTCTACTTGATTGATCACCCTGTTGGAATTGATACTCTCTATTGCTAGATCTAGGTTTTATCGTAGCAAAATCTAATCTTTGTAGCAACTCAATTGATTTAGGACTCGTTGTACTAAAACAATTGAGAAAGAGATTTGAATGCATGTTAATTGTTTGACTCGTTGGAATTCAATTGCATGTATCTTGCTTATCCTTGTTCTCATTGTTAATATCCCTAGTATTTATGATCGTTTCATGAGTTGTTTGGATATTAAGTTTGCATGTCTCGTTGTCATGTTCTATTTCTGATCAGGATAGGAATAATCAAAGGAAATAACTTGTTTGAATCTATGATCAATAACTTGACGAAGAAAGTGGATGCTTGAATATGATTGTTTTCCCTAATTGATAAAAATCCAACTTTTGCTTTGTTTGTTTAATTGCTTTGCTTTAAATTCATAGTCTTAGATTAATAATTCACAAATCCCCCTTTGTTACTTTTAGAGTTGATAATAATATAACTTAGGATACAAGTGTCTCTTGGGTTCGACCCCGACTTACCGACTATACTAGCTGTGTAACTAGGTTCTTATATTTTGATTTGGCACAACGACTTTCAGCCAGTCAAATTTTGACGTCGTTGTCGTGGACACTTTGTTTTATTCTAAGTTTTTATTGTTACCAACTCTGGTGTGGACCCTAGTTTTTGGTCCACACCCGTGCTACTGATTCTTCTATTTTGCCTTTTGATTCAGAGATTGAAAGGACCCTTTCCAGGTTGAGACGTGAAGCTCGGGAACTACTCCGTGAATTACCTTTCAACTTGATTTCTGTTGAAACTGAGACAATGGGAGATCGGACTTTGAGGCAGTTGACTACCTCAAACTTTCAACAACAGCCCCTGGTTGTTGAGTTCACTGCGCTGAATGAAGGCATTAAGTTTGAGTTGAAGTCTGGATTGATCCATCTTTTGCCCCAATTCCATGGGCAGGGTGGAGAAGATCTCAACAAGCATCTTGTTGATTTTGATCAGGTCTGCTCAAGTATGAAGCCTGCAGATGTAACTGAAGACCAGATCAAGCTGAGGGCGTTTCATTTCTCTTTGAAGGATTCAGCCAATGAGTGGTTGTACTATCTCTCTCTCCAGGCTCCATTAATACCTGGACTAAGATGAAAGCAACATTTTTGGAGAAGTACTTTCCAGCCACCAAGCAGAACAGTCTGAAGAAGAGCATGCGCAATAGAACAACAGGCTAGAGAGAGCATGTATGATTATCATGAGCGTTTCAAGAGACTGTGTGCTAGTTGTCCATATCATGTGTACTCTGATCAAGACCTTGTACTGTATTTCTTTGGTGGATTACTGGACGAGGAGCGCAGAATGGTGAATGCAGCTTATGTGGAAGCCTGTTAAACAAGACAACAACATATGCCCTTGAGCTCTTTTCTGAGCTATTTGAGAACTCAAGGCAATTCAACAAAAGAACTAGCACTAAAGGAGTCAATGTTGTGGATTCCTCTTCTGTTATAAGATCAGAGATGACAGAGTTGAAGGATATGATGAAGAGGTTAATGCTGAAAGGAACCCCTCAACAACTGAAGGCATATGAAATTTGTGCTGACACATTCCACCCTACTGATGCCTGCCCACAACTCCAGGAACCTCAGGCTGAGGTTAATGTTGTAGGAGTCTATGGACCTCTTAGACCTCGTTTTGATCCCTATTCTAATACATACAACCCAGGTTGGGTACATCATCCAAATTTGAGATATGGGAATTAAAATCAGCCTCAATATAATCAACAAGGAGGAAATCAGCAACCCATGTAACCTTATGTTCCTAGACCTCCAGTTCAAAGCCAAAATAATTCATCCAACGTTGAAGAGATGATTGCAAGACTAGCTATCACATTAGACCAGATGGGACAGAACACTCAAGCTTGCATCAAGAATATAGAGACTTAGATCAGTCAATTAGCTACTGCAGTAAGCAAATTAGAGGCTAGAGATTCTAGAAAATTGTCTGCACAACCTATCAATCCAAGGGAGAATGTGAGTGCTATCACATTAAGAAGTGGAAAAGAGATGAACAAAGACGTGGAGGTGTATGAATATCCACGAACAGAAAATTCCGAGTTTTTGGAGAACGATTCCGCGCGCGCAGTGAAGGATTGCCGCGCCCGTGGCACCTCAACTGAGAGCTCCGATATTTGGCTCGAAGACAACGCGCCCGCGGTGACCAATGTCCGCAATCGCAGAAGCGATGAAGTTTCAGATCGCAAGAAATCCGATATTCCGCGATCGTGGGACTCTGACCGCGCCCGCGGATCTGTAGCTGAAGCCGAGGATTCTTATGTTCAACCACAATTTCCTCCCATGAATTCACAGAAGCCTATTCCACCATTCCCTGAGGCACTCAAGTATACAAAGAAGCCAAAACATGACAAGGATATCTTTGAGACGTTCTCCAAGTGTGAGGTAAACATCCCTTTGTTGGGACGTTGTTGGGACCTCTGGTTCTAAGCAACGGATCAACGATTCACTCCTCTTTAAGTTTTGATAATGACAAACACCATAGGGAACTAATGTGGTTTGTTCAAGTATTTCTAAGGAACACAGGTACAGCAAAGAACTCCTATGAATGACAAAGCCACTGCTAGCCACAATGAAGAGTTTCCATCAAGGGAACTCTGAAGAGGAAAGTTCCCATGAAGTGGGAACTCCCAGAAACAAACAAGAAAACACAAGCTTACAACGATGAAGAGTTTCCATCAAGGGAACTCTGAAGAAGTCAGTTCCCATGAAATGGGAACTCACATGTGAAGACAACGACCGTTCAGCGCAGATCGCGGGATCCTGTCTCAGACAGCCAGAGGGAACAGTCTGAGGATCAGACTGTCACGCTTCATCCAACGGTCCGATTGGTTCAAGAAGTTGACCTAGTTCAAACCAAAGTCACATGTGAAGAAAGTACAACTTGGGCATCAAGCAAAGGGCATTTTGGACACAAACGAAAGATGCTACTGCCCAAGACAAATGGACTATAAAGCCAAATGAATAGTACTCGGTTTGAGTACTTCTCCCAGAACATACAAAACACCCACATCTGAGAAAAGAAAGAAAAGGAAGAGAAGTCCCCGCCGGCGAGTGTGTGATCTCGACGACGGTGAAGCTGAAGTTCCCTGGAGCAAGGGAACTGAGAAGTCAACGTAAGGTTTGAGTTACTTGTGTTTTGCTGTTGTGAGCTTAGGAACTCAGTTGAGAGGATTTACTAGTGTTGCTAGAGTTAGGAAGAACTTGTAGGAACAGAGAAGTGTAAATCCGGCTGTGTAACTAAGGAACAAAGCAATCAATATAAGTAAGTCATTCAAAATCCTCCAAGCGGAGGTAGAGGTTTACCCATACAACTAGTTGGTTGTAGTGGGGTTCCTCTATAAAGGAACTGTCCCCTTAACTGTTTTTATTACTTGCGATTATTTACTTCCGCTGCCTTGGGAACAGCTTAATTGCCAGTTCCCAAGCTCACTGCTAACCGATTACGATCCAACAATTGGTATCAGAGCTAGCGCTCTAGATTTGTGTTAGCATCGCAGGTGTCAAAATGGCTCAGGAACTTACTCAGGTGGGGAACAATACCAGCAAGCCGCCAAGGCTTATAACAGGAAGATTTGAAAGCTGGCAACGAGACATGAAAGATTGGATGCGTGGCCAAGACTACCAAGCCTGGTGCGTCATCGAAAGGGGGAACTTCGAAATCGATCCAGCTATTGTCAACGACCTCTCAAAGTGGGGTCCCAACGAGTACAAGTGCATGGAGGCAAACTACAAAGCCAAACAGTACCTAAAGAGGTCTATGTGCGTACAAGATTGTGACAGGGTTGCAAACCTTGACACAGCCAAGGAAATGTGGGAAGCCATCCAACAAATGCACGTTGGGAACTCAGATCTCAGAGAAGATCTTCAAATGAACGCAAAGAGGGAGTTCTACAACTTCCAAATGGAGATGGGAGAGTCCGTCGATAGCTACCAATCCCGGTTTGAAGGACTTTGCACTAAGATGGAAGGATTGGGGATCACAAAAGAAGAAATCACCCACAAAATGAAGGTCCAACAGCTCTTCAATGGATTGACTGGAGAATGGGCAAACGAGAGAACGATGTTCAAGGAAAACCCAGAAAATCGAACACTTATGCTTCATCAAGTGTTTGGAAAGCTAGTGGGACATGAGAAGAGGAAGATCGATGATAAGGAACAAACTCGAGCTCATCGAGGGATCGCACTCAAGATCGAAAAGATGCTCAAATCAACCCAAGAACAACATGAAGACTCTGAAGAAGAAGAGGATGAAGAGCTAGTTCTTGTAACAAAGGCTCTTCGAAATTTCTACAAAGGAAAGTCTCAACGGAACAGTGGGAACTGGGGAAAGGGACAGAGTTCCCAAAGAAAGCCCACAGAGAAGGATCTCTCAGAAGTGACTTGCTACAAATGCAACAGGAAAGGACATTTTGCGAAGGAATGTCCACAAGGAACTGAAGGCAGAAAGCAAGGAAAGAAGGCCTACATCGCTACTTGGTGCGATGATGAAGACGAAGATCCTGAAGCATGGGCACTCCCGGACATGTGTGGCATGGCCATAGGAGAAACCACTGGGGAACAACCCAGTGAGGTAACCACTGAAACTGTTCTTGATTCCTTGAGTAATTATGAAAAACCTGAACTGTTGAAAATCCTTTCAAGTCTTGTTAAAGATAACATAAAACTGCAAAACAAGTTGGAAAAACAGGAACACATAAATTCTCAATTAGTTGGTCTTGAGCCCTGTCTCAACTGCATATCCCTTCTAGAAAAACTCAAGTCCCATGTGTCTCACATCGTAGATCTAGAAAGAGAAATCAAAACTTTAGAGAAAGATGAGAACACCCTCCTGCAAAACTTGAGTAAGACTCCCGAACACCCTGAAGCCTCTAGTTCCCAAATCAAGTTCGTCCCAGCCAGACATGGCATAGGATACAAAGGTGAGTGCTCCAAGAACAGAAAGTCACCCCTGAGCGAACATGAGATCCATGAGTGTAGAGCCTTAGAACTCCAGTACGAGAAACAGAAAAATGCTCATCTCGAAGAAAAAATCAGGGTCCTAGAGAGTGGAAACAATGGTGAGAAAGACTACTATACTGGGAACTCTGGACATAGAATCTATGTCAAAATTGCTAAGGGAAATGGGTCTCGAGTTTACAACAAAGAAACCATGGATAGGAACCGTATCCAGAGACCACACCCAAAATACTACCTGGGAGAATACTACAAGACATGTTGGCACTGTGGTGCTCATGGGCACTACAAGGATGCATGTCCCAAGAAGAGAGCCCAAATCCCTAGAAGCCATGAGTTCCCAAACAGACAAAAACGTCATGCTCATCACCAAAGGAACTCCAACTCTCAAAATTCCAAAGACATCAACATTTCTGACTATATCTTAAATGAAAATGTTTTCCCTTGCAAGGGACCTGGCAAGAGTCATCTTGCCTGGGTCTCAAAACACTAACTTTTCCTTGTAGGTGGCTGTGAGAGGGAACAGTACATGGTTCATAGATAGTGGATGCTCGAACCATATGACAGGGAACAAGGATATCCTCATCTCACTCCACACTCATGCCGAAGGAGGCCACGTCTCATTTGGCAACAAGAACAAGGGAGAAGTTATTGGAAAAGGAGAAGTGTTGCTCAATAGATCTATTAAAGTTAGCAACGTAAATCTGGTAAAGGATCTGGGATACAATCTGTTGAGTGTCTCCCAGATGTGTGATCAAGGGAACAACATCGTCACTTTCGACTCAGATGAATGTCTCGTCATCAACAAGAAGACCAACAAAGTAATTCTGAGAGGAAGAAGATACAACAATGTGTATGTGGTGGACACCAACTTTGAACCACCAATGAAGTTGTGCCTTGCAAGTTCCCAAGATGACACGGAACTCTGGCATCGAAGACTGGGACATGCTGGTGTAAATCAAATCCTGAAGCTTTATCTACAGGATCTGGTCATTGGTCTTCCACGGATCAATCTCGAAGGAGTCAAAATGTGTGAAGCATGTGTTCGAGGGAAACAGACCAGGACCTCCTTCAAACCGAAGAAGGTGGTAAGCACAACCAGGTCCCTGGAGTTGATTCACATGGATCTCTGTGGTCCCATGAGAACAGCCAGCTACGGTGGAAAAAGGTACATGTATGTCTTAATTGATGACTTTTCAAGATTCACCTGGGTTGTTTTCTTGAAGGCAAAATCACAAGCGTTTGAAGAATTTGAGCCCTTCATCAAAAGAACTGAAGTAAGCTTGGGGCTGAAACTGAAAGCAATCAGATCTGATCACGGAACTGAGTTTCAAAACTCGGAGTTCCTAAACTTCTGTGAGCAAAATGGGATCTCTCACAACTTTTCAGCTCCTCGCACCCCTCAGCAAAATGGAGTGGTCGAGAGAAAGAACAGAACTCTGGAAGATATGGCTAGAACCATGATGATCGAAAGTGGAGTTCCCGAGTACTTCTGGACTGAAGCAATCTCCACAGCTACATATATCCTGAATCGAGCCATGACAAGGCCCCTGATCAACAAGACTTCCTATGAGCTCATCAAAGGGAGAAAACCAAACATCTCACACTTGAGAACATTTGGTTGCACATGCTTTGTTCACAACAACGGAAAAGACAATCTTGGCAAATTCGACCCTAGAAGCGACGAAGGGATCTTCCTGGGATACTCATCACAAAGCAAGGCTTACAGAGTCTACAATAAAAGAACCAAGAAGATAGAGGAAAGCATTCATGTCGTCTTCAATGAAAAGTCTGTAAAGATGGGAACCGAGTCCCAAGGGAAGGGAACTCTGTTCAAGCTAGTCAGACATGAAGATGATGATGATGACGAGGATGAGCCAAGGAAAAGGGATGAAGACTATCCAAGTGCAAGCCATATCCCACAACCAGGGAACAACGACGAAGGTCCAACCCTCACTGATCAAACCTCCCTTGAGGCTCCCTCCTCAGAAGAACTACAAGAAACCTCCAACTCTCTCGAGGTCCCCTCTTCAGGGAACAACTCTGCTGTCCCCCAAGACAATACCCTGCCAGAATCAAGTATTCAAGGGGAACAAAGAGGGAACCTGCCAGAAATCTCTGAAGAAACATCAAATGAAAAAGCTGAAGATGAGAGTTCCCATGAGGATAATACACATGCAAAGGAACTCACTCATGCAAGAACTTTTCAACAAAGGAAGGACCACCCCCTTGAGAACATCATCTCCCCTCTTGATAAAGGTGTTCTAACTCGCTCCTCTCTCAATAATTTTTGTGCTTTTAACGCGTTTGTTTCAATGGTGGAACCCAAAAATATCAAAGAAGCATTAAAGGACCCGGACTGGATTCAAGCCATGCAAGAGGAACTCCACCAATTCGAGAGAAACAAAGTTTGGAAGCTAGTTCCTAGGCCCAAAAACAAGAACATCATAGGAACCCGATGGGTTTTTAGGAACAAGCTCGATGATACTGGAGCTGTAGCAAGGAACAAGGCTAGGTTAGTAGCACAAGGATACAGACAAGAGGAAGGGATTGACTACGATGAGACCTTCGCACCAGTTGCCAGGATAGAGGCAATCAGACTTCTCATCGCCTATGCTGCTCACAAGGGATTCAAACTTTATCAAATGGATGTGAAAACAGCCTTCCTAAACGGACATCTCAAGGAAGAAGTGTATGTGGCCCAACCTCCAGGATTCGAAGATGAGAAAATGCCCAACCATGTCTATTTCCTGGAAAGGGCCCTTTACGGACTCAAACAAGCTCCCCGAGCCTGGTATGACAGGTTTGCTCAATTCCTCTTGTCCCATGGATATCTTCGAGGTTCCATAGACAAGACTTTGTTTTTAAAGAAAGAGTCTAAAGACAGTTTGATTGTGCAAGTATATGTTGATGACATTGTTTTTGGAGCAACTAACGAAACTCTTGTAGAAAAATTTAAGGACCTCATGAGCAGTGAGTTTGAAATGAGTCTCATTGGGGAACTCACGTTCTTCTTGGGACTTCAAATATCCCAAACAAAGGAGGGAACAAAGATCCATCAACAGAAATACATCAAGGAAATGCTCGTGAAGTATGGGATGGAACATTCAAAGCCCATTGACACTCCCATCTCACCAAATTCAAGGGTAAATGCAGATGAAACAGGTATCAGTGTGGACCAAAGGAACTATCGAGGTATGATCGGGTCCCTTCTCTACTTAACCGCTAGTAGACCTGATATCATGTTCTCCGTATGTCTTTGTGCTCGTTTTCAAGCTAACCCTAAGGAATCACACCTGAAAGAGGTGAAGAGAATTTTCAGGTATCTCAAAGGGAACAATAACTTGTGCCTTTGGTATCCAAGGAACAGTTCCCTTGAGCTCATTGCATACACAGATGCTGACTTTGCAGGGCACTTGGTTGACAGAAAGAGCACTTCAGGAATGGCCCAGTTCTTAGGATCCTGCTTAGTTTCGTGGGGATCCAAAAAGCAAAACTCAGTTGCACTCTCCACAGCTGAAGCTGAATATGTGGCTGCCGCATCATGCTGTTCCCAGGTTCTATGGCTTAAGTCACAACTCCAGGATTACGGTATGTCTTTTGGCCCAGTTCCCATACTCTGTGATAACACTAGTGCCATAAACATTTCCAAAAATCCTGTGCATCATTCTAGAACTAAGCATATTGATATAAGACATCACTTTCTACGTGACAATGTTGAGAATGGGAACATTTCGATGGAACACTGTAGAACTGAAGAGCAAATTGCGGATATTCTTACCAAAGCTTTAGACAGACGTCCCTACCAGCGTTTTCGAATGCTTCTAGGGATGATAACTCTAAACTAAACAAGTCCCTGTTTATCTCTCTCCCAATGCCTGACTAGTTTATCTAAAATTGCATGATAAGGAACTTGGATGCATTGCTTTCACTATGCCATGATTACTAGTCTAGAGAAAAAATGTGTACAAAGGAACTCTATTTCTTTTGGCCCAAAATGATCAACCAGAGTTCCCTTTATCCCTCATTACAAGCCACCATGACGGTTGATCATATGACCCACCTTAAGCTAGGGATTAGACAAATGCTTCTCATGAGCCAAAACATTTCCTTTATCGAGTTGCAAATCGTCTGGTTCCCTTTGAGTTCCCTAGCCCCACAAAAAGATGAGTGTGAAGTTCTCTCACCCACTTCACTCTCCCTGACCTTGAAATGATCATGGGAACTGCTGCATCTACAAAGGGAACACTGACTAATCTTCAAAGAAAAACCGTCACTTGGGAAGCGGACTTTTGTGTCAGAAGCTCTGAAGCGTTACAGGCCAAGTATTCAAAATTTGAAAAGGACTTCCCAAGAGATTGTGACGCGTGTCCAGAAGCGTGCTTGAGAAGTTGAAACGGCGCCCCACGTTCATTGGGCAACGGTTATCGAGGTTATTCCACTTCCCCTTCTACCCTTCACCTCCTCTCTCCTTTAAAACCCCTCTTTGACATTTTTAGGTCCTTTACTCCATCTTTCATCCCTGTCATTCGTCTTCCCCAAATCCCTTTCACTCTCTTTTCAAGAAACCTCCAAAACCTCCCAAATTCTTACAAAAATGGCCCCTCAACACACATTCGCACAAATCAAAGAGTGGGTACTTGCCAATCCTCGCACTCTCTTCATCACTCAACTGAACGAGATCGAGCAAGAACAGGACCCAACCATGAAGGATGTCCTCATTCAAGGGCTATACAATCAAGTAAGCCCTTTCTTGCCCCCTCCTCCTCCTCAGGTTGATGAAACCGTCTCCTGGACCTCTTCCTCCTCCGAATCTCTTCCTCTTCCACCTCCAACCACCAACACCTCCTCCGGAGTTGTCATCGTTGACAACTTCGGAGATGCTCGCCCCTCCATCAATGAAAAACCCCATAAATCCAAACATCGCCACTCATCCAAACATCGCCACTCATCCAAACATCGCCACTCATCAAAAGATCCCTCAAAATCCAAAAAATCCAAACACTCCCACGACCCCTCCAAATCCAAAAAGCGTAAACACTCTGAGGCCTCTGAATTCTCGGAGCCCAGAAAGAAGGCTTTCTTCCGCTTTGAGGACTACCTGAACTGCTCCAAGGAGAGTTCTTGTGCTCCCAAACCTCCCTACCTTTTTCCTTCCGACGATGGGAACTCCGAACCCCAGAGTCTACTTCCCTCTTCCTCCTCCATCCCTCCTCCTCAAATCAAGGGACCTCCTCCGCCACCTCCTCCAGTTCCCGCCACAATGGGAACTCCAACATCCCAACCTCCTTCACTTCCTCCCGTTCCCATCACTACGGGATCTCCAACTCCACCTTCACCTCACAAAACGCCTTCTTCTTCCTCCCCAAAACACATCTCCACTCAACTCACAACCCCTATTCCTTCTTCTCCTCTCCCCTCTTCCATCACGTCTCCCACCACCACCAAACTCCCCTCTCCCTCACCATCCAAAAGTACCGTCGCCCTCTCCTCAGACGACGACGATCTTCCTCTTTCTGTGGTCATCGGCAAAATGACCAAGGACCCTCCTCCGATCATCATGGGAACTTTGGAGGAGGAAGCCCAGCTCAAGGACATCGAGGAAGAACTCAACAGGGGTCCCTCTGAGCACACAGTCTCCCAAGGGACAAAGTCCCCAGAAAAGGTTGCTCCTCAAGAGCCAACAGAGACAAGGGACCTCGCACCAGCTGGAGGTGCTGAGGCAACAACAAGTCATCCTGGAGATGACGCGGAGGGCTCGGGTTCGAGCTCCTCCGAGGAAGAAGGGACCTCCCATGATGAGGTCGAAGAAGAAGAAGAAGCTCCAGGTTCAAAGGAGCCAGCACGCATCCCAACACCTGGACACCAAATGGTGGTGTCCGCGAGTTCCCCACCACCAAGGGACCGCGTGCTCATGATCGAAGCAGTTGCACCCCCTCAGCAGAAAGGACCTCGCACGGTCTCTAGGGGGAACAAATCCAAAAGCAAGTCCAGAAAGGGGAAGGGGACCACCAAGCATCATGTCAGTGAGCGCCGCAAGCTTCTCCATCACCTCATAGTTTCCCAAGAGGCGCTGACTGAAAATGGTCTGGAGGAACTATGGGAACTGATCAAGGCCCAGGGCTGGGAGAGACTCTGCCAAGAAACTGTGAGCGTAGATCCCTCACAAGTGCGTCAATTCTACAACAACTTCACTATCACCAACGACGGCACTCAGGGAACTCTCTCCCACGAAGGCGACGAGTTCATTTTTACAACGTCTACGATCCGTCTTCAACTCCAGGTCCCTGGTCAAGGGCTTAGCGAGTTGCCCAGCAAGCTCTGGGGCGACTTCAACAGCGCCGAGGTGTACAACACAATTTTTGAGGGTCGGGTTCCCTCTAAGGTCCACTCGACGCATCATCTATCCTTGGTTGCCAAGCTCGCTCACCAATTCATTATCAACGTGGTGGTCCCACGTCAAGAAAAGCGCCTGGTTGTCAACATCCCCGATGCCATCATCCTCTACCACTTCCTCCTCAAGAAGCCCATAAATCTTCCCCGCATTATCCTTGGGCACATGGAAAAGTGCATGGCCTCCAAGTCCCATTCCCTTCCCTACTCCGGGTTGATCAAAAAGCTCCTACAAAAAGAGGGTCTCTACGATGCCTCTAAAGAAGAAATCGAGCTTGGAAGGGAACTGGACATTCAAGTTGCCCAGAAGATGAGGCACTCGGAGCCTGTAGAGGAGGCGGCTCCCCTAGAGTCTGGTACACAAGAGGGCAACTCTCCAGTGTTGCTCCGCATCGCCAACACCCTCGATCAGATTGCTAGGGACCAAGCAGTATTGGCCAGAGGACAAGAAAAGCTTACCCAAGTCCTTACGCGCCTTTGTGACGCCTTGTTTCCTCAGAGCCCATGATCTCTCCCTTCTTGTTCCCTTAATCCAAAAATGACCACAAAATTGTACTTGGGTTCCCATTGTACATATTATCTTAAGTAATGAAATGGTCTTTATTTTGATTGCGTGTTCCATTCTTTCCTAATATTGCTTTGCTTGATTTTCGATGATGTCAAAAGGGGGAAAGATAAAAAATGTGAGATGAGTTCAAAGTTTAAGTCATCACAGACCACGCATAAGCTAAGGGGGAACAATTGCATAAAAAGCCTAATAGGAACTATGTGTCTCACCAGAAGTGGCTCCCTAAATCTAAATGTCTCACTAAGAGTGATTTCCCAAAATCATACTTAGGAACTCATCAGCATATCATTCATTGAAATATTTGCATTTTTTTGATGGGTTTGTCATCATCAAAAAGGGGGAAATTGTTGGGACGTTGTTGGGACCTCTGGTTCTAAGCAACGGATCAACGATTCACTCCTCTTTAAGTTTTGATAATGACAAACACCATAGGGAACTAATGTGGTTTGTTCAAGTATTTCTAAGGAACACAGGTACAGCAAAGAACTCCTATGAATGACAAAGCCACTGCTAGCCACAATGAAGAGTTTCCATCAAGGGAACTCTGAAGAGGAAAGTTCCCATGAAGTGGGAACTCCCAGAAACAAACAAGAAAACACAAGCTTACAACGATGAAGAGTTTCCATCAAGGGAACTCTGAAGAAGTCAGTTCCCATGAAATGGGAACTCACATGTGAAGACAACGACCGTTCAGCGCAGATCGCGGGATCCTGTCTCAGACAGCCAGAGGGAACAGTCTGAGGATCAGACTGTCACGCTTCATCCAACGGTCCGATTGGTTCAAGAAGTTGACCTAGTTCAAACCAAAGTCACATGTGAAGAAAGTACAACTTGGGCATCAAGCAAAGGGCATTTTGGACACAAACGAAAGATGCTACTGCCCAAGACAAATGGACTATAAAGCCAAATGAATAGTACTCGGTTTGAGTACTTCTCCCAGAACTTACAAAACACCCACATCTGAGAAAAGAAAGAAAAGGAAGAGAAGTCCCCGCCGGCGAGTGTGTGATCTCGACGACGGTGAAGCTGAAGTTCCCTGGAGCAAGGGAACTGAGAAGTCAACGTAAGGTTTGAGTTACTTGTGTTTTGCTGTTGTGAGCTTAGGAACTCAGTTGAGAGGATTTACTAGTGTTGCTAGAGTTAGGAAGAACTTGTAGGAACAGAGAAGTGTAAATCCGGCTGTGTAACTAAGGAACAAAGCAATCAATATAAGTAAGTCATTCAAAATCCTCCAAGCGGAGGTAGAGGTTTACCCATACAACTAGTTGGTTGTAGTGGGGTTCCTCTATAAAGGAACTGTCCCCTTAACTGTTTTTATTACTTGCGATTATTTACTTCCGCTGCCTTGGGAACAGCTTAATTGCCAGTTCCCAAGCTCACTGCTAACCGATTACGATCCAACACCCTTTGCTCAATCTGATTAAAAGTACTCCTAGATTTGCTAAATTTCTAAAAGAGTTGTGCACTATCAAAAGGAACCAAAAATTAAAAGGGAAACAGAAAGTTAAGGTTAGTGAACATGTCTTTGTTGTATTTCAAAGGCGTATGCCTAAGAAGTGTAGTGATCCAGGCATGTTTAGCATTCCTTGTATAATAGGAGACACTAAAATTGATAAAGTCATGCTTGAATTGGGTGCTTCTATTAATGTCATGCCTTATTCTGTTTACACTTCACTAGGCTTAGGACCTTTGCAAACTGGCATTGTTGTTCAATTAGCTGATAGGTCTACAGTCTACCCGAAAGGAATTGCTGAGGATGTCCTTGTTATGGTTGATAATTTGATATTCCCTGCTGATTTCTTTGTGCTTGATATGGATCATGATGTGCATGCTGCTCCAATTCTGTTAGGTCGACCTTTCATGAAAACTGCTAGAACAAAAATTGATATGTGTAAAGGTGTCCTAACCATGGAATTTGATGGGGAGATATTTGAATATTGTATGGATATTGCTATAAAATACCCCCAAGATGATCATTCTCTTTGTTCTATTGATGTAATAGATCTCATTGTGCAAGATGTCTTTGATTCTACTTATGGTGATGAGTTACAATCTGTTTTAGAGAATGACATTGAAATTTAATGCATGGATTATAGTTTACTTGATAGACATCATGAAATCCTTGCTGTTTTGAATGCTTGTTGTGAATCTTCTGCTGATGCTTTGGCCATTGCGCCCATACCACTAATTCTCCCTAGCGAGAAATTGCATCCTTCTGTAGTACAGGCACCAGAAGTTGAGCTTAAACAGCTCCCTGAGCATTTAAAGTATGCCTTCCTTGGAGATGGTGACACCTTGCCTGTTATTATTTCTAACAAACTTTCCAAGGAACAAGAAGAAAAATTGGTGCAGGTACTAAAAGAGCACAAGACAACTCTAGGTTGGACTATTGCTGACATTAAAGGGATTAGTCCCTCTACATGTATGCATAGGATCCTCTTAGAAGATGGTGCCAAGCCATCCAGACAGCCACAGAGAAGGCTTAACCCACCTATGATGGAGATAGTCAAAAAGAGGTGATGAAGCTCCTACAGGCAGGTATGATCTATCCCATCTTTGATAGTCAGTGGGTTAGTCCGACCCAAGTTGTGCCCAAGAAGGGTGGTATTACAGTGGTAGAAAATGTGCATGGGGAATTAGTCCCCACAAGAGTTCAGACTGGTTGGAGAGTCTATATTGATTACCGTAAGCTGAACACGGTAACTAGAAAAGATCACTTTCCCTTGCCATTCATTGATCTAATGCTTGAGCGACTTGTCGGTCGTTCCTATTATTGCTTTTTAGATGGCTATTCAGGGTATTTTCAAATCGCTATTGCACCGGAGGACCAAGAGAAAACGACATTTACATGTCCTTTTGGCACTTTTGCATACCGCAGAATGCCATTTGGATTGTGTAACGCACCCGGTATGTTCCAACGGTGTATGGTAAGCATCTTTTCTGAATATATTGAAAACTATTGAGGTTTTTATGGATGACTTTATAGTACATGGTGATGACTTTGATGCCTGTTTAAACCATCTCTCTTTAGTCCTTCAAAGATGTGTAGAAACCAATTTGGTTCTAAACTTTGAGAAGTGTCACTTTATGGTTGAGCAAGGCATAGTTTTAGGTCACATAGTGTCATCTAGGGGGATTGAGGTCGATAAGGAAAAGATTGATATCATTCGGTCCTTGCCTTATCCTACTAATGTGCGTGAAGTGCGTTCTTTTCTAGGCCAAGTAGGTTTTTATCACAAGTTTATTACAAACTTTTCCAAGATCTCAGCCCCATTGTGTGAATTGCTGAAGAAGGATGTGCCTTATGAGTTCAATGAGGCATGCAAAAAGGCATTTGATGAGCTGAAAACTTGCCTTACTAGTGCACCAATAATTCAAGCCCTGGATTGGTCTCAGCCTTTTGAGATCATGTGTGATGCAAGTGATTATGCTATTGGGGTTGTTTTGGGTCAAAAGGAAGCTAGAGCATCTCATGTCATACATTATGCTTCCATGACTTTGAACGATGCCCAAAGGAACTACTCCACCACTGAGAAGGAAATCCTTGCTGTAGTGTTTGCCTTGGAGAAGTTTAGACAGTATCTGTTGGGGACAAAGGTGATAGTATACTCAGACCATGCAGCGCTTCGTTATTTGATGATGAAAAAGGAGTCTAAGCCAAGACTGATTAGATGGATTCTCTTGCTGAGTGAGTTTGATATAGAGATCAGAGACAAAAAGGGAGATGAGAATCTGGTGGTTGATCATCTCAGTAGGCTGGTGCATGAAGAAAATACGCCAAGAAGTCAAGATCAGATTCAAGGACGTTTTCCCGATGAAACTTTGTTTGAAATTCGAGAAAGAAAATCCACGATCGCAGTGAAGGGCGATTGGGCCTGCGACACTGCTACTGAGACGAGCGAAATTGATTTGAATTATCCGCGATTGCGGGAACCTGACCGCGCCCGCGGAGATGAGTTCGACCGTGATATTGATTCTTGATATTCGTGTTTTTAGTCTAGTTTTTGGTGTGTTTCTTAGTTTGTTTAGGTTTTGTTTTAGTAGTTTTTAGAGTTCGTTTTGTGTGTTTTTGGATAAGTTTGCATATTTGTGAGAAGTATGGAAGCTACCCCGTTTTGTGTCTTTTTGTAGGTTTTTAGCAGGAAAGAGCGCTTTTTGGATTGATTGGAGTGCTATGGTGGAGGTCGGAAGAATATGAGGATAAAGAGGATAAAGTCCAAGCTTTAAGTGAAGAAGTGTTGAAGAAAAGCCAAATCACAGGCTCGTTAACGAACCTGTGAAGGGTCGTTAACGAGGCATAAAGATAGAATTTTCTGATGGATTTTGTGAATCCTACCGACCTTGTGCGGAAGTCGTTAACGAAGGCCCCGTGTCGGTAGAGTTTTAAATGAGTTTTAAATGATTTTAGGAGAACCAAATTGAGAAGAGAGTCGAGTAGAAGGATTACGAGCCAAGGTCGATCGAGAGAGAGAAGTTTGGGTCGTTTATCGGATTTGCCAATGTTTTTGTTCTGTGTTTTCGGTTTCTTCAAGATATTGTAAGACGATATTTTTCTTATTAATTTCAAGTAAGGTTTGTTTTGTTTTCAATGTTTTCTTTTGTTGAAATTGTTTGCTTTAGTATTATGAGTAGTGAGCAGTTTTCTTATCTAGGGTCGGGGTTGAAACCCGGCATAGTTATGCATGTTTGATGAGTGAGTTGATGTTTTGAATTCCTTTTATCTATTTTTAGATTGCTTGTTGTGCTTATGCTTAGACGATAGTCAAAGTAATTTGAGTTTGCAATTTGATCGAAAGAGAAAGTTGTTAACTTGAAGGTTGATATTGTTCGATTACGAAAGTTTCGAGCTTTGGATCCAAAATAAGTGATTGAGTGAATTAATTTGTGAGAATTAATTGATTTGCTAGCTAGTCAGCGAAAGTTGATAAATTTGTCTATTTAAAGGCATGTCCTTCATCTTCTTATGAGTTTTTATGCATGGCTATGTTGTGGTAACCCTTGTCCTAGATTTTTATTCTTATTTGAGTTTGCATTCGTTATATTTGTTATCGAGTTACTTGTCTCGGTACCGAACCTGCGTTTAGATCGTTAGTGTGTGTTTGTAGTGTTATCTAGGTTCCTTAACGACCCTGACAAAGTCGTTAACGTGGTTGGTCGTAGGTGTTTTGTTTTGTTTTATTTTTAGTAGTTGATAGGCAAACAACCGTGCTTCCCGTGGAACGATCTTGACTTCGCTATACTCGGCGTGGTCTTGACTTATAAATTTATTTGTTGTCAAGAATACCCTCTCAACAAATTGGCGCCGTTGCCGGGGAAGCAACAGTGTTAGTTTGTTTATCTGTGGGTCTAGGAATAGCTCGACCCCGTTTTTTGTTTAATTTTGTTTTCTTTGTTTGTTTTCTCAGCGTATGCGAGCCGCACGTCGTAGGCTCGAATTTGATAACGCAAGTTATTATTCAGATCCTGAACATTCCTTACACCATAGACGTAGAGAAAATCGAGCCATGGCTACCCAGGATGAGATGGCATGACAGATGGAAGTCCTCTAGAAGCGAATGGAGGAGCTACAAGCCGATAGAGATGCCGCTATTGTTGAAGCTGAACGTCAACGAGTCAACAGTACTCATTTACAAGAAGAGTTGAATGCCTATCCGAGGAATGCCAAACAATACATGCATCCAGAATTGAGGGTGTCGGAGTTTGCAATTGTGCTTCCGGAGATAGTGAAGCCTTTTGAGATTAAGTATCAATTTATATCCTTGATAAAAAAAGGCTCAGTTTGAAGGGAAACCTACTGAGTGCCCTATGGAACATATTATAAATTTTCTTGATTTATCTAACACTATAGCTGTTGAAGGTGTCTCACTTGAATATGTTCTGTTAAAAGCTTTTAGATGGTCTCTTACTAGAAAAGCCCTGAGCTGGTTGGAGAGCTTACCTCAAGTCTATCAGGACTTGGAAGGCTTTTTATGATCAATTTCTTACAAAGTTTTCCCCCTGTCAAGACAACAGAGTTGAGAAAACGCATCACCTCCTATCACCAGCTGCCTAACGAGACTTTTGTAGAGACTTGGGAAAGATTTAGCCCCCGTTTGGTATAACAAGGAGGAAAGGAAAGGGAAAGGAAACAAATTTATATGTAAAATGATAGTGATTCTCTCTTTTTGGCAAGAAAAATGAGGGAACGGGGTAATGGTTAGAGGAGAATAGGTGATATGGTTACCTCATGTTAAGGGGGTGGGGAGCATTATCTCAATTTTTACATAAAAAAATGAAGGAGGAGGGGTAATGGTTACTATTTTGATCAATGAACCATAAATTAAAAATAGACTAGATTCATGCGCTTAACCATTTCCTTTCCTTAACAAACACCAAACGAGTCCTGAAAGAGATACTTAGACAGTGCCCTACTCATGGGCAACCTTTATATGTTCTCCAAGAAATCTTTTTCCAGGGTATTAATGCAGAGACGAAGAACCGCATCAACATGCATACAACGTGCGTTTTTATAGAGATGGATCCCACGGCTGCATGGGAATTGCTGGACAAGCTGTCCAACTATGATGCCATGTATGGGACCCAGTAATCACCCCAGCCCCAGAGACTTCTCTACGTGCCTAACAAGGAGGATGTTGACCCAGATGTCAAAAATCAATTTCTGCAAGATGAGGTCAATCGCTTGAAGAAGCAGGTAAGTTTTCTGAAATCCTCTTAATCTTGTCAAGAATGTTGTTCTTCTGCCCATAGTACTTCTGCTTGCACTAACATTGAGCAGGTAAGAGCCGCTGAGACATATGCTGAAGTGAACTATATGAGAGGCCCATACAGAAACCAGCCTAGTAATTTTGACAGGTCAAACAATTATCCAACATTGGGCAACAAAATTCCAAATTCTAATTATGCAGCGCCTCCACCGGATAGAAGACCTGCACTATATCGACCTCCGGGCTATCAAGAGCCACCATCATGGGTACAAGGGTTACAGGAAGGCATTAACGGAGTGAATAACAAGGTTAACGAAGTTCAGGCCAACCTTAACCACCAATTAAAACGATGGGGAGAGTTCGATGTGTGGAAGAAGAATTTCGACTCCCAACTAGGGAACCTTGCTGCACAGATTCCAAGACCACAAGGGCAACTCCCGGGTCATCCCAAGGAGAACCCTAGAGAACAAATAGCAGCGGTGCACCTTAGGAGAGGAAAGGCACTACCGGAGCGTGTCCAAGCTAAGGAGATGAGCCCCACAACTGACGAGGAAGCCGGCTTACACAAAATTCTTGGAAGATATTCTTAGCAGGAAACGATCCATTACAGAGCTGCAAGATGAGGTTCGATCCATCGCTCTACCAGAAAAACTAGGCGATCCAGGGAGATTTGCCATAACAATTGGCATAGGCGACCACAAATTTAAGGCTTTATGTGATTTGGGAGCCAGTGCTAGTTTACTCCCTCTTTCAATCTGGTCAAAGGCCAACATGGAACCATTAGAGCCTGTAGACATGAATCTCTACATGGCAGACGGATCAAGCGTAAAAGCTACAGAAGTCGTGGACGATTATCCCATTCAAGTTGGAAAATTCTTTATTCCAAATGATTTTATCGTTCTCAACATGCCTGAAGACCCTCACGTCCCCATTATCTTAGGCATGCCATTCTTAGCTACAATAGGTGCTAGGGTAGATGTGCGGAAAGGACTCCTCACTTTTGATATTGGAGAGGAACGCGTGGAATTCAGCCTTGACCAAAACGCTAATGACCCAACCGCGGTTGCACAGATCGAGTTGACCCAGTCAGAACTTGATATAGTTGTTCCAAACGAACCTCCTCCAATTACCAAAGAGGACTAGAATTTCACACAAATCGCTACCGACCCTCCTTGGTCCAGTTTCGAGTCCCTCATGCAAGGCTATAATGAAGGAATCGTTAGCACAAGATCGGTAACGATTACAACGACCTCAGTGTCAACATTGTTTCCAATCAATCAAGGTGAGCACAGGATCGATACCGGGCATATTACTAGAAGATAGAGGACCAAATTTAGTGACAAGAGCCGATAATGTTTACAGAGCTAAGTATGGGGTCCCTCAAAACTCCAACATAGCTACCAGAGAACCACCTTGAGCCAAGGTAAGTACGTCGGGCTGTCGACGTTAAAAATAGCGCTTACGGGAGGCAACCCGATTTTAGTACAGTTTAGTTTTTTTCCTTTCTTTTTAGATCTTTTTCCTAGATTTCTTTTGAGTTTTAGTAGTTTTTAAGGTAGCAAGGTAGAATTGTTTTTAGGCTAACTTGAAACAGGAGTTGGGCTCGGAAAACCACTCGAATGAGGATATGCAGGCTCGTTAACAACCCCCACCAGGGTCGTTAATGACCCAGTTCGGCGACCCGAAAACAGAAACGGGCAGGTAAGTATTTTTAACCTAATCTATCCTATATCTTTTACTTGTGCCGCCCCTTTCACCCTCTTCCCCTACCTCTAGCCCTCTCCCATAAAAGCCCTTCCGAAATTCCCAAAATCCCACTCTCAAATTCTCAATCCAAAGCTTAAACTCTCAAAATCCTACCGGTTGTTCTCTTTACCGATCGGAATTTGCACCACCACCCTACCCCCGGAATTTCACCCCGTTAACGAACCCTCAACCCTTGCATTCGTTAGCGGCAAAGACAAAAGCTCGTTAACCACTCCCAATTTCAATCTCGCTCTTTAATTTCTTGATCCAACGGTATGAATTCTAAACCCTAACTCTCTATTTGCATGATTCATGGTTTTTAGGGGTAAAAATTTCATATTTTGATCTTGTAAGAAGTGGTTGAATGGCATGTTTATTTTGCTCAATGATATTATTGCTTCATATATTGGTGGTTGATCTTGATTTAAGTTGGTTTGTTCTTGCTTGATTTCCCATTGAAATTTGAATAGGAAAAGCATGAATTACCTTGTTCTTAAATTGAGTAATCTTCAACATGAGTTTTTGGGCAATTTTAGCATGCTCGGGATTACTAATCGGGCAAGTATGGGGTGCGTATACCTGTTTGTGTGTCTTATGTAGGATTGTGTGTGATGCATGCTTGATTTATTGCATAATTTTGGATTATTTTGCATTCGGAAATTGTGACTGTTTCTCGCAAAAGCTCGTTAACGACCCTGCAAATTGCCTAGTCCAAAAAACACAGTCCAGGCTCGTTACCGACCCCAGTTGGGTTGTTAACGAGGCACTTCGAGAGCAATTTCGAGACCAAGTATGGGGTCTCTTTTATATTGATTTGTATGGATCTTATCTTTGTCAATTCATATTTCTATAGGTCCATATGGCAAGTTCTAGCCGAGCTACAACAAGAGCGGACAAGAAGAAGACAACTCAACGGTCCCCATCTCCTCCGCGCATGAATAATGTGATCTTGCGCACTCAAGAACAAACTTACCAATTCAATGCCATATTGGACAAGGACCACTACACTAGGTGGTTCTCAAGGTCAAGTGCTAAGGCAATGAGGCTTTATGACGATGTCAAAGAGGCCTTTACTATTCTTGGCGTGCCTCACTTATTGAAGAAGGAAAAGGTACCGCACTTCCCGGCTCTCACTTCTAAGTTCCTGGCCACTCTTGAGACAAGATTCCCAACAAAGACCTCGGCAGGACGGTTTAGATTCAGGCTCGGCAATGTTAGTAGTGAGTTCACTATGGCGGAGTTCAATGGTATTCTTGAGCTCCCTAATCCTTCTCGGGACTACAACATCAAGGACTACAAGGTGATAAGGACTTGGAGCTATATCACCGGGGAAGTAGAGCCTTCCGTTGCAGCACTTTCCGGGGCAAGCATCATTAACCCTATTTTCCGGATCATTCTCCGAGTCCTAGCGGCTACATTTGTAATAATGGGGGATGGTAGTGTGGAGTTTGAAAAACTCTCTCTTTCTGTGGAAGAGGAGGAAGGATTTGATGTAGGATGAATTGAAAGAGTTTCCGGGAATCAAAGACTCCTAAAAACTCACACAATATCAAAACTCATAAAAAATACCAAACTCACTCAACATTATGCACTTTCATCTCTTCACTCACCCAATTTATCCTAGAAAATCTCATAAAACATACTCAATAGAATCTTCGGCTTATCTTTTAAACACAAATGCATATCTTACTTCCTTCTTCTTTTTTTCTTCTTTTTTCTTTTCAGCTCTTTTCTTCTTCACTTATTTTCCTCGCGCAGCCTCGTTAACCAACCAGCAGGGTCGTTAACGAGCTTTATCGTGTACTCATTCTCCTTTCTCTTTTGTTTTTTCAACAAACAACTATGTTTTGTGTGTCCTTTGTTACCAAGAGATCTTTCTTTTTTTTTTACACAATAAACCAAGAGACTTTCAATCTACCCTTTCCAAAAACCCTTAATTTTGAACCAATCATAGCATCTTTACTCAACAAAATAAAGCTCTCCAATCTAAGTCCTAATCCCCAGATAGGGTCAAGCTTATCTCGGCTAGGGAAATAATTTTGTGGAGCTAAAAATAAAAAGCTTCAGGCTCAAATTGGCTTCAAAAAGAAGATAATGATAAGGGTGGATAAGGATTAATAGGGCTCATAAAAATAAGTTCTCTATCATATGATTTTCACAAGTAATGAACTATAAATCTTATATAGGCCTCAAGAAATTGATAACCATCACAATTCCAAGAGATAATATGCATATAGAGAGTAAGATCACACAAGAAAAGAATAGGGATTTTTAATGTTCTCCCTATAAGGCCAAAAACAATTCACAAGGCAATTAATTTGTTGGATTGCATCACTCATGCTAAAAAGTATACATGCTCAATTTCATCAAATGCTATTCCTCTATAAAAACAACTTCACATCGAGAATCAGGCTATACTATCAAAGATATGCTTGCAAGGAATTATATGATCATGCTAGCAACTACTATCACAGAACCATAAGAAAAGGGTATCTATCCATTCTAAAACTCTTTTTGGAATTTTCAAATTTTTTCAATTTTTTTTTTTTTTTTTATTTTTTATAAAGACAAAGAACTTTTTAAAACACAAGATACAACAAACAAACAAGACACAAGTTTTCTACCCTTTCCCACCCCATAACTAAAAATACAGTGTCCCCACTGTAATAAAAATAAGCAGAAGAAAAGAATAGAAAATAAAAAAAAAAAACTTACAAGATTTTCAAAGCAGAAAAGACACAACTCTCAAACTAAATTAACACCCTGGTGGTGGGAACCTGTGCTCGAAGTTCCTCATGAAGTCATACATTGTCCTCCAGCGCTCCACATCATCCGCCTCTCTCTGTTGATGCCTCGCATCATCTAATGCCATGCGAGCAGAATAGACACTCTCCCACCTATCCATCCTTTAGTGGATGTGTGTCTGCTGAAGGTTAAGCTACTGCATCTGAGACAAAAGATCTTCGGCCCATGGAGGTGGGATACTCGATCCAGTGTAAGCGGGATGAGGAGGTGGTTGATAGTGGTTGTGAGGTTGGAAGTGGTCTTGAAAATTACCAGATTGTAAGGCATAAGGCCATAAGAATGTGACTCGGCAGGTGGCTGCGGGGGGTTGTTACCGAAGCTGTGTGCCTCGATAGTAGCCTCGAAGTGGTCGTCAACGATCCTGGTGGGCTCGTTAACGAAGTTGTCGTTGCCTAGAATCTCTGTATCGAGGTCATCTTCCTCGATGTCAAGCTCTTCCTTGCCCGCCTCTGTAGATGCCTCAGTCTCATCATCATCATCGTCCATAGCTTCTCCCTCCCTCTCAAACCGTGTCTCACACTGCCTAAGCGTTGGCTCATCCTGCGTCTTGTGCTCTAACGGGTAAAGCATGACCCGTCCATGACTCGTACCAATTCGGTACGTATAGCAGCTCCAAATTAGCCAGGGTGGGTTTGACATCTCGGCCTTGAACTTTTGTAGTATACCCTCCCTGCTTTTAAGTTGATGGCTACTTGCTTGATGAGCATGGTTGTTTGGTTTTGATTTGTGTTTAGTGATTGCTTGAGGACATGCAAGACTAAGTATGGGGTATTTTGATATTTGTGTTTTTAGTCTAGTTTTGGTGTGATTCTTAGTTTGTTTATCTTTTGTTTTAGTAGTTTTTAGAGTTAGTTTTGTGTGTTTTTGGATAAGTTTGCATATTTTGTGAGAAGTATGGAAGCTATTCCGTTTTGTGTCTTTTTGCAGGTTTTTAGCAGGAAAGAGCGCTTTTTGGATGGATTGGAGTGCTATGGTGGAGGTCGGAAGAATATGAGGATAAAGAGGTTAAAGTCCAAGTTTTAAGTGAAGAAGTGTTGAAGAAAAGCCAAATCCCAGGCTCGTTAACGAACCTGTGAAGGGTCGTTAACGAGGCATAAAGATAGAATTTTCTGATGGATTTTGTGAATCCTACCGACCCTGTGTGGAAGTCGTTAACGAAGGCATCGTGTCGGTAGAGTTTTAAATGATTTTAGGGTTGTTATATCTTATATCTTGTTATCTTTTTAGAGTAAGTTTTTATCTTTTAGGGTTTTTAATAGATAGCTTTCTGAGTATAAATACCCTTCTTCCTAGCCTAGAAGAGGGGGACGTTTTTTATTTTGTAGGAGAACTGAATCGAGAAGAGAGTCGAGTAGAAGGATTGCGAGCCAAGGTCGATCGAGAGAGAGAAGTTTGGGTCGTTTTTCGGATTTGCTCATGTTTTTGTTCTGTGTTTTCGGTTTCTTCAAGATATTGTAAGACGATATTTTTCTTATTAATTTCAAGTAAGGTTTGTTTTGTTTTCAATATTTTCTTTTATTGAAATTGTTTGCTTTAGTATTATGAGTAGTGAGCAGTTTTCTTATCTAGGGTCGGGGTTGAAACCCGGCATAGTTATGCATGTTTGATGAGTGAGTTGATGTTTTGAATTCCTTTTATCTATTTTTAGATTGCTTGTTGTGCTTATGCTTAGACGATAGTCAAAGTAATTTGAGTTTGCAATTTGATCGAAAGAGAAAGTTGTTAACTTGAAGGTTGATATTGTTCGATTACGAAAGTTTCGAGCTTTGGATCCAAAATAAGTGATTGAGTGAATTAATTTGTGAGAATTAATTGATTTGCTTGCTAGTCAGCGAAAGTTGATAAATTTGTCTATTTAAAGGCATGTTCTTTATCTTCTTATGAGTTTTTATGCATGGCTATGTTGTGGTAACTCTTGTCCTAGATTTTTATTCTTATTTGAGTTTGCATTCGTTATATTTTTTATCGAGTTAGTTGCCTCGGTACCGAACCTGCGTTTAGATCGTTAGTGTGTGTTTGTAGTGTTAGCTAGGTTCCTTAACGACCCTGACAAAGTCGTTAACGTGGTTGGTCGTAGGTGTTTTGTTTTGTTTTATTTTTAGTAGTTAATAGACAAACAACCGTGCTTCCCGTGGAACGATCCTGATTTCGCTATACTCAGCGGGGTCTTGACTTATAAATTTATTTGTTGTCAAGAATACCCTCTCAACAATCCTCGATTTGAAGAATTTATTTTTGGGATCCATTCATTCCGGCCATGGTATGCAAATATTGTTAACTACCTCGTCTCAGGGGAGTTCCCACCTAACTTTACCAAGGCTCAGAAGGACAAGGTTCGTCATGAATCCCGATTCTATGTTTGGGATGATCCGTATTTATGGAAGCACTGCACAGATCAGGTAATCCGACGTTGTGTCCCGGATTCTGAAGTACAATCTATCCTTTCTTTTTGTCATTCCTATGCATGTGGGGTGATTTTGGGACTAACAAAACTGCTAGGAAAATTTTAGAAGCGGATTTTTATTGGCCTCATATATTTTAGGGATGCTTATGCTTTTTTGAAATCATGTGATCGTCGTCAGAGGGTGGGAAATATTTCTAAGAGACATGAAATGCCTAAATCACGTATGATATTCTGTGAAATTTTTGATGTATGGGGTATTGATTTCATGGGACCCTTCCCTTCTTCTTATGATAATCCATATATTTTACTTGCGGTAAACTATGTTTCCAAGTGGATGGAAGCAAAGGCCACCGGAACTGATGATTCAAAAGAAGTTGTAGGTTTCCTTAAGGACAACATTTTCTCCAGGTTCGGGATTCCAAAAGCATTCATAAGTGACAGGGGTACTCATTTTTGCAACAAGACTGTGAGTGCGTTATTGAAAAAGTACCATGTCACTCAAAAGGTCTCTACAGCCTATCACTCTCAAACCAATGGACAAGCCTAAGTGTCCAACCGGGAGATAAAATCAATTTTGGAGAAGACGGTGGCACCCAACAGGAAAGATTGGAGTTTGAGACTCAATGATGCTTTATGGGCCTACCGTACCGCTTATAAGACACCCATCGGGATGTCTCCCTTCAGATTGGTTTATCGAAAAGGCTGTCATTTGCCAGTTGAGGTTGAGCACAAAGCGTATTGGGCGGTTCAAAAATGCAATTTCAAAATCAAAGAGAATGGAGAGTTTAGAAAATTACAATTGCAAGAATTGGAAGAGTTGAGATTGGATGCTTATGATAATGATGTGAACTACAAGAACAAAACAAAAGCATGGCATGACAAGAACATCCTAAGGAAGGAATTCAAAGCTGGAGACAAGGTCCTTCTCCTTCAGTCTCGTCTCACATGGGCCATATACTGTTGCTCGAGTTTTTCCACATTGGGTTGTGGAATTATTTGATGGGGACGCCCAAAAGTTGTTTAAAGTAAATGGTCAAAGATTGAAAAAATACCATGAGGGAGTCAGCCAAGAGGTGCTAGAGGAGGTGGGTCTTGTTGATCCAATCCCAAATGCTTATTAAAAAGGGCACTAATGTCGAGCCAACGACATTAAACAAAGGCACTGCTCGGGAGGCAACCCGAGGTAAGTTTTCTTTTTCGTTTTCTTTTTCTTTACCTTTAGTTTTAGTTTCAGTTTTTCTTTCAATCTTGTCGGACTAACATTCAGGTACTAGGTTCGAAAGAACAAAAAATTTGTGAAATTATATTTCTTGAAATGCAAATAAAAAAACGAACAAGTACTCAAAACACAGCTTCGCGATCGTCGTACTGTTCATGCCGCAAGATATAAATAAAAGTAAGGAATTGACGGAATTGACGGATTTGCCCTTCACCCAACCGGCCGGCCCTACCATCCTTTTCTTTCCCTTCTTCTTCTTTTACCTCCATCCTTCTTCCTTGCACCATTATTACACCTTCAAATCTCCAAAACCTCTCAAACCCAATTTTTCCAACTCCACAAAAATCAGATCTAAACCCGTTTTCCTCATCCTTTCGCCATTCTAAACATGAATCCATCATCCAAATCTCCAAATTCCCATCCAAAAGACCACAAAATCAAATCTAATCTCCAAGCAAAAATTTCCCAAAACTCTATCAAATCCCCTCCACATCCACTTGTTTCTCTCGAATTCGGTGATTGAAGGTCACCGCGAGCAAGTTGGAGCCACCGCGAGAAAAGTTCTGCAGATCCGCGATTTCTGTTTGACCGCAATCACGGTGAAGGCTCTCCGCGCCCGCGGAGCTGTAGCCAGAAGCCGAAAATCTGATTTAGTGAGTCCGATTTCATCCTTTCTTCGGTTTATTCATTACTATGGCATATCCAGTTCATTTGAGTAGGAGGGAGAAGGAATTGTGGAATGAGATTGATAGGAAGAATATGTTGTCTACTAAATTTTTCCATGCACCGACATTATACTCTTTGGGATTATATCAGTCGGTTCATCAGTTATTACAGCAGGGTGCTTTAGGAGGATTGATTCCCTTGCATGCTTATACATACAAGCCTCTAGTGCTGGAGTTTTTGGTGACTTACAGAGAGTTTGATGATGGTAGGATTGGTTTTAGACTATTAGGGGGGATTATTCACTGACTAGACACCAGTTAGCTGAGTGTTTTGGGGTGACGGGTCAGCCTACAGCTGGTTGGGCGAATGTTGATGATAACCCGGGGGTGATGCATTTTTAGACTAAGGTCACTCACACTCCGTATGTCCTTGGGCATGGGTTACAGAATTACATTATTGTTCACCCGGGGTTGAGATTATGTCATAAGGTGATTTCTAACACCTTTTTGGGTAATGGGGGAGGTCAATAAGATGACGGCTCGGGATGTGTCTATGATGTGGTGTCTGATGAGGGATCAACCTATTGTCCCTGATTAGGTGGATTTGTTTATTCGTGTTGTGAGGAAGGCAAGGTCTTTGCCCGGGAAGATTGCTTTTGGGGGTTTGATTACTTTGATAGCTCTTCGATTTTTGAGCTTAGACGTTATACATGGCCGATACAGAGCCACAGTAGGTGGCAGGATATTGTTTTGATATTTCACAGCTAAAGAAGTCCAAGTTGTTATTTGAGTCCCAAAATGGGGGTTGGATTTGGCACTATGGTAGGCAGCATGACCCATATTTACGTCTTCCTAGGGAGTTTGGAGCTGAGGAGGCAGGTCAGCATTTCTATCTGGAGTCTGATGTGATGGTAGTAGAGGATGAGGTAGAGGAGGATGAGGAAGAGTTTAAGCATCACGATGAGCATCTTTAGGGGCAGCATGAAGCTAGTCCTTCTGATGATGGAGGAACTCTAGATTGGTATGATGAGATGCATTCTGCCATGGAGAATCTGAGTATGAGAGTTGATTATATGGCTGACCAACAGAGCTACTTTATCAGACAGCAGTCTGACATGAGGAGTACTTTAGAGGATGTGGGGAGGAATGTCAAGGAGATATCCGTCACCATGGATCAGATGAGGTAGTGACAGGAGGCATTTTATCAGCATTATTGGCCTCAGTACCCTTAGTTTTTTCCTCCGCCAGGTCCACCGCAGTGAGTCTTCTGTTTCCCTTCCTTTATTTTTATTTGATTTGTCTTTTATTTCATTGAGGGCAATGAAAGATTTAAGTATGGGTACTCACTGTTGTATATATGTACAATTGCATTTCAGATTTCTGCATTTCAGAAGAAAAAAAACAAAATAATAAAAAAAATTATTATTAAATCCTGTGCTGAGTTGAAAACCCGAAAGGGCGGCTCAGGCAAAAATCAGGGGCCCGGACCGACATTAGGCTAGGGTAATAAGAGTCTAATAAAAAGAGTGTTGGTGAGCACATCTATAGAAAAATGAAATCAGCGGTTAGGTGAAAACCCGGAAGGGCGCATAAGCAGAATGAGTGGAAAAAAAATGAAGAGTGCTTAGGAACATTTCTGTTGGGGCTTGGGGATTCTTGTTTATGGGTTTTTGCTTTGATTTTGATATGTATTGAGTGATAGATTGTGCTAGGGTTTTCATTGTATGCACTTTCATTCTTTTACATGGGTTCAGGTTTTGAGCTTAATTTTTGAGTGTTGTTTAGTTTTAGGTCAATTTCTCCCAATACTTCCTGTAGACCTTTGTTGCATTGTCTTGCTTAATTTTATTTTGAGCTTACTCGAGGACAAGCAAGGTCTAAGTATGGGAGAATTTGACATATTGTATTTCATATAGCATAACTAGGATTACATAATACATTTTATATATAGATTTAGGTCTTTTTAGTGCTTGTAATGACAAATGAAGAGAAGACCGAAGACTTGAAGAAATTGGAAAGAAGAAAGTCCGCGATCGCGGTGGTACAAGGCCGCGGTCGCGGGTCAACGGTTGACTCGGATTGGGATTTATACAGATCCGCGATCGCGGAGGTTGTTCTCCGTGCCCGCGGAGGTCCACGTCAGCATAAATCCAAGGCGGCGATTTATCTATCTATTTGCCTTATTATATTTGTTTCCTTTTATTTTATTTTCGGATGTTGTTCGAGACTATTTATTTTAGTTTTCATCCTTTGTTTTGCATACTCTCTTAGACCTAGTTTCCATTATTCAGACTTTTGTATTTTTCTCTCTTATGGAGAACTAAACTTCTAAAGTTCTATTCAAGTTGAAGCTTTTCAAACTCAAGTTGTTGTGAGATTCTACTTTATAGGTTTATTCTATAGGTTATTTCAATTCTCTTGTGCGTAATTATTATTGATTGCATTGATTTCTACTTGATTGATCACCATGTTGGAATTGATACTCGCTATTGCTAGATCTAGGTTTTATCGTAGCAAAATCTAATCTTTGTAGCAACTCAATTGATTTAGGACTCGTTGTACTAAAACAATTGAGAAAGAGATTTGAATGCATGTTAATTGTTTGACTCGTTGGAATTCAATTGCATGTATCTTGCTTATCCTTGTTCTCATTGTTAATATCCCTAGTATTTATGATCGTTTCATGAGTTGTTTGGATATTAAGTTTGCATGTCTCGTTGTCATGTTCTATTTCTGATCAGGATAGGAATAACCAAAGGAAATAACTTGTTTGAATCTATGATCAATAACTTGACGAAGAAAGTGGATGCTTGAATATGATTGTTTTCCCTAATTGATAAAAATCCAACTTTTGCTTTGTTTGTTTAATTGCTTTGCTTTAAATTCATAGTCTTAGATTAATAATTCACAAATCCCCCTTTGTTACTTTTAGAGTTGATAATAATATAACTTAGGATACAAGTGTCTCTTGGGTTCGACCCCGATTTACCGACTATACTAGCTGTGTAACTAGGTTCTTATATTTTGATTTGGCACAACGACTTTCAGCCAGTCAAATTTTGACGTCGTTGTCGTGGACACTTTGTTTTATTCTAAGTTTTTATTGTAAAGACCAGATCAAGCTGAGGGCGTTTCATTTCTCTTTAGCAACTATTGATTGAATATTTAGTATTTGGATGATTGTTTTGAATATATGGATACATAGTCTAGCTTTTGAAATGTTTGTGTACGTGATAAAGCTTCTGAGGTTTAGTTATACATATGCAAAAACATGATTGTGTAGTTAACTTTATATATTAAGTAAAGGTTATTACTTTTATATTTGCTTGCATTATTTATTGCTTCACATGCATATTGGGTACATTATTTATTACTTTTATATGAAGAGATCATAAAAAGTAATTGTGACGCTTTTTTGTGTCACAAAATGTTGGTGCTAAACCGAACTCGACGCTTTTTAGTGTCAA
Organism: Fallopia convolvulus; assembly: GCA_964016875.1. NCBI lineage: Eukaryota > Viridiplantae > Streptophyta > Magnoliopsida > Caryophyllales > Polygonaceae > Fallopia > Fallopia convolvulus. The sequence continues at coordinate 9,643,266 of OZ024725.1, forward strand.
AGTTTTTTGGCGCCAAAGCCAAATTCGACGCTTTTGTTTGTCGACATTTTTAGTGGTTTGGCGGCAAACAAACAACGACGCTTTTTTCCGTCGAGTTAAATTGACGCTAGCAAACTGTGACGCTTTTTAGTGTCGAAGTTGTTTGGCACCAAAGCCAAATTCGACGCTTTTATTTGTCGAAATATTTAGTGGTTTGGCGGCAAACAAACATCGACGCTTCTTTGCGTCGAGTTAAATTGGAGCCAGAAAATTGCGACGCTTTTAGTTGTCGAAAATAATTGGCGCCAAGTAAATGCCGACGCTTTTGTTCGTTAATAACTTGAATATTAAAAAAATCAAACAAACTAAAAAAGCGTCGACTTAAATGCGGCGACACTTAAGTGCGTCGGTAATCTCGACGCAAAAAAGTGTCGGTAATTCTTGACGTCGTAATTCTCGACGCTTTACCTAAGCGTCGAGAAATTATATTGCGACGCTTTTAAGCGTCAAATGTGGTTCACAAAAGTGTCGAAAAGTGACATATTTTCTAGTAGTGATGTTCTATTTCTGATCAGGATAGGAATAACCAAAGGAAATAACTTGTTTGAATCTATGATCAATAACTTGACGAAGAAAGTGGGTGCTTGAATAGGATTGTTTTCCCTAATTGATAAAAATCCAACTTTTGCTCCGTTTGTTTAATTGCTTTGCTTTAAATTCATAGTCTTAGATTAATAATTCACAAATCCCCCTTTGTTACTTTTAGAGTTGATAATAATATAACTTAGGATACAAGTGTCTATTGGGTTCGACCCCGACATACCGACTATACTAGTTATGTAACTAGGGACTTATATTTTGATTTGGCACGACGACATTCAGCCAGTCAAATTTTGACGTCGTTGTCGTGGACACTTTGTTTTATTTTAAGTTTTTATTGTTACCAACTCTGGTGTGGACCCTAGTTTATGGTCCACACCCGTGCTACTGATTCTTCTATTTTGCCTTTTGATTCAGAGATTGAAAGGACCCTTTCCAGGTTGAGACGTGAAGCTCGGGAACTACTCCGTGAATTACCTTTCAACTTGATTTCTGTTGAAACTGAGACAATGGGAGATCGGACTTTGAGGCAGTTGACTACCCCAAACTTTCAACAACAGCCCCTGGTTGTTGAGTTCCCTGCGCTGAATGAAGGCGTTAAGTTTGAGTTAAATTCTGGATTGATCCATCTTTTGCCCCAATTCCATGGGCAGGGTGGAGAAGATCCCAACAAGCATCTTGTTGATTTTGATCAGGTCTGCTCAAGTATGAAGCCTGCAGATGTAACTGAAGACCGGATCAAGCTGAGGGCGTTTCATTTCTCTTTAGCAACTATTGATTGAATATTTAGTATTTGGATGATTGTTTTGAATATATGGATACATAGTCTAGCTTTTGAAATGTTTGTGTACGTGATAAAGCTTCTGAGGTTTAGTTATACATATGCAAAAACATGATTGTGTAGTTAACTTTATATATTAAGTAAAGGTTATTACTTTTATATTTGCTTGCATTATTTATTGCTTCACATGCATATTGGGTACATTATTTATTACTTTTATATGAAGAGATCATAAAAAGTAATTGTGACGCTTTTTTGTGTCACAAAATGTTGGTGCTAAACCGAACTCGACGCTTTTTAGTGTCAAAGTTTTTTGGCGCCAAAGCCAAATTCGACGCTTTTGTTTGTTGACATTTTTAGTGGTTTGGCGGCAAACAAACAACGACGCTTTTTTCCGTCGAGTTAAATTGACGCTAGCAAACTGTGACGCTTTTTAGTGTCGAAGTTGTTTGGCGCCAAAGCCAAATTCGACGCTTTTATTTGTCGAAATATTTAGTGGTTTGGCGGCAAACAAACATCGACGCTTCTTTGCGTCGAGTTAAATTGGAGCCAGAAAATTGCGACGCTTTTAGTTGTCGAAAATAATTGGCGCCAAGTAAATGCCGACGCTTTTGTTCGTCAATAACTTGAATATTTAAAAAATCAAACAAACTAAAAAAGCGTCGACTTAAATGCGTCGACACTTAAGTGCGTCGGTAATCTCGACGCAAAAAAGTGTCGGTAATTCTTGACGTCGTAATTCTCGACGCTTTACCTAAGCGTCGAGAAATTATATTGCGACGCTTTTAAGCGTCAAATGTGGTTCACAAAAGTGTCGAAAAGTGACATATTTTCTAGTAGTGATGTTCTATTTCTGATCAGGATAGGAATAACCAAAGGAAATAACTTGTTTGAATCTATGATCAATAACTTGACGAAGAAAGTGGGTGCTTGAATAGGATTGTTTCCCTAATTGATAAAAATCCAACTTTTGCTCCGTTTGTTTAATTGCTTTGCTTTAAATTCATAGTCTTAGATTAATAATTCACAAATCCCCCTTTGTTACTTTTAGAGTTGATAATAATATAACTTAGGATACAAGTGTCTATTGGGTTCGACCCCGACTTACCGACTATACTAGTTATGTAACTAGGGACTTATATTTTGATTTGGAACGACGACATTCAGCCAGTCAAAGTCCCCAAATGTGAGGGGAAGAAATGCTTGTTTTAGAAGAGTGGGCCCCATATCGCCAATGCGTCAATGTCGGATTTCAACACTCCCATTTTATTGATGGGAATATGGGCAAGTAAGACGGTGAGTTATCCCGAGTTGAGAAAATAAGGGTGTTAGGGGTTTGAACTCGGTGCCATTGTCGGTTTGAATGCTAATGATATTGGTAGAAAAGAGATTTTGGACAAGTTCAATAAAATTGGTTAAAGTAGGTGCAACAAGAGATTTTGTGGGAATGGGAAAAGGCCAAGTAAATTTAGAATAATCGTCAACTATTGATACATAGAAGCGATTTCCTCTGATAGATAGATTGTGGGCCGGACCCCATACATCAACAAAAAGTAATTCGAAGATTTTGGTGGACCTAATTTGGGTTGGAGGATGAGGAAGAGCATGGGCCTTGGCCCATGAGTAGGCGGGGCAGGGTTGCTTTCGGCTTGGGCCTTTTTTTGTGGAGAGCTGAAGTTGTTGAAGAACAAGATGGGCTATGCGATCAGCTGGATGACCTAAGCGGCAGTGCCAGACATCGTCGCCATTATTGAAGTTGGTAAAGGAAGTTTGAGGGGGATGATGCAGCTATGGTGCGGTGGTGGCGCTGAACTTTTAAATGCCTTCTTCAGCGGGTCCCGAAGAAGAGGCATTCCCGTTTGTAAATCCTTCAAACAAAAGAATTTGTCATGAAACTCGAAAAACAATCGGTTATCAGCACAATTTTCTTAACAAAGAGTAAGTTTTTGGTGATGGAGGGTGTGTGCAAAATATGAGAGAGATAAAAAATGCGATTATGAGAGAGAAGTTTAGAGAAACCGTAGTGTTGAATTGGGATCTGAGATCCATCTCCGAGACGAACTTGTTCCGAGCCACCGTATGAAAGTTGATCAATTCGGCAATTGCTTAAATTTGGTGTGCAATGGTGAGTGGCGGCGGTGTCAGGATACCAAGGGACAGAGACAGAGGTGTGATGTGCTTGAAAATTTGCAGGAGGAAGAGCTTGATAATTTTGATCGAACCTATGCCAACACTCTAGCGTAGTGTGTCCTAGCTTATGGCACACCTAACATGTTGGTTGAGAATATGGATTTCCAGTGAAGTTCGTCGGAGGTGAGCGTCCCCTGCCTTGGCCACCATTGTTGGGTGGATTACCTTGTCCTCGACCTTGGTTTGTCCTCTGCCGCCTCTATTGCTCCCATGTCCCCGATCTTTTCCTCGACCATAATTGGTATAGTTAACTTCAGGATTTTGGGTTTGATTTTTTGAGTTGGAGGACGTGTGGTTAGCAGATGGGGGTTGAAGAGAATGGGGTTGTTGTGATGATTAATTCGAGACTCGTGCACAAGGAGATGAGATAAAATTTGAGTGGGAGAGGGGAGAATCGGTTGAGTGGAGAGGGAAGTGACAAGAGATTCGTACTCAGTTGGGAGTCCGACAAGTAGAAAGACCAAAAACTCCGGGTCCGAGACGTGGTGCCCTGCAGCGGCGAGGGTGGTAACGAGACCCTTGGCTCTATTGAAGAACTCTGTGTGAACAACTTGAGTGTTGGAGCGTGCCGAGAAGAGTTCATGGAGATTATTCCAGATCCCGGCCGTCGTGGTACAATCCATGATCTGCACCAAGACTCCTTCAGTGAGGCTTGATGTAACAATTGTCATTAATAGTTCATCACGAGCAATCCATGTGCCATATGCGCGCGTGTGGGAAGAATCGCCGCTGGGCATGGGCTAGAACCATCAACATGTTGGAACAGGTTTTGGGATCGCATGTACGGGACCCCTTGGGTCTTGCCCACAGGAAAGTTGGTTTGGGTAAGCTTCATTGTGATGAAGCTGGAAAAGGCAAGAAGTGGGCGATTTGTTGCCATAATTTATGGTTCAAGTCGTAGTGGAACGGTATTATGGTTTTGGATTTGGTTTGATGGTTGTAGAACATGTAACACCTCAAAGATTTATAATGGATTGAGGTGCTCCCCATGTCAACAAGAGCTCTTCCTTTTTTGAGTTCGAGTGAGGACAAAGAACTCAGAAGTTAAGCGTGTAAGAGCGAGAGTAGTACCAGGATGGGTGACCTCTTGGGAAGTTCTCGGGTTGGCATGGGATAGCGCTTCTATGGCCTCGGGCTTTACAAATGGTATCAGAGCCGATTCCGGGTTTCAAGTTGGCTTGGTCCGGATGGTGGTCACTTGGCCCGGAGGGCGGTCTTTGGGCTTGACGAGGACGTCAAGTGCTTAAGTGGGGGAGATTGTAACACCCTGAAAATTTATAATGTATTGAGGTGCTCCCCATGTCAACAAGAGTTCTTCCTATTCTGAGTTCGAGTGAGGACAAAGAATTCAGAAGTTAAGCGTGCAAGGGCGAGAGTAGTACCAGGATGGGTGACCTCCTGAGAAGTTCTCGGGTTGGCATGGGATAGCGCTTTTATGGCCTCGGGCTTTACAGAACAAGGGGTTGGGGATTTGGGTTTTGTGGTTGTGGTTGTATAACGGAGGATTAGGTTTTTGAACGGGATTCATGGCATTTTGGTTTTGATTTTGAAAGAGGGGATTAAGAAAGAGATTTGGATCGTGCGGGAGGTGTTCTTCCTCCATGGATGAGCTCTAGGACGTGTGTCCTTGTTGTAGCTCTGATACCATAGAGAGAAAAGGGAATAGAGAGAATAGAGACGTTGGTGGAAATGGTCACTGTTCCATTCGTCTGATCATGCGGGTGACATGTGCAATATATAGTGCAACATGAACATTCTAGAGCATGACAGCTATTGCTTATTTTACAAGAGGTATCTCTTTAACTATGGTCTAAATATTTAACTAGGGTGAGTGTCCTACTTACACAGGAGACCTTGATCACGATCAGGGATCCACCGTCTATCGCGTCGTCGAGTGTGGCGCTCCTCTTGGAAATAATCAAGCTTGAACGGGGCGATCGATCTCCTCGTCGCTCTTTCCCGCACTAAGATGAACCCATCTCTCGCGCATACAAACTATACGCTTGCTTTTGGTTCTCTCCTTTACTCAGGGTGGGTTGCCATTTAGCCCACGAATGTTGGGCCGGCCCACTGATTAGAGTACAGTCCTACCTAAGATTTCAGAAATATTTTTAAGCATGGCGATCTTAAAGCTTGGCGATATCCCTTTGCTAATGGACATTCTTTATGCCATATTATAGATTTAGGTGCTAAAGTAATGTAACAAAATTCTATAGGTTTCTCAGAAATAATATATATGAGACGGTATGAGAGGTAAAAAAATCATTAGAATTTGCATTTTAGTTCTTAGAAACGCTATAGCTTAAACCTCAATCAGAATTGGTATTAGACATATGTAGTCCTACGTGTCGTACGTACACACAAGGTTATCAGAATCGGGATTCTAGGTTGGATCGTTGAGGGTCTTTTGGATCGGATCGTAAGATCGGATCGCTGAATCGTAAGATCCTACATTATAACTAAAAGTATGTAAGAATAAACTAATAGATTGTATATTTTGTTATATATGAAGTAAGAATATGATAAACATTATTAATTTAATTATTAAAAATGTTGTAGGATGGACTAGTCAATTATTTTAATAGAAATGATACGTTACGCGTGAAACTATTAGTAATATATAGTTAAAATTGTCATCTTATAGGATCGTTAGAATCGTTTGTAGGATCGTTAAAATCGTATGTAAAATCGGGATCGGATAAAGGTTGTATTCTAAATCATTTAAGATCCTACTCCAATAAGATCCTACTTGGGATCGTGGATCGTTGTGCGTGTTATGGATCGTAGGATCGCTAAAATCGTAGAATCGGATCGGGATTCTGATAACATTGCGTACACATGTAACTATATATATAAAATGATACTAGAACGTATGAATGATCATTACACAAATTTTAACCAAACGAGTAGAAGGATGGGAAGATGACAATTTACAAGTTGAGAAGACAGAGAAAAAAAAATAAGAAAATGGATGAGGAGCAATGTTTGCACTGCTAGCTGATTTTATTCGTCTGTTTTTCCCCCCAACCTAATCCATCCTCTGCCATGGTCAGCTCAGCTCTGAGCCAGCTAATAAGCTAGAGAAGAAATCTCTTCTGCCAAATTCAATTTTGGCTCTCCCTTTTCTTTACTGATAAGGATTATAGAGGAGCTTTTGGATAAACGGTCAACTCAACAAGCTAAGTCAAGGGAAAAAAGCAATGAGTGAAAATTTGCAGGAGCTGTCACAGATCAAAGGGTAGAAAAAGAAACGCACAGAATCTTATGTGTATCTTTCTGTAATCTGTCATGGTTTAATTGATTTTATATATCGTGTTTGAAAGAGGATTTGGACTTTTGGGGCTCATAAAAGTATAATTTACGTAATGAATGGAGGAGTCATTGATGAGTGGTTTGACAAGCTGAATCTTTTAACTTTCCTGTTTCTGCTTATATACATATGGTGTGACTGATGTGTGTGTGGCTTCGGAGGGATGTTCAGAACAAGAAGAAGAAAGAAAGAAGAACGGGAAATCCGGAGAAGCCTAAAAGCGTGCGGTTTGCGATTTGTCTGGTTTCGTGGTTTTTGATTTTATTTGATTTGTTTTGAGCCCCTTTTTCTGTTTGGTCATCAGGTTCAGTTCACAGTTCACACACTTGAGCTAGCTCATCAATTGTGTTTTGCTTCTTTAAATATAAACAAGGAAAAGAGTTTTATTATTACTTGAGTTTTATTTATAGGAGTAAAAGTTACTGGACCGGGGCAAAAGTCGAATCGGGTCGGGCTCAATTCAAAATTTAGATACACGGATTGCTATCGGATTCGGATTGGATAAACGGGTCGAATTTATTACTCTTTCTGTTCACAAAAACTTCTCATTTTATCTTGATTCTCTTGTTCAACAAAATTTGTTTGTTAGCACATTTTTACCAATAATATTTATACTAATTAATAAAATTACAATAAAAGATGAAATATCTTAACAAAAGATTGATGAAATTTTAGTCAAATCAAATAATTTTTTAACTTTGAAGACAGACTCTAAAATGATAAGTTTATGTAAACTGAGGGAGTATTATTTATGACATGAAAAAGATAGGCCAACTCAAATTTGTCTGGATATTAGAGTAACATCTTTCCAAACCATGAAAATCTATAGTAGCACTTTTATTTTGAAAATTTCAAATCAACAAAACGCAACCACTTATTACATCAATTAAGACATAAAGGGAATATTACCTTTTCTTGTATGTATGGGACAATGTGGTCATTCTTTTAGGGATCATTATTTCTTTTCATATCTTTTTAAAACTTAGAAAAAACTAGCTAGGTTCATGTGTTCTATTGATTCGAACAAGTAGATCTAAGGAGAAAAAGTGGATGGTTAACTTCAAACAAGAAAGCAAAGCTAGTCTAATTCTCCTAATTCACAAATCTAATATAAAGCATACTTTTTTTTGTTTCTTAAACGAAAAAATGTGCTGTATTAGACAAACTTGATAAATTGAGAGAACAAAATATGTAACTAAGTAAATTGAAAAGAAACAATAACGCATGAATCTTCAAATAGAAAACAAACAAAACAACATGAAAAATTGTGTATACTTGATCTCTACTGGGAAAATGCAACGAAATTCCATGCTAACAGATTAATTTGAAAATAGATGATCAGTTGAAAGCTAGCTAACTAGAATAACATTTTTTTTGGGAGTATAAAGGTTTCCATGCTAACAAAAAAAAAAAAAAAAAGAGAGTTTATTTTCATATACAAATTATATGTCATTTATAAAATTTCCGAAGGCGATTAATAATAGGAATAACAACATTATTTATATGTCATCATGACAAAAGCACTTGCTCACAAATACGATGTGCTTAAATTACAATAAAAGTATATTAGCTTTAAAACTGATAAATCAACAAATTACAATAGTTAATGTCTCCTATTATTTAATTTTAAAATTCTAACACACTACTAACACGGTATAGGTCGGTCATAAGTCATAACTTGCATGTGAATCATAATTAAACAGATGTTAGGCTAGGGAAAAAAATGAAATAATGTGATATAGGAGAAAATAGATTGACTAAACATAAAAGAATAGTCATTCCAAAAGATGTAGGGGTCACAAAAATGAACCATCTTCATCACTGCCGTCTTCCTCGTTTAATCTGTCTCCATTCTCCAACCTCATCCCTTATTAAACCTGTCCACACTTCATTTCATATGCGTCTTTTTCTCATTAATTCCATTGTATTACTACGTATATGCAACGGTTGTTACTTGCATATAATTAAGAAAACCAAATCTAAATATTGTACGACGTAGTAATTCTAGATAAGGTTGGAAAGTTCAAAATGAAAAAAAATTGTTGAATTGTATTTTAAGTTATCTAAACTTTTTCAATAGTATTTCTAACATATATATGTTCAAATAGTATATATAGGTAAGAAAAATTGATAAAATTAAATACTAAAATATTATCATTCGAAGAAATGCTGGACAAGTTTATCATCCACAAGCGTAGGATACTAGGATGGACAACTTCTACTATGAGATCACATATTAATTACACTAGAGTCTCACCTGACTGTTCTTTTAGGAACAGTGTGCGACCAATCACACCACGCTTGTAGCCATTTGACAATAGGAATTGGGCAAAGCGATCGTACCATGTGCGAGGAGCTTGTTTGAGACCATACAAGGCTTTGTCTAGGATATAGACGTGATCAGGAAAATTTTCATCTTCGAATCCTGGAGGTTGTTGAACATAAACTTCCTCCTAAAGATATCCATTGAGAAACGCCGTCTTCACGTCCATTTGAAACAATTTGAATCCTTTGTGTGCTGCAAAAGCAATAAGAAGTCGAATAGCCTCTATCCTAGATACAAGAGCATAGGTTTCATCATAATCAATTCCTTCTTGTTGATTGTATCCCTTTGCTACTAGGCGAGCCTTGTTCCTGGTAACATCTCCTGTATCATCTAATTTGTTCCGAAACACCCACCTTGTTCCAATGGCTGATTTGTGCTTTGGCTTTGGAACAAGTCTCCAGACTTTGTTTCGCTCAAACTGATTCAATTCATCTTGCATTGCAATGATCCAATCTGGGTCTTTGAGAGCTTCCTGAATGGTTTTTGGTTCTGCAAAACAGATAAAAGCATTGAAAGCACAAAAGTTTCTAATAGAGGCTCGAGTTTGTACCCCTTTGTCATATGGTGTGAGAATATTGTCCACCGGATGATCTTTCTTTTGATGGTAATTCCTTGTTGCTACTTGAGTTGTATCAATGTTTGTGCTAGAGGAATTTCCAGTCTCAGAGGGAACAATCTCTATTCCTTCATTGCCATCTTCAGGAATAGAGCTTGTTCTTGGATCTTGTGATTCTTCATCATGGGTTGACTCTTCCTCATTTTGGGGATTGGTTCCATTGCTATCTTGATTCTGATCTCCACAATTTTCAGTTTGAGGGGGATCTTCTTTCTCTTGGTCATCATCGTCATCGGAGGTTCCTGCATTCTGTGAGGAACCATGACTGGTCCCTCCGGTATGACGTTCATCAAAACCCACATGGATACTCTCTTCGAACTTTCTGGTTTTCTTGTTAAAGACCCTATACGCTTTATTGCTTGCTGCATAACCTACAAAAACTCCTTCATTACTTCTGGGATCAAATTTTCCCAGATCATCCTTTCCATTATTGTGTATGTAGCATCTGCAGCCAAAGACTCGCAAATGTGAAATGTTAGGAGTTCTTTGTTTGAGCAATTCATATGAAATTTTTGAAAGTAAAGGTCTAAGCATTGCGCGATTTAGAATATAGCAAGCTGAGTTGATTGCCTCAGCCCAGAAGGACTCAGATAATCCACTCGCCAGTAGCATGGTCCTTGCCATATCCTCTAAGGTCCTATTTTTCCTTTCCACTACACCATTATGTTGTGGTGTACGTGGTGCCGAGAAATTATGGGAGACACCATTTTCTCGACAGGAGGTTAGAAACAAAGAGTTGTCAAACTCTGTTCCATGATCAGACCTTATCCCGCTTAGTTTTACACCTAAACTTACCTCCATCTTCTTCACCAGATCTTGAAACTTAGAGAAAGTCTCATCTTTTGAGGTTAGAAATATGACCCATGTATATCTAGAGAAATCGTCAACAATTACAAACATGTATTTGTTACCTCCGGGACTTTGTACCCTCATTGGTCCACATAGATCCATATGCAACATCTCAAGAGGACGGGAAGTGCTTACTTCATTTTTGGACTTGAAAGATGTTCGACTCATTTTCCCTTTTACACATGCATCGCAAACTCCATCCTTTTCTGATTGTACTTTAGGAAGACCTCTAACTAAGCCTAAGTTGTGGAGCTTGTGTATGGCTCGCAGACTTGCATGACCAAGTCTTTTGTGCTATAAATCAGATTCATCTTCAATGGAAGCAAGACATAGAATTTCTTCTGACTTGAACGAATTGTCTACTAGATAGACATTGTTGACTCGCGTTCCTTTGAGAACTGTCTTGTTAGTGTTGTTGTTCCTTACAGTACATGACTCCGAGGTGAAGGTCACAACGAGATTTCCCTGATCACAGATCTGTGCAACACTAAGAAGATTAAATCCAAGATTATTCACAAGACTTACCTGTTTGACCTTGATGTAGTCATTGATTTTAGTGTTTCCAGTTCCAATGACTGTTCCGTGTCGCTTATCACTGAAGGAAATGTTTCCTCCAGCGATCTTGTGAAGTGAGGTGAGTATTTTTTTCATTTCCTGTCATGTGGCACGAGCAAGCACTGTCTATGTACCACTGATTGTTCCCCCCTCACTTCATCCTGCAAAACAGAGAAAATCAAGGTTTAACGACCCATGCAAGAATTGTCTTTTTGGGTCGGTTAGGATAAAAGTTTTGATGCTCTTGAGGACTCGCAATGAAGTACTCGGCAATGTTGACATCATTACTTCTACTCTGTTTGGTATGAGTTTTCTTAGAGCTAGTAGAAGCATAAGATTTATTGTGAGCAGGAGAATATGAACTGTGTTGTTGTTGACTACTGTTCCCTTGCCAACGGTGACGATTGTTCCTTCTACGGTTTTGACCTTTGTCACCATTCTGGTTGTTAGACCTATTTTTCTAGAATTTTTGATAGGTTTTAGCCTTAGTGCACTGAGTGTGGTCATGACCTCCTTTACCACATTGTCTACAGAATTGATAATACATTCCAAGGTAGTATTTAGGGTGAGGTTTTTGAAGCCTTCTTTCCTTGACACGGTCAACATTCAGATCTTTTGGTTCATTACCTAAAGATTGTTTGATAAAGATTTTGTGAGCAGTTTGACCGGTGTACCAATCCTTTTTCCCAGAATTACCACTTTCTAAAGTTTTCAACCTTAGTTCTAGATGAGTGTTTTTATCCCTAAGACTCTGAATTTCTCTATCCCTGTTTTTAAGCATTTGAGATACAGTGAGGTCTGGTTTAGGTTCTTCTACATCATCACCTGATACATAACCTATTCCATGTCTAGAGGGACAAAACTTTGTTTCATTCTTTTCTCTCTCTTTGATCAGCTCATCTCTTTCTATTTCTATTTTCAGAATGTCAGATCTTAGTGAATTATTGACTTCTCTAAGAGAGTCATTTTCTTCTTTTAGACCAGTACAGGTTTCACATGGAATAGTACCATTTTCAACTGACACAGTCATTTTTTCCTTCAGATTATAACATTGTTCCTCAGCAGTATTTAAGTCATCTTGCAGGCTTAAATTTTCTTCATACATCCTTTTAAGAAGTTTGACAAGATCAGTTTTACTGCTAGCATCAAGAGAATTTAAGAATTGTTCATGGTTTACCTCTTGGTCGACAGTCTTGGTTTGAATTGCCATAGCACAGATGTTTGAGGTTGTCCAGGACTCCGGTTCTTCGTCAGAGTCATTGTCCCACGCAGCTATGTGGGCTTTCTTCTTGTCATCTCCAGCATCGTTACCTTTGGGACAGTATTTGGCATAATGACCTTTGCCCTGACATTTGTAGCACGTGACATCCTTGAGATCCCTTTTTGTTCCACTGTTTCCTTTGTCACGGCTTCCTCTTGCCTTTTCTTTGTTGTAGAGATTCCTCATGGCTCTGGTGATGAGAGCAGTTTCATCATCCTTATCTTCTACGTCTCTCTCAGTTTTGACGTAGTTGTATGCCTTCTCAATCTTCAGAGCAATTGCCTGGTTTGAGGCATTACCAGGTTCAGCATTGATATGATATTTCTCATAGTCTTTGATTTTCCCAAACACCTCATGCATGGTTGAGACTTTTGTTAAGAGATTTTCCTTGAGCAAACCCTTGGTATAGGCATACTTGGGGTGAAGTCCATTGATAACCCTAAGAACTCTTTCTTCATGGTCAATGATATTTTCATCAACTCCTAGAGCATCCAACCTGCTCACCAATGTCTCAAACCTTGATTGATAGGCCGAGACAGTTTCATCTTCCTTCATTGTGAAGTTGAAGAAGTCTCGTTTGGCATCGTGAAGATGACTCTTGTGAAGATCCTCGCTTCCTACATGCATCTGCTCAATTGCAGCCCACATGCTCTTGACATCCTTGACATTAACAACCTTCCGCATATCTTCACTTCCAAGGGCATTCATCAGATACATTCTTGCTTTGAAGTTCTTCTCCATACCAAATATTCAGTGGGTCCCCAATCCTTCTTGTTGTTTTTCTTAACAGCGGGAACCTCATAGTCGCCATCTTCAATGGTACACCATGCCTGATAATCATTGCTTCAAATCCAGTAGGCAAACAGAATCGTCCAGTGTTGGTATTCTCCATCCTTCAACAAAGGTGGCTTGTTGTTGTTGATACCAACATCATAGTGACTGTTAGAGCTCATCTTGTTGTCCTGCAATGAACACACTATCTAGAGCAAACCTGCTCTAATACCAATTGTCAGAACGAGTGTGTTAGTAATACTGACACTGTTCATATGGGAACAGTGAACTAGGCAGCGGAAATATGCAAGACTTAACACGATTACTTATAGTGGAAACCTTCAACAACCAACTAGTTTATTGAAGGAAAAACCACTCCCTCCGAAGAGGAGTTGTAATACTTCTCTTAGTTTTATTGATTTCACACGAACTACAAGCAAGTAGAGTTATCAAAGATAGTCTTATCCTATTCTCTAGAACCTAGACCTATCTAACTCAACTTCTCAGCCCTAGAACGATTCAACAATAAAACTAAACCACAACACAACTTACAGTGATTAGCTTCAGACTCGACGATGACTTCACAAGTAATCGGTAACTCTAACCTAATCACTTAACCTATATTTATAGTGAAACAAACTAATCCAATCATATCTTACTTACTTTCATAATTCAGATATGATTTGATATTATTTAATTCATTATAAATCAGAATTACATTGATTCTATCTTATCTAAACCTAGAAAGACTCGAAACAATTTATCCACTAAATCTTGGAGTTGTTATTCGGCAATATCCACTCCAGATCTTCTTCAAGTAACAACTTCATCCAGCTATCAAATCTTCCGAGATCCGATTCTCTCGCAACTGATTTACGCGCTTTCTATATAAGGAAAGATGAAGTATCTTTGCACTGTTGTTCCCTCACACTGTTCCCTCACATCAGTGTTTCATTGACTGTTCCCTTACGTTCTGTATAATCCTGTAATCTACACTACAACTCATACAGATATAAAGATCGTTAGTCCTTATAGAGTTTGTCATTATCAAAACTAATTAGAGGAGTACTTGACACTGGTCCCATGGTAACAATCATTGTCCCATGATACCAGTATCCAACAATAAATATTCTAAGAGTATCTCTATGTGTAGCTATACATCCATATTATACATTGAAATAATTATAACATTTATACAATAATAGACATATAAAAATATAGGACTATTCCGACCCTTAAACTTTAAATAGGATTAAAGTAATCAAATAGGACTATTCCTTATATCATCTTTTGTTGAGTTGGTTGAACGATTTAAATAGGACTAAAATAATTAGACATGATGTTAATGAAGAGACTTGAACCTTAAACTTTTATAAAAATAAAAAAATAAAGTAATATTTGTAATAAATTCATCTCATATACATAATTTTATATAGATAGATGTATTAGAATTAGATCATTATTAATATTTCTTCAACAAAAAAAGAGATTATTTATTTTATAAAAAGATTTAATGAACTCAATACACGAATGCACAATGAGAAAAAATGGTCTTCTTCTCGCATAATTTTTTTATCGATAGATGTATTATCATTATTTTATTTTTTTCCCTTAAAAAAGATTATTATTCCTTAGAAACAATAGGCTAAATCAATAAATATTAATCTAAATTATTTATGTAGCATAAATAATTGTTAGGCAATAGGCATAAATTTTTTAGCTAGAATGAGGAAAAAGATTATTTAGAGATTCGAACTTTAAACCTTCTTTACAAATTGTCAACATTTTTAACCATTGTGCTAAGGAGCTCATCTTCTCATATAAAACATTTAATTTAATATATATGAAAATTTTGATCAAGTGCAATAAATTCACTTCGCACACAACTTTTTTATTGTTATATATAGATTATGGCTAGGGTTGTGCAAGCCTGGATCGATAGATCGGATTGAATTGGACCAGAATTTTACAGGCTGCTCTAAGATCGGGACCAAGACGGTCCGGTCCACGGTCCAAATTTTATGAAAATTTCTGTCCTGGTCCAAACCCTGGACCGGAACGGGAAATTATGGTTCAGATTGTATGAATAGTCTAGCTATATAATATAATTGATAGAGAATTGGGTTGGACAATAATGCCCGATTTCAGTCGGTCCAATTTCTGTTCTTCACTATTTTCACACTTTCACTCTCCATTTTCACTCGTCCACGTTTCTTTTCCCGAACCCTAGTGTGATGTGTCGCTTGAACTAGTAGCTAATCTAATTTTTGTCTTAGAAATTGTAGTTTCACACTTTCACTCTCCATTTTCACTCGGCCACGTTTCTTTTCCCGAACCCTAGTGCGATGCACCGATGATGCGCCGTTTGAACTAGTAGCTAATCTAATTTTTGTCTTAGAAATTGTAGTTGACAACTACTATTGGCTTTGTATAAGCTATTGTGTGTTTTGCATTTGACTTATTACAATTAGTGGTTTAATTATTTATGCAACATGGTTCACAATTATTACATATTTAGATTCAAATGCTCAATTACGGTTCAGTCCAACAAAGACCGTAATTGGACAATGTTTAAGATCTAGTTATGCTACAATAAATAATCCGGTCAAGTCGGTCCAAATCCGGGACCGGGCCGTAATGCTCTGGTCCGGTCTATGGTCCATACTTTTTTTAAATTAAGGTCCACCGGTTTGGACCGGATCGGATATATTCAGTCCGATCCGGTCTGGACCAGTTGCACATCCCTAACTATATATGGTTCATGTGTTGTATTGATTATTTGATTTGAAGAAGTAGACCGAAAGTGGATGGTTAACTTGAAACAAGAAAGCAAAGCAAGTCTAGTTCTCCTAATCCACAAACCTACTACAGAGCATACTTCACTTTGGCGGCTTTCTGTGATGCCGGCTGGGCATTTGATGTTGATGATTGTTGTTCCTAGTTCAGCTTCGCCATTTATTTTAGTGGTTCTCTCATTAGTTGGACATCTAAAAATCAAAAGGTTATTGCCTATTCTAGTATCGAGGCTGAATACCAGGCCATTGCTGCTACTGCCACTAAGATTAGCTGGATTCAACAACTTCTTAGTGATCTACGACAACCCCTCTCTAGTCGGCCTCTTCTTCTCTTTGACAGTCTTAGTGCTACTTTCATGACTCGAAATCCGTTCCTCAATAATAAGTCCAAGCATATTCATGTTGATTGCCATTACGTAGTCCTGGGTCCGGTTTCGGAACCGGCGGTTCCGGTTCCTCGGAGCCATGGAAC
Source organism: Fallopia convolvulus (assembly GCA_964016875.1). Lineage (NCBI taxonomy): Eukaryota > Viridiplantae > Streptophyta > Magnoliopsida > Caryophyllales > Polygonaceae > Fallopia > Fallopia convolvulus. Next base: position 9,659,771 of record OZ024725.1, read on the forward strand.
CGGAACCGGAACCGACCTTGGCCCGGTTCCCCGGTTCCAACTTGATGTTCGTCATGTTAGTGTTGAGTCTCAAATGGCTGATGTCTTTACTAAAGCTCTTGGAACGCGACTCTTTAAAGTGTTTTGTTCCAAGCTTCATGTCAGCCTCCCTCCATGAGCTTGTGGGGGATATTAGAAATATAATATGTTTTATATCCATAGATAGATTTATTGAGGAGAAGATAACATCAAATCCTCATATCTTATGTAATCTAGTTAGTTGTTTTTCCTAGTCTTGCAAGACACTTGTAATCTTCTAAACCCTATTAATATACTTGGCATAATCTGCCGAAGGGCTCAACAAGCCTGCACACAATTCTCGTGCAATTCTTTGAAATGTGTTGAATTAAAAAAAATATACAAGTATAAATGTCTACTTCTGTATTTGGCCAAAAAAAAGTGTATATCTGATCGGATTACACTTGCTACTTGTAAGCTTGTGATTTTATAAGAGCATCTGCAGCGGTATTCAATTGTAGCAGGAGTAGTAGAGAAAAAAGTGGAGAAAGAAGAAATTAAAGTGCAACAGTGCAATTAAATAGAAAAGTAAGTTGGTGGAGCCCACACATATTTAGCTGCTTGAGCAATTTTTACTGCACCTCTATTTGTTGCACCTCCTCAAATAGTCGTTCTCAAATAGGATGAGCAATCCTCTTTTACGGTTGCATATGCTCTAAGTACACAGGCCCACATTTATTGATTTTATATTCCATTTTTCAAATGTGTAAATCTACCGGCATGAAAGATTACAGTGTAGTGTAAATTATTCATTTTATTTATTTTTAATCTAAGTGTGTACATTATTCATTAATATTGCAGATAATGTGTAAACAAAGAAGTTCCATTTAATCAACCCAAAAAAGAAAGGGAAAGAAGAATATCAACTCGTGTATGAGTAGTGTACTAGTGTATAGTCAATAGTCATTTGTGTGATTCTACATAGCCAATTACTCGTATAATAGTATCCTATTAAAGCAAGTAGCAACACAGAGAAACTTTGAGGAATCAAAGATTTCCATTAAAAGCAGAGCTTTCATTAATTAATTCTTTCTAGGATATTTTTTATCATGCATTGCTTTTTCTTTCTCTTCTTCTTGCTTTGTCCCAGCCCCCAGGGACCAGGGTGTAAGTCTACCTATAGCATGTACTTACCAAAAAAATATTTTTGATAAAAAAACCCAAATTATAGTGTATATAGTAAGCATACATAGGTCGATGAGATTAAATTTGCATGACACTACAACTTATGTATAGCATATGAAAATAATCATATATAAGAAATGAATCTCAAAGCACTTACGCCATAACCAAAGAATACCACGTCATACAAAAATCTTTTTCTTCACACCCAAAGAATACCAAGTCAAAGCAAAGAAAATGAAAGAATTATTTATTTATTTATTATTATTATTATTTTCATGAGGGCCACCTTTGGTAGTAAATTCAGAGCTCGTAAATTAGCTGGTAAGGCGCATGAATTATGTAAATTGGTTTGTGCCGACCGGTTCAATCCAATAGAAAAAGAAACAGTGAGACTTGATTTTTCATCTAAGTGAAGAGGCAGAGACAATGATCGAGAACCCGAGACCTCACAACATCCCTCATATCTTATACCACTATGCCAGAACTCAAAAATACTTCTGACAAAACAAAATAGGTTAAAAATTCCTATTTAGCATGTCCTCGAGGCATAACATGATGCGATCATCCTTACAAATAGCAAATAGGGAGGCTACAAAACTATGAGAGTGAATATATATAGAAATTAAATGATTTTTTTTTTTTGAATGAAAGGGTGATTCGATTCATCCGTTACAAAAGAAAGGGGTACAAACTAGTAACCCTAGAAAATCAAAGGCTAAGTCAATCCAATTAATTCTTGCTAGACTTCTTCTAGACTCTCTATTTCTACTTTTTCACCTTGCCATTACACAATTTCTAAGGTAATCAACGCACCTTCTCATAAATTCCTCCACACACAATATCATTGCTAAACACCATACTCTAAGTGAAATACATTACTGCACAATGAAATAATTAAACATCAAAGTTTTTTGATAGAGTCCAGTGGGTGATGATCCATATACCGTTCAATAACGGACCTAGCATATATACAAAATCAATGAGGTTCCAACCTAAAACCATATAATGATGGACATATAGTAAGTAATTTTTATTTCTATTTCCCCATATGGTATATATTTTCTTAACAAAAGTGCTTTGAGTGCATATAACATTGAAGATTGGTAAAAATAAAAAGAAGTTGATCATATACATACATAATAAAAATAAATAAAAAGGGAAAATATGGAGGAAACTTTAGAGGGAGGCCGGCCGACAATGACATGATTTGCGTTTGATGAGCAACATTAGAACCCAAAAAACAAAGGCAGGCCCCCCTCAATCTTCAGCTTAAAATTAGGGGAATCAGTTTCAATGCCGACTACAAGATCTTAGTGTTGACCCATAAATGATAAATCCCCACCTTTCTCTTTCTTTCTTCATCGTCATTAATATTATCTTTCCACATTCATATATATACTTACATGTGTTTGTATTTATGTCACGACTTAATTAGGAGGGTCCCCTCTCTCTGCAATTCAATCTAAGAGTACCGGTCAAGTTTCTTTCTTTGTCGGGGGTTACAACTAACAACATATGTTAGTTAATGTACGTATAGATTTTTTAAAGAAAAAACTATGTAAACTATGGGATGACATTTATTTGATTAAAATAAGATTTCAAAATTCCTAAATCGTGCACAATTTTCTTTTTTTTCTTTCTTTTTTTTAAAAATACTAAACATATACACTATTCACAACTTTCAAGCACCTTTAGATGGAACTAGCGTATGTACCCGCGCCACGCGCGGATCTTGTTAAAGTTTGACTTGAATTTTATATCATAAATGTATCGTTTTGCATATTGATTCAATGCATAATCGTATTAAGACACTAAATATACAAAATAAAATATCCTTATACATATAATATACTAATATTAAATACCAAAAATGAATTAAGCATGACCTACAAATTGAATATGATGATCAACCAACATTTAACAAAATTTGATAAAATATTTGAACATAAATTTTAAAGAATTAAAGAATTATTTTTTTATCTATTTTATAATTAACATAATGTCCAATATTTTAAATGAGGTAGCTTAAGGATGAGCGATAAGAAAAATGAGATGACTTATTGTGGTGACCTTATTTCTTACCTGATATATGTGACAAAAAATGAGGTGAGTTAACATGACAACGAAACATGGCAAAAATGAGGCGACTTAATGTGGTGTCCTTATTTCTTACCTGTGATATGTGGTAATTAACAATTTTATAAATTAAAAAATAATTATAACTTATATATCATCCTACATGTAAAATAAAATTATTTGTCAATATCATACTGGATGATTATAGTTTGTTTAAATCTTAACCAAGAATCTCCATTATTTATAAGATATTATAAAAAAATTATTTTCTATATTTTAGTTTGGTAATATCCTCTCCATTTTGGTATATCTTTTTTATATATATTTTCTGTTTTAGATTTTTTTTATATACACAATTTTGTAGTTTGGAAATCCACGATTTTAGTTTAGTATTATCTTTTATCGTTTAATTTGGTATTATCTTCACCAAAATCTTTTATATATTATTAATTAAAAAATATACTATTGAAGCTATTTATTTTATAACAAAAATTAAAATAATAGAAACTAAAATGTTAGAAATGGATAATCTTTAAGGAATATATAAAGAATCAAAAAGTTTGTATCCGATGTGTTTATCAAAAATTATGAATAACATATTTAAGAAATATTTAAGGAATGGATAGTCTTTATCTTATTGCTTTTATATATAGTAGATGATGGCCATTACATTTTTCTAAAAAATAGTTAATGTTTAAATTATTTTTATTTTACCCTGGTAAATTTTATGAACTTGACCTGTCCATAATAATATGGGATTTTTCCCTTAATTCTCTCTCACACATATTCTCTTTTTTCTTTTTCCTTTTTATTTTATTTCTCCTTTATTAATACTAATAGATACTCTGTATTTAAACCTGTCAATCGGGTCGGGTCGGGCGGGTTCGGGTTCGGTCATTTCGGGTTCGGTTAAAATCGAGTTCCGGTTTGTTATGGATCACGGGTCAATCAGGCCGGGTTGTAGCGGGTTTTCGGTCGGGTCGGGTTGACCAGCGGGTCTAAAATCTCTTTTTTTCTTATGATTATTAAAATCAATTTTTAATTAAATAATAATATTTAATTATAATATTTTTTTATTTTTTTATTTTTGTAATAATAAAATATATTATAAGTTTCAAAATAAATATAAAAAATTCAATAAATATACTAAATCGGTCAACCCAACGGGTTCGGTTTATTTTGGGTTTCGGGTTTAAATTTTCGAGTCTTGACCCTAAAATTATCGGACAGGTCGGGTCGGGTTAGCGGGTTAGGTCAGTTTTTGACAAGTCTATCTGTATTATATAAGAAACAATACATGCAAACAATCAAGTAAAAGTAGTTAAGAGGTCAAGAAAAATCCGGATAACTTTTTTTTGTTAATTGATACTATGTAATTTCTTTAAATAATAAAGACTATACTTTTTTTCCTTAATTAATCAAATATCAACTAATGAGTATATATAAATGTAAATTACAATAAAATGAAAAGGGTATATCAATCATAATACTCCGTATAATATAAGTACAAAATATCCTTCCAAATCTTTTTTTTTTTTTGGAAAGTTCATAACTAAGTATCCTTCCAAATCTTTATTTTTAAACTTCATAATATCTGTTGGCAATATCTTTTGAAATTGTACTAATAAAACTCTTGATCAAAATAAAATTTAGTTGAAAAAATCAAGATAAAGAGGTATAAAAAATAGGTTTTTTATGCGATTATTCTTAAATAAAAATATCTTTTAAAGTTGTTACATATATTCATCAATTAGTCTTCAATAGAAAAAATTATTTATACATGAATTATTTTTAAAATTTTGATTAACCCATCAAGGAAACAGTAAATAAAAATAAAAATATATTTTATAATCAAATATAAATAAAATCAAAATGTTATTTTATGAATTCCGAAAATTAGTTGATATTTTTATTTAATAAGTCATTCAAATTTAGGCGATCAATAAAGATTTAATATTAGATTTTTATCAATATTTAAATTTAAAATCTTAACAGATTATAATTTTTTACGTAAGTTTTCTAGATAAGAACGAATCCAATTGTTTGTTGCAAAGAAGCTTTCGTTCAAAAGATTTGATATATGAATATATATATATATATAGTACACAAAATTTAAAAAGATTACATGGCTAGAATTTGAATGTATCGAGTTAAACAAATTTGAAAATATATAGAAATATCCTGATTTATATCAAAATTTCCAAAACATCATAAGTGTCTTAGTAAGTTAATTTCCAAAACAAACGTGGAACTTGCCAAAAAATATTGGAACGAATAAAGAAATAAAATAATTTAGATATGGATTTGGTTGATTTGAAAAATTGTAAGTATGATTGTTTGGTTCTGCAATTTATATAAGTTAAATAAACCGAATCAATTTGAAAATGTATAGAAATAGTTCAATTTATATCTTAATTTCCAAAAAAACATATTTTTTTAAATCCAAATATAAAGGATTTCATGAAAATTTTTAATACGCATATCAAAGTAAAATTCAAAAAAAAAACAGAGATGATTCCAATTAGCCATCAGTGTAGAAACTAAAATCGAAAATATCTTGAACTAATTTCAAATCGAGAAGGGAAAAATCTTATTGAAGGGATTGATGGGGACCTCATCGGTATTGCGGTGGCCCAATCTCGACGACACATGCAAATCGATCGATGAAGAGCAACGATAGATTGATCGGGAGGGAGATGGAGGAGTAGCGACAAATCGACCGGTAAAGAGCACCTTCAATAGGTGGAGATACTTCTCCAATGGAGGACATATTTTAATGATTTCCTAGACTCTACCTACAACCACCTTCAATAGGTGGAGAACCTTGAGAACGGCTCGAGACGTTTAATTTGAGAAGAAGACCATTAGTAGGGTATGTTGAATGAGTTATTTGAAATTAATTAGATAAAATTGAATAATTGATAGAGATTTGTAGATTTTGTGGTAATATGATGTGTAAATGACATAGTAGTGACATGGAAAAAAAAATTGACATGTAAGATATGACGTGGAATATTTATGATGATGTGTAAATTATAAAAAATTGACATGTGTTAAAATATGAGGTGGCTTAACGTAAGATCGCCATGTGGCGAAATCTTAGGTGGCGCAATAAGAAGGCTCCAAACCTTATTACTTTTATATATATAGTAGATTAATGGAGTTACTCTAGATGAAATTGGTAAAATTAGTCCTTAATATATATATATATATATATATATATATATATATATATATAAATGAAGGGTTAAGATTGATCACATCAAAAGTTGAGCGTATATTTCTGATCATATATAAACTAGTAAAATAGCTATTGCAAAATCCATGCCGACAGCCAGCATAAGCTACATTAACATATATACACTGTTATGGTCAGTCACATGCACATGCAGTTCAATTTTGTTCAGCTTGTACGTGTATACGTCAAACCGACCATTGCTTTGAACTTTTTTTAAGTTAATCATCAATGAAAATAAAATCATAGGCAGCAGCAAATCAAATTCAAAAGTTTAAATCCCTAGCTCCGTGCTATATATTTATATTCACAAACGTACACAACTGAATGTTTAAGTATCCAATTAACCTGGTGAATTGAATACATGTATACTGAAATTACCTTTGTTGAGAACTTTTGTACGTCCGATTCTCTATTTGATGTGCAAAATAAACATAAATTTTAAAAAAATGGTATCAACTGTTGTGAGTCAAAAAGGAAAGAAGCGAAAACTATTTTGGGTCTAAAAATCAGAAAGCATGAAAAACGTACAAATGGACTGACTATATAGCCAGAAAATTATTTTTATAAGTAGGAACCGGAAAAAACAAAGGAGTTTGCGTGGATTGGCAAGCTACCACCCCTCGTACACCAACGTCTGCAAAATAAAAACATAATTTAAGAGTACATAAGGCCGAGGTGTTATTAGCCAAAGAGACACTACAATCCTCTTGTAAAATATATGTATATTATTGAGTCACCCATCTCGGAACATGACACTATCATGTGCCATTTTCTCGAGCTTTGTCACATCCGGGTTTATATATATGAGGTGTAAAGCTCATATTCTCATATCCGTTTCGATTGAGTTAGTTTGTTTTGAAAACGAAATGAAAATCGCAAATGGACAAGTAAGTTTGTTTACGCAGCTCGATTTTACCACGCTCTGCAGAGTATTAAAAGAGGGACTCGCCCAATCCACTAAGCATCAAAGGCTAACTCACAGTCGTTTACAAAGCACACACAGATGGCAAAAGCCAAGAAACAAGCGAAGAACAGAAAGTAGCACAAAGCAGGAAGAATAGAGAAGGAATCGGACAAGATCATTGAGAGCTTAAACCACCAAGGCTCCAATCTCCCTCATCTCTCTTCCCCTTTCTTTTCTTCTTCGAACTTCACTCTTCTCGAATCGCCAAGGTCAAAGAACTAGATCGAGAAAGCTCGAGAGCTCAAACCCTAATTTCTCACAACGGCAAAGAGAATGAAAAAGACGAGGAGCTAGGGTTACAAAGTTGGCTTTTATATAACCCTAGCTCTCAAGCGACGTCGTTCCGATTAAGAGCGACTCCACAAGCCAAACGCAGCGTTTGGTTAATGGATATCAATAACGCTCAGATCGGGATAAGGCCCAAAGACAAGGCAGGCCCATTAACGCGTCTCCGATTGAGAACATGGCCCAAGTCACTCAAGTACAACCCAATTGCATCCACCAACATCATACTTCGAGCCATACTTAACCATATGGAGGTCAAAGCGACTCGAGCGAGTGAGTCACGGTTCAGTTAAGGGTCAATACAAGAGGGTTGGGTCATGTCTCGAGCTTCCTAACTTCTACCTAGCTACATCTGTGTATGCACTAAGTATGAGTGTGAGCAGTTATATTAGACCTGGGTCCGGTTCCGGTTCCTCGGAACCATGGAACCAGGACCGGAACCGGCCTTGGTCCGGTTCCCCGGTTCCGGTCCGGTTCCGGTTTCCGCCGGTTCCGGAGCCGGTTCCACCCGGTTCCGGTTCGGAACCGGGCAATAAAAAAATTAAAATTTTAAAAAAAACGAGTCGAGTCGCGATCGAGGTAAATACAAACCGCGATCGCGGGCCCAAAAAACAGAGACTCTGTTTTTGGACCAAAGTCCAAACCGCGATCGCGATTGCTCATTACGCGATCGCGTAATGTCATCGCGATCGCGGTTTACACTTTGGCCCAAACCGGGCTTGGAAATTGGACTAAGACGAATCCGTGTTAATGCTTGTTCTTCAAAACAAAAAAAAATTGGATAATTAAAGGGCTTGGACTTAAAATTAAGTTGCCTACGTATCCTCTCGAGGTTATAGAGGAATCAAAGCCCACCCCGATTTGCTTACCATCGTCCATCTACGTCGATGCATCTGAAGCGCTTTGGGATTGGGACTCATCGTCTTGCCCGTCCGAGTCGGAAGTTTCGGATACCTCCGCCTTTTGTTGACGAATTTTCGCTCTCTTCCAATCACATACGCACACTTGGGCTTCCAAGACATCGGGCTTTAAACTAGATCGTTTTGCATCAAGGACGTGTCCTCCTTCGCTAAATGTTTGCTCTACTGATACGGTTGAGGCGGGAACAACAAGCACTTGAGCCGCGATCTTGACCAAGGTTGGGAAAGTCTTCTTGTGGGTCTTCCACCAATGTAAAATATCAAATTCTCCTTCACCAAACTCAAAGTGAGTTGTTAGATATGTTTCAAACTCTGCATTCGAGCTCGAATGTCTCGGTTTCTTGGTAAGGGTATTCAAAAGATTAAACCCATACCTTTTAGTAGCACCGAGGACACTCGAACTCGAAGATGAGGATGAATGTGGAGGTAATGGAGAAGAACTAACACTAGATGAATATTCGATAATCAATTCCTCAATTGATCTTCTAACTTTACTAAGTATATCCCCAACACTAGCAATATCATCATTAACATCCAACTCTAATGCATCATAATAACCATTCAAACATGCTTCTAAACCACTCATCTTAAACCTAGGATCAAACACACAAGCAACAAGATAGATATCGGGGATAACTTTATAATAGTGCAACCATTTCACTTTCATAGCATCAATATCACCATAAAGTTCGGTGAATTTACGCCCCTCACAAAAACCGCCCGCCACATTCAATGCTTCAAAACAAAACAAATGAGCACAAGGTTTATAAACATGACTAAAAGTTAATGTTGCATCATGAAATACTTTCAAAACTTCTAAGATTCTATAACAATAATCCCATACTTGAGAAATAATGGGATTGTCGGGAAAATATATGGACGCAAAAGAAGTCAAAAGATCTTTGTAAGGCATGCATGCATGAAGTAGTTCATAAGTGGAGTTCCAACAGTGGCAAACATCTTTTGGAAATGTTCGGGGTGGAACATCTTTTTGACTACAAAACGCCGTCCAATCTTAGGCGGTTCGGGGGCTAGCCCACATACGACTAATAACATATCTAATAGGAGCAATTAAACCCGACATAACATTTAAACCATCTTTGACACAAAGGTTTAAAATATGGCAAACACATCTTATATGAAAATACTTCGCTCCATGAATTGGTTGACAATGCGGAACCAAATCTCGGATTGAAGCGGTGTTGTTAGATGCATTGTCAAAGGAGATAGAAAAAACTCGATGAAATAGTCTATACTCTTCCAAAATAGTACGAATAATGTTACTAATCATTAAAGCGGTATGAGAAAAATCAAATACTCTATAAGCCCAAACACGTTTTTGCACATTGAAATGATCATCAAGAAAATGACATGTTAAGCCCATGTATGAATGATTTTGTCAATGATCACTCCAAATTGAAACTTTAATATCATTTTGAGCAAAAAAACTCACCAATGCCATTTTCCGAGTTTTATATGCTTTCATCACATTCTTTTTTACCGACTTCCTAGTAGTCGGTTTATAAGCGGGTTGTACATGATTAGTCATCTAATTGTTAAATCCTAACTTTTCGGCAAAACTAAATGATAAGTGATCAACACAAATAGACTCGGAGAAGGCATACATGCTATCATTATGGTTATAAGTAAATAAATGAGGGTTATGATGAGGATTAAGGGAAGAAGAAGTTGCAAACCCGGAGAGTTGGGATTGTCCTCGCATCATGCCTAACTTGTCGGGGTGTGCTCTCTTCACGTGCTTTGACAACGTTCCATAGCCCGATCCCGACACCCATGTGTAATGCTTAGGACAATAGTTGCAATGAACTTGAAATTTCTTGGTAGATGCCTCATAAGCTCCCTTACGAAAATGTTTTGTAAATATGTCGGATTTAAGGATTGGAGCCTCACCCTCGGTCGCCTCGGATCCATGATCCACTCACTCATTTTCATTGGGAGTGGACGATCCCGGTTGTACCACATTGGGATTGGGATTCGAAAATTCCCCCAAGTTAATAGGGGGTACAAATTCTACATTTGAAGCACTCTCTTGTGAGCAAAAAATTTGATCAATGTTGTGAAGAAATCCTTCCATTTGAGAGATTGAGATATTGAGAATTGAGAATTGAGAATTGAGAGAGCTTTGTAAAGTGTAAACTTGAGAGATTGAGAGATAGAGAAAGATTGGTAGAATGGTAGTGTGGGTGGGAATGAGATCATGTAGTGGTTATTTATAGAAGAAATTTATCAACTAGCCGTTGGAATTATGAAATAGCCGTTGGAAACTAGCCGTTAAAAACTAGCCATTGGCTTTTAAAGCAAAACCGCGATCGCGACCATATAGGGCCGCGACCGCGGCCCGAGACCCGCGGTCGCGGTTTTGATTTTGGCAAAGAATGGTGCATTCTGTTGAAATAACCGTGACCGCGGCCCTAAAGCCGCGGTCACGGTTTTGTAATACGTTCAAAAAAAATAGCCGTTGGAGGGGAACCGGCGGTTCCAGAACCGCCGGTTCATCGGTTCCCGGGGGGGGGGGGGGGGGGGGGGGGGGACCGAAACCTTACCGGAAACCGAACCCGCCGGTTCCGGTTCCCGCTGGTTTCCCGCCGGTTCCGGAACCGGGTCCAGGTCTAAGTTATATGTTACACGTATAGATCGATTAAGATACATAACATGAGGAATTTAAAAAAATGCCCAACCAGTGCACTTTACAGATTACTTAGTATTTGCAACCATAATTATAAATATATATGCATGCAAGCATATCAAAAGATTATAAAAATAGTAAAAAGTTATTCAAGTCATTATTACACTGATTTTTATTTTTAAAAAATAATTATTTATAACTCTAAGTTCATTACAGTAGTAGAGTACGTTTTTTAAATTAGTTTTAATAGTATGTCATAAATTAAATAAGATATGATTCTTGATTCGTTAATTAGCTTTACTAAAATAAAATATTTTTTTTTATCTTTCTCTTTGTGTAAGAGGCTCACAAATTTTAGCCAACATGTCTAATATAACGAGGTAAATTAATTCAAAAGCTTATTATAAAGGTCTAATTAAGCATGTTTCATTTTCAAAGATGGAAATAAAATGCATTGAGATATCTATACTTTGCCGTAATTTGCCAATTGCCATGTCACTTCACCTTGTAATAGTATGAACCCATATTTAATATGACCTGAAAGGCTGCAGCAGTGAAACAACTCTGGCCCAGAATTTCTAATTTTATACTCTTTCTATAAAATGTTGTACATTTTTATATTGGACATACAAAAACATCAATTATCCAATTTGTAAGGGATTGAAGAAAAAGAAAAGAAAAGGCGAGTGGGGTTTATTAATTAGTTTATACGGTTATACCTAGCTAGATCTGCGTCTATAAATATTCATTTGGCGATGACAAATCAACCAACAAATGTATGCATACCAAAAGTAAAAAAACCCTAAAGCTGAAAATGATGAACTCCTCCCTCCAAGCTGAAGAGTACTACTATGTTCAGCCACACCCGGCACCACTCTCAACCCAACCAAATCATCATCCTTTTCATACTAAAGACGACGTCGATGCCGTGATGAAGAAGAAGACTAATAAGAAGCAAGCGAGCAAAGGCGGCGGAAGGGTGAGGCTGTCGACGGACCCACAGAGCGTGGCGGCTCGAGAGCGGAGGCACCGCATCAGCCACCGGCTGAAGACGCTGCAGAGCATGGTTCCGGGCGCCTCCAAGCTGGACACGGTGTCCTTGCTCGACCACGCCATCCATTACCTACACTTCCTCAACTCCCAGATTCGCTTCCACCAATTTCTCCTCCTCTCTACCTATAGTTATAATGATTCCAACGTGGCAGCTGAGCCTTGCCTTCTCCTCCCTCCTCCTCATCATTATGTCGGAGTCGTCGACCCACCGCCCGCTCTTCTGCCACCTCCAATGGACGGCGGAGGTTTTGAAGAAGCAGGGGGTTCTTTTTGGGTTCAATTTCAAGGGAGATAGCTTATTCATTACTAGCTCTGGGTGGGAATTAAGCACGTACGGATATAAATATATAATTAATTCCTAGTTTAACTTAGTCGATCTACAGTGTGGTCTAATATAAATTAGTGTGTTTTGCTATATATCTATGTATCCCCATTAATGTGCCGTATGTTATGTATATGAGATCAAATTTATGGCTATTTGTACGTACGTATCACAGGTTTCTTTGTTGATTTACCGTAGCTTATATCTTCCCTCGATTTACCGTAGCTTATAATGTGGGTCAGCTTGTTAAATAATAATAAAAAATAGTTTTTTAAAACAAAAGTCCCGTAGCTCAGTTGGTTAGAGCGTTGGTCTTATGAGCCGAAGGTCGCGGGTTCGAGCCCCGCCGGGACTACTTTTTTTTTTTTGTTTTTTTTGTTTTTTTTGGTTCATCCCACTAATGGTATTGTAATGCATTGTTTTTTTGGTTCATCCCACTAATGGTATTGTTATGCTGTGGATTCTTAGCCTTGGTGTTAGCAGAGAAGACTTTAGAAATATTATGTTAACTTTACAAAAAAAATGGCAATAAGACCTAACCCCACTGTCATGTAAAAAATTTTCCACTGGCTCCAAAGAATCACTATTGTAATTCCTCAACAGCACATTTATCCTTTTCAAAACCAAGTTTTTGTCACCTTCACCACTTGGCCCCCAAATTTCTTCTATGGTTTGCGCGTCTGATGATTCTGCCTAGCAAATCTGTTTTAAGAGCTCGGAGAAGAACTCAAGTTAGCTAAGCATCCGGATCTTCTTTGGTGAAGGGCACCGCCCATGAGAGTCGAACCGGATACCTCTGGGTACTACCCTTGGAAGCTTAACCGCTTGACTAAATGTCCGAAGACTAAGCATCCGGATTTGTAACCAAAGCATATCATTCTTCATAATCTTCAGCTTCCTGGTCTTATTTGCCTTGTACATCATCTACACGTAACATACTGTATGTCGCACCAAAGAAACCAACATATGGATGATGGGCCATTGTCGGCCCATTGTACCACCAATCATTTGGGGCTTTTGGGCCTGAATCTGGGCTCATAGAAGCTTCACTCGCTGATAAAATGGCGACATAAGTGGCCCACAATGTTTTTTTTTTTTTTTTAATTTGAAGAAGACGTAAAGATTGGATGGACTATAAAGTGACTTAAAGCATGTATGAAAGTGTCTTCCAGTGTCTAGTGAAGCGCTATAACTTTACGGTAAGATCATGAGACCATCGTCTCGACCCCCATGGATAGTTTCCTTGACCAAAGCGGTTAGTTTAGCTATTTTTATCAGTCGCTTCATTATGAAGAATGTTAGCATTTTCAGGTCTAATAATGTATTCAAAACAAGCCTCTTGATTAGGTAACATTGATTTGTCAAAATTGAGCTTGTGAAGATCACACGTGCTTATTCCATTTAAGATTGCGTGTTTTTTTATCTAGTCGGATTTGCAGCATTATCGGTTTGGCTATAGTCATCATCCATCTTGATTAGTGGTTGAGTTATTTTATTTGGCTTGAGCCATTACACATGGTGAGAAAATGGTAGAGGTGTGTTATCGGAATACTGCAAATAATTCCATTTTGATTTATCATCACAATTGACGAGGGATAAAATATTTAATGCAATTTTACTTTTGTCACTCGAAGACGTTTAGAAGCATATTTCTTAGCACAAGTAGATTAGGTGCATTTTCTTTAATACATGCATCATGCATACAACAAACATTGAAACATAGAATGTTTATTAGAAAGAGAAAGTCTCCAGCCAGCGGCTAATATACACATCCACACAACACTGCCACTTATTGCCTGCAAAATTACTTGAAATCCAAACTTAAAAGCCAGAAACCCAAATACCCACCTTTTTTTTTTGCTACTTGAGAAAATGAACTCAATTCTGCAGGAATCAACATTTGTTCCAATTTAAAGATTACTGAGGGTTTGGAGGGCGACTGTTGGCTGCAGAAACCCTTGATCCCCATTCGAGCAGCTCTTTGCTCGTATCGTCCTTGTGCACTATCACTTCTATGAAGCACAGGCTATCCTTCTTGGGCCCTGTTGCTGTTTTGATTGCTTCTATGAGGTCCTCTTCACATTTAACCTGGGAATTGGAAAGTGAAAAGTTCAGACAAATTATTCAAACATTGAAGACTACTACTGTTAGGTTGTGATTTAGATCAGGTGTTGATATTTTTACTATTTTCTTACCTTGCAAGTCCAGCATTTGCCCTCGTTGTTGTGGATGGCGTCCACCAGTGCAGTGTAATTCCAATTCTTGATAACATTGTACGGACCATCATGGATCTCAACTTCAATAGTGTATCCTCCATTGTTGATCAGGAAGATGATGGTATTTTGCCCACAGCGCAACATTGTTGACACATCTTGTGCAGTGACCTGTGAGTAGCACAAACCAGCTGATTACAGAAGTGGATTTATGCAATATTACCCTTCACTTGAATAATGTCAAACACAAACTTGGGAGTCATTTTAGGTAGAAGCCAGATTAATAAAAAAAAAGTTGAATAAGCTTTGCTTGGAAATCATGGTTTTTTAACACATTGCATTTAGCTACACCAATCTATATATTGTGAAACAAAATGTAGCATCTGAATCAATCGCACATGCCCTAATTCAGCTTATTACATACTGGCAATGTCTTTTAAGTGCAAGTTCCTAAATGGTCCACAAAGCAAGAATTTCATAGAGCATTGCATATTCTTAAGGGGAAAACTCTAGCCAGCACCATCCTATTCCTTATGCATAATAGAATCAAATCTTCCTACTTATCCCACAGACATTGCCAACACACTAGGTGAACGACTTATATCTACGTGCTCTTATTATTTTCTTGCATCCATCATAACAATTTAATAACCCGCTTATCAAACAACCATGCAATTAAACAGGTAAAACCGTAAAAGTAGTACTATTTACCTGGAAACTCCCATCACCAATGAAAGAAATAACCCGTTTATCCGTAGCAGCTTGAGCATAACCAAGAGTTGCACCAACTGACCAACCGATTGATCCATACTGCATTTGAAACTCATACCTGCAAAAACATTCCTCATATCAAAATTTCCACCCTAAACCAATAACTTAATTTTAATCTTGAAAACCAAGTTATGCACGGAATTCAGCAGCTTACCCACAGCCCTCAGGCAACTTCAGTTTCTGGCAGTTAAACCACGAGTCCCCAGTCTCAGCAATCACAGCATTGTCACTTGAAATCATGTTCTGTATATGCTGAAACAACACATTCACCCTCAGAGGCTCCTTAGGCTCACACTTGAGAGGGTGACCTTCAGGCACAAATATTCTCTTGTAGTTTTCATGAGCAGTTGGATTGTTCTTGATCCTCTTAGCCAAGGCCCTCAGGAAATCCTTCATCAGAACACAACCAAAAGCAGGGCCATTGCCAACCACAACACGATCAGGTTGAACAAGGATTACCTTCTCCTTCTTGAGGAGCAAAGAGTATCCAACTGAGCTGTAGTCATTGAAGATGGGTCCCACGAACACGTATGCATCAGCAGATTCAACAATCTCAGCACAGAACGCAGTGCTGACTGCACCCCAGTAAGTTCCAATGAAGCGAGGGTGGTGTTCTGGAACCATCCCTTTTGCAGAGGGCATAACGGCGACTGGGTAGCCACTTGCGTCGGCCAATTCAACAAAGGCTTTAGATGCCTTGGCCACACGCAGCTTGGGCCCAGCAACCATCACAGGCTTCACAGCCTTGTTAAGGAAGTCAGCTGCCGCCTCCACAGCTGCTTCAATACCCTGTTGGTTGCTCATCCTATCATTTTGAAAATGGTTCAAGACATGTTAATTTGGATTCCAAATGAAACCAAATCATGTATCAGTTTCAGATTACAAACTATTATCATAGTGTTGGAGAAATTTCGGAGTAGACTAAATTAATTACCACAAACTTAGCTAGTATTTTCTAGAACAGGATGGATGATTTCTAGAAAAGAGAAATTAGGGCGACATATGATTAATTACTTTGACCCAGAAATAATATTAATTTAATTGCAACTTCTTATGCTGCCTGTCCTCCTTACAAGAATGTGCAATTCTAAAAAAGATAATCATATCCATCATGTGTGTACTGTTATTCTGGTAAACAATATGCTAAATCTTTAGGGCAATCAAGGTTCAAGGAAGAATTAATACCTTGGTGCTATGATGAACTTAACGGGCTCCCAAATGAAAGTGGGGTGAGGAATAGCAGGCAGGTTGCAGCTGATGCTTATGTAAACCGGCTTGCTCTCCTTCAAAGCAGTGGTAAGCGCAGTATCAATCTGCTCGTGTGCATCATCCAGATTGTTCACCACAGCCTAAACATCCAATAGATCGAGGAATCAATTCCAAAGTGCTTACAAAAAGAATTCAAAAACAAAGATCAAGAACTGGAAACCTCAGAAGCAGATGCGCTTGGATTCTTTATACCTGGTAGCAGGTAACGGTTTGGAAACAGCGAAGCTCTTGGCTGAAATCAGACAATCCAATGGTATGATGCAAAACACGGTTAGTCCCGTAATCGTTGGAGTTGGGGCCTCCAACGATGCATATAAGGGGAAGGTTTTCACTGTAGGCACCGGCGATGGCGTTAATGACACTGAGTCCTCCGACGGTGAAAGTGACAACACAAGCGCCGACACCACGGCGCCTAGCGTAGCCGTCGGCGGCGTATCCGGCATTAAGCTCGTTGCAGCAACCGACGAGGTTAAGCCCTGGCTCGGCGACGAGGTGGTCAAGGAGAGTGAGATTGAAGTCGCCGGGAACTGAGAAGACGTCGTTGACGCCGATCTCGACAAGGCGGCGAGCGAGGTGGCGGCCGAGCGTTGATCCCGATGAAGCACCGATCGGAGTCGGTGAAACCGACGAGGACTGGATGGCGCCGACGCTGGTGTTGCTGGAAGGGCAGCAGACGTCGCCGGTGGACGGCTTGCAAGTGTCGAGAGATCCGATTTGAGTATCCATGGAAGAAGAAATTCAAGGGCGAGGAAAAGTTATGGCGGTACGGATTTTTTAGCTATTGTGTGTAGTGTGAAGTGGAACTGGTGTTCTTGTGATGATGGTGGGCATGGGCTGGTTAGAGTTTATAAGTGTTTCTTTTTGAGAATATTTTATTTTGTTTAGGGGAAAACCAGGGACGGTTTCTGACTTCCTGGTTTACAGTTTGTGGTGATTCGTTTTGGTAAAGCGGTGCAATAGGTGAGTCGTATTGAGAGCGGTGGTGGTGGTGGATTCGTCTAGAAACACAGCCTTGCACTAAACAAGCCCCGGAATTGCCCAAGGTTGAAAATTCTTGTTTTGTGTCTTTTATTGATATAGACGGTGAAGATTATTCTCAGGTTTTCAAAGTAGCATAGGTCTTTCTAAAACCACTGACTCATTAAGTGATGAAGAAAAGAGCACAAACATTGACCTAAAATCATTTATTGCACAGCACAAAGCCACTGACTCATTAAGTTTTTTTTATAAGGAAAGAAATTAGGGTGACCACTACTAACAAGCTAGTGGTCGCCCTAGAGCATCTTAGCGGATGAGGGTAAGGAGGCCTGAATCAACTGCAAGTGGGATGGAGGAGGCACGTCTGAAAGATCCAGCGATGAAGTTCGCCACAGAATTGCACTCCCGAACAACGTGAGTGATGCTCCAATCCTGGAACCGGGCCAGCACGGGCAGTGCCAGTCACCGAGCACGACATTGACCAGCTGCAAACTATCGCCTTCAATCTGGATCCGGGGAATGCCACGTCTGATGGCCTCGATAAGTCCCTGGCGCAAGGCGATGATATCGGATATCAGAACAGACTGTCGACCAATCAGTCCTCCGTTAAAATGGATGGGGGTGCCACCAGAGTCCCTGAGGATGAACCCAAAAGAAGCCACACCATCTGCACTAACTGCACCATCAAAATTAAGTTTAATATAGTCTCTTTTGGGTTTTATCCACTTCGTTCGCTTTCTACCATCCCAACCTCGTACTCTACGAATACAGGGGTCGGGGGAGGTAGCAGCTTCTACAAGTTTACAGTCTCTAATCTGGTTTCGGATGAATTCAGTAATATGATCGACATTGGTCAAGTTTGTTCCAGTGTTGCTATCAAAGGTTTTCTTGTTTCTCGAGAACCAAATGCTCCACCAAATGTTGGTGAGGAGTTCAAATTCCTCTTTTGTTGTCATTTTCTTAATTTCCTCCAAGATATCGTGTGGTTTTTTCCCGTCCGGGGATATCTGGTCAGTGATCCCCCGTAGTTTTGGGTCTATGGAATTAAGGGTTGCCTTAGTGAAAGGGCATGATAGTAGCACATGGTTTGTGTCCTCCACCTGGAAATTGTCCTATTCCCAAGGACAATTTCCGACATTATTAACGATATTTATGAATATGAGATTATCTCCTTCAATTTCTAGTTTTGTAATTCCCAAACTCTAAGCTTCCTTGATTACTTTTTTACGTGTAAGAGCTTCCGCTTTTAAAATTGAGATTGATCCTTGTTTTTGGTTCCTATTCCAATTACTTGTGCTTCGTGATCTCGTATTACAAATCCTGAAGTTGCGTGGTTGGAGTTAAGTTTGTGTCCATTAAAGTTTAGTTTGACTAAATTGTGAGTTTTTTTTTCATTTTTCTGTTTGTTTCTTTCTCTTGTGTCCGTTTTGGGACCGTTGTTGAATTTTTTCTTCATCTTCTTCTCAATTATTTGATTTTTTCCATTGGTTAATTTGATTTTTTGTGTATTGTTCAAGATTCTGAATAAAACCATTGGGGGTTTGCTGAAGGACTAATTTATTTCCTTGGTGCCAAATACACCACCAACACTCTGCAAGTTTTGCGAACTCAGTATTTCCCAAGTCTTGTAATAATTAATTCATTTAGAATGGTATTGGTTGACTTATTTCTTATGTCATAGTTTCTGATGGTACACTTTCTATTTTTGTATTAATTTTCTATATTAGTTTTGTCGTATGAGGACATTCTATAAGGAGGTGTCTTGTATCTTCACGGGTGCAATTAGACATTAAGCACCCCGAAGGGGTAGCTATACACTTTTCTAATACTCTTGCTTTGGTAGGTAGTCCATTGCATACGATTTTCCATAGAAAGTTCTTAACTTTAAGAAATATGTCGAGTATCCATATCCAATTGTTGGGATGAGGTGTTGCTGGTTCACCCCCGTTATGAAATCTATAGCAGAGGCCTTCGAAAACCACCCATTTTTACTAGGGATTAGTACAAACGATCTTGAATCCAATTTTCAAGGATTGGAACTATCATGATTTGGTTAAATAGGTTAGTTGGGAGTAAGCGATTGATGTCCATGTTTATAGCTTAGTTTTAGAGTGTTTTTCTAAGTTGTCTAGTCTTGTTTAGTTGTGTTTTTGTGTTAGTTTTGTGTCTTTTTGGGTAAGTTTGCATATTTTGTGAAAAGTATAGAAACTACTCTAGTTTGGTGTTTTGTGTAGGTTTTGGAGCAAAGTTGGAGGCATTCTGGAGACATCAAGATGGAGGAGAGTGAGCGGAGCATGGTCTTTAAGGAAGAGGTGAAGATACTTGAAGAAATCCCGAGAAATCCGAAAGGAGGAGTGAATAATCCAAAGGAAAAAAGACCAATTTAGACTCGTTGCTGACCCAGAAGGGGTCGGTACCGAGGCATCAGGAAAAGAGAAGTTCAACAAAAATTGAGGAGTCTACCGACCCTGACGGGGTCGATACCAATTGCATTGTCGGTAGACGTAGCCAACTTAAGTGCTATTAATGATTTTTATTCCGAGATCTTTTTATTTTTAGATGTTTTATCTATAAGGAAACTTTTAGATAGTTCCTTTAGTATAAATACTCTAGTTTTAAGATAGAGAAGGGGAATTGGACACATGACTCTCTCTCTCTCTCTCTCTCTCTCTCTCTCTCTCTCGGTTTAGTGTGTACGTTCGGTTTGAAGGAGTTTGTTACTTAGAGCTCAAGGAAGAAGTTTGTTGGAGTTTTTCTTGTGTTCTATGGTGTGTTCTGAGATAAAGTTTGTTCTTAATTCAAGTAAGATTTAGTTTTTAATACAAGTTATGTTTTCATCCAATTGCATTGTTTGTTTCTTCTCCATTATGAGCGAGTAGTCCTTTATTCTAGGATTGGGGTTAGAAATCCAACATGATCTTGCATGAATGATGATGTGATTGAATGCCTTTTATCTATTTTTCTACTTCTTTGTGCTAATGCTTTGACGAAAGTCAAAGTAATTCGCGTTTGTGACTCAATCAAAAGAGAAAGTTATAAACTTGAATAGTGATAAAGCTTGATAACGAAAGTTAAAAACTTTGGATCAAAATAAGTATATGAGCGAGTTGATTTATAAGTATAAAATCGTTTCATGTCATCAACACCTGAAAAAATGGCTCAACAGATGGCTGCTCTCCGCTGGCAGATGGAAGCGGTGCAAGCTGATAGAGATCAAGAACGGGAACAACGTACTCATAAATCGTCTCCTGCCTTGGCCACCATTTTCGACATCGACGCATTGATATTGGTATGAGACGATTTATGAGGTGTGATGTGCACAGCAATAGGTGAGTACAAGAGTAGTTGAATGATATCCCAAGGAATGCTAAGCAATACATGCACCCAAAACTGAGGGTGCTAGAATCAGCAATCATGCTTCCAAATATAGAGAAAGCCTTCGAGATCAAATCTCAATATCCTTGATTAAGAGGGCTCAGTTTGAAGGGAAACCCATTGAGTGCCCAATGGAGCATATTAGAAAATTTGTTGATTTATGTGACACTATTGTTGCTGATAGTGTTTCTTTGGAATATATTCAATTAAAAGCTTTTAAGTGGTCCTTGTAGGAAAGACCCTGAGCTAGTTAGAGAGCCTACCTCCTAGGTCGGTTAGGACATGGAGAGCTTTGCATGACCTGTTCATGACAAAGTTCTTTCCTCTAGCCAAAACTATAGAGTTAAGGAAACGCATCATCTCCTACCACCAACTGCCTAACGAGACCTTTGTGGAGACATGAGAGAGATTCAAGGAGATGCTTAGGCAATGCCCCACCCATGGACAATCGCAATATGTACTCCAAGAGATCTTCTTTCAGGGGATAAATGTTGAGACGAAAAACTGCATCAACATGCACACCGCTTGTGGTTTCATAGAGCTGGAACCCGATGAGGCATGGGCATTACTAGACAAGCTGACCAATTATGATGCCATGTATGGAGCACAATAGGCCACCAACCACAAAGCAGGCTCTACAATTCAAATACTAAGGTTGATCCCAATGTCAAAAATCAATTCTTGCAAGATGAAGTCAACCGACTGAAGAAACAGGTAAGTTTTCTGAAAACCTCTCAACAATGATTAGAATGCAGCTCTAATGGCCATAGTACAACTGCTTGCACTAACATTGAGCAGGTCAAAGCCGTTGAGACCTATGCTGATGCTCATTATGTGAGAGGTCAATATAGAAACCCGCCTAACAACTATGACAGGCCCAACAACTATCCCGCTTGGGGAAGTTCCAACCAAATCCCACGTAGGTTTATTAATAATTTTTTGATGACACTTTTTGATGACTATTATTTGGTGATGGCAAGTGTGACAACTTCGTTCTTTTATGTGTTGATAATGGTTGTTTTCATGTGGTTGAATATCATCAAGGCCCTTTGAAAGCATTAGATGACACTTTGATGACAATTTTTATAACACTAGATTATTGTTGTTTGTCATCAAGGGCCTTTGATGACAAACAAATCAATGTTATCAAGGTCGTTTGATGACACTTGTTTGTCATCAAAGCCTTTTGTTGACACATTTTGCATTTGATTATAAAAAATTGACATCAATGCATTGATGACAATTTTTGCCTTTGATGACACAAGACAATTGATGATAGTTTGAAAGAGTGTAATCAAGGTCTTTGATGACATTTTTTATCATCAAGGTGTTTGAAAGTGTCATCAATGTTTTTGATGACACTTTTATCGTAAAAAAGTGTTATCAATGATAATATGTAGTCATTAAGGCCTTTGATGACATTTTTTTGTTACCAAGGCTTTTAATGACAAAATTGATAATAGTTTAGGACAACTTGATGACAAATTGATGTCACCTTTTGTCCTAAAAAGTCTCATCAAGACTTTTGATGATAGTTTTGACCGGTCAACACTTGATCAACGATGGTCAATACCGGTCAATGGTGGTCAACGCTGATCAACGGAGGTCAATATCGATCAACATTCGTGTCAACTCGGTTGATCAAGTTGACTCATGGAAGGAGGAAGGAGGAGGTGGAGAGGAGTGGATTTTTGCTATTTAACAAATAAATTGATTTTTTTATAAACACCCAACGAAGAGTAGCAAAAGCACGAGCGATAACAAGATCAGAATTACGAGCAATAGGACGAGAGCGTGCAGGAGCAACAACAAGCTTCTCTAACACATTTATGTTAGAAAGATCTCGATATAGGGGCCATGGTGACCGGTACAACAACATTCAGAATATATTATTAGTTATATTTACTTTAATTCTTGCGGTAACCCTATAGTCATGAAATAATCCCCAGTGGGCTTTGGCAGGACAACACTGCTGGACATGAAATGGGTAAGGCATCTTACGCCACGAATAACAGTGTGTTTACTATTTTTTCACTACCCTAGCTTCCTCGTAGTTTCACTGTAATATTTAACATAACATTTCGTTTTCCTCTTAGCCATGAGCTAATCATTTCCCTAGTCGCAATGTTGGTCATGTATGGAGCTTGCCTCGTGGCAATGCTTCCATATAGGGACTCCATTATGATATACTTACTCTTAGGAGTCTGGTTGCTCTAAGTGTTTGTTTTTATTGATAACTTGAATCTTCATGTTGTTATTTAATTGAATCTAGAAAGTCTTCTAGGTTATTGGATAATTAGGGTTGTTAGACTGGTAGTTCTATCAACTAAATATGAAGTTTGGATTTTAGTCCTTAGTAGGATCATTATCCACGATAGATTGTTCAAGTGAGAAGAGAATCAAGAGAATCGATGATCAATAAAGCAATATCATGATGGATCTAATTAGTTGAACACGCTTTTCTCATATTTGTTAAACTCAATCATATTTGCATTCATAGTTAGTTTTCAATTTGCATATTAGATTAGACTTTCAATCAATAAACCCCCCTTTAGTTCTGTTATTTGGCACATAAGTAATAACATTAATACACGAGTCTCTGTGGGATCGACCCTTACTTGCCGCTCTACGAGTTGTTAATGTTAGGTTTCTTTGGTAGGTATAACGACCACCGAAAATACCTCAGCACAAATGTTGAGACGAAAAACTGCATTAACCTACACACCGCTTGTGGTTTCATAGAGATAGATCCCGATTAGGCATAGACATTACTAGACAAGCTGACCAATTATGATGTCATGTATGGGGCACAGCAGGCCCCCCATGTAAGTTTTTTGAAAACCTCTCAACAATGGCCATAGTACAGTTTCTTGCACTAATATTGAGCAGGTCAGAGCCGCTGAGACCTATGATGATGCTCGTTATATGAGAGGTTAATACAGAAACCCGCATAACAACTATGACAAGCCCAACAACTATTCTGCTTGGGGAAGTTCCAACCAAGGTCAAGGCCAAGCAGGCTATCAAGAGCCACCTTCATGGGTGCAAGAGCTATAAGAGGGTATTAATGGAGTTCACAACAAGATTGATGGAGTCCGTTCTGACCTAAAAGGTGTACAAGTACAATTAGGGGAGATCGAAACCTAGAGAAATAGTGTAAATTCCCAATTAGGTAACCTTGTTGCATGATTCCAAGACCTCAAGGGCAACTCCCGGGCCGCCCCGAGGAAAACCCTAGAGGACAAATAGTAGCCATACACTTGAGGAGCGGAAAGACGTTGCAGGGACGTGCTGAGTCCAAAGAAAAAGAGCACGGTAACGAAGACGATGCCCTAATGAAAGATGTAGTGTTTGATTTGTCTACAAAATATCTTGAGGCTTTTCACAGGTTAAGAGAAGCCCTTGTCTCCGCTCCTATTGTGCAGTCCCCAAATTGGACACTTCCCTTCAAAATCATGTGTGATGCCAGCGACTATGCTGTTGGTGCAGTATTAGGACATCGGAAGGATAAGAAGCTCCACACCATCTATTATGCAAGTAAGACGCTTGATGAGGCGCATAGTAAGTATACCATGATAGAGAAGGAATTCCTTGCCGTGGTATTTGCATTTGAAAAATTATGTTCCTATCTTGTTGGATCTAAAGTGATTGTTTATACTGACCACGAGACCGTTAGATATTTAATGGCTAAGAAGGATACCAAATCTAGGCTACTTCATTGGATGCTCTTGTTCTAGGCTACTTTATTGGTAGCTGATCACCTATCCAGATTGCTAGTTGAACATAGCACAGAGACCAGCAACACTGTACTGATCAATGACTCCAGGCCAGACAAGCACCTCATGCTGAACGAGGTCGAAAATAGCATTATCGAGGGGCCTACCAACCCTACATGAGTCGGTACCGACCCTTCACAAAGGCTGGGGGACGCTGGGAACACCGGTACCAAAGTAGAAAGGACGGATATCGAGGCAAGACAACTCGATACCGAAGCAAAGAAGATCGTTACCTAGGATATTACTAAAGAAAAAAGGTCGATAACGACCCATCCTGGTCTGGTAACGACCCATTCAGGTAAGTTTTCTCAACCTGGTCCAATTTCTTCCGATTCAGATCTTTCCTTATCTCTTTCTTCCACTTACCTTCATTCCCTTCATGCTATTAGAGGGTCAAAGACTTTGCAGATTTTGCTAACTACATTGTAGGAGGCGTAATTCTCGAGGGATTTACCCCACAGAAGAAGAAGAAGTTCTTACATGATGTTAAACAGTACTATTGGGATGATCCTTACTTGGTCATGCAAGGAAGTGATCACCTCTTTAGGCGTTGTATACCTGAAGAAGAGGTCGAGAGTGTGATCCATCAATGTCACACTCTCCCCACATGTGGCCATGCAAAAGGATTCAAAACCATGGCGAAGATTCTTCAAAGTGGTCTTTATTGGCCAAGCATTTTTCAGGGACGTACAAGATTATGTGACCTCATGTGATGAATGCCAACACTCTAGGAACATCACGTGGAGACATGATAACCCGCTTACCGGGATCCTAAGAGGTCGAGCTTTTCGACGCTTGGGGCATTGACTTTATGGGACCTTTTCCTTCATCGGGTCCCTATAAGTATATCCTAATGGCGGTCGATTCATGGACTTGCAAGAACTAGAGGAGTTGAGGCTAAGAGCATATGAGAACGCCGAGATCTACAAGGAGCGCACCAAGAAGTGGTATGAAAAGAAATTGGTTCCAAAGACTTATGAAGTTGGTGACAAGGTACTCCTCTTTAACTCTAGACTCCGCCTTTTTCCAAGGAAGCTAAGATCAAGATGGAGTGGGCCATTCATGGTCCACCACATATATCCCCATGGAGCAGTGGATCTAGTAGATAACAATGGAGCCATCTTCAAAGTTATGGATGCTTGATTTTACTCGGTTTATTTGGATCCTTGCTTGAATGATGACTTGTTGAGTGTTTTATGGTTAGAAATCGAGCCTTTTCACTCGAAACTGGTTTTGGAAGCCACTGTTGGCTCGTTACCGACCCCCACAAGGTCGGAAATGACCCATTTACTTCACTAGAGTACATTGAACATCCAAGAAACTCGTTACCGACCCCCATGGGTTTGGTAACGACCCTACAGAATGCTGAAATTTGAATTTTAAAAACACTTGGTTTCATTGCAAGTATGGGGTCCTTTGGTGTGTTATTATTATGAGTGGATCTTATATTTGCTTTGTTGTTATCATCTCATATCTACAATGGCAAGTACAAGCCGAGCTACCAAGAAGGCAAGCAAGAGATGGAAGAGGCCATCTCCATCACCATCTCCATCTCCACCACCAATGGATAGTGTGGAGGTAACAACAGATGAGGAGGCAGAGATCTTCAAGGCAGTCTATAGACGATCTCATAAAACGAGGTGGTTCTCTAAGGTTCATGGGAATAAGTTGGGCATTTACACGGACCTGAAGCATGCCTTCTATAACATAGGACCAACCCACCTCCTAAATGTGAAGACCTCCCTCACTACCCGACCCTCACTGCAGAATTTGTGGCCACTCTCCGAACCAGGTTCAAGAGTTCGAGATCGGTGGGGAGGATCACCTTCAGACTTGGGAACGAGGACTACTGTCTTAACATGAGCGAGTTCAACACTCTTCTCGGGTTCCCTAACCCCTCCCGGGATTACATAGCTCCTGACCATTTCAAGGTTCCAAAGGATACATCACAGGTCATGTCCATTTCTCAATACGTGCACTCCCTGACTCCCACATAGTCAGTCCACTTTTTCACATCATCTTGAGGATTCTCGGCTCCACCATTTGGGCCAAAACTGAGTTAGCTCGGCCCACAAGGAGGGAGTAACCACTACAGTCAATGGACGCCAAATTTTGGTCACGGAGGAAAATGTTGAGCTCTTGTACCTTCTCAATTAGTACGAGACTTGGACTTCTACACCCTTCCCGCTTGCTAAGAGACCTGAGCAGGACGCTTCACCGAGGACAATAAAGTCACGGTTTGAGAGGGATGAAGAAATACATGATGCTGAGGAGGTCATTACCGAGCCTTATGGCTTCGGTACCGAGGGGGTAATTGACGCAGATGGGCACGTTAACGTGCTAGATGAGCGCAGTATCATGGTTTATGACCCCACTACCGACCCATATTTTCACCATAGAGGCCACGATACCGAGGGATCTGGGTTAGGTTATGGGGAAACCTTTGAGCAATACTAGAGCTACCGAGTCTACCATCCTTCTAACGGCTCCAGTTCCTCTTCAATGATATGGTTCATCAAATGGATAGGCTTCAGATGGGTCAGTTTCAGATGTACGATAGGATAACCTAACTTCAAAATGCTTACACGGCTCAACGAGAGGTTGATGAGAAACACTACAAGGTGGATGAGTCCCGTTGAAGGACAACTGAGACACGATGGGGGATGCCACCAAAGAGCGTTGGAAATCTACCTCTATGTTCATGCATAAATTGGAGAAGCGCTTTCCACCTTTGCCTTGATTTCCTCTCTCTCTCTCTTTCCAAGATGTTCAAAGAATGTTTCCACTGCTTCAAAAACTATTATGTGAGTTCGTTTTCTTTTCCCTATCTCTTTCTTTTTGCTTTATTTTGTCTTTACAGTGAAGACACTGTATAGCTTAAGTATGGGGTAGGGAGGGAAAAGAAAACTCTTGTGTTTGTTGTCTTTGTTTTCTTTATCTTGTTTGTTATCTTTTGTTGCTTTAAGTTGTTTAGTTGCTTTACCTTTCTTTAAAAAAAGAAAAAAATTTGAAAAATCACAAAAAGATTTTTAGGACGGATAGTACCCTTATCTTTATGGTTCTATGATTGTTTTTGCTTGCATGATCATGTAAATCCCTTGACATGTTTTGATAGTTTAGCCCGATTCTTTTGATAAAATTGTGTTTATGAGAATCTTTAGCTTGTGATGAAATTGAGCACATATGACTTTTAGCATGAGTTTCTTGCAATACAACAAAATTTTTACCTTGTTAGCATGTTTAGCCTTGATTTTCTTGTGTTTTTTACTCTCGTATGTGCATATTATCTCTTGAGATTGTGATGGTTATCTATTTCTCAAAGCCTATATAAGATTTTTAGTTCATTAGTTGGAAGATCATATGATGGAGAACTTATTTTTCCATAAGCCTTATTAATCGATATCCACCCTTACATTATCCTTTGTTTTTTGAAGCCAATTCTTGTGCCTTTAAGCTTTTTATTTTTAGCTCCACAAAATTAATTCCTAGCCGATATAAGCTTGACCCTATTTGGAAAATTAGGACTTAGTTGGTTGAGATTTCTTTTGTTGAGTATTATGTGGGTTGGTTCAAAAGAAGGGATGGGATGGGTAGAATGGAAGTCTTGTTGTTCAAAGAAGTTGTACAAGACTCTTGGTAAAAGAATGCAAAAAGTAAAGGAGAAAAGAAAAGAAGTTCAGTTCCAGCAGACTCGTTACCGACCGAATGTGGGTTCGGTACCGAGCTTTCCCAACAAAGAAAATTCAGAGCAAAAGAGAAAAAATTCAGAGGAAAGAAAGAAGAAAAGGAATAAAAGTGCAATGCAATGAAAAGAAAAACCAAGAGCTTCCTTAAATATTTTATGAGACTTTCTATGATGGATTTAAAAGTTAATGAAAGTAAGAAGGGGATAGAGTTCTTAATGTTTGAGAGAATTTGGTATATTCTTTTGATGTTTTGGGTGAGTTGTATTGGAGAGTTTAGGAGTCTATATTCCCGGACTTTTAGCACCGCAAACCAAAATATTTCCACAACTTATTGCCATTAGCAAGCCCCATTACAACCCGGCCAAATGGAAGCTTCTATGAAGTTTTTCATTGAGCCTAAGTTATCTTGATGATTTTACTTGTTTTGACATCTTTGTTAGAGAAATTGGTGATATAAGTTACAATTTCTATGAGTTTTTGCATGTTTGATTGAGTTGAGAGTTGTACTTATAAGCCTAAACACATGAGAGTTGATTGAAACACTATATCCCTTGTGAGTTTGGATTGTGTTTTCTTATGACTATTTGTTGTTCATATATGTGTGATGACGTTAAGAGTCACTTGCTATTCTCACTTGTGCTGAAATTCCTTTTTGATAAGGGTTGTTACTTGAAGGATATGTTGATGGTATTGGTTTATGTATAGTGATTGCTTGAGGACAAACAAGCATAAATATGGGGTATTTTGATGTCCATGTTTTTTGCTTAGTTTTAGAGTGTTTTTCTAAGTTGTTTAGTCTTGTTTAGTTGTGTTTTTGTGTTTGTTTTGTGTCTTTTTGGGTAAGTTTGCATATTTTGTGAAAAGTATGGAAGCTACTCTAGTTTGGTGTTTTTGTGTAGGTTTTGGAGCAAAGTTGGAGGCATTCTGGAGACATCAAGATGGAGGAGAGTGAGCGGAGCATGGTCTTTATGGAAGAGGTGAAGATATTTGAAGAAATACCGGGAAATCCAAAAGGATGAGTGAATAATCCAAAGGAAATAAGACCAATTCAGACTCGTTACCGACCTAAGAGGGGTCGGTACCGAGGCATCAGGAAAAGAGAAGTTCAACAAAAATTGAAGAGTCTACCGACAATGACGGGGGTCGATACCGAGGTCCCTGTGTCGGTAGACGTAGCCGACTTAAGTGATTTTTATTCCAAGATCTTTTTATTTTTAGATTTTTTATCTTTAAGGAAACTTTTAGATAGTTCCTTTAGTATAAATACTCTTGTTTTAAGATAGAGAAGGGGGATTGGACACACGACTCTCTCTCTCTCTCTCTCTCGGTTTAGTACGTAGGTTCGGTTTGAAGGAGTTTGTTACTTAGAGATCACGGAAGAAGTTTGTTGGAGATTTTCTTGTGTTCTAAGGTATGTTCTGAGACAAAGTTTGTTCTTAATTCAAGTAAGATTTATCCAATTGCATTGTTTGTTTCTTCTCCATTATGAGCGAGTAGTCCTTTATTCTAAGATTGGGGTTAGAAACCCAACATGATCTTGGATGAATGATGATGTGATTGAATGAATTGAATGCCTTTTATCTATTTTTCCACTTGTTTTTGCTAATGCTTTGACGAAAGTTATTCGCGTTTGTGACTCAATCGAAAGAGAAAGTTATAACTTGAATAGTGATAAAGTTTGAAAACGAAAGTTGAAAACTTTGGATCAAAATAAGTAGATAAGTAAGTTGATTTATGAAAGTTGATTGATTTACTTGTTTATTTAATGAAAGTTCATAACTTTATGTTCAAGGCATGATTTTCATGATTCATATTATTTGAAATTGCATGATTGTGTTGTGGTGGACCCTTATCCTAGACTTTTCTTTCACTTGTTACTCAAAAACTTTAACTAAGCTACACCTGGTTACCGAGTCTCTAAGGATCAGTACCGATTTTGCAATTCTTTAGTTGTTTGTTTCAATTGCGTTCAGTTGTGGATTGTTACCGACCTTGACAGGTTCGGTACCGACCTGTTCAATACCTTGACTGGCTGTTTTGCTTTGCTTCTTTCTCGTTTTCTTGCTTTGTTTTGTTTGTTCTTTTGCCTTTTAAGTTTAGTAATTAAACACAACCTCAATGGGGTCTTGATTATAAATTTATTTGTTTTCAAGAATCCTTATCAACAACGACTAAGCGACGTAGGTCATCTTGACACCATGTCCTAGTATTGGTTATAAACTCTTTAATCAAAGTTAATTCATTTACCGCTTCAACGTGCATCACGAATTTATCCAACGTTTCCTAAAATAACCATTTGTCTATCCAGAATTTTATGGTTCTACCATCCTCTACTTTCCAGATAAGGCCTTTGTTGAAATCTTCCTGTAAATTCATCAGTTTTGTCCATTGACACGAGGTATTAGTCTGTTTTTTATACGATAAAATTGATGCACCCTTTAGGTATTTTTGGTTCATAAGCTTAACCCAAATGTTCTTTGGTTCCTCTATCAATTTCCAAGGAGTTTCATTTGCAAAGTTTTGTTTACATGTTCGATTTTTCTAATTCCAAGCCCTCCATAAATATTTGGTTTGCAAATCTTGTCCCAACCAATAAGCGATTTATGGTGAATATCATTGTTCCAAAGAAAGTTTATATTAATTTGGTCCAATTCTTTATGTACATAATTTGGAAGCATGAAGTTTTGCATTAGATATTTAGGTTTCGTAGCCAGATTGGATCTTATGAGGATCGATCATCCTTCTTGTGACAAAGCATTAGCTCTCCATTTAGTGAGTTGTGCCTTTGTTTTTCTAATTGTATCTTGAAGGTTTCTCGATTTACTTAGCCATTGACGATTGGACATCTAAGGTAGGATTCAAGGTTGATCATTGCCACAATCCCTAATGTGTGTTGGACTCTATTTTTTTGTTGGTTGTCCACATTTCTTGATGTTTGGAAGGCCGATTTATGGTAACTGACTCTTTGTCCTGAAATGGCACAATATTCCTCAATAATCCTTTTTGTTCTTGCACATGATGTTTGATTTGCTCTAGAGAAAATGATGTCGTTTACGAAGGCAAGAAATGAGATCTTAGTTCTGGCTCGGGTAAGTGGGAAACCAACAATGTTTTTCTCAATATTGCTCATTTCTTGTAGCTTCCTAGCAAGTATCTCAGTGGCAAGAATAAACAGAAAAGGAGATAGCGGGCCTCCTTGTCTCAGTCCATGTTCCGAAAAGAACAATTCAGTAAGACTATTGTTAACTAGGACTAAGAACGACATTGTTTGTACACATTATTTTATCCATCCTACAAATTTGTTGTCATATCCAAACTTTTCAAGTATTTCAAAGGTGAAATCCCAGTATAACATGTCATAGGCTTTTTCCATGTCTTGTTTTATCGCTACCCAACCAACTTTGGCTTTTATTCTTTTAAAGGAATAAAATATTTCGTGGGCAATCAAAATATTATCATGAATCGACCGTTTAACAACAAGAGTTCATTGCAGTTGATGTATTAATTTGGGCATTATCTGCTTTAGTCTTTCCATAATTATTTTAATAATAATTTTGTAAATGGTTGAAAAAAGGCTAATTGGGCAGTCATGATTGGTGGTAGTAGGGTTATCTTTTTTTGGTATTAATGTTATGAATGTGCGGTTAATTTGCTTGAAGATTTTACCTGAATGGAAGAAATTTTTGATTGCTTTTATTACACCTGGTCCTACAATATCCTAGTATTTTTTGTAGAAGCCCGCCAACATTCCATCTGGTCCCGGAGACTTATCATAATTAATTTGCATTAAGTTGGAATATTGGCTTAAGATATCACAACTAGTATGTTCCTTTTTGTATCTTGCTTGGAATTCCTTTCTTACCTCCTCTGTAATGTTTTCCTCACCTATGATTTGTGTTCCCTCAGCCGACGTGATTTCTTTGTTTTTTTTCCTATTACATCTTCCACTAGAAACCTTATGCAAATATCCTACATTAGAGTCCACCAATTTAATGTGTTTCATTTTTGCTCTCTGCTTCCAGTATGTTTTAGGAAAAGTTAATATTTTTTCTTTTTTGTTTAAAATTTGTACTTTCTTTTTTATGATTGTTTCCTCAAGAGATAGCAGGATTTTCTATTGTTATTCTAATAGCTCTTTGTCAATTTGTCTAAGTTGTTCAAAAGTATTAACAAAAGTTTTTTTATTTCATTGTTTTGCTTGAACTTTCAGTAGTTGTATTTTCTTTACTAGTTTGAACATGTTAGAACCAACAATAGAGGCCCTCCATGCTTGCCTAACTAGATTTTTGAAGTATTTTCTTTGCATCCACATGTTTTCAAATTTAAAAGGTTGAGCTTTAGTAATTGTTCCATTATTTAGATCAATTTCTATTTTACTATGATCTAACGAGGAGAAGGCATGATTTTTGTTGCTATGCTAGGGAACCATTGAAGGACTTGGGATCAAACAAGGGTTCTATCTAGCTTTTCATATATATTATCGATTTCAGTCTTATTTTTTCTCCAGGAAAATTTACTACCAATTACTAGAATATCGAAGAGATTACATCTATCCTTGAAATTAAGTAGTCTACTTCTTTTGGTTTAAACTATGTTATCAAACGCCTACCTGCTTTGCCATTAGCTGGAGACTAAACTATGTTATCAAATGCTGCTCATCGCCAAACTTGATCAGATGTTACTTTTTTCATAGTTAATAGTGCAACAAATTTTTAACAAGAAGACATATCAATATTTCTCTTCTCCACCAAGCAATTAGTAATATTTAAACATCTACTTCTTCTGGTTTAAATTGTTCTTCAACATTAGGCTTTTTTTTATAAAGATAATTCATTGTGATGATTTAAGTTAATGTAGGATCGTTAGTACGTCTAGGTTGTCGACCTCAACTAAGTCGTCAACCTCTTAAGTAAATGCAACGGAAATAAACTACAAAAAAGACTTACTTGAACACGATGTTTTTTATAGTGGAAACACTTGATTGATGAACTCTATCAACAAAGCGTGAAAACCACTCCCTTCCAAGTTCTCGCTTGGAGGATTAAAAGTCGTAGCTTGCTTTATTGATCTCTTGGATTGTTTACAAGAACACCCTGGATCTAGACATACTTCCCAAGCACTCTATAACTCGTTGTGAGCCGAGTAACTACAACCCGCACTCAATCTAACAAAATCCTATGTCTTTCTCTCGAACTCTCGTTTCTTTCTTAGCACAAATTGGAGTATGAGTTCGTGCTTTATCTAACCTAAAACCTTAGATTAAATACATACAAACTAGGTCAGATAACAGAGAATAATATCTTCCAATTCGGTTATGGCAAGATATTATTTCTATTATCTTTACAAAATCATCCTAAGCATATAAAAGGATTACAATAAAAACTGCTTAGGGCAAAGGCAATAATCGGCTAATAATATAATATACATGAGATCTTTCCTAAAACAAGAATATACTATCCAAACTACCAAGATCTCACGCGTCTTCAAGATCTCCAAGATTTGCCTTCAACACACGTCGACGACCTGACTGACCTTGGAGACTCTGTTTAAAGACTCGAGGTCGTTCACGTGGTAGATGTTTGGAACCATCAAAATCAAAGCTTCCAGCTTTTCTAACGGTTAGTCTTGTAATAAATGGGTAACATAATGTTTGTCTTCGTGTTATAAAACAACAATTTTATGTTTTTAGCAAGTTATTAATTGGTTACTAATTTTTCCCCTAATTTTCAATTTTAACTTTTCAAAATGTACACATTAGGGATGTCACAAAAAACCCGCTGGGAGGGGACCCGTCCCTAATGGAGCGTGGATTTTCCAACTTAGTGGGGAGCAAGAAAGGGACGAAGATCAATTTTGTAGCTCCGGTTGGAAATGGAGTGGAGATGGGGGAGGTACTATCCGCCCTAAATCCCCAATATATACCTGATATATTTTTTATTTCATTAAATATTAAAAGAATGAGATTTAAATATAATTGTAGTCTTAGTTTTAAAACATCTAAAAATTATAAATGATATTTTTATTTTATGTTTTTTAAATTATATATTTGTAAATGTTTTATAAAATTTAAATATAAAATTATTAGTTTAAAATAATTTTTTATAATAATTGAGACCTCATTAACAACCCCAAAACTACAAGGATTCCTCGCCCTGTTCCCCAAAGTGGGTTTATACGGGACAAGGTGGGATGGGGCATAATAGTCGGTCGAGAATGGGGTTGGGTAATGCATTATCTGCTCTGCCCCGCATTTCCTGTCCCGCATGTGCATCCCTAATAGACACGCCACAACGAAATACATCTACAAACTCCTGAATTACTACATTTTTGTCAACCACCACCCTGTAGTTAGATTTTCAAATAAACATTTAAACTTTACTATTATTTGTCTTTTAAACACTAATGCCCTAAGAATCCTTCTTGTGTTATTCACACGCGTTGATTTGTATACGTTTTTTGTCACATAAGCTTATTTTATGTCACATTTTCTTTTTTTGGTGGAATTTATGTCACATAATCTAACAATAACATTACTTATGCCACATATGACTATTTTAATCAATTCATAATTAAAGTTATAAAAAAATATATGTAAAGAAAATTTTTTGGCGGTTGCATTTACTAACTATCAGAGAACGAAGGAGATTGGGGGTGATGGAGCCCTAGTCGAAGGACTTCACTTGCCATTCAGACAGAGGTTAAAGTCACCGTCACCAGACAGTCCAAGGCCATTGAAGACATGGTCGAAATCCAAGGCTCTCATAAGGTGAGATTAAAATCGAACCACTTTTTGGAATTTAGAGCTTATCGCATAGAATTTCAAGTAGTTTGCGCAAAATTGGGGGTTTTAGTGTCTAGGGTTTTGACAATTATTATCTCTTTGAAAATTGAGAACTTGGTATGATAAAGCGTGACTAGGCTTCGAATATGGGGTTTTTTTTTAAATAGGTTTTGAATTTGGGGTGATTAGGGTTCGAATTTGTTTTTTTTTTATAATTCTGCAAAAATTGAACTGAGTTTGATGTGTTGCTTCTTTATTTGGCTTGTATTGTTGCTATGAATGACAAAGAAGAGAGTCGAAGTTTTTTGGCACCATGGTGTCACCTTTATGGATGGCCCTACATACATCAATGAGTTTCCTACATCATATAGCAATTACGTTGACACTGATTATCTTAAGTTTGTGAGTTAAGTTGGTATGTGAGATAGTTAGGCTATTGAGCATTTTTTTGGGGTGTTCTATAAGGGTTTGAATGATTTCACATTTAGGGAAATGACTGATCAAGCCTTGGTTGAACTTGCCAACAAAGTTGTTGATGGGGAGGTTGTCAATTTCTACATTGACCATATTGTTACTGAAGCTCTAGGGGTAGATGTGGTAGATGGTGGAGAATGGGAGTAACGTCTCTCCATCAAAAGGGTTATAAAAGGACGAGGAGGTGTTGGGTTATGGAGCCCGATTGGCGGGATAGGAGACAAAGGTGAAACGAGAAGCTATACACGAACCCGAGCAAGAGAGGCGCGATCGCGCCAGAGTGAAGGGTTCGCGCCTACAAAAGCGACACCGTGAGTGTGGGCTGGACGTGAGGAGACGTGGTCGCGTCTCGGGCATATGAGCCCGCGTCTCGACATCTGAGACAAGTCACGGTTCGGGAGAGGTGAGGCGCGGTCGCGCCTTCCCGGGGATGAGCCCGCGTCGTTGTGAGACTGATTCGTGGATGGCAAGTTTGGTAGGATCTTTTTAAGATAGATTGTGTCTTTTTATTTATGGGAAGATAATATTGTGTATCTATATTTAAAGCCTTGTGTTCTCTATTTAAACTCAATTAGGATTATTGTAATTGGTGTGCTAGAATATCCTGAAAGCATGAGGGGAAAAATTCAAAGAGCTAGAGAGGTTAGGTTAGACTGATCAGATCAGTGTAGATCATGAAGATCAAGTCCTGTAATCCTTGGAATCCTCAGATCTAGTGGAAAGTCCCCAAACATAGTCATTCTGATGAACTGAGTCAACAAATTCTTGTGTTCTTCTCTTCTTATTTCTTTCATTCTTCTCTTGTGAGTCTATTTGAGTCCCTCCCTTAATGTAGGGTTTCGAATTTCCTAACAACTGGTATCAGAGCTTGGTTCCTGCAGTTTTAATGGGAGAAGGAAAGATTCTTGTGGAGAAGTTTGATGGAACAGATTATGATTTTTGGAAGAGGTAGATTGAAGATTACCTCTATGGTAAAGAGCTTCATGCGCCTTTGAAAGAGTGGCCTAAGGAGATGAAGGATGAAGAGTGGAAGCTATTGGCTAGGAAGGTGATGAGTGTAATTCGCTTATCCCTGTCTAGGAGTGTAGTGCATCATATATTAAAGGCGACTACAATACAGGGTTTGCTTGCGATCTTGTCCGAGTTGTATGAGAAGCCATCAACAGTGAACAAAGTGCATCTAATGAGGAAGTTGTTCAACCTGAAGATGAGGGAGGACACAACGGTATCCAAGTACTTGAGTGAATTCAACATGATAATTGCACAACTATAGTTAGTGAAGATTGAGTTCGACGATGAGGTACAAGCCCTAATTCTTTTTTCTTCTTTACCTGAGAGTTGGAGCAGAACTGTTACTTCTATCAGTGCTTGTGTTAGGAAAGAGAATCTTAAGTTTGATGATCTAAGGGATCTGATGATGAGCGAGGAGATTCGCAAGAAGGAGTCAGTTCCTAAATCTAGATCGGCTTTAAATGTAGGGAACAAGGGCAAATATGGTCATGGTGGGTCAAAGTCCAAAAGGAAGGAGAAGTGTTAGAAGATAGAAGGAATGAGTTTTGATGGTTCCAGAGTCAGTGACTCTGAGTTTGCAAGTCGAGTCGGCGACATGCCAAAGTCACTGACATGACCAGCTGGCGAAGTGATCTATTTAAGGAAGGACCGCATAGCTTATGTGCGAGTATTTGGAAACAGTTACATTGTTCTATTTTAGGAGCAGATCATCACAAAAGAGTGCTAAAATCAAGATAAAGAAGATTTGATTCTCCTATAATATTTTAGTGTATGCTTAATTGTATATTTGGAAAGATTTGTAAAAGATTGAGTGCATATTGTTTCTCTAACCGAATGGGAAATAATATACACGAGATCTCTCTTACCTTAGCTTAAATACCCTATTGTTTAGGTTATTGGTAAGTCTCTTGAGCGTCATTTTTCAACATTGTGTGTAAGAAAGAAAGGAAAAACTTGTGCGTGTGATTCATACAAGTGGTGTGTCGAGAGATCTTAGGCATAGCATGAGATTGAGAGTGTGAGTGCAATGGTAGAGCATGGTTCAAGGGCGTGGGATTCATTCTTGTACACGGGAGAGCTTTGTAATCACTCAAGAAATCAATAGAGCGAGTCTAAGGACTCTTGAAATCCGACCAAGTGAGAAACTTGGAAGGGAGTGGTTTTCTACAAGTAAACTAGTTGGTTTACGAGGAGTTTCCACTATACATCGCTTGTCATTGACTGTTGGTAACGTTTGTTTTACTGTTTAATTATTCCGCTGCTTTATTACTCAAAGTCGACGACTTCGCAGGAGTCG
This sequence comes from Fallopia convolvulus, assembly GCA_964016875.1. Lineage (NCBI taxonomy): Eukaryota > Viridiplantae > Streptophyta > Magnoliopsida > Caryophyllales > Polygonaceae > Fallopia > Fallopia convolvulus. The sequence continues at coordinate 9,698,089 of OZ024725.1, forward strand.
CCGACTCGTTAAGTACTAATGATCCTACAATTGGTATCAGAGCTTTGGCTCTAGATTGTGTTTTTAGTACTTCTGTTGTAGGAAAATGACGTCCACCAACACTTCTGTGAGAGACTCCTTTTAGAAACCTCCAATCCTCAAGGTTGCAGAGTATAACTGGTGGGTTGAACAGATGAAGACCCACATCTGCTCGCTTGATGGTCAGCTATGGAAAGTAATTTTATTGGTCCAAAAACCTTTCTTGGAAAGGATGGAAAGACTGAAAAAACCACAAATGAGTATTATGATGTGGATTTCAAAAAGATTGAGAAAAATGCTAGAGCAAGGAAAGTGCTCTATCATGCTCTAACTGAGGGTGACCTCAAGAAGGTGCTTGGATAGAAAACGGCAAAAGAAATCTGGGATGCCCTCAAAAGACTTCATCAAGGCAATGATGATGTAAAGAAGGACAGGATCATTAGTCTCGAAATAGAATATGACAACATCTTTCAAGGAAAAGGAGAATCTCTTCGTGATTATCATTTCAGATTTCAAACAATCGTGAATCAATTAGAGTTTCTTGGTGAGGAAATTCCTCAATGGAAACTAACCAACAAGTTGATCGCGGGATTGAACAAGAGTTGGACAACATTGCTTCGTCTCTTCACACTCAAAAGGAAACCAAGTCGCTCACCTTGGAAGATCATGTTGGACAACTTACCATGTATGGAGGTATTCAGCAAAGAAGAGTGGAGAGACTTGACTCAGAAAAAGTCAAAAACATTGCTCTTAATGTAACATTTCCGACCAAAGTGCATATGTCATTCTACATTCATATAAGAATAGTATCATATGGATAGCATACTGACATGACATATAGTGAATTTTTAAAAGTAATATTTATTTTCTAATTAAGTTTATTATATTTTAAATTTTTTAAAGTAAAATTTAATTAATAATTATTTCAGGGTAAAGTTTGTAGTAATGGAGATTTCAGGGTGAAAAGTGAGTTTTTTCCAAAATTTTGTTGACTTCTTTTGAAGTCTTTATATATGTTTGAAGATCTTTGAACTTAATCATTAAGCAAGCTAAAAAAAGAGTTTATAGAGAGAAATAGAGAAGAGAGGAAAAAAAAGAGAAGAGAGATTTGGCTATTTTGTTGGATCTGGTACTAGATGTCTTCTATCCGGTTTTAATCTTGAAGTATAAGCATGATCTGGTAAGTTTTAATTAGTTAATAGTTTATTTGGATTTTCCTAATTTTTCCAGATCTAGATCTACAGTTGATTTGGATTTGGAAATCAGTCGATTTTTAGTTTTCAGAGGGTGTTTTCTATATTGGATTTATATTCGGTAAAAGATTTCAGAGTATTTTTAGGGTTTTGCTTTGTAATGATTTTAGGGGGACCTTTTGATCAAGTTTTTCAGAAAGGTTTGAACTAGAAAAATGTTCTTCTATATGTAGTTTATTGTTGTCAAGTTTTAAGGGATTTGGAATTATGCACAAGAAGTTATAATGCAAACTGGCATTTCATTGCATTTGGGGTTAGAGTTTGTAAGAGTAAATGACCTAATTTGCATTGGGTTACATATAGGAGCACCAATCATAGATCGTGGTCAAGAACAAGAGGGAGAAATATAGTATCTATCCTAAACAGGTGAGTATAGACCGGAGATTCAACCCTATGTGCTATATGTGCCATACGGATATATGAGTTATAGGGATATGTGCTTTATGTATATATGTGCTATATGAGCTATATGGATATATGTGTTATATGGATTATATGGATATATGTGTTTTATATGATAGCTCTGAAATTTCCAGAGTTGTTTGCACAGAAGATATGTTAACAGATGACATATGATATATGGTTACATGATGCACTTGATTGCATAGCATATTGCAATGAGATTAAAAGGACATGTGACTATCTTGACCTAAATTTGTATACAGAGGAGACCTATGGGTCATACATGAGGCCTAAGATGCCTAAGAGATGGTAAATGAGAAAATGAGGCCTAAGATGCCTAAAAGTCGGTAATGGAAAAGAAAAAAAGGAAAAGTTGGTAATGGAAAAGAGTTGGTAATGCAAACCCGGGGCAGATTCAGGCTTGAACAATTCACAGAATAATGAATCAGATACATCCGCATTTGCATTTGCATAGTAAATTCATATATGACATATATAATATGTATGAATATGTATACTGACCAATTGTTTGACATTGTGTGAAATAATTGATGATGGTTTATATTCACTGAGTATGCGACTCATGTAAATCGCAAAACAATTTTTCAGGCTCAGCTAGAACTTTTTGGCGTGTGTGTCTTTTAGAGGTCACATTCATACAGGTAGGCCGGCTGAAGCTCTAAGCAACCTTCTCCTCCTCATTTTGCATCTTTGACATATGAGTTGTAACAGAAGTTAGAGTAATAGATGTATTAGCATAAGAAGTAACTACCTCTATGTGTGTGTGTGTGTGTGTGCAACCTTCTATGGTTGTTACTTTCTGATTTGTGCTTATGTGGATAGTTGCTTTATGTGAATTATCTGTTGATATAAGAAATAAGCTATTACTAAGCATACATCATAGGGTACAAGGGTGTCACAGCTAGTTTTTGGTATCAGAGTAGAGATATGATTCTTGAGGGGCATTCTGCATTCATAAGCATATGTAATTGACATTAGAGTTGCATTTAATTGAATAGGAACATGGAAATGCATGAGCATGATGCACAAAGGAGAGAAGGTTCAGTCCTGCCACGTCAGTCAATAGGAGCTTCTCATACAGTACCACACGAGCATACATCACATACACATGCACCGATAGAAGAAGAAGTACAAGGACCAGCTATGGGGTCTAGAGGCAGGAATTTATAAGAACTTCGTAAGCTGGGAGTAGTTCATTTCTATGGGACTACAGATCCTGTAGAGGCTGAGACATGGCTTAAGAGAATAGAGAGAGTATTCGGTATGATGAGATGCACATAAGAGGAAAGGTTTTGATTTCTCAGTATCACTTCTACAGGGGATGCTTTTGACTGGTGGGAAACTGTTTCACCTGCTACTATACAATGTCCAGTTCTTACATGGGAAGATTTTCTCACTGTTTTCAAAGATAAGTATATGCCAGAGGTATATCGAGATGCAAAGCAGAATGAGTTTTTATCTCTCAAGCAAGGAAATATGTCTGTGACTGAGTATGAAGTCAAATTTACTCAACTATCGCATTATGCACCTGCTAATGTGGCAACAGAGAGAGATAGATGCAGGCGTTTTGAGGATGGATTGTCCTATAATATCCAGATTAAGATTACGTCGTGGGATCTTCTTACTTTTACAAATTTGCGTACTGCAACAATTAGAGCAGAGACACTATTATAGGAAAGACAAACATTCTTCCAAAAGCAAAAGAGGGAATCATCAGTTCATATGGGTGAATCGAGTGGAAGGCCATCTAAGCGTCAGAGTTTTTCCTCTCCAACACCAACATTTGGCAGAGGTGGCTCAAATAGTCAAAGAGGTGGACACACCTCGACTTTTAGACTTGGTGGTGATAGAGGACCAGGGATGACAGTACAGACACGACTTATGTGTACTTATTGTGGTCGATCTCATATCGGAGAGTGTCGAGTACGTACTGGATCATGTTATCATTGTGGACAACAAGGGCACTTTTATAAAGACTGTCCAGCTAGATTCGATAGATCGAATATTGGAATATCAACATCTGAAACAATGGTACAAAATGTTCAATCAGAAGCACCGATATGGAGTTTTGGTAGAAGTCGTGGAAAAGGTCAGAACATGAATAACACTGTTAGTAGAGGAAGACCACAAACACGGGAATCTCGACCACAGGGTCAGGCTCGAGTTTTTGCTATGTCACAACAAGAAGCATCCAAAGCACCCGAGGTTATTACTGGTAAACTTTATTTACATGATCTTGAGATACATGCATTAATAGATTCAGGATCCACTCATTCATTCATATCATCTACCATAGCATCTCAAGTGCATAAGAAACCTGAACCCTTAGATCACAGTTTAGGAGTACAAACTCCCTTGGGGGAAATAGTAAAAGTACATACAGTATATCGAGATAGTATAATACGAGTGGATTCAGTAGAGTTACCAGCTGATCTGATCTTGCTATTCTTGTATGAGTTTGATGTTATTTTGGGCATGGACTGGTTGTCAAGACATCATGCTAAAGTAGATTGTTAAACCAAAGAAGTAGTGATAGAATCGCCTGGGAAATCTAGAGTGATTTTCTACGGTGATAGAAAAATGGTTCCCACTTGCCTAATATTTGCAACAACAGCTTTTTGCATGATCAGAGAGGGATGTGAGGCATATCTGGCCCATGTAATAGATCGTACAGTTAAATGTATTGAGGTTGGAGATGTTCCAGTTGTTAAAGATTTTCCTAATGTATTTCCAAAGGATCTTCCTGGATTGCCACCTGATAGGGAGATAGAGTTTACTATGGAATTAATGCCACGTACTGCACCGATTTCTAATCCTCCATATCGCATGGCTCCACTAGAGTTACAGGAACTAAAGAAGCAGTTACAGGAGTTGTTGGATAAAGGTTTTATTAGGGCTAGTGTATCACCTTGGGGTGCACCAGTTTTATTTGTTAAAAAGAAAGATGGTACCTTACGGCTGTGCATAGATTACAGAAAGTTAAATCAGGTGACAGTGAAGAACAAGTATCCATTGCCAAGAATAGATGATTTATTTGATCAACTTCTGGGTGCAAAGGTATTTTCAAAGATAGACCTTCGGTAAGGATATCATCAGTTAAAGATAGATAAAGATGACATTACCAAGACAACATTCAGCACTCGATATGGGCATTATGAATTTCTGGTAATGCCATTTGGTTTGACTAATGCACCAGCAGCATTCATGGCTTTGATGAACAAGGTGTTTCAACCTTTTCTAGATAGATTTGTGATCGTCTTTATTGATGATATATTGGTATATTCATGAAGTAAAGAGGAGCGTGCTGATCATTTGTGTACCGTGCTACAAGTCTTGAGGGAAAAACAGTTATATGCTAAACTGAGTAAGTGTGAATTCTGGTTGGATCATGTGGTATTTTTAGGACACATAGTATCTGGAAGGGGTATAGAGGTCGATCCTAAGAAGGTTGAAGCAGTGGTAAATTGGAAAGCACCAACTACAGTTACAGAAGTTCGCAGTTTTCTTGGGATGGCTGGATACTACAGACGATTTGTTGAAGGATTTTGTATTATAGCTGCACCACTCACTAAATTATTACAGAAGAATGCTCCATTCCATTGGAATTCTGCGTGCCAACAAAGTTTTGATGAGTTAAAGCACCGTTTGACTACAACAATAACAACACCAATATTGACAATTCCTACATGTACAGGAGGATTTATTGTTTACACTGATGCTTCATATCAGGGTCTTGGTTTTGTTTTGATGTTGAATGGAAAATTAATTGCTTATGCATCAAGACAATTACGACCACATGAGATTTCTTATCCTGTACATGATTTAGAGCTGGCAGCAGTAGTTTTTGCCCTAAAGATTTGTTGTCATTATCTATATGGAGAAACATTCAAATCTTTACAGATCATAAGAGTTTGAAGTATTTGATGAGCCAAAAGGAATTGAACATGCGGCAAAGGCGCTGGATGAAGCTATTGAAAGATTATGATTGTACAATCGAGTATCATCCGGGAAAGGCAAATGTTGTATTAGATGCTTTGAGTCGAAAGTCAAGTGGTATGAAGGCCAACATGCACATGACTTCATTGTCAGATTTGATTGCTTTGCGAGGTCTAAATGCCAAACTACAGTTTGACATAGATGGAGTATTGTTTGCTACTTTAGAAATTCGGCCAGTGTTGAGACAGAAAATTAAAGATGCACAAGTAAGAGATGAAAAGTTGCCAGAAATTATTGAACAAGTGCAACCAGGTAAAGATACACCATTTGTTATTCAGGATGGCGCATTGATGTTTGGCACCAAATTATATGTACCTGATGTTGATGATCTGAGACGAGAAATTTTAGATGAGGCGCATAATGCACCATATGCAATGCATCCTGGCACCACAAAGATGTATCATACTCTAAGACAACATTATTGGTGGCCAAGGATGAAGAAGGAGGTTGCTGAATTTGTTTCCAAATGTCTTACTTGTCAACAGGTTAAAGAAGAACACCAAGCACCTATAGGTATGCTGAAACATTTATCTATTCCGGTCTGGAAATGGGAGCGAATTACGATGGATTTTGTTGTGGGATTACCATGAACACAAAAAGGGAATGATGCTATCTGGGTGATTATTGATAGATTGACTAAGTCAGCACATTTCTTGCCTATACGTTGGGGTTGTTCATTGGATCAATTGGCAGAGATATGCATGAAAGAAATTGTTCGACTTCATGGTATACCAGTGTCCATTGTATCAGATAGAGATCCTAGATTTAATTCTCATTTTTGGGAAAGTTTTCAAACAGTTATGGGGACCAAATTGCATTTCAGTACAACTTATCATCCTCAGACAAATGGGTAGTCAGAAAGGACTATACAGACCTTAGAAGAAATGCTTCGTGCTTGTGTTATTGAGTTTTAGGGTTGATGTGATAGGTATATTCCATTGATGGAATTTGCTTATAATAACCAGTTTCACATTAGCATTGGGATGGCACCATATGAGGCATTGTATGGAAGGAAGTGTTGAAGTCCTTTATATTGGGATAAAGAGGGTGCAAAAATTTTAGAAGGGTCGGAGATTATACAAGACACGGTTGATAAGATTGATATTGTAAAGAATAAAATGAAGGCGGCACAAGATAGACAAAAGAGCTATTTTGACCAGCATCACAAGGAGATGGATTATCAGGTTAGAGATAAGGTATTTTTACGAGTTTCTCCCTGGAAAGGTGTCATGAGATTTGGTAATAAAGAAAAATTGAGTCCTCGGTACATTGGGCCATATGACATCATATAGAAAGTGGGACCATTGGCATACAGATTAGCATTACCTTCAGTATTGGCTCAGATTCATAATGTTTTTCATGTTAGTATGTTAGGATGGTATCAATCTGATCCATCACATGTGCTAAAAGATTCAGCAGTACAACTTGTAGAGAATCTAAGCTACATAGAGGAACCAGTTATGATAGTTGATTACAGAATCAAACAGTTACGGAATAGGGAAATTCCGATGATTAAAGTGATTTGGAAGAATCATGGTATAGAGGAAACAACTTGGGAAACTGAGGATAAGATGAGAAAGTCATATCAACATTTGTTTAATGGTAATTGATTTCCTATCATACAACATCATATGAAGAGATAGCGAATTTTGAGGACAAAATTCTTATAGAGGGAGAGGATTGTAACATCCCCGACCAAAGTGCATATGTCATTCTGCATTCATATAAGAATAGTATCATATGGATAGCATAGTGACATGACATATAGTGGATTTTTTAAAGTAATATTTATTTTCTAATTAAGTTTATTATATTTTAAAAAGTTTTTAAGTAAAAGTTAATTAATAATTATTTCAGGGTAATGTTTGTAGTAAAGGAGATTTCACGGTGAAAAGTGGGTTTTTTCCAAAATTTTGCCGACTTCTTTCGAAGTCTATATATATGTTTGAAGATCTTTGAACTTCATCATTAGGCAAGCTTAAAAAAAAGAAAGAGTTTACAGAGAGAAATCGAGAAGAGAGGAAAAAAAAAGAGAAGAGAGATTTGGCTATTTTGTTGGATCTGGTACTAGATGTCTTCTATCGGATTTTAAGCTTGAAGTACATCGTGATTTGGTAAGTTTTAATTAGTTAATAGTTTGTCTGGATTTTCCTAATTTTTCCAAATCTAGATCTACAGTTGATTTGGATTTGAAAATCAGTCGATTTATAGTTTTCAGAGGGTGTTTTCTATATTGGATTTATATTCGGGAAAAGATTTCTGAGTATTTTTAGGGTTTTGCTTTGTAATGATTTTAGGGGGACCTTTGATCGAGTTTTTCAGAAAGGTTTGAACTAGAAAAATGTTCTTCTATATATATAGTTTATTATTGTCAAGTTTTAAGGGATTTGGAATTATGCACAAGAAGTTATAATGCATACTGACATTTGATTGCATTTGGGGTTAGAGTTTGTAAGAGTAAATAGCCTAATTTGCATTGGGTTACATATAGAAGCACCAATCATAGATCGTGGTCAAGAACAAGGGGGAGAAATTTAGTATCTATCCTAAACAGGAGAGTATAGACCGGAGATTCAACCCTATGTGCTATATGTGCCATACGGATATATGAGCTATATGGATATGTGCTTTATGTATATATGTGCTATATGAGTTATATGGATATATGTGTTATATGGATTATATGGATATATGTGTTTTATATGATAGTTCTGAAATTTCCAGAGTTGTTTGCACAGAAGATATGTTAACAGATGGCATATAATATATGGTTACATGATGCACTTGATTGCATAGCATATTGCAATGAGATTAAAAGGACATGTGACTGTCTTGCCCTGAATTTGTATACAGAGGAGACCTACGAGTCGTACATGAGGCCTAAGATGCCTAAGAGATGGTAAATGAGAAAATGAGGCCTAAGATGCCTAAAAGTCGGTAATGGAAAAGAAAAAAAATAGGAAAAGTTGGTAATGGAAAAGAGTTGGTAATAAAAATCCGGAGCAGATTCAGGCTTGAACAGTTCACAGAATAATGAATCGGATACATCCGCATTTGCATTTGCATAGTAAATTCATATATGACATATATAATATGTATGAATATGTATACTGACCAATTGTTTGACATTGTGTGAAATAATTGATGATGGTTTATATTCACTGAGTATGCGACTCATGTAAATCGTAAAACAATTTTTCAGGCTCAACTAGAACTTTTTGGCGTGTGTCTATTTTAGAGGTCACATTCATACAGGTCGGCCGGCTGAATCTCTAAGCAACCTTCTCCTCCTCATTTTGCATCTTAGACATATGAGTTGTAACAGAAGTTAGAGTAATATATGTATTAGCATAAGAAGTAATTACCTATATATGTAAGTGTGTGTATGTGTGTGCAACCTTCTATGGTTGTTACTTTCTGATATTTGCTTATGTGGATAGTTGCTTTATGTGAATTATCTGTTGATATAAGAAATAAGCATTACTAAGCATACGTCATAGTGTACAAGGGTGTCACACTTAAAGTTGAAAGAGCTTTTGACTTGGCTCAGGGAGACGACGACACTGAAGGAACAGATCAGGATGTTGCTCTCATCTCTAAGGCTATGAAGAGACTGTGAAATCACAACAAAGATCCTATGAAGGTTCCAGAGTCAACCAAAGAAGGGAAGGATATGAAGGATGTCATCTACTATCAATGTACGCTAGAGAACACTTTGCCGAGCAATGTCCAAAAAGAAAAAGTGGAGAGGCTGGTAAAGGAATGATGGCAACTTGGGATATGTCTGATGATGATGATGAAGTGGCGCCGGCAAGAGGAAATTGTTGCATGGCCATTGAATACAAATCATCCCAAGAGGTAAATGACTTTGAATTCTCTTCTCTTCTCGCAAAAAAATCTAGAGAACAGTTGGTTGCTATCATCGAGAAGATTGGAACTCAAGTCACTGAGTTAAGAGAAAAAGTGGATGATAATGTAGAAACAATCTCCAATCTTTTTGATGATAACAAATTCTGGTCCTCTAAGGCTATTGAATTAGAAAAGATTTTGTATCCTAAGTCAATGACTTGTGAAACCTGCTCGGATCAAAAACCCAAGTCGTCAACTTGCAAAAACAAGTTGAGGACTTGGAAAAACAAGTTGCTGACCTAGAAGGTGAAAGGCTTATGCTTAGGCTCGGTCTTGCTAAGCTATCCAAAGAATTAGAAGATCAAAAGGTTGATGATGAGACTAAAAGAAAAAAGGTGGCTAGATGAGTTTGTTGTTGAAAAGGCTCAAGAGGTCAGAAATGACTATAAAAGGAAATTTGTGAAGGAGGTTGATATGTGTGGGATTGGATATGCTCGTGCATACAACACTCAGGGTACCAAACATGCTTCCTTTGTGTCTAAAGGTAAAGCTCCTATGGGTAGTGACAATGCAAGTTGTTCTACTCATATGGTGGTCAATCAAGACAAAGGGAAGCTACAGTGGTGTCCTGGTCAAAAGGTGCACACATGGAAGAAACAAACCCAGAACTCGGCTCCCTCACAAATTGACTTTCAATCACGCATCAACAACAAACCCATCTACCCGGGCTATAGAAAATATGTTGCCCTAAAGTCTGACGGGACATGTTGGTATTGCGGCAAGCCTGGTCACTACCAACATGATTGTCACAAAAAGGCAACATATGATGAAAATGCAAGATCACAAACTCTGAATGACAGTCATGGCAGATCCATTGTCACTGACTGCCCTCTAGCATCTGTGTGTGCTAATTGTGACAAATGTTGTCCTAGAAGTTACTACGTTGCCAAACCCAGAGGAGTTAAACAACTCTGGGTTCGTAAGAACTAATTCTTTCAATGCAGCTTGAAGTGGGTGACAAGGAGCCCTGGTTTATTGATAGTGCGTGCTCAACTCATATGTTGGGAAACCCAAGGGATTTCGTCTCACTTCAAGAATACAAGGGAGGTAAAATTACCTTCGACAACAATAGTAAAGGTGGTATTTCTGGTATTGGTATAGTAATATTTTCAGATAAGCTAACAATAGACAATGTGAATTTAGTAAACAATCTCAGTTTTAAGCTTCTAAGTGTTTCCCAAATTTGTGCTAATGGAAAATATCAAGTTGTTTTTTATAGGAAAGGTTGTCAAGTACAAGAAATTAACTCAGGAAAGATCCTTCTGAAAGGGGTGTGTGAAAACAATCTTTACAAGGTGGACCCTTGTTTCAAACCTGAAGAAAAACTGTGTCTTAGAACAGTTGCGGATGTCGCCGACCTGTGGCACAAAAGCTTTGGTCATGCGAGTTTTCAACTCCTTGACAAACTTCACATGCAAGAGCTGCTAGAGGGCTACCCAAAATTGATTCAAACAAGCATGAAGTTTGTGAAACTTGTGTGAGAGGTAAGCAAGTGAAGTCATCCTTTCAGTCCAAGAAGGAGGTAAGTACCACTAGACCCTTAGAGCTTATTCATATTGATTTATGTGGTCCCATGCGAATCCAATGTCGGGGAGGAAATAGCTATATTTTTGTCATTGTTGATGACTGTTCACGGTATACTTGGACAATTTTTCTGTCTTCTAAAGATCAGGTCTTTGAAGAATTTGAAGCATGGGTGAAGGTTGTTGAGAAAAAAACTTGGAGTTGCTCTTGTATCAGTCAGATCAGATCATGGAACGGAATTCGACAACTCTGAGTTTCTGCTTTTCTGCAAGAGAAATGGCATTAGTCACAACTTCTCAGCGCCAAGAACTCCTCAAAAAATGGCGTGGTTGAGAGGAAGAATCGTTCCTTGGAACCATGTTGCGGACCATGCTTATCTCATGTGGTCTTCCAAGAAATTTCCGGAGTGAAGCCATTAACAAATCTTTTTATGTGATGAATCGAGCCATGCTTCGTCCACTTCTCGGTAAAAATCCTTATGAACTACTTAGAGGAGTTAAGCCCAGTGTCGCCCACTTGTGTACCTTTGGATGCAAATGCTATGTTCACAATAATGGCAAGGACAGTTGGGAAAATTTGATCCAAGAAGTGATGTTGGCACTTTTGTAGGCTATTCCCCTCATAGTAAAGCCTACAAAGTGTTCAACAAAAGGACGAGAAAAATTGAGGAAAGTATGCATGTTGTGTTCGATGAGAACACGATGGGAGGCTCGATAAATGAAGATTTTGATGATGGTGATCAGGGATACAATCCGGTTCAAGATGACTCACTTCCAGTTGCCACAACTCAGAAAGAATTAGTAGTCAGTGATAACGCTGCTGTCACCGACTCAGACAAAACATGGGGAAGGAGTCAAAATCAAAGTTCAAGTAGTGAGTCCGATGATGAGAAAACACCTGAGAGAAGCCCAAGTCAAGAAAAGTCAGAAGAAGACTCAGAGAGAACGCCTCAGACTCAAGTCGGTGACCGATGTTCGTGTTTTTGGTATAGCTTTTAGGGCATTATCTTAGTTTTTTAGGTTTAGTTTTAGTAGTTTTAGGGTTAGTTTTGTGTATTTTTGGATGGTTTTGCATATTTTGTGAAAAGTATGGAAGCTACTCCGTTTTGTGTCTTTTTATAGGTTTTAGCAAGGAAACGGTGCTTTTTGAAAGCTGAATAGAGTGCTATGGTGACGGATGGAAGGATTCGAGATAAAAGAGTCGAAGTCCAGATTTTTAGAGTTGAAGTGTTGAAGAAGCTAAATACAGGCTCGTTAACGAGGATGTGAAGGGTCGTTAACGAGGCTTAAAGATAGAGTTTTTCGAGAGTTCGATCTTATGTTTACCGACCCTGTGCGGAAGTTTATTCCATGTCGGTAGGGTTTTTTTATGAGTTTTTAGGGTTATTATATTTTGTATTTTAGGTTTTGTTATCTTTTAGGTTTTATTTCTATCTTTTTAGAGTTAGTTTCTATCTTTTAGGAAAGTTTTTTTTAGAGACGTGTTCAGAGAGAGGAGCCGAGAGAGAGAATAGTCGAATTGAGGCTAACGAGAGTGAAGCTAAGGTCGTTAGGCTTGTTTTCGATTCGGTGTTCTTGTTGTTTTCGGGTTTCTTCTGAATTCTGTAAGACGATATTTTCTTATTAATTTAAAGTAGTTTTTTTGTTTTCGATGTTTTCTTTTATAGAGGTTGTTTATTTCATAATTATGATTGGTGAGTAGTTTTCCTATCTAGGGTCGGGGTTAAACCCGACATAGTTATGCATGTTTTATGAGTAAGAGATTATATTGAATGCCTTCTATCTATCTTTAGAAAGATTGCTTGTTGTGTTTATGCCTAGATGAGAATCGAGGTAATTTGAGTTCTTAACTTGCATGAAAGAGAAAGTTATAGACTTAAAGGTTGATATTGTTCGACAACGAAAGTTTCGAGCTTTGGATCCGAAACAAGTGATTGAGTGAATTAGTTTATGAGAGTAGATTGATTTGCTTGCTAATCAGTGAAAGTTGATTAATTTATCTATTTAGAGGCATGATCTTTATCTTCTTACAAGTTTATATGCATGGCTATGTTGTGGTAACTCTTGTCCTAGATTTTTGTTTTTATTTGATTCTCTTCGGTTATATTCGTTACTGAGTTCGTTGCCTCGGTACCGAACCTGTGTTTAGGTCATTAGTGTGTTTTCGTAGTGTTGCCCAAGTTCGTTAACGACCCTAACAAAGTCGTTAACGAGGTTGGTCGTAGGTGTGTTGTGTTATTTTGCTTTGTTTTATTTTCCTTAGTAGTTTGATAGATAAACAATTGTGCTTCCCGTGGAACGATCCTGACTCCTCTATACACAACGGGGTCTTGACTATAAATTTATTTGTTGTTGAGTAAATCCCCAACAAATTGGCGCCGTTGCCGGGGAAGCAACAATGTTTGTTTGTTTATCTGTGGGTCAGGGAATAGCCCGACCCCGCTTTTGTTTTTAATTTTTGTTTTCTTTGTCTGTTTACTCAGCGTATGCCGGTAGGACGTCGAATGCTCGAATTTGACAACACCGGTTATTATTCAGAACCCGAACGTTCCCTACATCGTAGACACCGAGAGAACCGAGCCATGGCCACACCTGAAGAGATGGCTCGTCAGTTGGAAGTCCTCCAAAACCAGATGGAGGCGTTGAAAACCGAGAACGAAGACGCTGCTACCGAGGCTGAGCGTCCACGAGTCAACAATGCTCGTCTACAGGAAGAGTTGAATGCCTATCCGAGGAATGCTAAAAAATACATGCATCTGAAATTGAGGGTGCCAGAGTCTCCAATTGTGCTTCCGAAGATAGAGAAACTTTTTGAGATTAAGTCTCAATTTATATCCTTGATCAAGCGGGCTCAGTTTGAAGGGAAACCTTCTGAGTTCCCTATGGAACATATTAGGAATTTTCTTGATTTATGTGACACCATAGCTGCTGAAGGTGTCTCACTTGAATATATTTTGTTAAAAGATTTCAGGTGGTCTCTTGCTGGTAAGGCCCTGAGCTGGTTGGAGAGATTACCTCCTAAGTCTATTAGGACTTGGAAGAACTTGTATGATCAATTTCTTACAAAAATTTTCCCTCCTGCCAAGACAACGGAGTTGAGAAAACGTATCACCTCCTATCACCAGCTGCCTAATGAGACTTTCGTTGAAACATGGGAAAGATTTAAAGAAATGCTTAGACAGTGCCCCACTCATGGGCAACCTTTATATGTGCTTCAAGAAATCTTTTTCCAAGGTATAAATGCAGAGACGAAGAACAGCATCAACACGCATACAGTGTGCGGTTTTATAGAGATGGAGCCTATGGCTGCATGGGAATTGTTGGACAAGCTGTCTAACTATGATGCTATGTATGGTACCAAGCAAACTCCCCAGCCCCAGAAGCGTCTCTACATACCTAACAATGACGATGTTGACCCAGATGTCAAAAATCAATTGCTGCAAGACGAGGTCAACCGCCTGAAGAAGCAGGTAAGTTTTCTGAAATCCTCTCAATCTTGTCAAGAGTGTGGCTCTTCTTCCCATAGTACTTCTGCTTGCACTAACATAGAGCATGTGAGAGCCGCTGAGACATATGCTGAAGTGAACTATATGAGAGGCCCATACAGAAACCAGCCTAGTAATTTTGACAGGTCTAACAATTATCCAACATGGGGTACCCAAAATCAGAATGCTAACTATGCAGTGCCTCCACCGGATAGAAAACCTGCACCATATCGACCTCCAGGATATCAAGAGCCACCATCATGGGTACAAGGGTTACAGGAAGGCATTAACGGAGTGAATAACAAGGTTAACGAAGTTCAAGCCAACGTGAACAATCAAAACAAAAGATGGGGAGAGTTTTATATATGGAAGAAGAATGTCAGTTCCCAACTAGGGAACCTCGCTGCACAGATTCCGAGAGTACAAGGGAAACTCCCGGGCCGTCCTGAGGAAAACCCTAGGGGACAAATAGCAGCGGTACACCTTAGGAGCGGAAAGACACTACCGAAGCGTGTCCAAGCTAAGGACAAGACTGAAGAGGACGCCACGGTTCAGCTCGGTAACGACCCAGCGAGAGCGATTACCGAACCAGCACACCATGGCGACGAGGCTCCCGGGGTCGTCAACGACCCTAGTCCAGGTAAGTTTTCTAATCCGAGCCCTCCTCTCAATCCCAGGGTAGTTAACGACCCCATCAGGGTCGATAACGACCCGCCGAGCACACCTAACGACCCTAGTGTCGACCCAATAATACCACCTCTCGCGCCTGACTTGGTTCCAAGGATGGTGAAATCTCTTCCTTTTCCCATTAAGAAATCAATGGACTCTATTGAGAGTAAGTTCAAGCGTTTCGTAAAGATTCTTCAGGGCATTAATATTTCCATCCCATTCGCTGAAGCCCTAAGCGAAATGCCGGCTTACACAAATTTTTTGAAAGATATTCTTAGCAGGAAAAGATCAATCACAGAGCTGCAAGATGAAGTCAGATCTATTGCTCTACCAGAAAAGCTAGGAGACCCAGGGAGGTTTGCCATAACAATTGGCATAGGCGGCCAAAAATTCAAAGCTTTATGTGATCTAGGAGCCAGTGCTAGTTTACTTCCTCTCTCAATCTGGTCTAAAGCCAACATGGGACCAATAGAACCTGTAGATATGAACCTCTACATGGTAGACGAATCATGCGTAAAAGCCACAGGAGTCGTGGACGACTATCCCTTTCAAGTTGGGAAATTCTTTATCCCAAATGATTTCATCGTCCTCGATATGCCTGAAGACCCTCATGTCCCCACTATGCTAGGCATACCATTCCTAGCTACAGCAGGCGCCAGGGTCGATGTGCGGAAAGGACTCCTCACTTTTGATATTGGCGAGGAACGCGTGGAATTCAGCCTGGACCAAAACGCCAATGACCCAACTGCGGCTGCACAGATCGAGTTGACCCAACTGGAACTCGACATAGCTGAGAATTTCACACAAGTCCCTACCGAACTACCAAAATGGACGAGAATTTCACACAAGTCCCTACCGAACCTCATTGGCCCATCATCGAGTCCCACATGCAAGGGTATAATCAAGGTGAGTATTCTAACTATGAATTCGCTAATGCTGGTTATGATTATTCTTCATACTTTGTTCCTACACCATGCCCCATTGTATATGTTAAAGAGGAGTCCGGACCACCTTGGTTTTCGGATTTCACTAACCCGTATGTAGGAATAACGGGCATACTGATAGAAGACAAAGAACCAAATTTAGTGACTCAAGCGAATAATGCCTACAAAGCTAAGTATGCGGTACCTCAAGACCCCGACATAGCTGCAAAAGAGCCACCTTGAACCAAGGTAAGTGCGCCGGGCTGACGACGTTAAACATAGCGCTTACGGGAGGCAACTCGCTTTTAGTATAGACTAGATTTTTCCTTTCTTTTTAGATCTTTTTCCTAGCTTTCTTTTGAGTTTTAGTACTTTTTAAGAAAGAAAATAGGATAGTTTCTTTTAGATAACAAGATGCAGGAGATGGGTTCGTAAATCACTCGAAGAGGCTACAGTGGCTCATTAACGACCCGCCCAGGGTCGTTAACGACCCGATTTAGCGACCCGACTCAGCAAAACGGGCAGGTAAGTATATTTTTAACCCTAATCTATCTTCTATCTACCCAAGAGCCGCCCCTTTTACCTCTTCCCCTACCCCTACCCATCTCCTATATAACCCTTCTAAAACCCCCCAAAAAAAATTCACTCTCAATCTCTCAAACTAGAAGCTTAAATCCTCCAAAAATCCTACCGATTTTTCTTCACCACCGATCGGAATTTTCACCGCCACCGAGCTTCGGAGCCCCAAACAGTTAACGACGCCCACCACCCCTGTTTTCATTACCGACGAGATCCAGGCTCGTTAATCACCCAATTTTCGATCTTTGTTCTTTAATTTCTCAATCTACCGGTATGATTTCTTAACCCTAACTCTCTATTGCATGATTCATGGTTTATAGGGTCGAAATTTCATATCTTGTTCATAGAGGATCGAATGGCATGTTTATTGTTGCTCAATGATTTTTGCTTGATATATTAGTGGTTGATCTTGCCTTCTAGAGGTTTGTTCTTTCTTGGATTCTCCATTACAATTTGATTTAGGATAGCATGAACTACCTTGTTTTAGATGGTTCTATCTTCACTATGAGTTTTTGAGCAATCATAGCATGTTTGGGATGGGTAATTAAGCAAGTATGGGGTGTACATATACGATTGTGTGTCTAATGTAGGATTAAGAACGATGCATGTATGATTCATGGCTTAATTTTGGAGTTTTTCTTACACTCGGACTCTGCCAACTGATTCTCGGTAGGTCGTTAACGACCCACCCAGGTTCGTTAACGACCCTAGGTATTAACAAGCAAATAACACCAGTCCAGATCCGTTAACGACCCAACTAGGTAGTTAACAAGGAAGTCTGAGGGCTATTCCGAGACCAAGTATGGGGTCTCTTGTCTATCTACTTGAGTGGATCTTATCTTGGAAAAGTCATATTTTTTGTAGGTCCACATGGCAAGTTCAAGCCGAGCCGCTACCTGAGCCCAAAAGAAGAAGAGGAATCAGAGGTCTCCACCTCGCATGGATAACGTAATCCTGCGCACTCAAGGGCAAGCGGACCGATACAATGCCATCCTAGACAAGGACCACAACACTAGATGGTTCTCAAGGTCAAGTGCCAAGCAAATGCGGATCTACTATGATGTCAAAGAGGCCTTTGCTATTCTCGGTGTGCCTCTCTTGCTGAAGAAGGAGAATTTACCACACTTTTCGGCTCTCACATTCGAGTTTCTAGCCACTCTTGAGACGAGTTTCCCGACGAAAACTTAAGCGGGACGCATTCAATTTAGGCTCGGTAATGTGAACCGTGAGTATACTTTGGCAGAATTCAATGCCATTCTGGAGCTTCAAAATCCCTCTCGAGATTACAGTCTTAAGGATTACAAGGTGACGAGGACTTGGAGCTACATCACTGGGGAGGTAGAGCCCTCAACCCCATATTCAGGATCATTCTCCGAGTCCTAGCCGCTACATTGCGGCCTAAGAGAGAGCTGAACAGGCCGACAAGGACAGAAGTTGCTTGCCTCCGCACTATTCTTTTTGAGGAGCCCGCCCCATTGAACTTGGGGTACGAATGGCTATATTATGTGGAGAAGTCAACCAAGTCAAAGGAAGTATGGTGCGGGAATTTGGTTAGTCTCCTGGCGACCAATCTTGGAGTCGATCTCACCCGCTACACACCGGCCCACGCTCAGCTGCTCAACAGGAACTATTGGTTTAGCTCCGTTATCTTTACACAGGTTCGGGATGGGTATGTTACAAAAGTTCAAGGCCGAGATGTTGTACCCACCCTATCTAAGATCGAGCTACTTTATGTACCGAATTGGTACGAAGCATGGACGGGGCATGCATTTCCATTGGAGGTCAAGCCGGAGGATAGCTGTCACTTAGGCCGTGTGAGTCACGGTTTGAGAGAGAAGGAGAAGAGATGCACGAAGATGATGAAGTTGAGACTGAAGAGGCAGCTACTGAGGGAGGCACAGAGGAGCTCGACATCGAGGAAGATGACCTCGATACAGAAGTTCTGGGCACCAATGTCTTCGTTAACGAGCCCACCAGGGTCGTTAACAACCACTTCGAGGCCTCTAACGATGCTCCTACCGAGGCACACAGCTTTTGTAACGAACCGACGAGGGCATCTACCGACCCCTCCCAGCCTCCTACCGACCCTCATTCTTATAGTCTCATGCCATATAACCCGGTGCTTTACCACGATCACTTCCAGCCTCACAATCACTATCAACCACCTCCTTAGCCCGAGTACACTGGATCAAGTATCCCGCCACCATGGGCCGAAGATCTTTCAGCTCAGATACAGCAGCTCAACCTTCAGCAGACACACATTCATCGGAGGATGGATAGATGGGAGAGTGTCTATTCTGCTCGCATGGCATTCGAGGATACGAGGCCTCAGCAGAGAGAGGCGGATGATGCAGAGCGCTGGAGGAAGATGTATGACTTCATGGGGAACTTCGAGCATTACTTCCCATGGAACGATCCTGACTCCCCTATACACAGCGGGTTCTTGACTACAAATTTATTTGATGTTGAGTAAATCCCTACCAACAGTGACTTGACAGATCTTCAGGTCAGGAACTATCAACAGAAAAGTGTCCATCCTGTCACTAACATCCTCTCAGATTTCTCAAAAGGTGTGCAAACCAGATCTTCTTTGAACAACTTCTTTTCTTTCAATGCTTTCATCTCAATGTTGGAGCCAAAAAATGTTGAACAAGCGTTGAAAGATTCGGACTAGGTCCGTGCCATGCAAGAGGAACTTCATCAGTTTGAAAAAAACAAGGTTTGGCATTTGGTCCCAAGGCCAAAGGGAAGATCTGTGATTGGAACTCGATGGGTGTTCAGAAATAAGTTGGATGATGAAGGAAATGTGGCCAGAAACAAAGCAAGGCTTGTTGTTAAGGGATACAATCAGCAGGAAGGCATTGACTATGATGAGACGTTTGCTCTAGTGGCTCGTCTTTAAGCTATTAGATTGCTCATTTCCTATTATGCTCATCATGGATTCAATCTACAACTAATGGATGTTAAGACTACATTCCTAAATGGATATCTCAAAGAAGAAGTGTATGTTGAACAAACTCCGGGTTTTGAGGATGTCGCCACCCTGATCATGTCTACAAACTGGACAAAACTCTCTATGGATTGAAGCAAGCACCGCGTGCTTGATATGATCGTTTGTCACAATTCTTGATTCAACATGGTTATGTTCGAGGATAGGTTGACAAGACTCTGTTCCTGTTGAAGGAAGGAATACACTGGTTGTTTAGGTCTATGTCGATGACATCATCTTTGGTTCAATGGATGATAAGTTGGTGAAGAAGTTCGCTGACCTCATGTCTAGTGAGTTTGAAATGAGTATGGTAGGTGAGCTCAAGTTCTTTTTAGGACTTCAAGTTGTTCAAAGTGAGGATGAGACACGAGTTCATCAACAAAAGTATCTTAGAGAATGTGTTAAAAAGTTTGGTCTTGAAAACGCCAAACCTTTTGATACTCCCATGTCGCCGACTACCTCACTTGGAAAAGATGACAAGGATCCAGAAGTCAATGCTACTATGTATCGGGGTATGATTGGATCATTGCTCTATCTTACAGTGAGTAGACCCGATATTGTGTTTGGAGTTTGCCTATGTGCTAGATTTCAAGCTGATCCAAGAGAGTCCCACTTGGAAGCTGTTAATAGGATCATTCGATATCTTAAGGGTACTGACAATCTGTGTTTATGGTATCCAAGAGGATTTGATTTTGATCTTGTCGGCTACACAGATGCTGATTTTGCTGGAAATCGTGTTGATAGAAAAAGCACTTCAGGGATGGCTCAATTCCATGGGCCTTGTCTTGTATCATGGGGATCTAGAAAGCAAAATTATATAGCTCTATCAACAGCGGAAGTAGAGTACATTGTGGTTGCGGCGTGTTGCTCTCAACTCTTATGGATCAAGCAACAAGTCAGTGACTATGGTGTAAAGTGTTGGTTAGTGCCCATACTATGTGACAACACTAGTGCAATCAACATCTCAAAGAATCTGGTGCAACATTCAAAGACAAAACATATCGAGATAAGGCATCACTTTCTTCGAGATTGTATTGAAAAAGGCATGGTCACTATGGAATTCTGTAGAACAAGTGATCAAAGAGCAGACATCTTCACAAAAGCCTTAAATCGTGAACCCTTTGAACAACTTCGCATGGAACTAGGTATGATCTCTCTTCAATGATCTATTTCCCTACATGAACTCCCTTGATGATTGGCTAGAATTGATGCTTTGTATATGTTTTGAAATCATGCTTTTATGGTATAAATCTTTGCATTCTTGATAGACATCATGTTTAGGAAACCCCATGCATTTGACTTGTCGGTGACTCTTACTACATTCAGTATGTGGGCAACGTTTTTGAGCTCTTTGTTTTAGCCCAAAAGAATCAACTTGATGATCCTAACCCTCATTACAAGCCCAAATGACGGTTGATTCTAATGCATGTCCCTGACCTATCATATTTTTAGAGTCTCTATGAGCCATATTTGATCTTTCTTTATAAAACGGAGACTGATCATCATGATCGACAAATCCTCGAAAATAAAGCTTTTTATTTGGTTTGCTTTGGCACTCCCTGTGCAACCCCAACGCCAAGTAAGTTCTTTAAGAGAAAGTCATGTAGTGTGTAAAATTCATGGACATATGAAGAAATCAATTATGTGATAGATGTCGCCGACTTGGTCAAGGTCAGTGACTATATATTTTGGCGCGAGAAAAAGATCATGGCTTAAACTGTATTTTTTTGAACTTGGAAAGTTATTTTCAAAAAGGAGGAAAGAAAAGATATTGAGATTTGACAACTTCCTTAATGATGGAAGTGAACTTCTTTATTATGCCCGAACCGTCAAAACAAAAGGTACGCTTATCTCAAATCTTCCTTTCTCTCTCTCGACTTCTACTCTCTCTCTCTCTCTCTCACTCAAACCCTCGAACTCAAACCCTCGAACTCAAACCCTCGAACCTTCAAACCCCTCCAATGGTGTCTCCATCCAACAAGTCAAACCTTCCCAAAACCCAAACCGAAAGTCCAGAATCGGCCAAGAAAGAGATTCTCGCCCTTTTTGGTGATGATTTTCTTCGAGCCCTTTTGTCTAGGCAATCGTCTTCCTCAACCGTTCACCCAACCGCCATTGAAACACCATCTCTGAACCCTACTTCTCCACAAAACCAAAATACAAACCCCTCTCCTCCAAAATCAACTCCATCCCCACAAATTGAAACAGAAACCCTAACCCTTTCACCGGAATCTGGAATACCGCGCCAAACGGCACAACCGGAGGTTATTCCAGAGATAGGTGACTCCTCTACACCCAAATCCCCTGAACGAGAGAATGTAGAGGAAAAGAGAGTGAAGACTCCAAATTTGGAGTCAATGTATCTTAAGGAAACTGAAAAGGTTGTCGGGTCATTTGTGGAAGAAGAAGAAGAAGAAGAAGAAGAAGAGGCTAAGGAGGTTGGAATGGAAGGCACAAAAGAGCATGCCAGAACAGAGGAGAACCAACAACTATCTCCTCATGATCAAGCAAAGGCTGTCAATGATTCTCCAAAAGTCATTGACACAGACACTGGTATGGAAAATGTCGACAAGATCTCTGACAAGGAAGTCTCTCAAAAGGAACCAACCGAAACTTCTGAAGAAATTACACGTTCTGATCCCATCTTGGTCTCTAAGAAATCAAAATTTGATGATTCTATCAAGAAAATTTTGGAGAAAGATCCGTTTGGAGATGATTTTGATTTGCTCAAGGAGGATGAAATTGAAATGCCTCCTCTTTTTCGCCCTAAAACCAGATCAGCAAGTGCTAGAGCCTCGATTGTGGCTCTTAAAGCCAAAAAGGGCAAGGAGTTGGAAACCCCTGAGGCTACCCCAGAGGGAGGTGACTCTTCTTTCTCTGAGAACGTCACTTGGAAGAAAAGGGGGAGATGTCCAAAATCTGTTGTTGGGTCTAGCAAAAAGATAAGGAAGTCTAGTGTGATTGTTGACATGTCGTCTAGGGAGTTTACTAAAGATTTGTTATGGGAGGAAAATTTCTTAAAGGAGTTCAAACTGACCAAGGTCACTGACTAGCTGAAGAAGCAAAAATGGGACAGATTAGTGCAAGGGGAGCATGAGTACAACCCGCAGATGGTTAAGATGTTTTATGAGTCCCTAGTGATTGAGGATACTGGGAACATGACTATAGGGAGGTACATGGTTGACAAGAAAACATACTCCTTCACTAGCAAGGATGTTAGTGACATCCTGGAGATTCCTCGTGAAGGTTTTGCTGAGTATTTCAAAGGAGCCTGTCCTGAAGGGGTTGATGACTATGAGATGATAATTTCACCAATCCCTACCTGGTCAACAAGATGGGAATTGAGAAGAAGGTGATGTTCAATTACCTCATCAGCAACTTGCTCTCAAGAGAACTCATAAGGAATGTTGTCTCTATTCAAGATCTGCTGGTCATGGACAAGATTATCAAGGGAAAGAAGGTGAACATGCCTCGTCTGATGATGCTTCACATGAAGCATGTGCTTGAAACTACTAAACATGCGCTTCCTTATGGCATGTTGATTGCTTTGATGATGGCTGAGCACAAGGTATATGTGGATGGTGGTGATGTCCTCAACACCAAGGTTCTCAACAAGGAAATGATCAGGAAGTTTGGTTGGAACTGGGTTGATGGACAATGGGTGTCAAAGACTTCTGAGGTCAGTGAGAAGGATCACCCGGAAGAAGGAATGAAATCTGCTCAAGCGAACGATGAATTGAAATACATCAGAGAGAAGAATATGATTTTGAAGGGGATGATCGAGAAGCTCCAGAGCATGGTCGACAATGCACTTTCAAAGCTTAATGCCATAGAGGATCGGCTCAATGACTTTGGAGCCTGATGTCAGTGACTGTTGCACACTCATGACCTTCTCTACCCCTCTCTTTCTACCCCTTCCACATTTTTCCCTCAATTTAAAGGACTTTTTCGTTTAGTTTGATTTAGTTGTACTGCATCAATGGATTGTTTTGTTTTTGAATCTTACATTTTCGTTTGCCATGGTTGATGACTACATATGCTTGTTTTGACATTATGTTTTAAGTCTCTATATTTGCCTCTAATTTCTTTTCTTGTTTTAGCAATCTTTTTGATGATGCCAAAAGGGGGAGTTAACTAGGGGAATGGATTTATTAGGAGAATCAAAATACTGAAATCATGTGGTTACTAAGCTTAGGGGGGACTTTTTATGGTTTTTGTGCTTTGCTCTTTTTACTGTGCTTATGTTTTGTATGCTGCATAGCTTTTATCAGAACAGGTTGTTTGTCACCATCAAAAAGGGAGATTTGTTAGATGATAGAAGGTTGAGTTTTGATGGTTCCAGAGTCAGTGACTCCGAGTTTGCAAGTCGAGTCGGCGACTTACCAAAGTCACTGACATGACCAGCTGGCAAATTGATCTATTTAAGGAAGGACCGCATAGCCTATGTGCGAGTATTTGAAAACAGTTGCGTTGTTCTATTTTAGGAGAAGATCATCATAAAAGAGTGCTAAAATCAAGATAAAGAAGATTTGATTCTCCTATAATATTTTAGTGTATGCTTAATTGTATATTTGGAAAGATTTGTAAAAGATTGAGTGTATATTGTTTCTCTAACCGAATGGGAAATAATATACACAAGATCTCTCTTACCTTAGCTTAAATACCCTAGTGTTTAGGTTATTGGTAAGTCTCTTGAGCGTCATTTTTCAACATTGTGTGTAAGAAAGAAAGGAAAAACTTGTGCGTGTGATTCGTACAAGTGGTGTGTCGAGAGATCTTAGGCATAGCGTGAGATTGAGAGTGTGAGTGCAAAGGTAAAGCGTGGTTCAAGGGTGTTAAATTCATTCTTGTACACGGGAGAGCTTTGTAATCACTCAAGAAATCAATAGAGCGAGTCTAAGAACTCTTGAAAGACAACCAAGTGAGAAACTTGGAAGGGAGTGGTTTTTCTCCAAGTAAACTAGTTGGTTTACGAGGAGTTTCCACTATACATCGCTTGTCATTGACTGTTGGTAACGTTTGTTTTATTGTTTAATTATTCCGCTGCTTTATTACTCAAAGTCGACAACTTCGCAGGAGTTGTCGACTCGTTAAGTACTAACGATCCTATAAGAAGACTACCAAGGACAAGAGTAAGATCAAGTGCTGGAATTGTGGTGAATTTGGTCACTACAAAAGTGAGTGCCAGGCATCAGTGCAGGTGTCAAAAGATGCAACAGTAGAGTATGTTGGAGATGTATTGATTCTGAGTACCTCAAGTTCAGGTGGGAGCAAGTCAGTGGTTCCTAGTAGGCGGTATACCTTGAAGGAAGAGCCATAGACCAATTTTCAAGAGATCATTGAAGAACTGGATAGAGATTCACCTTCTGATTTCTATCTAAAGTTTACCGAGTTAGCTGAGCTAGGTGACTATGCAAAGGGTAGGAAAGTCAAGTGGGCTGACATGGTAGAGGAGGAAGTTTGCAAGGAGAAGTCCATATCACAGGTGTCGAGTGTGGTGGGAGAAAATTTTGTTGACAAGCTTAATGGACTGAAGCATAACAAGGCTTTAGACGGGCTTACGTAAGTTGAAGGCCCGACACTACCAAGACTAAAGGACTTTTGAAGAAGAAGAGAATTACAATTGGAATCAGTCTCCAGGTGGGGGATTATTGGTTATGGAGCCTGATTCTAGATTAGGCGGAATAGGAGACAAAGGAGGAACGAGAAGCTAGACACGAACCCGAGAAGGAGAGGCGCGATCACGCCAAAATGAATGGGTCGCACCTACGAAAAATCGCACTGTGAACACGGGTTGGGGGCGAGGAGACGTGGTCGCATCTCGAGCATACGAGCTCGTGTCTCGACATCTAAGACGGGACGCAGTCTTGGAGAGGTGAGGCGTGACCGCGCCTTCTCGGGGACGAGCCCGCGTCCTTCTCTGCATTGGTGTGAGGTTGATTCGTGGATGGCAAGTTTGGCGGGATCTTTTTAGGATAGATTGTCTTCTTATTTATGGGAAGATTATATTTTGTATCTATCTTTAAAGCCTTGTGTCCTTATTTTAAATCCAACTAGGATTATTGTAATTGGTGTGCTAGAAATCTTGAAAGGCTTGAGGGGAAAAGTTTAGAGAGCTAGAGAGGTTAGGTTAGACTGCTCAGATCAGTATAGACCAGGAAGATCAGGTCTTGTAATCCTTGGAACCTTATATCTTGAAAGGCTTGAGGGGAAAAGTTTAGATAGCTAGAGAGGTTAGGTTAGACTGCTCAGATCAGTATAGACCAGGAAGATCAGGTCTTGTAATCCTTGGAACCTTAGATCTAGTGGAAAGTCTTTGGCTTGGTAGTGCCCCTAAACATATTAATTCTAACGAGCTGGGTCAACAAATTCTTGTGTTCCCCTCTTCTTGTTTCATTCATTCTTCTCTTATGAGTTTCTTTGAGTCCCTCCCTTACTATAGGGTGTCAAATTTCCTAATAGGAGGAGAATGGAGAAGGGGCATCTAATATACCAATATTACGCTCAAGCTCTCAGTCAACTAAAGTGATAACTCAAATTACTTTGTCCATCTCGAGTTACATTTGTAGTTCTCATTTGCATTCATCGAATCGAGCTGTATCACCCTCGTTCAAGAATACATATCTTTGAATTACAATATTTTCGTCTTGTTTATATCTCTTTTGTTTTCATATTTCTTTACAATATTGATATTGTTAACGTGTTGACGTATTTAAATTGATCATTGACTAGGGCTCCCGTATTGTAGTAGATAACACGTTTACGTGTTAATTCTGCCCAAAACAGTTGTCATCTTTGCTTGAAATAGAGGACAATTTTTATTTTTTTGCATTAATCTACATCATCTTATCAATTTACCATTTTACGCGCAATTACGAGACTGACAAACACGCGTTTTGCCAAATAATCAATTAGTGTTTGAAAGATGAAAAACATTAAAGTTCACATATTTATTTGAAAATCTCAAAACACAAGATAATGGTTGATAAAAGTGTGCAAGTTTAAGGACCTGTAAATTTATTTCACCTATATGCCACATTATGTTAATATTACTCCCTCCGTCCCTATTTGTTTGTCCACTTTCCATTTCCGATATCCTATTTTGTTTGTCCACTTTACTTTTATAATTATACTTTTCTTACTATATTATTCCTACCCAATATTATTTTTTACCCATTTTATTCAACTTTATCAACTATTTTTATCACTTTTCAACTTTTTATATTCATTAAATTACAAAACTACCTCATTTAATTTTATTTTTTTTACCCCATTATCCAACTTTTCCATTTATTACTACTTTATACTCTTCTTAATAATCATGAAATCCATCCTTTTGGACAAACAAATAGTGACGAAGAGATATAATTGTGACAAATTTTTTTTAGTAGGAAAGAATTAGGTCGAGAAAACTCAACCTAGCGCATCCTTACGGATGAGGGTTTGAAGGCCTGAATGGTTCTGAGTCTGATTAACACTAACCACATGTCGAAGGTCAGCGATCAAATCCGCCACTTTATTGCAGTCACGAGGCGTATGGAGAATGCGAATAACCTCAAAGGACTACAACATAACTAAATTATCGGCAATTAGTATTTCTATCTGCTATGGACACGATCTGCTTCCTTTTAAGGCATTGATGACAATAATGTTGTCTCCTTCAATTTCAATCTTCGATAGGTGCCTGACCTTAGCTTCGCAAACTGTCTCATACATTCCTTTAGTCTCTGTCTGAATAACACTCTAATTCTCGATGGCAGTAGCATTCATTGTGATTGTTCTTCCCCAATGATCCCTGATGATAAATACGCCATTGATATTCCATTGTGACAAATGCATGTAAATAAACAGTTCATCCGTCAAAACCAGATTGTTTTCCGGAGTGCAGTCCGAAACAGGGGCAACCGCTCTTGTACTTTTGTTCATATTAATTGTCAATTAGGAATATTGGTTAGATTAGTGTATGAACTAATCCAGTTAATTAATTACATAAATTAGCGCCCACTTTCAACTTGACAAATAATCATATGGATGAAATTGCTTTCGTTTTTCAATTTTGAATTCAGTCGTGACTGGTGAATCACATCGAGTTGGAATCCGTAACGAGCTTTTGAACTTTTGCCCATAAAAAAGTGAAATTTCATACTGCTTTTAGGCTTTATTCTATTATTTCCACCATATCTAATCCCCCATCCCCAAGTAGTCCAAGTTCAGGCAATTTGTCGCACAATATTTCAAACCTGTTGGCTGCTGTTGTTTAACATTTTAAACCGAATTCTCTTGTGATTTATGGCTATTGTAATTTTTAAATTTTGGGTAAACTGCAGGGGTGTCCAAACCCGGTTAATCGAGATTTCGGTTAAAAGAAGTTCGGTTAACCATGAATTCGGTTTGTTAAAATTACTAACCCTAACATAAGAATGAATATCGGTTAACCGGAACTCGGTTAACCAATTTTTCGATTTGGTTTTCTCGGTTAACCAATAACAGTTTATGTACTTTTTTATTATAATAATACACTAAAAAGACAAATAAAATTATCAACTTTGTATTAAAAAAATATTATCCAACTCAGTTAGAACTTTTCAATACGAACTAATTTTACATGTCTAGGTAGCTAAAATAACCAATTGATAGCTTCGTTTGTTACTAGTATGTGAATTATACATTTCATACAAATGAAACTTTTTCTTAAATGAAAATAAAACGGTCTCGTGTTTTCGGTTTTTCGGTTAGCCGAAATTGTGAAAACAAGGAACCGACACCGAACCGAGAAACCACCAATATTCTCGGTTCGGTTAACCAAGCCGAAAATTCAAATAATTTCGGTTTAGTTAACCAAAAAAAGTGTCAGTTTTCCGGTTTTTCGGTTCGATTTTTTGGTTTCGGTTTTTATGGACACCCCCTAACTTCA
The DNA here is from genome assembly GCA_964016875.1 of Fallopia convolvulus. Classification (NCBI taxonomy): domain Eukaryota; kingdom Viridiplantae; phylum Streptophyta; class Magnoliopsida; order Caryophyllales; family Polygonaceae; genus Fallopia; species Fallopia convolvulus. The sequence continues at coordinate 9,726,770 of OZ024725.1, forward strand.
ACCCCACATTTTTTTAGAGTAGTTTTTTTTTTCCATTTGCACCCTTTGTTTTCAACTTTACAAAAAAAAACACGAATTAGTACTCAATTTCATTTTAGTATTTTAACTCCCTGGAATCAACCCTAGTATAATACTCAAGTAAAAATCAAGTAGATTAAAAATTTTATACCATTTGCCATCAAACTAAAATTATTTTTTCATGAATTTTGAAAAAAAAAACCTACCCCTTCATGCACTTTCTCTACAATCACTACAAACTATTTTTCAATGAAAAATTGATTCAAAAATATTTTATTAATCTAACAATTTCATATAAATATTTATTTTGAAGTTATCTAAACTTTTTTTAATGAATATTTAATTGAAAAGATCTTAGTATTTTAATGATAAAAAACAAATCATTTTTTGAATTTATACAACAACAACATCAATTCAGGTGGAACCCGGTATGGACGGAATCTGAGGGGTCGAGATGTACGCACCCTTACCCCGATTCAAAAGTCGGGAGGGTATCTAAAGCGGGCCCAAGGCAAAAAAAAGGTCAGTAAAAAATGGAAGAAAAAGTTGGAAGGGAAAAGAGCAGAAAACGAGAGTGAAAAGGTACGCTAGAAAAACCGACAACGAAAACCGAGGAACTGAAAACAAAGAGAGGAAACA